>CAWUFW010008409.1:0-600000 GCA_963921515.1 Calotriton arnoldi
CACCACTGCACTGCCCTAAACCCTGAAACACCACCCCCAGCACGACCCCCTACACTGCCCGAACACCACTGCACTGCCCTAAACCCTGAAACACCACCCCCAGCACGACCCCCTACACTGCCCGAACACCACTGCACTGCCCTAAACCCTGAAACACATACCCTCAGCACGACCCCCTACACTGCCCGAACACCACTGCACTGCCCTAAACCCTGAAACACCACCCCCTGCACGACCCCCTACACTGCCCGAACACCACTGCACTGCCCTAAACCCTGAAACACCACCCCCAGCATGACCCCTACACTGCCCGAACACCACTGCACTGCCCTAAACCCTGAAACACCACCCCCAGCACGACCTCCTACACTGCCCGAACACCACTGCACTGCCCTAAACCCTGAAACACTCAACCCCAGCAAGACCCCCTACACTGCCCGAACACCACTGCCCTAAACCCTGAAACACCACCCCCAGCAAGACCCCCTACACTGCCCGAACACCACTGCACTGCCCTAAACCCTGAAACACCACCCCCAGCATGACCCCCTACACTGCCCGAACACCACTGCACTGCCCTAAACCCTGAAACACCAGCCCCAGCACAACCCCCTACACTGCCTGAACACCACTGCACTGCCCTAAACCCTGAAACACCACCCCCAGCACGACCCCCTACACTGCCCGAACACCACTGCACTGCCCTAAACCCTGAAACACCAGCCCCAGCACGACCCCCTACACTGCCCGAACACCACTGCACTGCCCTAAACCCTGAAACACCAGCCCCAGCAAGACCCCCTACACTGCCTGAACACCACTGCACTGCCCTAAACCCTGAAACACCACCCCCAGCAAGACCCCCTACACTGCCCGAACACCACTGCACTAAACCCTTAAACACCACCCCCAGCAAGACCACCTACACTGGCCGAACACCACTGCACTGCCGTAAACCCTGAAACACCACCCCCTGCACGACCCCCTACACTGACCAAACACCACTGCACTGCCCTAAACCCTGAAACACCACCCCCTGCACGACCCCCTACACTGACCAAACACCACTGCACTGCCCTAAACCCTGAAACACCACCCCTCAGCACGACACCCTACACTGGCGGAACACCACTGCACTGCCCTGAAACACCACCCCCAGCACGACCCCCTACACTGCCCGAACACCACTGCACTAAACCCTGAAACACCACCCCCAGCAAGACCACCTACACTGCCCGAACACCACTGCACTGCCCTAAACCCTGAAACACCACCCCTCAGCACGACCCCCTACACTGGCGGAACACCACTGCACTGCCCTGAAACACCACCCCCAGCACGACCCCCTACACTGCCCGAACACCACTGCACTAAACCCTGAAACACCACCCCCAGCAAGACCACCTACACTGGCCGAACACCACTGCACTGCCCTAAACCCTGAAACACCACCCCCTGCACGACCCCCTACACTGCCCAAACACCACTGCACTGCCCTAAACCCTGAAACACCACCCCTTGCACGACCCCCTACACTGCCCAAACACCACTGCACTGCCCTAAACCCTGAAACACCACCCCTCAGCACGACACCCTACACTGCCCGAACACCACTGCACTGCCCTAAACCCTGAAATACCACCCCCAGCACGACCCCCTACACTGCCCAAACACCACTGCACTGCCCTAAACCCTGAAACACCACCCCCTGCACCACCCCCTACACTGCCCGAACACCACTACACTGCCCTAAACCCTGAAACACCAGCCCCAGCACGACCCCCTACACTGCCCAAACACCACTGCACTGCCCTAAACCCTGAAACACCAGCCCCAGCAAGACCCCCTACACTGCCCGAACACCACTGCACTGCCCTAAACCCTGAAACACCACCCCCAGCAAGACCCCCTACACTGCCCGAACACCACTGCACTAAACACTTAAACACCACCCCCAGCAAGACCACCTACACTGGCCGAACACCACTGCCCTAAACCCTGAAACACCACCCCCTGCACGACCCCCTACACTGCCCAAACACCACTGCACTGCCCTAAACCCTGAAACACCACCCCCTGCATGACCCCCTACACTGCCCGATCACCACTGCACTGCCCTAAACCCTGAAACACCACCCCTCAGCACGACACCCTACACTGCCCGAACACCACTGCACTGCCCTAAACCCTGAAACACCACCCCCAGCACAACCCCCTACACTGCCCAAACACCACTGCACTGCCCTAAACCCTGAAACATCACCCCCTGCATGACCCCCTACACTGCCGGACCACTGCACTGCCCTGAAACACCACCCCCAGCACGACTCCCTACACTGCCCGAACACCACTGCACTAAACCCTGAAACACCACCCCCAGCAAGACCACCTACACTGGCCGAACACCACTGCACTGCCCAAAACCCTGAAACACCACCCCCTGCACGACCCCCTACACTGCCCAAACACCACTGCACTGCCCTAAA
Source organism: Calotriton arnoldi (assembly GCA_963921515.1). Taxonomy (NCBI): domain Eukaryota; kingdom Metazoa; phylum Chordata; class Amphibia; order Caudata; family Salamandridae; genus Calotriton; species Calotriton arnoldi. The sequence goes on from CAWUFW010008409.1 coordinate 2,487, forward strand.
CCCTGAAACACCACCCCCTGCACGACCCCCTACACTGCCCAATCACCAATGCACTGCCCTAAACCCTGAAACACCACCCTCAGCACGACACCCTACACTGCCCGAACACCACTGCACTGCCCTAAACCCTGAAACACCACCCACCAGCACGACCCCCTACACTGCCCAAACACCACTGCACTGCCCTAAACCCTGAAACACCACCCCCTGCACCACCCCCTACACTGCCCGAACACCACTGCACTGCCCTAAACCCTGAAACACCACCCCCAGCACGACCCCCTACACTGCCCGAACACCACTGCACTGCCCTAAACCCTGAAACATCACCCCCAGCAAGACCCCCTACACTGCCTGAACACCACTGCCCTAAACCCTGAAACACCACCCCCAGCACGACCCCCTACACTGCCCGAACACCACTGCACTGCCCTAAACCCTGAAACACCACCCCCAGCACGACCCCCTACACTGCCTGAACACCACTGCACTGCCCTAAACCCTGAAACACCAGCCCCAGCACGACCCCCTACACTGCCCGAACACCACTGCACTGCCCTAAACCCTGAAACACCACCCCCAGCACGACCCCCTACACTGCCCGAACACCACTGCACTGCCCTAAACCCTGAAACACCACCCTCAGCACGACCCCCTACACTGCCCGAACACCACTGCACTGCCCTAAACCCTGAAACACCACCCCCTGCACGACCCCCTACACTGCCCGAACACCACTGCACTGCCCTAAACCCTGAAACACCACCCCCAGCATGACCCCTACACTGCCCGAACACCACTGCACTGCCCTAAACCCTGAAACACTACCCCCAGCAAGACCTCCTACACTGCCCGAACACCACTGCACTGCCCTAAACCCTGAAACACCACCCCCAGCAAGACCCCCTACACTGCCCGAACACCACTGCACTGCCCTAAACCCTGAAACACCACCCCCAGCACGACCCCCTACACTGCCCGAACACCACTGCACTGCCCTAAACCCTGAAACACCACCCCCAGCACGACCCCCTACACTGCCCGAACACCACTGCACTGCCCTAAACCCTGAAACACCACCCCCAGCACGACCCCCTACACTGCCCGAACACCACTGCACTGCCCTAAACCCTGAAACACCAGCCCCAGCACGACCCCCTACACTGCCCGAACACCACTGCACTGCCCTAAACCCTGAAACACCACCCCCAGCACGACCCCCTACACTGCCCGAACACCACTGCACTGCCCTAAACCCTGAAACACCACCCCCAGCACGACCCCCTACACTGCCCGAACACCACTGCACTGCCCTAAACCCTGAAACACCACCCCCAGCACGACCCCCTACACTGCCCGAACACCACTGCACTGCCCTAAACCCTGAAACACCACCCCCAGCACGACCCCCTACACTGCCCGAACACCACTGCACTGCCCTAAACCCTGAAACACCAGCCCCAGCACGACCCCCTACACTGCCCGAACACCACTGCACTGCCCTAAACCCTGAAACACCACCCCCAGCACGACCCCCTACACTGCCCGAACACCACTGCACTGCCCTAAACCCTGAAACACCACCCCCAGCACGACCCCCTACACTGCCCGAACACCACTGCACTGCCCTAAACCCTGAAACACCAGCCCCAGCAAGACCCCCTACACTGCCCGAACACCACTGCACTGCCCTAAACCCTGAAACACCACCCCCAGCAAGACCCCCTACACTGCCCGAACACCACTGCACTGCCCTAAACCCTGAAACACCACCCCCAGCAAGACCCCTACACTGCCCGAACACCACTGCACTGCCCTAAACCCTGAAACACCACCCCCAGCAAGACCCCCTACACTGCCCGAACACCACTGCACTGCCCTAAACCCTGAAACACCACCCCCAGCACGACCCCCTACACTGCCCGAACACCACTGCACTGCCCTAAACCCTGAAACACCACCCCCAGCACGACCCCCTACACTGCCCGAACACCACTGCACTGCCCTAAACCCTGAAACACCACCCCCAGCACGACCCCCTACACTGCCCGAACACCACTGCACTGCCCTAAACCCTGAAACACCACCCCCAGCACGACCCCCTACACTGCCCGAACACCACTGCACTGCCCTAAACCCTGAAACACCACCCCCAGCACGACCCCCTACACTGCCCGAACACCACTGCACTGCCCTAAACCCTGAAACACCACCCCCAGCACGACCCCCTACACTGCCCGAACACCACTGCACTGCCCAAACCCTGAAACACCACCCCCAGCAAGACCCCCTACACTGCCCGAACACCACTGCACTGCCCTAAACCCTGAAACACCACCCCCAGCACGACCCCCTACACTGCCCGAACACCACTGCACTGCCCTAAACCCTGAAACACCACCCCCAGCACGACCCCCTACACTGCCCGAACACCACTGCACTGCCCTAAACCCTGAAACACCACCCCCAGCACGACCCCCTACACTGCCCGAACACCACTGCACTGCCCTAAACCCTGAAACACCACCCCCAGCACGACCCCCTACACTGCCCGAACACCACTGCACTGCCCTAAACCCTGAAACACCACCCCCTGCATGACCCCCTACACTGCCCGAACACCACTGCACTGCCCTAAACCCTGAAACACCACCCCCAGCACGACCCCCTACACTGCCCGAACACCACTGCACTGCCCTAAACCCTGAAACACCACCCCCAGCAAGACCCCCTACACTGCCCGAACACCACTGCACTGCCCTAAACCCTGAAACACCACCCCCAGCACGACCCCCTACACTGCCCGAACACCACTGCACTGCCCTAAACCCTGAAACACCACCCCTAGCACGACCCCCTACACTGCCCGAACACCACTGCACTGCCCTAAACCCTGAAACACCACCCCCAGCACGACCCCCTACACTGCCCGAACACCACTGCACTGCCCTAAACCCTGAAACACCACCCCCAGCATGACCCCCTACACTGCCCGAACACCACTGCACTGCCCTAAACCCTGAAACACCACCCCCAGCACGACCCCCTACACTGCCCGAACACCACTGCACTGCCCTAAACCCTGAAACACCAGCCCCAGCACGACCCCCTACACTGCCCGAACACCACTGCACTGCCCTAAACCCTGAAACACCACCCCCAGCACGACCCCCTACACTGCCCGAACACCACTGCACTGCCCTAAACCCTGAAACACCACCCCCAGCACGACCCCCTACACTGCCCGAACACCACTGCACTGCCCTAAACCCTGAAACACCACCCCCAGCAAGACCCCCTACACTGCCCGAACACCACTGCACTGCCCTAAACCCTGAAACACCACCCCCAGCACGACCCCCTACACTGCCCGAACACCACTGCACTGCCCTAAACCCTGAAACACCACCCCCAGCAAGACCCCCTACACTGCCCGAACACCACTGCACTGCCCTAAACCCTGAAACACCACCCCCAGCACGACCCCCTACACTGCCCGAACACCACTGCACTGCCCTAAACCCTGAAACACCACCCCCAGCACGACCCCCTACACTGCCCGAACACCACTGCACTGCCCTAAACCCTGAAACACCACCCCCAGCACGACCCCCTACACTGCCCGAACACCACTGCACTGCCCTAAACCCTGAAACACCACCCCCAGCACGACCCCCTACACTGCCCGAACACCACTGCACTGCCTAAACCCTGAAACACCACCCCCAGCACGACCACCTACACTGCCCGAACACCACTGCACTGCCCTAAACCCTGAAACACCACCCCCAGCACGACCCCCTACACTGCCCGAACACCACTGCACTGCCCTAAACCCTGAAACACCACCCCCAGCACGACCCCCTACACTGCCCGAACACCACTGCACTGCCCTAAACCCTGAAACACCACCCCCAGCACGACCCCCTACACTGCCCGAACACCACTGCACTGCCCTAAACCCTGAAACACCACCCCCAGCACGACCCCCTACACTGCCCGAACACCACTGCACTGCCCTAAACCCTGAAACACCACCCCCAGCACGACCCCCTACACTGCCCGAACACCACTGCACTGCGCCCTAAACCCTGAAACACCACCCCCAGCACGACCCCCTACACTGCCCGAACACCACTGCACTGCCCTAAACCCTGAAACACCACCCCCAGCAAGACCCCCTACACTGCCCGAACACCACTGCACTGCCCTAAACCCTGAAACACCACCCCCAGCAAGACCCCCTACACTGCCCGAACACCACTGCACTGCCCTAAACCCTGAAACACCACCCCCAGCACGACCCCCTACACTGCCCGAACACCACTGCACTGCCCTAAACCCTGAAACACCACCCCCAGCACGACCCCCTACACTGCCCGAACACCACTGCACTGCCCTAAACCCTGAAACACCACCCCCAGCACGACCCCCTACACTGCCCGAACACCACTGCACTGCCCTAAACCCTGAAACACCACCCCCAGCACGACCCCCTACACTGCCCGAACACCACTGCACTGCCCTAAACCCTGAAACACCACCCCCAGCATGACCCCCTACACTGCCCGAACACCACTGCACTGCCCTAAACCCTGAAACACCACCCCCAGCACGACCCCCTACACTGCCCGAACACCACTGCACTGCCCTAAACCCTGAAACACCACCCCCAGCACAGACCCCCTACACTGCCCGAACACCACTGCACTGCCCTAAACCCTGAAACACCACCCCCAGCACGACCCCCTACACTGCCCGAACACCACTGCACTGCCCTAAACCCTGAAACACCACCCCAGCACGACCCCCTACACTGCCCGAACACCACTGCACTGCCCTAAACCCTGAAACACCACCCCCTGCACGACCCCCTACACTGCCCGAACACCACTGCACTGCCCTAAACCCTGAAACACCACCCCCAGCATGACCCCTACACTGCCCGAACACCACTGCACTGCCCTAAACCCTGAAACACCACCCCCAGCAAGACCTCCTACACTGCCCGAACACCACTGCACTGCCCTAAACCCTGAAACACCACCCCCAGCACGACCCCCTACACTGCCCGAACACCACTGCACTGCCCTAAACCCTGAAACACCACCCCAGCACGACCCCCTACACTGCCCGAACACCACTGCACTGCCCTAAACCCTGAAACACCACCCCCAGCACGACCCCCTACACTGCCCGAACACCACTGCACTGCCCTAAACCCTGAAACACCACCCCCAGCACGACCCCCTACACTGCCCGAACACTACTGCACTGCCCTAAACCCTGAAACACCACCCCCAGCACAGACCCCCTACACTGCCCGAACACCACTGCACTGCCCTAAACCCTGAAACACCACCCCCAGCACGACCCCCTACACTGCCCGAACACCACTGCACTGCCCTAAACCCTGAAACACCACCCCCAGCACGACCCCCTACACTGCCCGAACACCACTGCACTCTAAACCCTGAAACACCACCCCCAGCAAGACCCCCTACACTGCCCGAACACCACTGCACTGCCCTAAACCCTGAAACACCACCCCCAGCATGACCCCCTACACTGCCCGAACACCACTGCTCTGCCCAAAACCCTGAAACACCAGCCCCAGCACAACCCCCTACACTGCCCGAACACCACTGCACTGCCCTAAACCCTGAAACACCACCCCCAGCACGACCCCCTACACTGCCCGAACACCACTGCACTGCCCTAAACCCTGAAACACCAGCCCCAGCACGACCCCCTACACTGCCCGAACACCACTGCACTGCCCTAAACCCTGAAACACCAGCCCCAGCATGACCCATACACTGCCCGAACACCACTGCACTGCCCTAAACCCTGAAACACTACCCCCAGCAAGACCTCCTACACTGCCCGAACACCACTGCACTGCCCTAAACCCTGAAACACCACCCCCAGCATGACCCCTACACTGCCCGAACACCACTGCCCTAAACCCTGAAACACCACCCCCAGCAAGACCCCCTACACTGCCCGAACACCACTGCACTACCCTAAACCCTGAAACACCACCCCCAGCATGACCCCTACACTGCCCGAACACCACTGCTCTGCCCAAAACCCTGAAACACCAGCCCTAGCACAACCCCCTACACTGCCCGAACACCACTGCACTGCCCTAAACCCTGAAACACCACCCCCAGCACGACCCCCTACACTGCCCGAACACCACTGCACTGCCCTAAACCCTTAAACACCAGCCCCAGCACGACCCCCTACACTGCCCGAACACCACTGCACTGCCCTAAACCCTGAAACACCAGCCCCAGCAAGACCCCCTCCAAGGCCCGAACACCACAGCACTGCCCTAAACCCTGAAACTCCACCCCCAGCAAGACCCCCTACACTGCCCGAACACCACTGCACTAAACCCTTAAACACCACCCCCAGCAAGACCACCTACACTGGCCGAACACCACTGCACTGCCCTAAACCCTGAAACACCACCCCCTGCACGACCCCTACACTGCCCAAACACCACTGCACTGCCCTAAACCCTGAAACACCACCCCCTGCACGACCCCCTACACTGCCCGAACACCACTGCACTGCCCTAAACCCTGAAACACCACCCCTCAGCACGACACCCTACACTGCCCGAACACCACTGCACTGAACCCTGAAACACCACCCCCAGCACGACCCCCTACACTGCCCAAAGACCACTGCACTGCCCTAAACCCTGAAACACCACCCCCTGCATGACCCCCTACACTGCCGGAACACCACTGCACTGCCCTGAAACACCACCCCAGCACGACCCCCTACACTGCCCGAACACCACTGCACTAAACCCTGAAACCCCACCCCCAGCAAGACCACCTACACTGGCCGAACACCACTGCACTGCCCTAAACCCTGAAACACCACCCCCTGCACGACCCCCTACACTGCCCAAACACCACTGCACTGCCCTAAACCCTGAAACACCACCCCTTGCACGACCCCCTACACTGCCCAAACACCACTGCACTGCCCTAAACCCTGAAACACCACCCTCAGCACGACACCCTACACTGCCCGAACACCACTGCACTGCCCTAAACCCTGAAACACCACCCCCAGCATGACCCCCTACACTGCCCAAACACCACTGCACTGCCCTAAACCCTGAAACACCACCCCCTGCACCACCCCCTACTCTGCCCGAACACCACTACACTGCCCTAAACCCTTAAACACCAGCCCCAGCACGACCCCCTACACTGCCCGAACACCACTGCACTGCCCTAAACCCTGAAACACCAGCCCCAGCAAGACCCCCTACACTGCCCGAACACCACTGCACTGCCCTAAACCCTGAAACACCACCCCCAGCAAGACCCCCTACACTGCCCGAACACCACTGCACTAAACCCTTAAACACCACCCCCAGCAAGACCACCTACACTGGCCGAACACCACTGCACTGCCCTAAACCCTGAAACACCACCCTCTGCACGACCCCTACACTGCCCAAACACCACTGCACTGCCCTAAACCCTGAAACACCACCCCCTGCATGACCCCCTACACTGCCCGATCACCACTGCACTGCCCTAAACCCTGAAACACCACCCCTCAGCACGACACCCTACACTGCCCGAACACCACTGCACTGCCTAAACCCTGAAACACCACCCCCAGCACCACCCCCTACTCTGCCCAAACACCACTGCACTGCCCTAAACCCTGAAACATCACCCCCTGCATGACCCCCTACACTGCCGGAACACCACTGCACTGCCCTGAAACAGCACCCCAAGCACGACCCCCTACACTGCCGGAACACCACTGCACTAAACCCTGAAACACCACCCCCAGCAAGACCACCTACACTGGCCGAACACCACTGCACTGCCCAAAACCCTGAAACACCACCCCCTGCACGACCCCCTACACTGTCCAAACACCACTGCACTGCCCTAAACCCTGAAACACCACCCCCTGCACGACCCCCTACACTGCCCAATCACCACTGCACTGCCCTAAACCCTGAAACACCAACCCTCAGCACGACACCCTACACTACCCGAACACCACTGCACTGCTCTAAACCCTGAAACACCACCACCAGCACGACCCCCTACACTGCCCAAACACCACTGCACTGCCCTAAACTCTGAAACACCACCCCCTACACTGCCCGAACACCACTGCACTGCCCTGCCCTAAACCCTGAAACACCACCCCCAGCACGACCCCCTACACTGCCCGAACACCACTGCACTGCCCTACACCCTGAAACATCACCCCCAGCAAGACCCCCTACACTGCCTGAACACCACTGCCCTAAACCCTGAAACACCACCCCCAGCAAGACCCCTACACTGCCCAAACACCACTGCACTGCCCTAAACCCTGAAACACCACCTCCAGCACAACCCCCTACACTGCCTGAACACCATTGCTCTGCCCTAAACCCTGAAACACTAGCCCCAGCACGACCCCCTACACTGCCCGAACACCACTGCACTGCCCTAAACCCTGAAACACTACCCCCAGCACGACCCCCTACACTGCCCGAACACCACTGCACTGCCCTAAACCCTGAAACACCAGCTCCAGCAAGACCCCTACACTGCCCGAACACCACTGCACTGCCCTAAACCCTGAAACACCAGCCCCAGCATGACCCCCTACACTGCCCGAGCACCACTGCACTGCCCTAAACCCTGAAACACCAGCCCCAGCACCACCACCTACACTGCCCGAACACCACTGCACTGCCCTAAACCCTGAAACACCAGCCCCAGCACAACCCCCAACACTGCCCGAACACCACTGCACTGCCCTAAACCCTGAAACACCAGCCCCAGCACGACCCCCTACACTGCACGAACACCACTGTACTGCCCTAAACCCTGAAACACCAGCCCCAGCAGGACCCCCTACACTGCCCGAACACCACTGCACTGCCCTAAACCCTGAAACACCACCCCCTGCACGACCCCCTACACTGCCCGAACACCACTGCACTGCCCTAAACCCTGAAACACCACCCCCTGCACCACCCCCTACACTGCCCGAACACCACTGCACTGCCCTAAACCCTGAAACACCACCCCCTGCACCGCCCCCTACACTGCCCGAACACCACTGCACTGCCCTAAACCCTGAAACACCACCCCCAGCACGACCCCCTTTACTGCTCGAACACCACTGCACTGCCCCAAACCCTGAAACACACGACCCCCTACACTGCCCGAACACCACTGCCCTAAACCCTGAAACACCACCCCCTGCACGACCCCCTACACTGCCCAAACACCACAGCACTACCCTAAACCCTGAAACACCACCCCCTGCATGACCCCCTACACTGCCTGAACACCACTGCACTGCCCTAAACCCTGAAACACCACCCCCAGCACGACCCCCTACACTGCCCGAACACCACTGCACTGCCCTAAACCCTAAAACACCACCCCCAGCACGACCCCCTACACTGCCCGAACACCACTGCACTACCCTAAACCCTAGAACACTACCCCCAGCACGACCCCCTCCACTACCCGAACACCACTGCACTACCCTAAACCCTAAAATACTCCCCCAGCACGACCCCCTACACTACCCGAACACAACTGCACTGCCCTAATCCCTAAAACACTACCCCTGCACGACCCCCTACACTACCCAAAGACCACTGCACTACCCTAAACCCTAAAACACTACCCCCCGCACGACTCCCTACACTACCCAAAGACCACTGCACTACCCTAAATCCTAAAACACGACCTCCTACACTACACAAACACCACTGCACGACCCTAAACCCTAAAACACTACCCCCTACACTACACAAACACCACTGCACTACCCTAAACCCTAAAACACTAACCCCAGCAGTACCCCTACACTACCCAAACACCATTGCACTACCCTAAACCCTAAAACACTACCCCCAGCAGTACCCCCTACACTACCCAAACACCACTGCACTACCCTAAATCACTACCCCCATCACGACCCCCTACACTACCCAAACACCACTGCACTACCCTAAACTCTAAAACACTACCCCCAGCACGACCCCCTACACTACCCAAACACCACTGCACTACCCTAAACCCTAAAACACTACCCCCAGCACGACCCTCTTCACTACCTAAACACAACTGCACAATTTGTTACAGGCGTTGCAACGCAGGCCTGTGGTGCTTACTGGAAGTACCTGGTGGGCTAGTTGGGCCCCAGGGACCCTCAGGATTCAAGGTGACCTAATCCCCCAACTTAAAACGCGCCACGGGGCGCGTTTGCACAGTGGTGAAGGGAGGGGCGGGGCCTCAGGTGACATGTGCGCAAACACGCCCTGTGGTGCGTTTTAAGTTGGGGAATTAATTCCCTTTGAATCCTGAGGGACCCTGGGGGCCAACTAGCCCACCAGGTACCTTCAGTAAGCACAACAGAGTTGCGTTGCAGAGAGGTGAAAAAGTTGCGTGGCCTCGGAACGCCTCTCTGCAACTCAGCTCTGTGGTCCTAACTGTAGGTACCTGGGGTGCTAGTTGGGCCCCAGGGACCCTCAGGATTCAAGGGGACTTAATCCCGCAACTTAAAACGCGCCACGGGGCGCGTTTGCACACATGTCACCTCAGGCCCCCCTTCACCACTGTGCAAACGCGCCCTGTAGCGCGTTTTAAGAGGTAGTTTTAATCCCCCTGCCCTTTTATGTACTAGGGACTTGCAGAGGAGGTCATACTAATCACAGGGGTACCCCAACGCATAGTGTTCCCTAGTGTATGTAGGTGTTTTCACTGTATTCTAAGTGTCTTTTAGCATAGCACTGGCTCTGGTTAGTCAGAGTCAGTTACCACCAGTACCCGTCTGAAAAAGTTGTGGGCACAGGATGATTTTGCAACAAGGCCTCTTTCTGCTCCTCTGTTGGTTCTTTCTGCACATCTTTTGCTTCTTTCTGTGCGTTTTTTTCTTCTTTCTTCACATGTCCTACCTCTGTAGGCATAATTAGAAATTAGCATTTAAAAACCTTTGAAATTCACTGAAAAAACCATAGGTTTCAGACACGTTATAGTTAGAAATTAGCATTTAAAAAACCTTTGAAATTCACTGAAAAAACCATAGGTTTTAGGGACAGTTATAGTTAGTTGGACATTTCACTCGTACAAAACCATAGAAATTCCCCTGTTATAGTTAGTTCAGCTAACTATAACTCACGCCCCGCAATGCACTGCTGATGACGTCACATATTACATCACTCATGACATGGTCAGTGACATCACTGATGACATCACTGATGACATCTCAAATGACATCACTGATGACATCATCCATGTGATAATTTCATGCATCTTCTCACACCCTAATATAACTTTTGATACACCCACTCTAAATTACAGACTGCCATTCTCAAAACCATAGACACTCCAACACCAAAAACTACATACCCACTCACTGATTCTTAGGTCTACACACACATCCATTCACTCACCCGTACAGTCACTCATACTTACAGTCACTCAGTACAGGACTATCATATGCACTCATACACCTATATAAACACTCACACACCGCCACTCATCCATAGAGGTACTCACACACCTAGTCAGTCATGCAAAAAATTTATCACACACCCATTTACTCACCTATACAGTTATACACACACCAGCTCACTTACTCATACAAATACTAGTACATTCTTACGCTCTTATACAATCACTGATACAAGCACACACGCATCCATACAGCCACTCTCACTATTACTATTACATACTCTCACTTATAGCCATTTAAAAAACTCTAACACACATATATACTGCCTTTTACATATGTAGTTACTCGCACATGTACCACTGAGATACACATTCACTCACTAACACACCCATACACACACTCACCCACCCAAGCAGTCCATCACAGATGCACTCTTGAAATCATGCACCCAGTGAATCACCCACTCACACATCTATGTACAGAGTCACACACACCCCACCCACACAAACACTCAGGCAGCCATACAGATACTCAGAGAACCAATCAATAACCCATATAGACACTCATGTAGCTATTCACAAATCCATGCATCCACTTACACACCAACAAACAGACGGATACAGACATTCACACAGTTTAGTCACTAACCCATGCATTCAGTAAGATACGTTTAATCACTCACTTGTAGAGTCAGTCACTCACATACTAAATCATCCATTCAGACACTTATACACCCACTCATTCTTCAATACGCCTTTCCCTAAATATATTAAACATATTTAAACTTTACAGAAACACACAGTCACTGGATGATGTCATCAGTGATGTCATCAGTGATGTCATTTGAGATGTCATCAGTGATGTCATCAGTGATGTCACTGACCATGTCATGAGTGATGTAATATGTGACGTCATCAGCAGTGCATTGTGGGGCGCGAGTTATAGTTAGCTGAACTAACTATAACGGGGGAATTTCTATGGTTTTGTACGAGTGAAATGTCCAACTAACTATAACTGTCCCTAAAACCTATGGTTTTTTCAGTGAATATATATATATAGTGATGTCATCAGTGATGTCACTGACCATGTCATGAGTGATGTCATATGTGACGTCATCAGCAGTGCATTGCGGGGGCGCGAGTTATAGTTAGCTGAACTAACTATAACGGGGGAATTTCTCTGGTTTTGTACGAGTGAAATGTCCAACTAACTATAACTTTCCCTAAAACCTATGGTTTTTTCAGTGAATTTCTAAGGTTTTTTAAATGTTAATTTCTAACTATAACGTGCCTGAAACCTATGGTTTTTTCAGTGAATTGCAAAGGTTTTTTAAATGCTAATTTCTAACTATAACGTCCCTGAAACCTATGGTTTTTTAAGTGAATTTCAAAGGTTTTTTAAATGCTAGTTTCTAACTATGCCTACAGAGGTAGGACATGTGAAGAAAGAAAAGAAAAGCACAGAAAGAAGGAAGACAAATGCAGAAAGACGAAGAAAAGTGCAAGAAGAAGGAAGAGATGTGCAGAAAGAACCAACAGAGGAGTAGAAAGTACTCCTGTGCCCCCAACTTTTTGCTGATGGGTACTGGTGGTAACTGACTCTGTCTCTGGTAGTAAAAGACACTTAGAATACAGTGAAAACACCTACATACACAAGGGAACACTATGCGTTGGGGGTACCCCTGTGATTAGCATGACCTCCTCTGTATTTGCCATGAGTTAGTGCCTGGGTCATTGGATGAGTACATGGGTACTGACTGGATGATTAGAGTACTGCAAGGAGAGTGGATGGTGAATTTATAAGTGCTTATGTTTTGGCGGAGTGATTGGATAAGTACATGGTGCTCGCTGGTTGATTGGAGGAGTGCATGGGTAGTGACAGGGCGATGGCTGGACTGCATCAGTAGTGCTCAGGGTAAGTTGGAGGATTAATTCCCCTTGAATCCTGAGGGTCCCTATTTGATAAAAGCCCTGGAGGTGGCGGTCCCCGGGGCTTGGGGGGGGTTAAAAAAACTAGCCCCGGGAGGTGGCGGTCCCCGGGGCTGCGGGGGCCCCCGCGGGCCCTGCATATATTTGTTGGCAATGCCCCCGGGACCTGGCCCACCCGGGGGTCTCAATTAAATGAAGCGCGGTATCCCGCGCTTCATTTTTTTAAAAATTTCGGCGGGATTTGCAACCCCAGCGTGAATTTCGCCAATTTAAAAAAAAAAAAATGTTTTTGGCCCTGGGGATCCTTGTGGGACCCCCTGAGCAGGCCTAGGGGGTCAGGGTGTTTCTACCCTGCTCCCTTTTCTTCTTTTTCACCTTTGTTTCCCTGTTTTCTTGTGACTCGGTTCTACCGAGTCACAAGATGTTACGCTTAGGGGAGAAAATGTGGTGTTACCAAGTTGGAGTTTCTGCTTCAGCTCGTCATTCTGTGATTCTGGTCAAATCACTTAATCTCCCCATGCCTACAACCAAAATGAGTTTTTCCTTGTATGATGTAACCAATGCTCATGTAAAGCACTCCAATATCTGACCAGCCTGCACTATATAAAGCTGCAAAAAAACAAAGGATAAAAAGTGTTTTCCACTCTTCTGTCATTGGGCTATACGTGGGCTACATCTGGGTGATATTTGTGCTACATTTGGGCTCATTTTTCTCTGGTGGCCATCTTGGGAGACTTCAATTACATTCATTAAACTTTATTCGATCTGATTTAGAAACATAGATCATAAAAGTGTACATAAAAACAGTAAATCCTCTTTCTTAATACAATACAGTGAGAATTAATTAAAACCAGTAGGTAAAAAAGGGTGTTACAAAGCCCGGTTCAGAGCAACTTCAGGTTAACAGAATAGTAAAGTTCAATGTTTCGCAAGATCAATCTCATGTACTTCAGTGCAAAATACGCAATAAGGGGTCCAAGTAAGATGCAAAGCTCCAATACCTGACCAGTCTGCACTATATAAAACTGCAAAAAAACTAAAAATAAAAAGTGTTTTCCACACTTCTGTCATTGGGCTATATGTGGGCTACATGTGGGTGATATTTGTGCTACATTTGGGCTCTTTTTTCTCTGGTGGCCATCTTGGGATACTTATTTGTTATGAAGTTTCCTAATTTCCTCATTTACTGCAGTCTCCTCAGTAGGAAATGCTTTCAGTTTTTTACTTTGATTCCATCAAGAAGGCATTCAGATGTGTCACACATTTGCCATACATTCAGAATGTTAGCACTATAGTTGCTCATTAGATCACTGTAGTAAAGCTACTGCTCACCAGGGAGTGAACTGGAAGTCTACTGCTGGTATTGAAAGTGATTGTTTCAGTCTGCATGTCAGAATTTTCTAATGAAATAGAAGAGGATTTGAGATCTCACTTAAAACATGCCCTAATTTTTCTTTCTGCAGAACTAACCATAATTTCTATGGCAAAATGAACCCCTCATTTTTTTCCTTTTAAATTAAATGTTTTAAGTGTTACCGGTTTATTCTAATCAAGATGGCTTCAGGTGTGCCATAATTTTGTCATAAGTAAGACTGTTAGCGCTCTAGTTGTTCTTTAGAACACTCTGGGAAGCTGCAGTAGAACACAAAGGAATCAACTGGCAGGCTGCTCCTGTTGAAATATAACAGGAAGATATTTGAGATCTCACTTAAAACATGTCCTAATTTTTCTTTCTACAGCACTAACCATAATTTCTAAGACAAAATGAACCCCATCATTTTGTTCCTTTTTAAATTAAATGTTTTAAGTGTTACCAGTTTATTCCAATCAAGATGGCTTCAGGTGTGCCATACTTTTGTCATAGGTAAGGTTGTTAGCGCTCTAGTTGTTCTTAAGAACACTCTGGGAAGCTGCAGTAGAACACAAAGGAATCAACTGACAGTCTCTGCCCTTGTTGGATTTACATGTTTTACTGAGAATGTCAGACATCATTCTCACATGACTGAGAAAGATAATGTGAATTTACAGAAAATATGCTCTCATTTTAGCTTCTGGAGCACCTTCCAAACCTCTGTGGGACAAGCATGAGAAAATTGTTTTCTCTCAAACATGATTCATGAAATCCCAGCAGAAGGTTTTTCACAGGGTAAAATCACCCCAGAACACACCACAATTCCTAAAATTAGTATGGTACCATCAACAAATGAATTCTAATGTAACTAAAGTCTGTTATCACCCTTTATAGTTCTCCTTTTGGTGACCCTCAAAATCTTATATTCACTACAATGCATTTCATTGGGGTGCTATGATGTATATTGGTCCCAAGATGGCTGTCAACACTTCTTGGATGAAGTGCTGACAGCCAATCAGATCTCATGATGACGTGTGGTTAGGCTCCGCCCAGATACATATAGTTCTTTTTCCTTTAATATTTAAAAAACTGCCAAACGCATTGACACCATTTTTAAAAAGGTCACTTTCTGAGCCAAGCAGTACCTTTATGCGAAATTTGGGGTAAATCCGTTCAGTAGTTTCCGCTGTAGCCTTGCACAAAGTTCCCTATGGGAAATTGATTTTTGACTCTTATTATTTGAATTTCTCAGCAACTACTAAACGGATTTACACCATTTAACAAAAATGCTCTTTCTGAACCAAGGGCTACCTTTTTGCAAAATTTGGTGTAATTCCGTTCAGCAGTTCGGGCTGTAGCTTTGTCTAAAGTTTCCTATGGAAAATAACATGGAGAAAACACGCTTTGGGACTCCCTTTTTCTCGGCCCCCGCTTGCCAAATCACTCCAAAACTTTCAAGATAGGAGCGGACTGGAGCGCCTCACAAGTTTTGAAAATTTCGCGAAGATTCGCCGACCGGCGCCAAAGTTATTGGGAATAGAATGTTGTGAATTTCCTATGGAAAATAGGTCCCAACTATAACTACCTACTGGCGACCGCCAGTAATAATAGTAGTAGATAGTTATAGTTAGGACCTATTATCCATAGGAAATTCATAACATTCTATTCCCAATAACTTTGGCGTCGCTTGACGAATCATCGCGAAATTTTCAAAACTAGTGGGGCGCTCCGGTCCGCTCCGGTCTTGAAAGTTTCGGGTGATTCATCAAGCGGGGCCGAGAAAAAGGGGGTCCCAAACGTGTTTTCTCCATGTTAATTCCCATAGGAAATTTTAGCCACGGCTACAGCACGAACTGCTGAACGGAATTACACCAAATTTGGCAAAAGGTAGTGCTTGGTTCAGAAAGCACCCTTTTAAAAGTGGTGTAAATCCGTTCTGTAGTTGCTGAGAAAATCCAAAATAAAAGTTTTGATATCTATGGCCGCGGTGGATCCGCGCACCCTCCCGATCACGAGCTGCATGCTAATTGGCTGTCAACACTCCAAACCAGGAAGTGTTGGCAGCCATCTTGTTCCTCGGTAGAACCGAGGAACAAGAAAGCAGTAAAACAACTGCGTAAAACGCAAAAAGGGGGCAGGGTAGAAACACCCTGACCCCCTAGGCCTGCTCAGGGGGTCCTATAAGGACCCCCAGGGCCCAAAAAAATAATATTTTTTTTTCTTCTAAAAATCGGCAAAAAACGCGCTGGGTGCGCGGATCCTGCCGATATAAAAAAAAAAAATGAAGCGCGGTCTCCCGCGCTTCTTTGTTATTTGGCCCCCGGGTGGGCCAAGTCCCGGGGGCATGCGGGGGTTAATAAAAAATGGTTTGGGGGGCCTCTAAGGCCCCCCAAGCCCCGGGGACCGCCACCCCCCAGGGCTTTGAATTTTAAATTGTGCGGGAGGGCACTGGGCCCTCCCGCAGCCCCGGGGACCGCCACCCCCTGGGACTTCTTTTAAAAAAAATTAAATTACCTGTGTGGGGGGGCTCACCTGTTATCAGGAGAGACCTCAGTGCTGCATCTTTGAGCCCAGTACTGATCCTGAAAAGTAATTTTAACCGTACTTACCAGCAACTTGAATTTCCTTCCATAGGATATCACTGCCTGCTTTTTGCTGAAAAAGTTTCTAAGTGTCGATTTTTGAAACATACAAATATTCCTCTAAAATCAGCCGAACTACGAATTCCGATTTACTCACCTGTTATCAGGAGAGACCTCAGTGCTGCATCTTTGAGCCCAGAACTGATCCTGAAAAGTAATTTTAACCGTACTTACCAGTAACTTGAATTTCCTTCCATAGGAATCCATTGTCTGGTTTTCAGCAGAAAAGTTTCAAAGTGTCGATTTTCACAAACTACAAATATTTCTTAAAAATCGCCTGTATGACTTAAACGCATTCTTTCAACTGTTTACAGGAGATGCACCAGTGCAGGATCCACCACTGAGTAAGAAAAAGTAACGATAACACTACTTACCTGCTAAGTGAATTTCCTCCCATAGGATAACATTGGTGATTCTATGTGAAGAAGTTTCTAAGTGTCAACTTTTAAAATACAATAATATTCCTTAAAAATCACTACTGTAACCAAAACGCTTTTACTCAACTGTTTACAGGAGATGTCCCAGGACTGAATCTAGGATCCAGTCCTGTGGTTAGAAAAGTAATCCATAAAGTAACTAATTGCATTTAACTAGAAATTCACATTGAGCTGAATGTTGCATTGTGTTTGAAATTGTGTTGCCCATTGCAACAACTGTAACTACTGTACTTAAAAGTCTATTGCCTATTTGCAAAGTATTTAAACTAAAGTAATTCATTCTGAGAAAGTATATTTTGTAATGTAATGTAATTACAATGTAATTTAAAAAATAAAATATCTAAAAATAAATAGTTTAAAAAAATGTTGTAAATCAGTATCAAAAAAATAAATATAACAATTAAATACATTTAAAAATTGTCATTTACAAAACCTTTGAAATTCACTGAAAAAAACCATAGGTTTCAGACATGTTATAGTTAGGAATTGGCATTTAAAAACCTTTGAAATTCACTGAAAAAACCATAGGTTTCAGGCACGTTATAGTTAGAAATTAGCATTTAAAAAACCTTCCAAATTCACTGAAAAAACCATAGGTTTTAGGGACAGTTATAGTTAGTTGGACTTTGCACTCATACAAAACCCGTGAAATTCCCCCGTTATAGTTAGTTCAGCTAACTATAACTCGCGCCCCTGCAATGCACTGCTGATGACGTCACATATTACATCACTCATGACATGGTCAGTGACATCACTGATGACATCACTGATGACATCACTGATGACATCATCCACGTGATAATCTGATGCACCTCCTCACACCCTAATATAGCCTTTGATACACCCACTCTAAATTACAGACTGCCATTCGCAAAACCATAGACACTCCAACACCAATAACTACATACCCACTCACTGATTCCTAGGTCTACACACACAAACACTCACTCACCCGTACAGTAACTCATACTTACGGTCACTCAGTACAGGACTATCATATGCACTCATACTCATATATAGACACTCAAACACCGCCACTCATCCATAGAGGTACTCACACACCTAGTCAGTCATGCAAATAATTAAACACACTGCCATTTACTCACCTATACAGTTATACACACACCAGCTCACTTACTCATACAAATACTAGCACATTCTTACGCTCTTATACAATCACTGATACAAGCACACACTCATCCATACAGTCACTAACACAATCACACACTCTCGCTTATAGCTATTTATATACTCCAACACACATATATATTGCCTTTCACATATGTAGTTACTCACACATGTACCACTGGGACATACATTCACTCACTAACACACTCTTACACACACTTACCCACCCATACAGTCTATCACAGATGCACTCTTGAAACCATCCACCCAGTGAATCACCCACTCACACATCTATGCACAGAGTCGCACACACCCCACCCACACAAACACTCAGGCACCCATACAGATACTCAGACAACCAATCAATAACTCATATAGACACTCATGTAGCTATTCACAAACCCATGCAGCCACTTACACAGCAACAGACAGACGGATACAGACATTCACCCAGTTTAGTCACTAACCCATGCATTCAGTAAGATACGTTTAATCACTCACTTATAGAGTTAGTCACGCACCTACTAAATCATCCATACAGACACTTATACACCCACTCATTCTTCAATGCGCCTTTCCCTATATATATTAAAAATATTTAAACTTTACATAAACACAGTCACTAGATGATGTCATCAGTGATGTCATTTGAGATGTCATCAGTGATGTCATCAGTGATGTCACTGACCATGTCATGAGTGATGTAATATGTGACGTCATCAGCAGTGCATTGCGGGGGCGCGAGTTATAGTTAGCTGAACTAACTATAACGGGGGAATTTCACGGGTTTTGTACGAGTGCAATGTCCAACTAACTATAACTGTCCCTAAAACCTATGGTTTTTTCAGTGAATATATATATATATATATATATATATATATATATATATATATATATATATATATATATATGTGTTTGGATGTTTACATAAGTATATATTTATATATAGCGCCTCATCACGATGTTGGGCGGACTCACGTCCTCAGTACTAGGATGCGACCGCACATGGTGCAGTCGCACACTCCCATTTCTCTATGGGAGCTTGTGTTGCGGTCAGAAACCGGCCGCAGCACAAGCTCCTATAGAGAAATGGGAGATTTTGTTAATCACTGCACTGCGTGGCAGGCACCACACAGTGCCTGCCACGTGGTGCAGGTATTGAATGGGGGGCACCATATGTGCCCCCGAGGCCCACAACAGGAGGCCGCTGTTGCAAGGGGGCCCTGCTAGGTGCCCACAAATTCACCTTCCAACAGGCTTTTCATGTCGGAAAGCCCAACATGAAAAGCCTGTGAGAAACCGACATTGTAATCCAGATGGCGGAAATGCCGATTACATGCCAGTTCCGACTGGCCAACAGCTCGTCAGAAGCCAGCCCGAATGACCAGCCGGTTTCAAATCTGACCGCCGTATTCGTAATACGGTGGTCGGAATTGAAACCGAAGATGTTGTTCCGAAAGCCTCCGACCGTAGGTCAAAATCTGGGCCATAGTATTCAATATCAGTGAAATATATATTTAATTTACATTATATAAAATTTGTATTTTCAAATATTTAATATTTACTATTTTAAACTATATTTAAAAATATACATATTTTTGTCGATATTATTGTCAACTACATTTTTTTCCAGATATTTTTCTACTTACAATTATAAGTATAGGAGCACGAAATAGTGGTATACCATATTTTTTTACACAACACTTTTGTCAATAGTATTGTTAGCACAATATTATGTCAGTGATCCGGCGCCAGTTCCCTACCCGTCATTATAGTGGGCCGCCTGTGAAACGTAATTGTGGGCACACCTCAAGTTTGGCCACAGTGGAGACTACTCTGTCTATTTAGATGGGCGGACAATTTGTCATTTTTTACGGTTTCTACCGCCAGTAAGGAACAGTAAAAACATTATAATGCTCCCCCCGCCATGGAAGAAGACTCATTTTGGGATTTTGTTTTTTGTAAACAAAAAGAATATTATTACTTTGAGCTGCAGAGCTTTGTCGTGCTGACATAGCTGCTTTTATAAATGACCGTCTGCTTGGCGGTCATTTATAAATGAGGCGGGCAGCTTCTGCACCAAGGGGACAGAGTAATTTACTCCATCCCATGGTGAAACGGTGGGCCACCCCCCATGACCTAAATCTGTCCCTTATTTGGTGTACTGGATTGCATTTCCCTGTCTTGTTTTACTATTATGTGTGTTTCCTTCAAATGGTACATTTTTTTCATTTTTGTTTCTCCGAGTTTTTAGTTTGGTGTAACAACATTGAACATATACATTCAAGTGGATGAGCTCCTGTTTTTTGTGGGGCTAAACTTACCTACCCAGAAAGTGAGAACATCAGCTCTGAGTGTTTTCACGATGACTTAGAGAAGAGAACAAACCAGGTCTGGAGAGCTTGGTCTTTTCTTTGCACACACGTTTGTTATTCTGCCAGACACATTGTCTTGTTTGCCTTGGTCTTCTTACTGGAGTCTAAAGGGACAAGATGTTCAGTAAGCCGGGACCACAGACAGGTAACAAAGTATCAATTCTATATATAGGTTCTACATTTTTTGTACAGCCGATCCATCAGCAGCTACTGTTTATTTCCTATTTTTTGAGACTTTGTCGAGTATTGGCATGCACTGATGTAAAACCAGTGCATAGCTTCGGATAAAGGGAATGTTAAGCCTCTCTCTTGATTTTATGTTTGGCTAGAAGGAGCTTTACCATTTTCAGTCAGCCTAATGGTAGCAAGCTAAGAGAGCTAGGTCACATAGAGGAAACCATGATAGGGAGAATCTCACTGAACAGAGTTCACACGTGTCGTCCTCCAAATTGTATGTGTGCCTGCCTATTCAAATGATCATTTTCCCACACTGTGACCCTCATTACAAATGGGTACTTAATTCCAATGGGTCGGCTAATAGCAGTTACCAGCCCCAGCAGAATTATGAGATCCACTGGATCACTGCAGGTGTGTTTATTTTCACCAGAAGATTTCAGCTTGTTGAAACAAGCCAAAATCTGCAGATGAAAGTCTTGGAGAAATTAGGTATTTCAAGTGGAATTGGACTGGTTATTGATTCTGGTAACTTCCCATTTCTTAAAACACCCTCAGGTTCCATTTCATAATGGGACAAATTTTCCCCATTACAGAAGTTACCAGTCCTACTGGTGTTACTAACTCTGGGGGTGAGAAAAGACCAGTCCGCGAAAGATAGGAAATCAGTGACAAAGAGAGAGCATGGTGAAATAAGAACCTGCAAAATGAAGACAACAAGAAAGGAAAGGTTGTGTGGTGGAAGAAGTTGGCATGAGGTGGAATTAGGACTAGACAGCTTACAGATTCAGCAATCACAGCATTTACCAGCACTGCTTGTGAGCTCCTAAGAAAATCTTTGATTCCCTGCACTTATATTTGTTACAAATTAAGCACTGCTCCAAAATCAAAACAATCTTGAACCTCAAATACATGTATACAGTGAGATGGCCACAGAATACGAATTATGGAAGAATTTCGTTTAACAAAATGAAATTTTTTAGGATGCACAACCCAAACTGAAGTAATGATAATCACAAAGCCCTGAAATAATTATCTTTTCTATGATAAAGGGATCAGCAAATTAGGATTGTAACTACCTATGATCCCCAGGCAGGCAAGGTTTGTTGGTACTGAAGAACACTCAAACTCAATTTTAAATAAGTGGGTTTGTGAAGTTTAAATTCCGCAGTTGAAATTGTGAACTCTTCACAACTTCGTCAGTGGGCAAACTTTCTGTTAACAGAAAGTAGATTTTGCATTTTTCTTTCATTGAAGTTCCTTTCAGGAAGATCACCCATAATAATTCTTACTTCATTAACCTTTGTCCTATCACTATGGCTCCCCTAAAAAATTATTACCTTCTCTGCTCTTATTCATTGAGATAATTTAGCTATCTTTATCATATTGTCACGCACTGTGTTCTTACCACTGAGGTGTACCAAGGAGGTGTTTAAATGTCTCTATTATTACTCCCCACTGCCACTTCATTTACACAGTTGGCATATTTAAATGCCTCTTTCATGAGCGCCGACTCACCCAAATGCCTGGGATAGTGGAAATGACCTCACTTGCCCTTTAATCCTATGGTGACATCACATGAGGTGATATCACATGATCTATCACCCTGTTTGCATTCAGAGAAGTGAAGTCACTGAATCTTTGCACCTGATAACATAAATGTCTTTGATAAATAGCACCTGAACAGTTGCATTTCCTTCCACCAACCACTCAGATGCCTCTGCTCGGCAGGACTCCTATTTGCACACATCCCTTGTATGTGTGCACAGAACCAGATCAAAGATACTCTCACATCACTCTTAAACTGTGGAACTGCCTCCCACTCCACATCAGAGCCTCATCCTCTCTTTTAGAGTTGAAGACCTGGCTTTTCAATTAACCAACTTACCATAGGCAAGGTTAGGAACACACACCTGCTCAGCACCATGATTACCCTCACGGGAGTGCACTTTACAAATGCACATATCTTGTGTCAGAGCAATGCTGGGACTTAATCAGCAACTACATGGTGCCCGGAGATGTGCAAAGCAGATAACAGACTCACTGAGTTATCTGGAACAGGTTTAACATACATTCTTAAAGGTTTACTTAAACAGCGAAACTAAAATAATGCTGGTCTGTAGTGCAAAAACACCCACTGCGAAAAAACGGTTAATTCAACATCCACACAATGACATCTCTTGATGATTATTGTATGAAATATCACAGTAACTACCGAGACTCCCACTGCAGTCCCTCATCCTTATTTATATCTGCCCCTCTAAATCACTCTCCACTTTACCCCCGTCCAGTTTACTCACCTTTGCTAGTATGATTAAGGTTCTCCCGGCTACTCTCATGTACGTGTACACTTGATCTACCTTAAGAAAGGTAGAATGTGAGCACTGCTCTTAAATATCAGTGTTAGCTTCTGTTCCCTAGGATGCTGCTGGGACCAATATGCTGGGGTTGTAAGAGCAGTGCCAGAGTTAGCAAGGGGTGAAGATGCTATCCCTGGCCTACCCTAAATGACATTCTTGGCCTTATCGGTTAGTTCTCATACTCCCTCTTACAAGGTATTTATAAGACTGATGCCTTTAAATATTTCCATTTTCCATCCTTTCCTCCTTGTGTTCTTCAGACTATAAAAGTCCTAGTGAAGTCTCCTTACATATGAAGAGTTTGTTGTATCTTCGAATCATAAACACTTGCACTGCAGACTTTAGGTCATCTTGTGTACATCTGTCGTGTGAATGCCTCATTAGCAAATCCAGAGGATGCATCAGGAATCTGATATTTAACTGCATAAAGCATCTTTCCTTTCGCAGAACAAGTAAAATCGGAATATGAAATAACTTAGGACCAATATGATGACTGAGTGTATCTAGAAATCTCATAAAAAAGACCATACTCACATGCAAAGTTGGGACACCCACCAGTCTCTGGACCACGGAGCAGGCCAGAGTGGTGCAGCAGCCAAATTGCTTTTATGATAGTTTTGAAAAGAGAGCGTATATTAGCTGTTAAGGAATGCTGTCCAAACTGGGGGACAGAGTTAGCCGACATGCCATGAGGAGCACTTTCCTCGGAGCATCTCGTCTGCCACTGGGTTCCTTGCCCAGTCCCTCTATCCAGACCCAACCCCAGAGTCAGAGGGGGTTGGATCCTGTGGTGAGGCATGCAGGACTGGCTGCTGGTGCTGTGAGGGGTTCCTACTGAGAAAGGACCATCAATCAGCAGAGAGAGGTGCGACCAAGTGAGCCGGCAAGACGGCGGCCGCGAGGGAGATGCACTTCGCAGTACTCCCAGATGAGCTAAGTGGATGAATGCTGAGGAGCAGCACATGAGCTGTTTCCTCCACCTTCCATTCTGGCAGGTGCCACTGCTGGGGGTTCTGGTGAGGCCCCTCCCCTGCTGTTGCGGCAGAGAGACTCATAGCCTGCCTATGCTATAGAGGAGAGGCTTAGGCCAACCTTTCCCCTGGCCTAGAGCATGCTGGTTGGCTGGCTACGGGCCTGCCCGGATGGGAGATCATTGGGTGAACTGTGACGTTGGTTCCTCCCGCTTGGTATGAGTGTGCAGCTGTTCCCACACGTCCACTGGGATTGGAGGCTGCAGATGCATATGGAGGGTTGTGCCTGATACATATTGGTGGCTCACACTTGGGCCCTGGTGCAATGACACTGATCCTTGCCCTGTGGGGTGTAATCCCTGCCCCCCTCGGCACAAACACTACACAGGAGCCCTGGACAGAAGAGATTGCCTGATGTTCTTCCCCTGGTGAGTGTGGCCCACCTTTTTATTATGTTGGTCCGTGGTTGTTTTATTGTACTGTACATTGTAGAACTAACCTGCTCATGCTGTTAATAGCCATGGCCTTTCTGTCCCCCACTCTGCACACGATGCTGCCTTGGGGGATGTGCTCCCTGGCCCTTCTTGCCTCTTGCTCTACTGACTAGTGCGCATGGATCCTATGAGGCCTTGGAGTGTTCCGAGACCCCATGGTCCTGGGAGACCACATAGGCCCAGCCTTTACAGGAGTCCCTGGTGGTCGCACTCGCACCTGGTTGGCAGCATCTCAGATACCTGATGCATCCTGTGGCTTGAGGAACTCATGGACCAGCACATATTCAACCTCCTTCTGTTGTGTGGACTTTGTGAGTGCTGCTTTCCTCTGGTGCACCTCCTGTGCACCACGCTAGACTTTGTCACCCCTGCAGGGACACCTGTGCTACTTTTCCTTCATGGGTGCACTTGCTCTATACTGCTCCCTACCTACTGTGAGCAGCACCACCTCCACCTCTGACGACTATGGGGCAGTTATTCCTTGCAAAGGAGGGTTCCCTGCCGCTGGTTGTGGTTGAGGGCAATACCCACCATCTGCATTCCTCCAATGCCCCACTAGAGGTGACCCATGTTCCGGGGGATAAATTGGATGTGATACTAGCAGCTATTAGCTCTACAAGTGAAATCCTTGAGTCAAAAATCGATTCTTTAGTTGTGGCCAATCATTGCAAAATTGCTGTTAGGGTCCACTTTGCCAAGACCACAGTGCCGGAGATAATGACCACCACAATGGCCCATGCATCACAACTCAGTGACATGGCTCATGATTCTCAGATTTAAGATCAAGAAGGCAGAACCAGATTTAACAATATTCGAGTGATTGGACTCCTTGAAAACACTGAGGGGACATAGATTCTCACCTTTCTAGAGGGCTGGCTCTAGGAAGCAGTTGCCCCAGAGGACCTATATAAATTCTATGCACTTAAGGGATAACTGGGTGCCTGCTTACCCTCTGTCCCCCCGGCACCCTCCACAACCAGTGGTGTCCCCCATCCCTCATTTCCAGGACCGTGACTATTTGCTGCTACAGGTCTGCATGATGGGCCCCTTTCAGGTGAAGAACACAAAAGTCTTCAAATTCCCAGATTACACGGCCACCATGCAAACACAAAGAGCCTCCTTTACGACCTGTTATGTTATGGTTCTTCAAGTTATTGTATGCGACTCACTTTTTCCACACAACTTGATCATTTGATAACGTGACCTACTATTTATCACTGTGACTATCTGCAGAATATGGAAAATGTTAAAATGGAATACAGCCCAAATATATATATTTTTTTTAAAGTCCCAATGTTGTCTGTTGAATTGCGTTATCTTTGTATATCCTGAAATAAAAAAATTGGCTTAGAGCTCAAATGCAAAATCTGAAAGTATTTTTAACACCTCCATATTTGTAACAGCACTGTAGGACCACTGCCCCTCCACCCAATCGATATTCATCCTGTCCATCAATAAAATATCCTCTTACAATGTATGGCCTTGCCTGGAAATGTAGATGGAGAGGAAATTGACTAGTAATGAGCCCGAGAGGGTGGAAGCAATAAGTGAAGAAAGGCAATGAAGGTGTATTGTTTTTAACTTCAAGGGATTTTTTTAACAAGGTGTTTGTAGAGCCGGAGTACTTGGCTCAGAGTAACGCACAGAACCATGGAGCCATGCAGCAGCCTGGAACTTCCAGTCATGCATACCCACAGGATGTTGTTTCCGCCAAAGGTGAACCCTGACCTACCTTTGCTGTTACTGTATCACAAATCACCATGACTACGTCATCTCCGAGCACAGAGGAGACAGTTGCTCTGCAGTCTTTCACTGTCTGCAAGGGAAAAGCAAAAATGTTACAACACTAAATCATGAGCAGAGAAGACAGTTTACATGTATGAAAGCACTAGTGTGAATAAGAGTAATGAAGCCTTTCTTCCCCCTCCTCCCGGGAGGGCATTGGGTACCATTCCTCCATATTCAACAAAATGACATTTTTCAGATCTAATTTGTTGAAAATTTGGTGAGAGGGAGCTCATAACAAGCCGTTTAAAATATTTCTTATTAAGTAACAACCGTGAGAGCAGAGGAGCATCGCCACCTAAATTGCCCCCCAAAAGTCCCACAGATGAAAAATAAAATGGTAATAAAGTTAATTTATTACCATTTTATTTTTC
Source organism: Calotriton arnoldi (assembly GCA_963921515.1). NCBI lineage: Eukaryota > Metazoa > Chordata > Amphibia > Caudata > Salamandridae > Calotriton > Calotriton arnoldi. Next base: position 29,969 of record CAWUFW010008409.1, read on the forward strand.
TTCCTAGTCCTGAACCGAGGGTCAGGGCTTGCCTGGGCACTTTTTAAAGTGTTCATGTCCCTTTGGCCGGCTGTCTTGTGATGGTCAGTCAGACATGCACACTTTGAAAGCTCTAACCCAGCTATCTCAAGACAGCTGGGTTAGAGTGAGTGCAGGATTCCAGTATCCTTGGGAGCGGCACGAGAGGCCGCTCCCTCCAATCCTGGCACTTCTCTCACGATGGTGAGAACAGTGCAAGGATTGGTTAAGGCAGTTGGCTGGGACCCGCGCTGGACTGCAGCAGGAGGAGGAGGACGTGCAGCGGACGAGGCCATGTTCAAGGTAAGTGATTTTTTTTGATTTTTTTTTACCCACCGCCCATGTGCCCGCCCCACAACTTCTCATAGATGCCAGCCGCAACTAGTAACAACCTCTGCCCTGGTCTTTTTAGTTCTCCTCCTCCTCCAGCCACAGTATTAAGTTATCTTCTAGCACGCAAATCATGAGCCCCATTCTTTGCCCCTCAAAATCTGGTCTTTAGGAGTGTGAAAATTTGCAGAATTTACTTTTGCATAATAATGTGAAATTTCATAAAAATATGCATTTTAAGTAAAACTATGCAAGCTCAAAACCAGCCTTTGGTGCTATATTTTAGCATAAAATGCTTCCTTATGTCTATTTAGGATGCTGAGATGCACTTTGCGCAAAAATTTAAAAAAATTAAAAAGTGCTTCAAAAACAGCTGCTTGCTTTCTGGTCGTTTGGGTTGTTCATGTGCTTTCATGCTAAAATTGAGTACTGAGACATAATGGCATTGTTTTGGGAATTTCCAGGGCTTAATATTAAGTGCCACCCCCTTTCTTCCAAACTAAGGGTCATATTTATGAAATAATTCACATAACACCACAGGAATGCACGCAAAGTATTTATCATTGTACGGCGCATTACTGTCCTTTCCTAGAGCTGGCACATTTTTGGCTCTGTGGCGCCAACGCAGGCAGGATTATTTTTGTACAGGAAGAGACACCTTCCTACATAAAAACAATACTCAGAGGCATTTTCCTCTTTCTACGTATGCTGTAGAATGCAGCACATGTAGAAAGAAGAAACAATAATAAAGATATTTTTCCTCTGGTGGGGAGGCGTACAATTCTAACGCATTTCCAGGTCTAACAATGTTAATAAATCTGAGAATATGTCAGAATCCAAGCTCCACCCATGACACGCCTCCCTGCCGCTGATTAAAGCAAGGCAGCGATTTGCACTGCCTTGTGTTACTCTAGATTTATCAAGCCCCTCAGGGCAACCAAGGTGGCCTTAAGTGGCTTGATAAATCTCATTTAGCTTTTGCATGGCCCTTGAGTCACCTTGCATGGGGCAAGGTCGACCCAAAACTTTTATAAATATGCCGCTAAGTTTCATCTATTACCCCATTCTTGAGTTGCACCTTATCATCCTTGCCCCACTTGTTATAAACATTTTTGTATTGTTGTATTGTGCTTTCTTTGTGTTAAGATGAAATTCATTAAGGCATATGTAATTGGTTAACTTTTATTTGTTTTAATGTTTAGTTTTGTCTATGAACTGGTGCTCTTGCTTGCATACACTATTTTTCTTTGTTCAAAAACTTGTTTTCATTTTAAAAACTAAGAAGCCACTTTATAGGAGAGCAGAAACATAAAATCCACAGAGTAAGGGTGTAACCATCCACCAGGAGCCAATTAAATAGCACTTTACAGCTTTATTTAGAGTTTGGCTGCCACTTCGTCATTCCACCAGGGCAGCGAACGAATTTCATCTGCTGCTCTTACAGAATACTTATCATATTCAGAAATCTTTGCAGTGGCTGCTGATAATCTTTAAAACTGGTGGGGCATAGTACATGCACTGAATTCCAGCCGGCTAGCCCAAATTATTTTAGGCTCTTATGCTCACTCACACTTATTCTCACTCTCCATCACTCAACACGCTCATTCGTTGTTAGAAATTGGGTTGTAGGTTGACTACGGTATGAGCCCAAGTCAGGCAGCAACCACAATCCTAGTTAGGGTAAGAAGCAGGCAAACCCTAAATTAACCTATGCTCACCCTCTGGTTGCTTGGTACTTAGCAGTCAGGCTTAACTTGGAGGCAATGTGTAAAGTACTTTTTGCAACACTTCAAACATTGAAACAGTGAAAACGCCACACAAAAAGATTCAAAAACCAAGTTAGAAAAATATAACTTAATACTTAATTTAATAAATAAAACAACCAAAATGCCAGAATTCCAATAAGTAGAAGTCGAGATATGAATTATTTTGAAGATTAAAAGTGAAAATGGTGCTTAGAAGCAATAAGAGCCTATTTGGTATATTTGGTTGCGCAGGACCGGGACAAAGTCAAAAGTTCAGGCCGACTGTAATAGAGCACAGGCCGGATACAGGGAAACCGCAAGGCTCGCCTGAACAAAAGTACCTTGATCTTGGTAGCAACAGGGAAGATGCGTGGTACAGCCGAGCGTTGTGTCGATTCTGCAGTTGAGGTGATACGTCGATTTTCTCATTGCAACAATGGCGATGCACCAGTTCCAAAGAAGAAGCAAAGTTTGAGATGCTATGGTTCCAAAGCTTGGAACTGTTTGAACTCCACCATTGCTTTGACCAGATCTTTGTTGCACATTTGCAATAAAAATGCCAGCACAATATGTTATAATTGCTTTAGATCTAAATTTGTTTTTGCGATGTTTTACGTTTTATTTGCTTTTTTTAAGCAGGAAATTTCGAATATTCTTCTTCTCTTCTTTTCTCTCTCTTTTCCCTTCCCCATTTTATTTGTGAGCACTAGGTCTGATTCGCTACTCGTACCCTTCAACTTTATTGCACATCCAGCACTTTAACTATGTAACTTTCTGCTCCTGCAGCCAATGTTGGATTGGGCAATACCATTATTTCTTCCATTTCCGTGGGTACCCTGAGAAGGACCGATATGAGCATTAAAAATTAAAGAAACTTTTTCATCTGCAGTCCAGGAACAACATTCAATATCAACTATGCCCTTTATTGCAGCAGTGGTGATATCTTGATTTGACTGCCACCAGCGGCATATATCTCATCAATATAAAATATGCCTTATTGAAGCACAAGATGATTTAATAGGCATCACCAGAAATCATTCCCTCCCTTTTTGTACTTCTCTTCCACCCCATCCACCTTTTGCGTGGGCAGACAATTTCATACACAGGCTCGATGTGTGATTAAACAAGAATACTACAGTTTTAGCCTCCATTTTGCAATCCAAAACTCCAGTCATACTGCCATAGCCAGGTGCTGCATTCCTCTAATGCTCCGTTGCTAATGTTTACAAGGTTCAAGAAACAGTTCTCTATTGGACACTCTCAGGGCCTGATTTAGAGCTTAGACAGTTGAGTGTCCACCTCCCAATGTGAGGAAATGTTTACCTCCACTAAGGTAGCAGTGGAAAATACGCCATGGTTTGAGTGTTCTCCCTGGGAGACAAAGGTTTCTCCATCAAAATAGATGTATTCTCTGTGAGAGAAACAGGTTTGGGAAAAAAACTATGGTTGCAAATCCACCATATTGCTGTCGCTGAAATCTCTGTGACAAAATGAGAGCATTGCAAATGTACCACCAAAGTGGGGTATTTTGTCAGTGCCCACACATCCTATTTCTCTTCCATGCTGAGAGTTTTTCCTAACAGTTACGGGATGTCATACTTTCCTTTCCATGAGTGGCCACCATCACTTCCATGGCTGCCATTCACAAAGTTAACTGTGCCGGACATAGTAGTCTGTCAATCAGGACACCTCAGTTAGCTGATCATCATCCTATATGTCAGAGGTAAGTTCAAACCTTTACAAGGATAGAGGAGTCAATAGTTTGGACTACTCTTGGTAGTACAGTTTCTTTGCTGGTGATGCTGATGGGAAATGACATTTTTTTTTTTTTAAATGATTCCCTATTGCATAACATTTTTATGATCACTCCATTCGGACAATATGCCCCAGGAAGTTACCAAAACCATGTTGTTTAAGCAGTAAGCTTTTTATATGCATATTTGCATAACATTTAGCGTCTCAAACCCTAGAGGAAAATCTTTGGTGAAGCTTGACCTTAACAAAAACAAAATAATGTAGAAAACAATTACATTGCCTCCGACACAACCCCATTTTGTACATCACTTTTTAAGAGCTGTTACTTACTCCTGAGTCCTTGAAGTCACATTTGTCCATGTGTTGGTTGTCCATCGGATTGACACACACCGTCTCTTTAATGGTGAACCGCAGCTGCTCAGGACTAACGAGCATTTCCTGCAAGAACATTGAATGTGAGAACTTGAGTAAGTGGCATAACGTTTCCACTTTTACAAAAGAGACCTTATTTACAATTTATCAAATTCGTTTTCCATCCACTGTTGTGGAGGGTTCAACTTCTTCGCCAAAGTTGGAGGATTTGTCATATTAAGTAATCCATTATAGAAACAAGATTTATCCACAAAGTGTCTTAATCCTACTTGGGAAAGGCCACTTTCCCTGGGAATCATTGGGTGGAAAATTAACTAGTGGCATGCAATAATAGTGAAATGTCCTGAAAATATATCTCCATTTGGGGGTTCACAGTCAGTGCTACATTTCGTCTGCCAAATGTAACCTTGGGGGAGGCCTTCCCAGCATGATTCGGACACATAATTCTCTTTCCGTAAATGCCTGTCACCATTTCCATGGCAGCCTTTCATGAAGTTACCTGCGACGACTCCTCCGTTAGGGCGGAGGAGCATTGCCCACTCCTGAGAGCCAGCAAATTCGAGCATGGAAAATAAAATGATAATAAAAAATGTTATTTTATTTTTCATCTTGCAGGCTGCCAGCCGGGCCTACTGAGCATCTGAGCCATTTAGGGAGGGGCGGGCCATCCTGACAGACAGCAGCTGCCAGCTGCAGCAGAAGTGCTCATGCCGGATTGGCTGACTGTCTTAAGACGGCTAAACTGACATGCGCACATAGCTCTCTCAAACCCGAGCTGTGCTGCACAGCCAGGTGGTGAACAGCCACAGGCTCCCAGTCACTGAGTGAGCTCAAAACCAGCACATTCAGACTAAACCCGGCACTTCTCTCATGCTGGATAATAGCATTAACAGCATAAGAAGAGCTTTTGGATTGGCGTAGGGGAGTCTGGGAGCCTGTGCACCCCCAAGAACTGCCTCGATAGAAGAAGAGCACTGAGAGGGGCGGCTGCCAGCAGGTAGGTAATCTTTAGTGTTTATTCTCCACCGTGCTGCCCCATAATCATAATCATATGTTTTAATTCCAAGTTGTAAATTCCTGGGCCTCTTGCTCTGGTCTCTTGTATGTTGCACACAGAGGAGGCATCCAAATCCCCGCTGCAATTCATGCTGCAAGCGCAACCTCATCCCGGTTGCCAACGCCATCACCTCCCCGCTATTCCATTTTTTTTATGCAGAGACAATGTTTCCCTCTGTCTATACTATTTACAGTGGCGGCTCCTCCATTAGGGAGGGCGAGCGTCGCCCCACTGCTGAGAGCCAGCAAATTCAAGCATGAAAAATAAAATGATAAAAACAATTTTATTATTTTATTTTTCATCTTGCAGGCTTCCAGCCTGGCCTACTGAGCGTATGAGCCAGTTAGGGATGGGTGGTCCATCCTGACAGACAGCAGCTGCCAACTGCAGCGGGAATGCGCATGTCGGTTTAGCCAGGTGCCTTAGGATGGCCAAACTGACATGCGCACTTAGATTTCTCCAACCTGAGCTGTGCTACATAGCTGGGGGAGAACAGGCACAGGCTCCAATCCCTGTGTGAGATCAATACCAGTCTCCGCTCAGACCAATCCCAACACTTCTCTCATGCTGGAAAATAGTATTACCAGCATGAGAACAGTGTCTGGATTAGCGTGGGGGAGTTTGGGAACCTGTGCACCCTAATAGACTGCCTGGACAGAAGGAGAAGAGTACTGAGGAGGTGGCTGGCAGCAGGTAGGTAATCTTTAGTTTTTATTCTCCCCGTGCTGCCCCATATTTATAATCATATGTTCCAATTCCAAGTTGTAAATTCCTGGGCCTCCTGCTCTCGTCTCTTGTACTGTGCACGCAGGGGCGGCACCCAAATCACCGCTGCAGTTCATGCCGCAAGCACATCCTCATCCCAGTTGCCGGGGCCATCACCTTGCCTCCACTCCATATAGTTATACAGGGACATTGTTTCCCTCTTTCCATACTATTTTTAACACCTCAACACAAGTGCATCTTTACTCGGGTCACAGGGGCGATCTTCACCCCATTGGCCTCCAAAAGAGACTGTTTGGGCACAGGGACTGTTCCCCACCATACTGTTCCTCAACTCAGTTTCACCACACGGACGCTTTGATGCCACAGCACAGGCTTTTAAGACTGGAAAGGGTCCTTTAACGAGGAGCTGAATATTTTATGCACGGGGGTGGCAAATCTGGAATAATTGCAGGAGCTCTTGGTTCATCCCAGTTTCCCCTTTCATTGTAAGAATTTCTGCAACGCCGACATTGTGTGTATATATCAAATTATGAATTGCTTCCTTTTTCGGGTTCCCCTGCATTTTTTACAATGCTCATAATTGCTTGCAAAGTAGAGGAATTCGACTTTAATACTTCCCAGGGCTGTGGGCCTATTTTACAGTAATGCATAACTTCGAAGATTTAATAGGCAGCAATGCAGGTCTCAAAGTTAATATGTTTTGATTTCATTTGCTTTGTGTTCAAATTCTAGTAAACACAATTAAAGAACCAATAAGATAGCACAGCAGGTTGGGTGCACACTGCAGCAAACTGTAATTGGCAGATCACACGTGGAGGTGCTCAAGCGTTTATCATGTCAGCTGTCAAGATTTAAGAGCAACATGCAGATTACAAGCTTCAATTTCCGAAAGATGTTTTGGGGTTTTAAATGAACTGCGCTGAAATCTGACTGTAATGTGCGTACCATGTCTTCGAATCCAAGAGTGCATACTTAACTAACTTTTCCTCCTCTCAAAGACAATGAAGTGGTTCTATCGAGACAGGTAATACAGATGAAAAACTGCGCCACCCAGTCCCTTAGACATTTGAACAAAATCAGAAATATTTACAGGGATAGGCCTCATCGGACTCCAAATGGTTGGTTTTAGCAGCCCAGGTAAGAGCAACTTCCGTTTTGCAGATAGGCAGCTGAAGAATGAGGTAAGTAAAAAAAATTCCCATTACAACACTGAGGACCCTATTATGAGTCTGGTGGTCCGAGGACCTCCAGACTCGTGGTGGCACAACTCGTGGGTGCAGCGGTGGCGGATGCAGCCACCGCCGCACTGGCGGTGTGGCTGCCAGATTACGACTTGAGCAACCGGACCGCCCTGGGATTGTCAGTTCCGCCAGGGAACTGCTGTTCCCCGGCATAGGAGTGGCGGTCAGAGGTCACAATATGCTTGGAAGGACCGCCACAGTCCTGACAAGCATATTATGAGTTTCCTCTCAGCCAGGGTTTTCATGGTGGTTCCACCGCCATGAAAACCCTAGAGGAGAGGAAACAAAGAGGGCCCCCCTGTGCCTCAAACATATGTGGATGCACACAGGTCGATATAACATGTGCCCCCCGTGTGCAAGCACATAGTTTCCTGCACAGCATGGGCTTTCGAGTCCATGCAGTTCAGGAACCTTGTAGTGAGGTCCCATTGCTACGCCGTTTTTAAATGGCACCGCCGCCTTTAAAAGAGGCACCGCCATCGGACCACCACCCTATCCACCTGCCAGACTACTTAAAAGTCATAATCTGGCGGGCACGCAGCGTGACCTTTGGTGGAGCGGTAGTGCGCCGGTTTGCACCGCAGCGCCACCGCTCCGCCAAAAACACGTAATAGGCCCCTGAGTGGTTTTTATGAAACTAAGATTACCTCTGCAGTCAGCACTGTGCCCAAGAGGCCACATCTCTGCCTTGTGTTAACACCTTGTTTCCAAAGCACCCATTAGTCCAGTCGCATTATTAAATTAAATGCTTTAATGTGCCAATTTGTTTGCGCTTCAAAGTGATTGTCTTTAAAATGCCACAGACCTATTTTCACGTTGTGTACAATTAATTGTCATAGGTGACTATGTTCTGATCTTACACCCACAGGACTTATTGTGATCTTGGTTATGTATATTCTGAAAAACATTTGAGTACACAATGTTAGACTGTACCCCTGGAACCCTGGAAAATGTGCAAAGCGCATAGCGATGCAGCTGTCTGAATTTTAAGAATTACGCTGACCAGTTTAATCTCTATACACTTCCAAAATGGCAAAACGGCAACTTGTTAGCACTATGCAAATAGATACATGCATTGAAAAGTATTTGTTAAAAGTAAGACTTTTTAAACATGAACTCAGAAACGTTCCTGCCCCCTGTCTCATTACAATGTTGTTAGTGAACTAAGAGGCAAGTCAGGGTTCATGTGTACCCTATATGTGGGCCAGATTCTTATCATATATGGAAAAAATTTGCACCATTTTACACCAATCTTAAAAACTTTTCTTGGGTAGACACACCCGATCCCCCCCTCATAAACCTCCAGATCGCTCACTCACCAAAACTGATTAACCAGACTTATGCCCCACCTCTTTCAAATTCCTGGAAGTTACCTCCGCCAGACACAAGGGTGTACTAACCACCCTAGACTTGGGGTCTGATCCACCACCATGTGTGGCAACATTTGCCCTGAATCTTGGCAGCGGCAGTTCATCGGTGACCTGTGCGTGACATGCAGTGCACTAAAGAGGATAGTGAAGTGGATAATGTGTTGATTTTAAGCAGATTTCCTATTACCACTCTCCTCAAAATCAGGCATTTGTTTCAGATAATTTCCTTTTTCTTCCCACCAATGTGGAGACAAGAATCGTCATTTGTTGTATGTCAAGTTACTGTAGCAGCCATGTTGAGGGTGCATTTTAACAAATAATAATAAACCTCTAAGCTATCAATACTTTGGTATGTAAATATAAGGTGGGTGATCATGTATTTTGTCTGCACAATATTGATTTTATGTAATATTTTTACATGACATGCTTGTTTGGATTTTAAGGTGTCTCCTTGTGAGGCTTAAATAAGACAGATTTATAAATGTTGCTTTCAGCAGGTGTTGTAAAAAAAAAAAATGGAAAGAATTGTTATGAAACAGAAGTGTTTGATAGATTCCTTCCCTTGGTCCATGTAGGATGTTGAGCCATTTAACTCACGATTTCACCAGACCTCTTGTTCTACATATGTCAGTGAGGAGGCAGTAACTGTGGCGCTTTAAAAATGGCTGCTTTTAAGAATACATGTTGGACTAATGCACGCCTTCTTCAAGAAGTAGAAAAAGGTGTGCCTGTCACCTAGTTCCTGTTCACTACCTGTACTTGTTGCCCTTGCCACCAGGTTCCAGCGCCTCCTCCCATCATGTCCACATTTGCTACAACATTCCACTGAAATGCTCTACCCCCTGCCATATTCTGATGTTCACCCTCTCCCCACTGTAATTTCCACCATGTCCTTGTGTCATCCTTTCCTCACTACGCTCTTCATCATTTCTCATTTCTTTTCACATCCCTGCTCAAATCTGTGACAACTATCTGCTCTCCTTTGTCACCAGACAAAGGTCCCTTTTTAAAAATAAAATCTTCTGCAAACACCATCATGGTGCAGAAATGGTGCGAAGAATCTCAAAACCAATGGCAAAAAACAAATCTTGCCTGAATGAGTGCTCCCCATAAACATCTAAAAAAGAAAGTATTGTGCAGCCATTTGTAGTACGTTTGCAAGACGTTTATGTAGCTTTTTAGCCTCCACTGCCTACTGTTTGAAGATATAATCAACTTCAATATGGCTACCGTAATTCGCAAAGCCATACATATTTGTCAAGGGCAAACTACATTTTAGAAGAGGACATTGCAAAAACACAAAAAAACTAAGACAGTGAATCAGCTGTTCTCTGGCCTGGCACCCCGACTTTGGAACCAGTTTCAAAAGTCCTTTAGGAAACTCTTTGCCTGATTTTGAGTTTGGTAGACAGAGTATCCTGCCCCCCCCCCCTCAAAACCCTGATTCCTCCCACCTCACTTAGAGTTGGGCAGGCCAGAAGTATTCTGTTGATGGATTCCTTGTATTACCTCCAATGGCCCAACGGAACAGGGCCATTGGAAGGAGATTACACATTCTGTACAAGGTGGAATGTGGGATGCCTTTTTTTTCCTATTCATCACTGGCAGGAAAAACCTAGCAGTGAGGGACAGGAGAAAAAATGAAATTACCACACACCATGTGAAAAAACTCCCACGGAGTGGAGGGGGGCATTAGTCCCAATTTGGGAGTTTGCTTTCGAAAAACAACAAACTTTAGAAACATTTGACAGTCATGTCAATGGTACTATCCTTAAAACTTTTCCTGCATTAACAGGAAGCGCCATGATGGTGGTTCATGTCAATGTACAGTGTGGTCCACGTGATTGGCTGACAACTCTAAATATGGCAGGAGGAGAACCCTCAGAAGGACTGGGGTATTGCCCTCCACTATCCCGATGGAGTAAACTTCAACCACCAACATGTAAAGCAGTCCTTCTGTTTCTTGCACCCCTACCATTTGCTTATGTTTACTTTCTTGATGTATTGTTCAAGATTCACATGAACCACTGCATTGCCCTGGTGTCTAGGTTAAAAATACAATAAATAAATAATTAAAATAATATATTCATGTGCCAAAAGTAATGTAAATGATCGCTCCAGTTGTTATCATGATTACGTTCTGCCAGTATGCATGTTTCAATTTTCAAATAGTCTGTGTGTAAAATAGAAAGGTGCTGAGTAGGCGTGGGTGTAACTGGCGTAAATCTCTCTAGCATAATTACTCATAATAACCACAGATGTACTCATAGTTATGCAGAATTGTGAAAAAGCAGAATTCAGCATTTAGCGATATTTTATTAGTGCAAAATGCACCCTCACGTCCAAAATGGGCCAGGGGGTGCATTTTGTGCCAAGAAAATAGCACTAAATGCTATAGGACATGAACTGCAGTAGCTAGCAGCCCCTTGTTCTGTCGTAGTTCGTTGTTCCTGTACTCCTGTCATAGGATTTTTTCCTCTAATTACTTTGGTAACTTCACATCACAAGAGTAATGAGTAATTGCAGAAATTACTCCAATGACTCAGATGTAATTAAAATTTCATTCATAGTGCTGAGCTCTATGCTTTAGGCGCAATTGAAGGACAATTCTGCAATGTTTCTCATAATCTTATTTCTAAAAACTGCCACTTAGGGCCCGATGACGAGTTTGGTGGTTCTGAAGCGGGACGCCACACCACCGTCCCACTCCAGGACTGCAAAACTCGTGTGCGCACCACCCGCCATATTAGGACTTTTTTAGGTTCTTTGGCGGTCCCGCAGCCACCGCAATGGGAACGTCAAAAACAGTACCTGCACGGCATGGACTGGGGTGCATGCACACAGGGGGTACAACATGTGCCCCCTTGCATGCACCCGATGGCCCAGAGGCAAAGGGAGGCCCTGTAGGGCCCCCTTTGTTTCCTATCTGTCACGGTGTTCATGGAAGAGAAACTGCCATGAACGCAGTAGCAGAGAGGAAACTCTTAATATGCTTGGCAGGACCGCGGGGGTCCTGCCACGCATATTGCGGCCTTAAGACCACCGCGCCACCTCCAGGGATCTCCGATCCCTGGCGGTTGCAGCAGTACAATGGCGGTCCGACCGCCCAACTTGTAATGGGGATGGTCAGACCACCGGTGCGGCAGTGGCTGGTCCACCACTGCCCCACCCCGCAAGTCTGGCGGTCCTCGAACTGCCAGACTCATAATCAGGCCCTTAGTGTACTGAAACTTACACGTGTCTTGGGGAGCTCTTCTCCTCACAGCTGCAGCGGGAGATTCCGGGCTGATGCAGCTTTTAGGTTGAGCCTAGGCAGTGCGCATGCACTGTCTGCAAGCCATGCTGTATCTCTTCTTTTAACTTCGATCACGCCCATCGATTCCCATTAGTTGTTTTATGTGCTGCTCAGAAATGCTGGCTGTTTAGTGGCCCACAGGTTGTATTTTAGTGATCTTGGAGTGCTTGGTTCCCTCCCATGGAGCTGCACCTACTATGTGTAAGCGTTCGCTTCTGTCCTTCTCTGTTACGTTTAGCACACTTTTTTTTTTAACTTGGCTCATCTTTTCTGAAATGCTGCTCATACCGAGACTCAAACCTGGTTCCCCAGTTCCAAAGTCGGCAGCTCTAGATGTTTTCCCACATCCTGTCTCCAAGACAGTCTGCTTTTTTGGGGGGTTTCTCCGTTTCCCTCACTGAGTCACCCTCGCTTTGAAAACAGATCTGTAAAGAACGCAATTGAAAAGAAGCCTCTAATCTCTGCTCCATATCTCCAAGCGCCGTATTTTTTTTTTTTTTGTCACGATATTATCATTGGCTGCGCATGGGGAAGGGCGGAGGCAACGGGTCACGTTGGCAGTTTTGAGAACACACAAAAAATAAAATAAACCACAGGGAGTGCCATATTAGCTCTGCCGAGCACCAGTTCCCCTCGCTTCCACTCAATTATGGTCGGCGGCTGCCAGTATCCCAGGAAGCAGCTTTAAGCTAAGACAGGTGCGACCACTCTCTCCCCTGGATTTCTTTTTCACCGTCATTGCCGGTTTTGCCATTTCCACCAATGCCTACACCAGAAATGAAACCGCCAAAATATCCTCTCTGGTTCTGAAGGGTTGACTGAAGCTTTTTTACAATGTCATTACAAGCTAAATGTATTCCCTCAGGATTCAGCATGCCCTCTTCTCCTGCTTTGGGTCAAAGTTCAGGGTAGTGTTCAGGCAGTGGTGGTTTTTGTAAGGAGAAGTACTTGCAAAGTGGCCACTGCTGCTAGCGATCAGTGTGCCATGCTCTCTATACATCCCTGTCTAAGGGGTCCGCTTATCCTGTTCGTGTAAGGAAGTGCTTAGAGTCTCTAGAGCTAAATGTTTAATTTCTTCTGCTGATGAGTGTGTAGGAGCCACTTAGTTTTGTATCCTGGCTCCTCCAGCCCCCCACACCCTTAATGGCTACAGACAAGAGGCTGGCACAGTGGTATCTCTAAGCACTTGAGTGAGAATTAGGCCTGAGGTGTCACAGACATAAGTAACAAGCTGCACACATTCAAAACTCTTTCATCAACAGTATTTTTGTGAGAAAGCTTCTCATGCTTTCTTCAAACAAACAGACGAAAGCAATTGTCAATGCCACATCCCAACAAGCATGTCATCAGCTAGACCTGAGGAGCTGATGTGCATGTCACATGTATTGCCCTGTGGAATTAGGAGATGGAGGACGCTGGCCTTAATACAAACAGTAGTCTTTAATAATTGTTTAATGCAAAACCGTTTCCTGTACCAAAAATTAAGTACTTTTATTATGGCCTTAGTCTCATACACCTGGGAATGAGCCATGCTTATTATTATTTTTTTACCGGAGTGTCGCTGAAAGTTTATAAACTGGAGTAAAAGCCAATGTGAAAACGCACCAGGAGCATAACTCAGGCCCCATCATTTTGTGTTGTGCCACAGAATCACAGCTCCACTGAATCACAGGTCCCACCTATACAGTCCTTGGTCATGGAATTTTACTCAGCCAGTTTATTTCAGGTAAAATACATGGAGGATCTTGCAGGGCTAAAAGAGTGCACCAAGAGAACATTATGCATGAATATCAGTCGCGAAGGCCAGTACCCACATAATTGGCCATTACCATAAGGAAACTCGGAAACAGCCAAAAAAAAAAAAGAACACAACAACCTGTCCTCCAGTTATTTTTGTGCCAGGGTTTCTCCACCACACTTCTGGTTCTTATCGTTCTGAATGGAAAGCATAGGAAGACAGCATTCTTTATTTTTTATTAAAGTCATGGCGCCAGATTTCTCGAGGCCTTGTACCGTAAAGTCATGCAAATTGATGCAAACTAGTACAATGTCTTTATAAAGTAATTATTTTCCAGTGGTTGGACAGTTTGGGAGGGGTGGGAGGGCTTTTCACTGGAGGATGCCTCCTTCAGATGCCTCAATCTTTTTTCGTGAGTACTAAAGACCAGGGGGCAGATTTATGACGACTGGCGCATCCCTGCAAATCAGCAGGGATGCGCCAGGTAAGATGCGTCACGCAAGTTTACCCTTGCGCCACCACAGATGCGCCGCATTTACAATGCGGCACATCGTGGCGCAAGGATAAACAGATGCGTGACACATCTCCCGTCGGAAGGGTGGCGCATTGCTGGAGTCGTGTCGCAAGCGCAACGCAACTCCAGCAATGCTTGTTGCCTGCCCATACATAACGTGGTGCGTCATGCCTTACGCCTACTTCAAGCAGGTGCAAGGTTTTGACGCAGCAGCGTCGGAAAAGTGACTGAGTGGAATCTTTTACATTTCACTCAGGCACTTTTCCGAGGCTTTACTGCGCCGGAACGCCCCCCCCCCCGCACCGGAACGCCCACATGAAACCTGACGCAGGTTTCATGTGGCGCAGGGCTTTACAACGTGACACATCTCCCTAGATGCGTCACGTTGTAAATAGGGCGCAACGTGGCGCATGGTTTACGCCGCCACTGCGTCACAGAAGTGACGCAACGGCAGTGCAAAAGTGGCGCAAGGGGCTCGTAAATCTGCCCCCCGGTGCCTAGAAGTTAATGAGCTCACTGCACACACTGAATATTAAATAATACTGATCAATAAAGAATATGTGTGAGCATTTAGTGAACATTGATTTCAATTGTCTTATGTCTGTGTGCATCTACAGTGAATTATTAGCTTTGTAGTACGCATTGGATAAAGTTAGGGTAGTCTACTTTATCATCAATATTATTGTTGCTGGTGTTGTTCTTAGGAGAAGTAGTAGCAGCTGCAGTATTTCTACCACTGTTATCACAAAGCACTGTTTTGCTGTTGAAACACTCAGAGTTGGCAGGGTGGCTCAGTGAGTAGAACACGATGTTGAAACAACTAAGAAAGTCTAACTTCTCTTGCGTGACGAGCTAAGAGACGGCAGAAGTGCTGCTTAAAGTTCTGCATTGAAAAAACATGTTATTTATGTTAGTGCATCCTCTGTCAGGGTTACATCCAATAACATAATACTCTTACAATGGAAATTGAAGAAGGCCAAATTCCCGGCACAGCTGAATATGAAACGCATGCAACAGATGCATTTACTCCAGATGGCCTGTGTAAAAAGGTGCTATGCAGTTTGCATCTATTTTGGGCCAGATAGAAGTTCATAGTAAGATGTATTCGACATCGCTATGCTTGATTTGTTTCACCCCTTCCTGTTTTTAGGTCTCGCCTGAGCCAGCGAATGCGCTGCTCTGGCGAGACTTTTAGTGAGTGGGCTTCAAAAAGCCGACCACAGCTTTTTGTGCGGCCTAGAGCATGCGGTTACGCGCTCGGTTACGAGCACAGGCGCCATCTGGCTTTCCTGTCTTGTTATGGCTCATTTCACCCTTACAGTTACTTTCACTTTCACGGCCGCGCGGCCAATGCTTTTTCTACTTGACATCCATAACTAATCCTGTCAGCAGGCATTAGTATCATAAGCCCATTCAGCCGTCCCACGTAAATGAGGCCTGCAAGCGTGTCTCAGAGGCCAGCTGTGTCCTCTGCCTTCTCTGCCAAATGTCTCCCAAAGTGGCAACAGCAGGAACACGGTATATTATTACTGGAATCAGGAACACAGTTTCCTCAAAAGCCGGCGCAGCTCAGAGATTCTTTTAATGCGGATGCGTCACAAGCCCCAACCTATTTTTGGTCTTTTTTTTCTAGAAGATGGTTTCTCTAAAGAAAGAATAGTTTAAGTAATTTTAGAGAGCAGAGCAGCGATTTGTGTCTGCTTATTAATCTCCTTCACGCTCCTGCTTCCGCGGCGCTGCCAGCTCCCGCCCCCTCCCCGACATCTCTCAACTTCATTTGGTACAGCCGGCTGCGGAAGATCAAATTAATGTAGTGTATTGGCGGCACAGCTCCGGGGCTGTCACACTGCAGCTCCTCTGCACTTCACACTTTGTGTATGGAGTCATTAGCCGCGGAGTGCATGCCTCCGCCTTCACCATCCACTGGACATAAAACACCACCTTGGCAGCAGACGAAAGCACTGGAATTCGTGCAGTGGTGGCCACGTGCTCCAGTATAGTGTGCACTGTACATGGAAGGCTCTTTACTGTTGGTATCTGTGTTGATGCGGAGCGATCATCACCAGTCTGTTATGCATGTAAAGTCGAAACACACTGAGCTCGTAGCTAAGGAAGTTGTGTTCCACAAGCAGTGCAGCAGGGGTGAGTTCTAGAATGTTCAGGGCTGGTGCCTCTGTGCTGTGCTGGGCTCCAAGCTCCTCACATTGTGTCCACGTTTTCCGAAGCTCTCACACTGTCAGCGTGCCCCAAGTTTTCCACACTGTCAGTCCCCAGCCACCAAGCTTTTCGCATGGTCTCTTTATGAGCCCCAAACCACTCATATTATCTTTCCTAGGGCTCAGTTCTCCCTATATGATACCTCACAACATTCACAGCACCTTGGTCAGCAAGAGTTCAGGATACAGTCTCATTCCTGGCGCCTTTAGACCGGAGAATCACAATTTGTTTTACCCATAAATTATGCTATTTTGTCTTCCTGCACGTATTATAAGCCCCCCCGTGTTCAAAGCATCACTTCTGGTGTGATGTCATACTTCTTGAATTGTAGCCTTATTTTGATGCATAGCCTAAGTTGTGCTGTACTCACCTCTCAGCTCTAAAGCAGTCTTTCAGATGACAGTGTTGCTCAGCTTCAGAGCTTCAGAACTGCTTCTGAAGTCTGTAGCAAACAGCATTGAAGCAGGTGAAGAAGGGAGGCTAGCGAGTGAGGGACCCCTAGAATGTGTCACCCACCAAAGATGGGTGAGTTGCGAGCTATGGCACATACTGTTCATAAGTTACAAGCTCCTTGCATTCTCCAATATCTTCAACTCTTCTTTTCAGCTGTTCCACTCTGTCCATGCACCCCAAAAGCCAGACAGTGTCTGCCCACATGTCTATCAATGTGAGCCCGTATGTCCCATGCTCTTCACGACAACATCACTCAGGGGCACCACAACATCACTCAGCGCCACCACAACATCACTCAGCGCAACTACAGCAACACTCAGCACCACCACAGCGTCACTCAAGCACACAACAATATCGCTCATGGCCACAACAGCATCACTCAGCGCCACCACAGCATCGCTCTACGCAACCACGCAACACTCAGCACCACCACAGTATCACTCAGCAACACCACAGCATCACTCAGCAACACCACAGCATCACTCAGCAACACCACAGCATCACTCAGCAACACCACAGCATCACTCAGCAACACCACAGCATCACTCAGCAACACCACATCATCACTCAACGACACCACATCATCACTCAGCGACACCACATCATCACTCAGGGCCAACACTGCATCACTCAACAACACCACAGTATCAATCAGCATCACTCAGCGCAACTACAGCAACACTCAGCACGACCACAGCGTCACTCAAGCACACAACAATATCGCTCATGGCCACAACAGCATCACTCAGCGTCACCACAGCATCGCTCTACGCAACCACAGCAACACTCAGCACCACCACAGTATCACTCAGCAACACCCACAGCATCACTCAGCAACACCCACAGCATCACTCAGCAACACCCACAGCATCACTCAGCAACACCCACAGCATCACTCAGCAACACCCACAGCATCACTCAGCAACACCCACAGCATCACTCAGCAACACCCACAGCATCACTCAGCAACACCCACAGCATCACTCAGCAACACCCACAGCATCACTCAGCAACACCTCATCATCACTCAGGGCCAACACTGCATCACTCAACAACACCACAGGATCAATCAGCATCACTCAGCGCAACTACAGCAACACTCAGCACGACCACAGCGTCACTCAGCACGACCACAGCGTCACTCAAGCACACAACAATATCGCTCATGGCCACAACAGCATCACTCAGCACCACCACAGCATCACTCAGCACCACCACAGCATCACTCAGCAACACCACAGCATCACTCAGCACCACCACAGCATCACTCAGCACCACCACAGCATCACTCAGCACCACCACAGCATCACTCAGCACCACCACAGCATCACTCAGGGACACAACAATATCACTCAGGGACACAACAATATCACTCAGGGACACAACAATATCACTCAGGGACACAACATCACTCAGCGCCACCACAGCATCAGTCAGCGCCACCACAGCATCAGTGAGCACCACCACAGCATCAGTGAGCACCACCACAGCGTTACTCAGCACCACCACAGCGTCACTCAGCAAAACCACAGCGTCACTCAGCACCACCACAGCATCACTCAGCACCACCACAGCGTCACTCAGCACCACCACAGCGTCACTCAGCACCACCACAGCGTCACTCAGCACCACCACAGCGTCACTCCGCACCACCACAGCGTCACTCAGCACCACCACAGCGTCACTCAGCACCACCACAGCGTCACTCAGCGCCACCACAGCGCCACCACAGCGTCACTCAGCGCCACCACAGCGTCACTCAGCACCACCACAGCATCACTCAGCACCACCACAGCATCACTCAGGGACACAACAATATCACTCAGGGACACAACAATATCACTCAGGGACACAACAATATCACTCATGTCCACCACAGCATCACTCAGGGCCAGCACAGCATCACTCAACGCCACCACAGCATCACTCAACGCCACCACAGCATCACTCAATGCCCCCACAGCATCAGTTAGCCCCACCACCACATCACTCAGCATCACCACAGCATCACTCGGGAACACCACAGCATCACTCAGTGCCACCACAGCATCACTCAGTGCCACCACAGCATCACTCAGTGCCACCACAGCATCACTCAGTGCCACCACAGCATCACTCAGTGCCACCACAGCATCACTCAGTGCCACCACAGCATCACTCAGTGCCACCACAGCATCACTCAGTGCCACCACAGCATCACTCAGTGCCACCACAGCATCACTCAGTGCCACCACAGCATCACTCAGTGCCACCACAGCATCACTCAGTGCCACCACAGCATCACTCAGTGCCACCACAGCATCACTCAGGGCCAGCACAGGATCACTCAGGGCCAGCACAGGATCACTCAGGGCCAGCACAGGATCACTCAGGGCCAGCACAGGATCACTCAGGGCCAGCACAGGATCACTCAGGGCCAGCACAGGATCACTCAGCACCACCACAGCATCACTCAGCACCACCACAGCATCACTCAGCACCACCACAGCATCACTCAGCACCACCACAGCATCACTCGGGAACACAACAGCATCACTCGGGAACACAACAGCATCACTCGGGAACACCACAGCATCACTCGGGAACACAACAGCATCACTCGGGAACACAACAGCATCACTCGGGAACACAACAGCATCACTCGGGAACACAACAGCATCACTCGGGAACACAACAGCATCACTCAGTGCCACCACAGCATCACTCAGTGCCACCACAGCATCACTCAGTGCCACCACAGCATCACTCAGTGTCACCACAGCATCACTCAGTGTCACCACAGCATCACTCAGTGCCACCACAGCATCACTCAGTGCCACCACTGTGAGAAGTTGGCCTGGCATATGCTGTCCACTAATTATAGTGGGCACCTTGCACCAGTCCAAACAACCCCTTATTGGAGATAGGTTAAAGACAACCTTATTGAAAGCTATCCTAGTGGTAGCTATGGAGAGCAGCCTTCAGGCTAAGTCTTGAAGGAATGTAAAGCAGCTTGTTTTACCAGTCTATAATCTCTTGAGTGATCAAATGAAAGAGCACCACACCAGGTATATATTCAAAATATATGTATTTATTGCTAAACACACCCCTCTAGTCTCTTTATGAGGCTAGAGTTCGAAGTACATAAGTTATAAGTTATTTAAACACAGTAATAGCACAAATACACGTTTGGGCCCTAGGGGCGTACCAAACCATATACCAATAAAGTGGTATAAGAACCACGACTGAGCTAGACACTAGGCCTAGAGCCTCTAGAAGTGCTTGGACCATAAGGAACCACCCAAGGTAGTGACACAGGGGACCCACGGGGGACGCGTGCAGTGTAAATACACAGCCGCGAAACGCCATTAACTTCTATGGAGAAAGTCGCGGTTTGGAAATTAAAGAAAAGGGACACTTAAAGAAGGACTTGGAGCAAACCCTTTGAGAACTAGGTCGTTCTAGAGTCTCTACCCACGGGAGCACCGGAGTACTCGTTACCTCACCCAGGGAAGCCGGGTGCATAGGTGCCTTTCGGGGTCGGGTTTCGTCGTCGATTTGAATGGCGATCTGCTGCAAAGTGCTGCTGGAGACCAAGTGGAAAGTGTCCGGGTGGATCCAAGAGTTGATCGGAGATCTGAAGAACCTGAAAGCAGAGGGGACAGAGTCTGGGTCCCTAGCCAGTGACCAGGAAGGCGATGAGCAGATGCCCACCGATGTCGAGTGCTTCAGGTAGGTTGACGGTCGTCTTGACTCTTCAGCCACGAGGTCCAGGAGACGTTGTCGGCGACCAGGAGCAGGATTCGGGCTGGTACACGATGTCTGTCGAGTGCTGATGTGTCGGCGACCGGATTGGACCCAACAAGCCTTGGCAATGGCAAGTCTCGATGTAGATGAATATTGACGATGATGCAGACCAGCAAGGTCTGAGGAACTCACCCAGCAAGGATAAGTGAGGGCAAGCCTGGCGCAACCAGGGAGCCCAAGAAGAAAAGGTTTGGCCTTCGTGAAGGGCTACTAGCCAACGGGCTAGTGACTGCAAAGGAGCCTCAAGACGGTGCACGTGGAGCTGGCTCACAGGACACTCGTGGAGTGGAGGCCAGTGATCTTCAGTGCAGTTGGTGCTGGAGGCTAGGGCTACTCGGAGCCCAAAGCACGACTTCGTGGGAGACCCAGAAGAGGATGCACTAGCAAATGCGTGCGGTGTCCAGGGGTCACGGTTCCACGTTACCCACGACAGCTATGGGCCTCAGCTTTGCTGGGGACTCAGGGCAGCCTCGGGGAAGTCTGGAAATCCACCTCTGGTGATGCAAAGACTTTGGCGTCCGACGGGAGCTTGGGCGATCCAGACCGGAAAATTGCTTCTTTGGTGCCTGCCAAGCAGGGGAGTCACTCCTTGACCCCAAGGGAGATTCTTTGGTCCTCTAGTCTTGAATATAGCGTCGAAGGTCCAGGATTCGGTGTCAGAGTCTCGTCCAGGGATAATCTAAAGTCCAAAGGACTGGGTTCCTATACTTATACTAAGTTTAGGGGTTGGACTACTCTGTGGCCCCACCTATGGGTGGGTCAGGGCAGAGGGGTGGCTACACCCCTTTCCCTTTGTCCAGTTCGCGCCAAAGCAGGGGCTGCAAGCCCCTGATCCGGTTTGAACTGGGGTATGCACAGGGACACCAAATGTGCCCCCAGTGCAGGACTTCAAAGCACCCGAAAGTGCTCCCGCCCAGCCCCAATACACACTATCCTGTCTGGGAGGTGGTCACACCTCCCTGGGACAGGAAACCTATTGTCCAGGCCTCCCTGCCGGAGTTTCGTCCAGCAGCAGGAGGCCAGACTCGTGTCTGTGGCAGCAGCATCCATTTTGTGATGCCAGGGCTTTAGAAAGAAGTTACCGGCCAGGCCAGGGTTAACATGTCTCTCCTCTAGAAGGGTGGAATGCTACCCCCGCTGCCAGAATTGGCGGGGGGTAGTATTCCAAGATATTTGACACCAAACACGACATGTTTCGGTGCAGCCATTCCAAAGCTAGCATTTAACGCGAGGTTATAATGCGCTTAAGAGTATATGGTCAGGCTGCACTACAAACAGCATCAGAGAAGGGTCTCCGAATGCTGCAGAGGGGCCCTGCTCATGCAGGGACACCCTCTCACATAGGAACCACGCACTCTGCCTTCAGGATTGATAAGGCCTGCCATAGGAGTGACTTATAGGTTTATATGTGTGTATGTATATAGTGATATATGTAACCTATATCACAGTAAGGGGTGCATGCACCACCTTACCCAGGCTGCAGTAGCAGACCTGTGGTGCCAGTTTGGATGGCCTTCCAGGGGTGGCATAATACATGCTGCAGCCCCTGGCAGGCCTCTGAGGTACCTATGCCCTGGGTACATAGTATACCATATACTAGGGACTTATAAGGGCACTCCAGATTCCAATCAGTGATGTGCCTAAGGCACATGGAAACCATTTTAGAGAGGAAGCAGCTAGGATGGGGTTCTGATTAGCAGGGCCCCAGCCAGACTAAGGTCGAAAAACAGTGAAGCATCAGCAAAAAGTGGGGGTACCCATGTGAAGCAGATCCTACTCTCCTACAACCACAGCATCAATCAGCATCACCACAGCATCAGTCAGCAACACCACAACATCACTCAGGGCCAGCACAGCATCACTCAGGGCCAGCACAGCATCACTCAGAGCCAGCACAGCATCACTCAGGGCCAGCACAGCATCACTCAGGGCCAGCACAGCATCACTCAGGGCCAGCACAGCATCACTCAGGGCCAACACAGCATCACTCAGGGCCAACACAGCATCACTCAGGGCCAGCACAGCATCACTCAGGGCCAGCACAGCATCACTCAGGGCCAGCAACACCACAGGATCACTCAGGTCCAGCACAGGATCACTCAGTGCCACTACAGCATCACTCAGTGCCACTACAGCATCACTCAGTGCCACTACAGCATCACTCAGTGCCACTACAGCATCACTCAGTGCCACTACAGCATCACTCAGTGCCACTACAGCATCACTCAGTGCCACTACAGCATCACTCAGTGCCACTACAGCATCACTCAGTGCCACTACAGCATCACTCAGTGCCACTACAGCATCACTCAGTGCCACTACAGCATCACTCAGTGCCACTACAGCATCACTCAGTGCCACTACAGCATCACTCAGTGCCACTACAGCATCACTCAGTGCCACTACAGCATCACTCAGTGCCACTACAGCATCACTCAGTGCCACTACAGCATCACTCAGTGCCACTACAGCATCACTCCGTGCCACTACAGCATCACTCCGTGCCACTACAGCATCACTCCGTGCCACTACAGCATCACTCCGTGCCACTACAGCATCACTCCGTGCCACTACAGCATCACTCCGTGCCACTACAGCATCACTCCGTGCCACTACAGCATCACTCAGTGCCACTACAGCATCACTCAGTGCCACTACAGCATCACTCAGTGCCACTACAGCATCACTCAGTGCCACTACAGCATCACTCAGTGCCACTACAGCATCACTCAGTGCCACTACAGCATCACTCAGTGCCACCACAGCATCACTCAGTGCCACCACAGCATCACTCAGTGCCACCACAGCATCACTCAGTGCCACCACAGCATCACTCAGTGCCACCACAGCATCACTCAGTGCCACCACAGCATCACTCAGTGCCACCACAGCATCACTCAGAGCCACCACAGCATCACTCAGGACCACCACAGCATCACTCAGGACCACCACAGCATCACTCAGGACCACCACAGCATCACTCAGGACCACCACAGCATCACTCAGGACCACCACAGCATCACTCAGGACCACCACAGCATCACTCAGGACCACCACAGCATCACTCAGCACCACCACAGCATCACTCAGCACCACCACAACATCACTCAGCACCACCACATCACTCAGCACCACCAACATCACTCAGCACCACCACAACATCACTCAGCACCACCACATCACTCAGCACCACCACATCACTCAGCACCACCACAACATCACTCAGCACCACCACAACATCACTCAGCACCACCACAACATCACTCAGCACCACCAAAACATCACTCAGCACCACCAAAACATCACTCAGCACCACCACAACATCACTCAGCACCACCACAACATCACTCAGCACCACCATAACATCACTCAGGGCCACCACAGGATCACTCACCTTCACCACAGCATCACTCAGCACCACTGCAGCATCACTCAGGAACACCACAGCATCATTCAGGAACACCACAGCATCACTCAGTACCACAACAGCATCACTAGGCACTACGACAGCATCACTCTGCAGCGCCACAGCATCAATCAGCATCACAACAGCATCAGTCAGCACTACCACAGCATCACTCAGGGTCACCACAGCATCACTCAGGGCCAGCACAGCATCACTCAGGGCCAGCACAGCATCACTCAGGGCCAGCACAGCATCACTCAGGGCCAGCACAGCATCACTCAGGGCCAGCACAGCATCACTCAGGGCCAGCACAGCATAACTCAGGGCCAGCACAGCATCACTCAACGACACCACAGCATCACTCAGTGCTTCTTACACTTTTAAATTACAACTTCTCAGCATGCTGCACAGCAGCCACACTTCTCTACAGCACAGCTTAGAAACATTGGCAAAGTCAATAGCTCTACCTAAACACTTATAAGGCCCCCCAATGCATAGCCAATAGGTCTCGCCTTTGGGACATTATAAATGTTTAGTTATCCAGCACAAAATCCTTGATTAAACAACATCAAGTGTTGCATGGCTATTCACTTATAAGGTCCCAAAAGGCGAGACCTATTGGCTATGCCAATGCTTGTTAGTGTATATGGCCATGAAACTCGTACTTCTACTGGGGAGGAAGGCTTTGTAAGCAGCCACTGACACCATGACGCAACATGTAGTAGAAAAAGAACTGACCACCTCTGTTTCACGGAGCCCTGATTCCATAAGTCTCCTAGTTCACCAGCTGTACACCATAACTTAATTTTGATCTCGATCCACTACATTTCGAGGGATCCAAGCCAGGACTTGAATGGCTGGAATGCAGACTGTCACTCTCAGCCCATGCTCCTCTGCAGTGCCGCCCCCACCCCCTCCGGCTTTTGCATAAACATTGGCCATAATTGGAGGCAAGCTGCAACCCTGTGGGGAGCCTGAACAAAGGGAGCGTGAGTGCTAATTACCCCTCATCATTCATCACATGCCCATCCATCTAACACCCATCAGACCCCACCTCCCACTCCAGCCTCTTTTATCAAGATGCCAGCATCAAAACAGGCCCAATTGTACTGCAAACTACTGGCAGGACGTTTAATCATCTGCAGACAGCTCTTCTTTAATCGCCCTTCGATACATGCATCCAGGCCTGTGTTCAGTCTGAGGCTCTACTGAGGTGTAGGCATGTAACGTGAGTGAAATGGAAGTGTGAGCCGCCCAGTCTGACCTTTCCCACAATGTCCAGCTCTGCAATTAGACCATTTAAATATCTTCACAACTTCTGAAAGGCTTCAGTTCCAATGTTCCATCTCTTTCTGGCTACAGTTTTCCCATCATCCTTCTTACTGGTGGAACAGACATACGTCAGCGTACCACACCTTCTTTGTTTCTGGATTTCAGATATGATGGCCACTGAATAAATCACAGAGCATATTCGGTGATAGCCAGTGCCACTGGAATTATGCGGCAGGAAAGGGCCAATTTATGCGACAGGGATGAGTAAATTATGCGGTAAGAAAGGGCAAATTATGCAGCAGAATGCAGCACATTTTGTGATAGTAATACTTTATTATTTCATAATTTCTTTAAAACTTGGTAACACTCTGTTGGCATTGGCTGCACCCCATTAGTACCAGTTTAACATCCAAACATAGCAATGCGCAAAAGAAAGGTTACTAGTACAGTTTTGTAAAGGGCCTTCCACCTCGCTGCAACACGTTGTCGCGTTTTTAGTAACTTTTGAACCTCTTGAGCTTGAAACGAATTTTTTTTGTTAAAAACTGCAGATTATGTGGCAGATGATGGATTATTTGGCAAATCTACAATTATGAGAGAAAAAAAAAACTGTGGCATCACAATTGCACAATTCCAGTGGGCCTGCTGTTAGTGAGCCGAATCAGCAGGCACATTTGAACACACACACATGCACTATGCAGTGGGCACCATTTTTCTCTTGTAAATCTGCACGTGCAATAAGTGCTTGTTCAAGATTACACCTACAAAGAACCGACTCAAATAATACATTGTGCATATGCCAATGATGGTTTTGGGAGAGTAGGCAAAAGGCCCTAAATTCCCAGAATTTTTGGGCAGGTGGTAGGGTCCGAGGTCTAAGGGCATAGTGTTTGGTCCATTGGATGCGGGGGCGGGGTTCTTAGGTTTTTTTGTGCATTAGTTACCAGGGTTAGGTGCCATTTTATTGGGTACGTCCCAGTTGGCAGGGTCAGAAATAGCATCAGGCAATAGTTTTGTGGTGGAGTCATGGAAGTCTCAAATGATATCAAGCTCATTTTACAATAAACAGCAGAGTCGACCTGCTTTCAGAGGGCGCATTAGCGCAGGTGGCTTAACTGCCCAGGAGCACATGAAGCGGAGGTCCAAGAGGGGGGGGGTGCCTGCGCCGCCATGGCTTGCGGGTCAACTTCCCTCAAGGTACAAAAAGGTGGGTCGAGTTCTGGCATGGGAAAAGGGTCTTCAAGTGGGTCCGGGGATGAGGCTCCGTGTCAAGCGCAATGGGAGGTGCAGGTGTGGGGGCCATCTGCAGCGGGCTCAGTGCGTTGCATGCTTTGAGGGCCACTGGCACAGAGCGGGAGGGCGAGTAAAAAAGGTTGCATCATCTGTGATGCAGCAGGTGCATTGGGCAGCAGAGGCGGCAGGGGAAGTGGGTCGGGAGGCGGGCGCATTTCCATTTTAGGCCCTTACCTTTTGTGTCCGGGCCAGTCGGGGCACACAGTGGGAAGGAGGCTGCAGGCCCAGGCCACGATGCAGCTGTTCCCCAGGACCCGGGCCTGTCTGGAAGTGTGCGGCTAGAGGGTGCGGTGACACCATTGGCTCGTGAGGGGGCCGCCTACCATGACATCACGGAGGCGGGGCAACCACAGTGCAGGGCCTGTTGTTGGCTGCTCGAGTCCTCATAGGCAGGCCCTGTCCAGGCAAGTGAAGGTGGGGACTGGGACACGAGCGGGGCAGCCCACTCAGCGGGTGCCTTTCTCCTCCTTTGAGGCAAATACAGGGCAGGCGTTGAGTGCCAAGGCTGGTACATCAGTCCCCAGGGGACACTGACATCGTTGGGGGGCATCCGGACAAGGAGGGTCCTTTCTGGTGCTGGGTGGGACTTATGGGGGAAGGGCAGGTCCTTTCCCTTATTGGTGGAGGAGCATGAAGCTCTAGTGCAGGTCGAACAGAGGCATGAGTGCAAGGCTTTGGGGGTCGTGGCTCCTGACCCCCCACCTTCCTCCATGGTTTTGGTAGGGGCGGAGATTTTTCAAGATGGGGGCCCAGGGTGATGAGTGTGGTGTCACATGCCTCCCCCTGGGTTTCCAGGGCAGGTAGGCCAGGGACAGTTTAGTGCCAACCAGGGGCCAGAGGTAGATGCGGAGGAATGGTTACATGCTGGTCAATCAGGAAGGTCTAGTACAGCCTGTCCACCCCGGCCCAAGGACAGGGCATGTGTCCTACAGGCAGCTCTGGGACGGCGATGGACCACAATCAAGCGAGCAAATGCCAGAACGATGCGTCTGCCTGGCAAGACTACAATCCTTCCCATGAGTTATTTCAAGAGCAGTTTGGTGATGGTCGAGTAGGCGATGGGGAGGTGCTGGGCACGAGTGCGGGGCAGAATGGGTATTGTGGGGTCGGGATTGGGATTATAAGGAGGAGGAGTTGGAAGAGGGTGAAATTGTGTAAGATGGAGAGTTGATGGAAGAGGGTGACTGCAAGAATGAATGTCGGAAGGCTCCTCCCACAGGTCGTAAGGGGTGGGGCTTGACTAATTTGAGGACGTAGTGTTGGTGTTTTACAGGAAGTAGCGACACGCTCAATGGCTGCTCCAAAGGAGAGAACTGCAGCGGTAGGACGGACGGCTTTGGTACGGGCCTTGGTCTTGAAGCCAGGTAAGGCGGAATAAGAGTGGGGGTTTGTATAGGTGGGGGTTTAGACTGCGAGGTAAGAGGCACAAGCACAGGGGGGTACCAGGCTACGGCGGGATAAGTATGTGCAGGACCAATGTACGGGTATGGACATAGCAGGGGACAAGGAGGAGGGGACGGCAGAACTGCTTACAAGGTCACAAGTCACAGGGATCAATGAAGGTTTGGAGGTGGGGGATGGCGACAAAAAGGAGAGTAAAGAGGTAGAAGATGGCGTACATGGGGATTACCAAACCATTGGGGGCGCACTTAATGGGTGTGACTAATGAGCGTATTTGGAAAGGGGAATATGTAGAGCTATTCGAGTTGCTACATCGGGAGATCGGGGCTAAAGAGGGCTGTAAGGAAGAGGATTATGAGTGGTTGTTGGACTTGGCCCTTTTTGCAGGGTCATCCCTGAACTTTTTGCCTTCCTCCTAGCCTTTTTTTCTGACATGGTGTTGGTGGTTCTAGGACTCTGGGCACTTTAGCACTGCTATCCAGTGTAAAGTGCGTGTGCTCTCTGTGGTAAACATGGTAAGATTGGTCTACATCTGTTTGGCATATTTAATTTACCTGTCAGTCCCTTGTAAAGTGGTATCTCAGATACCCAGGGCCAGTAAATTAAATACTACTGGTGGGCTTGCAGCGCTGATTGCGCCACCCACTGAAGTCGCCTTTCAAACCGGTCTCAGGCCTCTGCCATTGCAGGGCCTGTGCGCGCAGTGTTACTGCCGCTGTGACGTGGCACCTAAAGTGTGTGCCATGTCTGTGACCCCTCTTTTACTGCATGTCAGTCACCTCTAAGGTAGGCCCTAGCTAGCGCTATGGCCAGGGTGCATTGTAGGTAAAAGGTAGGACATGTACCTTAAGTGCGTGACATGTCCTGATAGTGACAAACAGCCATTTTGGATTCTCACTGCTGTGAGGCTGCCCTCTCATAGGGATGCATTGGGGATTCCCTGATAAGTGTTTCAGTGGTAATTCCTGATATGAGAGGAGCAGCGTGGTCAAGTTTGGTATGATTGGAATAGTGGTAATAAATGCTGCGCAATGGCGTTCGCAGATTTATTATCACTATTTTAGAAATGCCACTTTTAGAAGTGGGCATTTCTGTGTGCTATGTGTCTTTGTGCCTGCCTGATGTGTATTGCATGTCTGGCTCTGGAGTGACAGGGGCTGGGTGAGTCAGCACTAGGCTGAATAGGCCAATCTGCATTGGGACTGGTGGGAGGAGTAGCCCCAGGTACTGAATGGGACTGTGCCTGCCTTCCACAATGCTGGCTCCGCCCCCCTGTGGTGTGTCTGGGGCCTGGGCCTACACTGACAAAGGGGGGTGGTGGTGCACCTTTAGCAAAAGGTGTGAGTGCCCCCAGAACTGGTTTGGACCGGACGCAGAGCCCTGGACCAGGGGGTGAACAAAGACATTGGGAGTATAAGTATTGGGGCTGTGACCCCATGAGAGTTGCTGTGTGCTTACTTGGGACCTGAGGAATACCCTGCCAGGAGGAACCGCTGTTGGGACCAAGCCCCTGCTGACAGGGGGGGCTGAGGGAGCTCCCCCCTCCTTGCTAAGGGGTCCTGCGTGCTGGCCTGCCTGTGGTGCCTGGTCCCTGCCTTCTTGTGACCTACCAGGGCTGGGTGGTCTGCCCTGTAGGAGAGAGAACTTAGCGCAGGACGAGCGCTTTATTTTTCTTACTATTGCCTGGGCGTTGTGTGCCTGGCTCTGACACCACGCTGCATCCTCCACCCTTTTAGCATAGGGGAGCGCTTGGTGTGGGTCCCAGGGAGTGCAGTGGTGTTTTTTTTCCCCTTCGTTGTGGGGAAAGCGGGGAAGGAGCCCAGGAAACACGGTCCTTTATCCCCTGTGTCGTGGGGGAAGGCTTGGAAAGGACGCTGGCTGCTCGTGGCAGCACCGCCGACGGAATCCCCTCTTCGTCGCCCCCCCTTCTTGCAGCCGGAGAGAGAGAGGGGGGGCGTGGCCGCCTGGCAGGGGGCTCCGGAGAAGCAGTTGGGTGTGCCATTGCGAGGCACCACGAAGGACAGCTGATGGCAAGCATTGTTATGCGCGTGGTGCTTAGAAAGCCCGAGGCCAAAGCATTGCAAGGAAGCCCAAATGCAGACGCTCGTCTGCTGAGCGAGCGCCGCAGGAACCGAGAGCATTGCCCAGCAACCCAAGCTGCCGGAGACTTCAGCAGAAGTCAGGCTGCTGTTGCCTGGTTGTGGGCTGGGCCCAATGCCACAAGCAGCCAGCAGGGAAAGGAAGTTGACGGAGGCTTTGCTCCGTGTTCTGGAGCCCGCCGAGGAACTTTGACTCGCCCGGAGTGAGGGTGAGTCTGAAGAGCTGACAGGCGGGGGCTCAGCGCCTCCCCTGGTCTCCACGGAGGCAGCCGCACTGCGGAGTAGCGGGCGGCTGCTGTTGGCCATCACTTTGTCTTGCGAGGGGGACCGAGTGAGGTCTCCCTGCCCTTATGGGCTTTGCGCTGCCTTATTGGGGAACATTGTGGGGGCTTTCCCGACGCTGAGTGCACGAGACCCAGAGAGGTCAGCTGGCCAGCAGCTGCACCGTGGGGGCAATTGTTGGCCTTTAGAGTCCCAGTGGGGGGCTCAGGAGGCACTACAGGGCCAAGGGTGATTCCACAGCTGCCCCAAGAGAGCAGGCAGCTGCAGCGAGGGGCCCCTGTTGTTTTAGAAGTCCCGGAGTGGGGCTTCAGTGGCGCAGTTAGTGCCAGGGCCCATGTTTGTACTCAGCTGCACCGCAGGAGAGCGGGCAGCTGCAACACAGGGACATTTTGCTTCAGGATAAGGAGGGGGTGAGTTGCACCCCCACGCCCCCAGCGCATTGCGCACAGTGTTTCGCTGCTTTGGCAGCCAGAGGGCTACTTGAGAGGCCCTACAATTACGCCCTGACATTCTGGACAGAGGGCATTTGAGCCCCAGTGGAAGGCCAGTTGGTCTGGGGTCAGGTTTGGTACCTGTGTGTGCCAGGAGGGCGCAAGGCCCTAAGGGAAGGTGATGTATTCACCTGGGGAGTGTCACTGAGGTGCCCTCCTAATTGTGATTTATGCATAATGTGTTTATGCTGATGGTTTATGCATAATGTGTTCTATGCCTAATGCTAATGCTGAGTACAGTATTTTGCCAGTAGTTACTGGTTGTGTTGATTTTTACTACTTGTGCTTTGTGATGGTTCTGACAGTGGCCCGATTGGCCCTGTCGTGTATATAATCCCCTGTGAATATTGCCTAGTGCCGGTTGGCACAGTGTATATGTGTGATCATGACTCTAATGTGTTTTGGATAATACAAAGGCTATTTTTTATATAACCTTGTGTGGAGTTTCTTTTGTGGTGTGCCTAGTGTGTTGCTGCTGTGTGTGTGTGTTGCGCAAACGCTTTACACATTGCCTCTGGGATAAGCCTGACTGCTCGTGCCAAGCTGCTAAGGGGGTTGTGGAAATGTGCCTTTTTAGGGGCACACCGGTGCAGGGGTCACCCTTATCTTTGTCCACGGGTCCTTAAACCAACAAAGAAGAAATTGGCACTGAAGCTGGAATTCAAAGAACAAGTTTATTCACTCATGAGTGAGACCACGTCCATACAAAACCCTCAAGTGTTCCAGGAGGTAGTGGTTTGAATACACAGACCATGGTGCTTTTATACAGAGTTTTCTGCACTGGTAAGCATGTAGTTACAAATAGAAGGTACAGGCCTACACAGGAATAACTACCGTCAAACATGGGCAAATGGGAAATCCCTTAGTCAGCAAAGTGGGAGGGGGAGCAGGAGTGCTTATGGCAGCACTAAGAGATTGACAGTTAAGTCTGAGACCAGGTGGTCTGGCAGCTACAAACTCTTTAGCATGCATATTGCTTTTAGCTGAGTCAGGAAGTAAACTAAAATAGACAGCACACTGCAGGCAGGGAAAAAGATGAGCAGAAGAGGACAGGAGAATTTCATAGCTGACAAAATGGATGCCACAAACAAGATGGTTTCAGCTTATGCTAACAGAGATTATCTGCGATTTCCACAGGGTGAGCAGGGGTTATCTTCAGCGTGTAACTCCCTTGCCCTGACTAGAGTGGTGGTTTCTGCCTGGCTTAGGTGCTAGCCCTAGCCAACCAGAAATCCCATTTCTAACAGTGGTCTTGTAGGCCCAGGGTACCAGTCAACACTGAAAATTGGACAGCAGCTTTTCTAATATGCAAAAGAACCCAAGGTGTGTCAGTTGTTGAGAGTTTTTGTGTTGGAGAGTTTGCGGGCGAACATTACTTACAGGGTACAAAACATTCCAGGAATACACAATTAAATTGCTGATGCTCTCGCTCGATTTCAGTGGACGAGGTTCCGTGGATTGCCCCCAGGGGTGGACGAGAGGAACACTGCAATGCCAGCTCACTTTTGGGCAGTAGGCGAGAGCGTGTGATGCAGCTGATCCTGGGTTCACTATCGGACTCAATGCGTAAAGCTTATGGGCTGGTGTGTAAGGAGATTTAGCAGTCGGGGCAGTGCCCCGGGGAGTTCGGATGGAGGTCAAGCTTGCAGGGATGATGTGGTAAATTTGATCATGTCTTTAATTGACAAGGGTTTGTCGGTGGTCACGATAGCCGGTTAGTTGGGGGCCATAGCCTTTTTTGGAAAGCTAAGGTGGGGATATGAGCCATCTGTGGGAGAAATGGGGGAGCACATCCTTGAAGGGTGGTCACGAGAGGGGGGTATGGTTCGAGGGATTTTGTGATGCATTCATTACAGATTGGAATGGAGATGGAGGCTGAAGGCAGGGGTTGGACCGCAGGGGAGATTATGCAATTGGGGTTGTGATCTGGCTGCTATCAGCGCTATTTGCATTTGGGGTGGATGTTGCAGAACAATCAATAGCATGAGTTTATTTTCTCCTAGGTTGCATCGTGGGCCCACAAAGAGGCCATATAGAGGTTTGGATCTACAGGTACATAATGTGAAATGAGTAGTGAGGCATGCAGTGTCAAGACGAGGAGAAAGTCAGCTGGG
Source organism: Calotriton arnoldi (assembly GCA_963921515.1). NCBI lineage: Eukaryota > Metazoa > Chordata > Amphibia > Caudata > Salamandridae > Calotriton > Calotriton arnoldi. The sequence continues at coordinate 62,944 of CAWUFW010008409.1, forward strand.
TCTGCCTGATACGGTAGTACAGTTGAAGTGGTTTGGCAAAGGAAGCATGCGATGGCACGAGCCATTGCCAAAATTGAATGATTTGATCAGGGGAACCCCTGGCCCAGACATTTTGTTGTTGCAATTAGGAGAACATGACTTAGTCAAAATGAAAAGTTTGGCATCAGTTAATGCCATAAAACAGGACTTATTGGAGATTAAGAAAGCATGGTCAGGCATGACAGTGGTATTCAATGAGCTTATGCCACAGAGAGTATAGAGGGGAGCCAACAAACCACGGACCATAGACAGAGCAAGTCAAAAAGGAAACAGAGAGATTTGGAAATTTTGTAAGGTGCAAGGGTTTTTCTTTTTGTAACACAGCTACATTGCATACGAGACAGTGGAGTTTTTCAGAGCTGATGGGATTCATTTATTGGTTTATGAAGTGGAGCTGTCGCTGATGCAAATACAGACTGTTCGAGCCGAGATGCTACATTTGCCGGTGGGAATGTAGAGGTTTTTTGTTTTTCCTAGTTGGGGGAAAGAAAAACTCTGGGATTTTCTGGGGTAGGTTCCTACACAAGTTGAAGGTTTATAAAAAGAAAGCATCGGCCCATGTTCAGATCCAGTTGAATTTTTTTTTGGGGGGGGGGGGAAGAGGAGTTATGGAATGAGAGGACAACAGTGATGGAAGCACGATGGATGGATGCGGGGATTTACCAGTGATGAGTATGTGATTGGATTTTGATTGGTTTGGTAGGGTTGCTAAGGGGAGAGGGGTTTGTGGATAGTTAATAAAATGTATAGCGAGGCCAATGTTATGATTAGCATGCATGGCGTAGAGCCAGGTTGTTGGGGGTTATTGCCGTGTTGTGCACCTATTTCATTAAGGCAGCCTTTTCCACACTAGAATGTAGTCTGTAGTTATTGGAGACACCATTCCGCCCGATGACAAATACACACCTCGGACATTCCACTGAGATTCAACATCAATGCTCATTGTGGGACCTGAAATGTTTAACCTTTCTTTCCTACCACAAGAGGGAATATATAGGCACTGTCATTTCACGACCACGCAGCTAAGGCACAGGGACATAATTATTTATTAAAATAAAGCTTAGCACACAAAGAGAGGACAAGGCAAGAAGTCCTGCACCAGTCAACGTACCTTATCTAGGCTATGTTTCCTATCATGGAATTGGTGCAACGGGCCTGGGACATGACCTCCATATGCCCCCCAAAAAAATGACATACAAATCACTTTAACAAATTAGACAAAAATTGGCCCAGCACTCAAGTAAGTGGGAATATAAGTAATAATTGTTAATAAACCATATTCACAAAACAAAAGAAAACAATCCATCAAATTCTTCCCATTCAAAGAAAGGCACTTCTGAATTTTGATTGTAGGTACAAAATTTCTTTTATTCTTTATTGAAATGCAAATTTCTTAAAATTCATGATCGCCGACGCGTTTCGTCCTCATGCGGACTTCTTCAGGGCTTGCTGTAATCAAGAATTTCTTGAGATGGGGTATTTATAAAGAGTTCAAAATTGCTGAATAAATCAATATAATGTGACCCTTTCAGTTCAGTGCGTCAGAGTAATGTCCCAAGAAAAGACCTGATTGGCATGTGTGGTCCTTCAACAATCAATGTTATGGGAAATGTATCTCCTGTGCTTCTGTGAGGTCGTCCGGTTCTGAAAAAAGAATCAGATTCTGAGGAGGATACGGACTCTGCAACTCTTAGGATGTAATGTTGGTCCCCCCCTCTCAGTGCCTTTTGTCTAACTATCCAGGCACAACTAAGAAACTTGGCCACACCATACGCAAAGAGAGTTCTTGCGTCAGATTTCAAAATACGCAAAGCAGCCCGATGGTTCAGTGTGCCCAGATGTTGGCATTGGTTTAAGCCATTTTAGCCTTGCTGCTTTGTATGCCGGGCAAGCAAACATGATGTGAGCAACACACTCCAGCGGGGCTCTGCATCATGGACAATCCTCTGTTGTCTGATAGGGTGGGTGCCATTTTGCAGTCAATGCACGGATGGGGAGCGTGCCAAATCTAAAATGAGTGTACCGCATCCTATCTCTGGGTACCTGAATCATGTCCAGGTAGGGCTCGAGACCTCTGCTCTGTTTAGAGATAGAATTCCTCCGTTAATCTGCCCACATTTTGTTTGCTTATTTCCTGGCTGTCCGCCCACTCCCAATATATTCGTTTGAGTTCCAATTTACTGGGTGGAACTTGCCTATCCCAGTTTTCTCCAAGACCCAAAGCTATCAGTGTTTTCCTGATACTTGTTATCCAGCTAATTCTATGGCTGATGTCTAGACACATAACTTTGGTTAGTGCTTCAGCATACTTGGAAAGTTCCGGGGTCCGTCTTAAGCGGGCCCAAAAGAGCAGTGAGTGCAGCTTGGCAATATTTCTAATCAGCCTCCTGCCCATGTCTAGCATCAAGGGTGATAGTGGGACATTACGGGGGAGCATTACCAAACCCTTCAAACACTTATGCTCAGATCTACTAATGTCATCAATGGTATCGAACCCCCATAGCTCAGCACCATAAAGGGCTGTAGTAACTACTTTAGCGTCATAAATCGCGAGAGCCGGGGCAACCGGTCTGCTTTGTGACGAGCGATGTTCTTTCGCTAGTGCTCCGGCCGCGCGTTTGTGGCTCAGCAGCATCTTGGCTAGGTGGGGCTTCCATGACATTCTGTCTGATAGTCGAATTCCCAGATAATCAAAAATGGTGACTCTCTCCAGGCGAGCCCCACCCAGCACAAGATTGCTTCTAAAGGGTTTGTGGGGGTTAAATGCCATAAGCTTTGTTTTTGAGGTGTTAATGACCAAGCCCCGAGATTCACAGAAAGATTGGAATCGGGTCAGCAATTTTTGCAGCCCTGCAGGGGTCTTAGAGACCAACAGGGTGTCGTCAGCAAACAGGAGAGTTCGTACCTTATCGCCCGCCAGGGCTGTGCTTATACATGGAAGGAAGGTGCGGGAGAGAGTTGAATTCTCACGTACCATATTATATCTTATTTTGACTTTGTATTGCCACGTTTATACCCCTATGTGGGGCGCTGATGCGCTTGCCTGGAAATTACTCATTTTTTTCAGCTTGTTGATTAGGTGTGGGTATTTTAGAATATGAGAAGTAACAGTAGATATTGTAGCACCCAGATCCTAAAGGGGAGACCTATTGGCTATGCCAATGCTTGTTTTAACTGAGTACAGGTTACAGACTTTAACCAAACTGCGGGACTGGAAAGAGGAATTGCACAGGACATAGGCACTCCTGCTGCAATTTATACGTTTGTGAACTTATATATATGAGCGGTCAGTGGATGAGTGCCCAATGTAAACTGTCTACGGGTACCCAGAAAAAAGACAAAATTATATCTACCCACAATAGATTCTGACCTGCAAAACAAATATCTCAGAAGCATTAGAAAGGAAAGCTTAAAATGTCCTAGTTTGTGTTCCAAAACATTAGATATGAAGAGCTTATCTGGTCTTGCTGCTGCTAAAAACACACTTGTACCTCTCATCACCCTGTGTTCACCCACTAAACACCGGTGTGCGCGCGCCTTGTTGTCCATCGCCATGCACACCATAGAACATGACCCTAGGAGGAGCCCTGATGCTTCACATCCTAGTCCCTAATACAACATCAACTCTTGTGCTCCTGAACTGGACATCACTCATTTCTCTAGAGATGTACAGCATCCATGTACATCACCCACTGTTCCCCTAAAGTGCCTCGCCCAGTGTATCCTTGAAGTGTAATACACAGTTCTTCTCTGAGGAGCATTACTGGTGCAATCCAACAAAGTTATCCAGGTCCATGAGGAATGTGCTGCTCCATTCCAGGTTTCTCTTTGAATTCTGGGAGTTTAATCTTGTATATTCCATTATAAAACAGGACTACAAGTCCCAGAATTCAAAGAAAAATCCTGGTCTGAAGCAGCATATCATGACCGCTATGCTAGTGCTACTGTGGTGAACATACACCGCTGATGCACGTCACCCTGTGGCTGCTTCACTGTTTTATGTGTGGCTGCTTGTCTGTGTGCATTGATGCCTGCATGTTTGTTCATTTGGAGTGCATGACTGTATGTCTGCTGGAGTCTGTGAAATTGAGTGCCCATAGGCGTGTTGCTCTGCGTGCATAATCTATGCATGCCTGAGTCAGACCTGCCAATTAATTAACGATTTTCACCGTTTGAGGGGAGGGTGGGGTCTTGAACGAGCAGGGCTTGGTTGCAGGGTGTAGTGCAGACAGTGTTGCCAGATTGGGCTATTTCCCACACAAATGGGGGACATTTTTCCCATTTGTGCGGGGAAAACCCGCACCTGGCGGGTGGCTACTTTTTGGGCGTATATTAGCCCCTTGTGCGCAAATTTGTAGCTGGGGCGGTGCCGACACTCATCATGCACATGAAGATGATGCATTGTGTTGACGCGCTGCGCCTATCACTCGGTCAGTCAGTGGCACAGACACTAACTCCTGCTCCGCACACGAATAAAGGTCAGCGGCGATTGGCGAATGAGCGCAAAGCGCGCTGCATGGCTGGGGCATGATTGGAGGATTGGGCACGAGTCACAGTCAACTGCAAGTGCACCTGCTGCTGTTGCAGCGTGTTGGCAGCCACCCTAGCCTAGTGGTGCAGTGGGTGTACAGTCTAGGGGGTCACAGGGCCGTCAATCTTATAGCGTGCGATAGCGCTACCAATGACGGCCTGTCAATACATTTTGACCAGCCCCCGCGGCGCTCTTTACAATGAGCGGTCACACACACCAGGCACAGTCTCGGCGCAGGCAGCACACTCAGCACGGTGACAACTGGCGTCGGGATCGCACAATCGTGTCACAGTCATACTGTCACTGTCTCGTCGTCATGAAAAAAAGACTGAGACAAAGTGAGTGGCTGAGTGTAACCACCAACGCTGCAACGGACTTCTAGAGTCCCACTCCCGACCGGGGCCGGCCTGTGACTTCACTCCGAGTCGTGATTGCGGCCACGAGCGGCCCGTTATGAATTGCCACGCTCGCCAGCTTTAAATTGCAGCAAATAGTAAGTGGAGTGAGGTATTTTCCGCTTTTGTTTTGTAAATCACGTCACTGTTATGCGGCCGGTAACTGTTGGCAGAGCAAGCTCCTTTCAGTGTTCTCATGACTCCATAGTCTGGCTGGCTCTGTCAGTCAGTGCACGGCGCGTGTCTAACACCAGACAGGATCAGGCATTTTTTTACAAGTCCTGCCAGGCCCTAGGAAGTCATTGCTGCGACCCTTTTAGGGCATAGGCAAACTAAACTAATCGACTTGTTTCCTGTCACGGTGAGGCTGTTTTTAAAAGACACACATAGCGCACTGTGTAAACTTAAGTTCTACTGCTGCTAGCATTTGTCCTTTGTGACCCAGTCATGGTCTGGCAATTTTACACCGTCAATGCAATTTCTCTGTGGTTCTGAAAGCAGCAGTAGTGATCACAAGTGTAAAATCATGTAGGATTAGATTGTGGGTATACAATCGTTTGTCAGTAGGATCAGGTGATTTGCAGCAGTTTCATTTTCTTTTCATAGCTTGTCCTTGCTTAAGTGAGTGTCATTTCTTATGTTTATCTGTTTACAGGAACTTAATTTCTTGATTTTGCTCGCAAAAAAGTGTCACTCTTAGTGTCATACATTTAATAGTTGAATGTCATTCATAAGTACTCTGAAACCTTGAAAATGTCACACATAAGCACTCTTAAAACGTGGCAACTATGCAGTCTGTGTTTTCATGTTGAATAGTGCCCTTCCATTTCTGGTGCTTTGCAATAGTTTTAAGATCTTCGTAGAGTTTCTCGTTGCTGAAATGGCAGCTTGATTTTTGCTCGCGAGAAAGTGTCACTCATAGTCGTCGAATGTCACTCATAATTGCACTGAAATTATGAAAATGTCACACATAAGCAATCTGAAACCTTAACCGCTATGCACTGTGTCACTTTTCTCTCGAGTCTCAGACTGTCATACCCGGCCTGGTGGTGCAGCCCTGTGCTGCTGTGGCCGTCGACTCGTGGGGCCTGGCCGCAGCATGTAGAAGCAAGCACAAATTGAAGTAAGTTCATTTATAGACATCGGCAATAGCTGAAACAAATGTTCAGTATTTGGGAAATGTGTGTTTATCCGAATAATCCATTAGGAAGAAAGAGGGGGGGGGGGGGAGGACAAAATGCCCGATTCAGTAATAACGAGTTAGGTTTTGCCTTATGAAGCATTGCAGCGACCGCTTTAAGATCGGAATGATGAGTACATCAGATATAGCCCCCGATCTGTGTTCGAAGTCAATTTAGCGAACTAAAAGCGTGACTCTGTTGTAGGCACACGCACGTGCGCACGTCCTTGTGGAGTCCTTTCTGTTGCTCTTAAGCTGGAGCCAAATTTAAGTGTCACATGTGCAATGGTTTAATAAATAAAATCAGAAAAAGGAGAGGCGAATTGTCAACAGGCATATACAGGCATTACGGAGAAGTGAAAAAAAGCTTACGGAAATCCTCACCAACTGAATTGCCTTTGATATGACGAGAAAACTGCACTGCAGTGTTGCTCTAAAATTATACAGCTATCCACACAGCATCCGTTGCAACAAAGAGCACACACTTCCGGAGTGATGGCAAAGTATTTTCATCTATTCCAAAGGACCATTTATTACAAAGTGCTTTTATTGGGTGTTACCACCCCTTCAAAATGTGTTAAATGCACAATAAAACCAGTGGGTAAGTAAGAGCACACTGTTCTTTGTTGCAAAGGATGCTATGAGGTTAGACGTGCATGTATATGTAAATATATATGTAAATAGTGCATACCCACAAGCCATTAAGATATATTAGGGAACAATGATATATCTTCTAACAAGATGACTATGTTTACAATTAAAATCCGAAACACAACTATGAAAAAAAAATAAAGCAGCGCAAAAATGTCACTAAAAGTGCAATAAAAGTTTTGCATGTTGTGCCGCAAATATCTTGGAGAGTCTGAACTTATAGAACTGGTACACTATACGCTGGCGGGCCTGGCCGCGGCCCTGTATGCATGTCACGCCTGGCCGCAGACCCAAGTATTCGAGTAACAACCAAAAGGGTCGGCCCAGCTGACAGTCGTGACCACACCTTGATAGGACCGAAACAACACTTAACTCTCATTACCAGGAGCCCTACACAACGCTGCTGACCTTCCTCCTTCCATCCAGAAAGGGAGACGGCAGCAGCGTAACATGTATGGGCCAACACAGGCTGTCATTGCCTGGTAAAAGGCTAACTCACCGCAACATCTCCAACCTAACCAGACCCGCTCAAAACTGAACAGTACCCTCCTTCTCCCATAGAAGCCTCATTCCCTGGCCCATGGAATACATCTTTTCAATATACAAAACATGAGATCGTTCACTGCGGTGTTAAAACGTGCACCTTCCGTGCTGCATAGCCCTCATCCTTTGTTGCCCAAGCAGCACCTGTCCTTCATGTGCAAGTGAAACGTGTGAGTTTGGAAGGAGTTACATTGATAGAGAACTTTCAGTGTAGGATTACCTACCATAGATGTGCAGAGAAGGGGCATTAAGTGTTGTGTGAAGAGCAGTAGACGGTGGTAAGGATGAGGGGTTGAAGGTTTTGCTGATTTGGAACTTAAAGGGATAGCACAAAGGTGCACAAAAAAAAGATGACCAAAGAATGTTGACTTGGTCTCTAAGGCAGAGGGCTGATTTTGGAAAGCAGGATGGGCTTACAGCTAGGGCCTACCTAATTTAGCATTAACCCCTTCGCTGCTGGCGTCGGCCAACGGCCGTCACGCGCACTACCTTCGTAGTGCTGTGCACGTCCGTTGGCCGACGCGGCCCCGCCCACTGCGATAAACCGCCGCACTGCGGCGGAATTGCCGGCGCGGTTAAGCGGTTAAGGCCGTCATAACAAGGGGGATTCTGCTTTTGACCATTTCGGAATGGCCCTGTGTTCCCACACCTGGAATTACTGGGTGAATGAATACTGAGCCTGGTTTTACCTGGTGAGAAAACACACATGGTAAAACCACCAAGTCTGAGTCCGGGAACAGTCTCAGCCAAGGTGCCACCTTATCACTTCCACAGCACTATGTACCCTTACCTGCCCCAGAGTCTGCTCTGTCCATTCACATTCTTCTGACTCCTTGCCTGTCGCACAGCAGTCTTCTGTGACCCCCATTCCCCACGTGGGTTATTTTTTACCAGTTAACATAGGGTGAAGTAGGATATTCCCTGTTCAATGGACTTCATCTCAGAATGCCTGGCGTTAGGGGTAGTGATACCGACCAGAAGCAGAAATTTCAACTTTGATACCACTCCCATCCCACCCCCTGATGATACCCAATTTGTGCTCAAAGTTCAATGGATTAAAAAATTATTACACTCAAGCGATTAATGTCTAATAGCTGGCTTCGCCCACAAGGCCCCACAGTGAGCACTCAGAACAGAGACATAGAATGGTCACTAGCTACATAGCTTACATATGAGGCCAAACAAAAGGGACAAAAAAGCTGCTGAAGATTTAGCGGTGTGGGCAGATATGCTGCAGGTATTGACGACCATGCATGATACGGATTCAAGATATACCACAGGAGAGAGTTGCAAGGGCTATAGGATTGATCCCCTGGTCACCAGGACTTGAGAAACGGAGGCCACACACAGGTTAGATGTAGTAAAAAAAAAATCTCACTGTAAGAGTAGGAATGAGTGCTATATGATAAAGTAAAGCACTCTGACTCAGATGCTCTGTATAGACTTGTTATCTTTGATGTGAACATTTGCTGTTGTAAAGCACTCTGATACCTTTGGGTCTAGCTATTGCTATATAAAAATCTCAAATAAATAAGTGAAGGTTGCTGTGCTACGGTCTGTGTGTTACCTGTTCTGTGTGAGGGAAGCGCACACTGCTGCTGTCTCCAACACATGGCTGTGGCCGTAACACCACATCCTCTCCCATAGGTGGTACTATTATTCAATTTAGGCAGGAGACTGCACATTTTGGAAGCTAAAAAGTGTATTATTTTACGTAATTACCTCTTAAAGTCCCCCCCAACCAAAATACAAGTTAGAGGAGTAATTATTTTACCATGGGTTTGTCTCTGAATCTCCCTCTTATTTGTTTCCAAATGTTGACAAATATGCTGTGGATGAAATTGAAGTGGAGGTTGTCAGACTCTATTCGGGAAGGAGGGAGGCTTGAGGGCTATGGAAAACAGGGGCTACTAGGCATTACCTTTGGGAGTCGCTTAAAATACAAATTAGAAGGAGCAGTAATTAGCACATAATGCTATTTCTGCCTTTCTCAATCTCTGTGTTTTCTACTATTGTAGCTTTAGCAGTGCCTGTTACAAGTTACAATGTCATAGTGGTGACGGGTCATGAAAATGAGTAGCATTAACACAGGTGCCCAGTTAACCCCCGCCCACTGTCTGTATATTGAATAGAATTTAAATACATCCTTGAAGTGGTTTCTGATGACTATTTCTGCATAATTTGAGAGTTGCAAGTTTGGGCTGGTTTTTGGGCTGACACTGGTATGCGTTGGGCTGATTTTAGGCTTATACTTGAGCGGCTTGGGACGGGTCTCAAAATCTGGCAACACTGAGTGCAGATCACACAGGCTTAGCCACTTTAAATTCACCGCCTCCCCTCCAACAACAAACAGTACAAAGCATTCTGAGGCTGTCGCCGATTTGTTTGGGAAGTTCCACACTCGTAACGGTCAGGCTGTGTATTTGATCGTGTGTTCACCGTGTGGTATCGGCTCTTTTACACGGTGACGGTGTGATGAGACCCCACATCGTCTGGCACACGGTCGCAACATGCAAGTTGTAAAGTCTGCTGTATAGATTGAAAAAACTGTTTTCAACATGCACTTGGAACTACGTCACAACCTGCTTTAATCTTCTGAGCTAACTTACTGAAACACCACTGCTTGCGCTCTTGTTTCGACCCTCTTTTACTTCGAGGTTAATTCTGAAGTTGAGGCGAGTGCATGAAATATCACAAAACAGACTTTCCGTTTGCCTATTTTTAATAAATATGTATTGGCTTGGGATTCATTTTTAAACATAATCTTTCTGCTCAGACAGGCAAGCAGAGAAACAAGCCACAGGGCAGCCCCTCTTTAGTAGCCAATGCGCCAGTAGTTAATAGCGTTTAATTGAATGTAGTAAAAAGTACTCACCAGACTGGCGTCAGGCTCAGACTCGACGAGTTTGAAATTGAAATAAGCCACACCGGGCTCTCGGTTGTAGATTTCGATAGCCTTGGCTATGATTAAGGCATCTCGGCTAGTTGCAGGAATGTTCTGGAGGGACGCCGAGGTGGCTACCGAAGTCCCGCCAAGGACCAGTGTGATTATGAGGCACAGCTCCATGCTGGTGACTGCAGCGAGATACGCAGCTGGACTTGATATGCTCCTCCGCTGTGCAGAAAGCCCCTTATATAGGCAGCTGTTTCAGCTCCCCTTGGAATGTTCCCTGGAGGCCTCACGTCAAAGACCACGTGCCATTCAGAAAACTGTGAGTTAACGTGTTTTAAATACTTCGAATTAAGACACAGGCAGGAAAGAACAAGTCAGGCAAAGTGCCCTACGGGCAAAGCACTGCTTTGTTTTTCTTGATATAAAATCGGAAATTTCTTGCGAAGTAGGTTGGATGTTTCGGAAAAAAAGCAGTTACGTACTGTTGGATCAGTTTCACACAGCATACTTGTAGCCGCAGATGTTGGTTGAAGAAAAATATGTTTTGCGAGGCCTGCTTTTTATTTTTTGGTTCAACCGGGGTGAAGAAACCGGTCTGTTGTGCAGGACACTTTCCTCCTCAGAGTGGACGGTCGTGCCTCTCGCATTTTTTTTCTTGTGGTGTGCATCTTTAAGGTTTGCTACTGCGGAACACTCCATTTCATTATAATGTGATACGTTTCTAGTGTATACATCAGGTCTTTAAGTGGGCCGGGTCTCGCCGGGGCTGAGAGCCGGCAGTTTTTAAAAGGGGGCCTCGAAACGGGTCCCTATTGGGCTCTGTTTTGTGCCCTGGCACAGGCGGTCCGTTTTTTTTTCCGGACTGCAGTGACAGCAGGTACATGGATGTGCGCGTGCTCACACTGCTCACTTCTCAGGAGTGGAGAAGTTACGGCATGACGTCATGCCAGGTGAGCCTTGAAGGGGAAGGGAAATCCTTCAAAGAGAGTCATTTTCTCTCTGGATTTCCCTTCTCTTTTTGAAACGCAGGAGCAGCAACATCGTCCTGGTGTCACCAGTGTTTTAAGTGGAAGCTTTTTCAATATTATATACAACAAGCCATTGTTGCTGCTTATTTATCTTATGCAACTAACAACCGTTGACAAAGCCAGTAGTCCTGACTTGTTGTAGGTATGATGTTACTTGTTGTATCTTATATCTGGATGCAAACAGGGTTGGATTGGGATCAAAAATCGGCCCGGGCACACCAAAAAAAAGTGGCTCACATTTATGTATTGCCTTTCCGCGAAACACTGCTTCAGCAAAGTTTTATGAAAAGAAAGAGGGTGGGGGCATGTTTTATTAACTTCACTTAAATGCACAGATTAGTTCACACTGCTGAGCCACACATGAATGCAAGTGAGCAGGGCCGGCTTTAGCATTGGTGGAGCCCAGTGCAACAATGTTTTTTGGCGCCCCCAATGACCACCTCCACCACGGATTCCCTCCCCACCACCCTTTAACAGTCTCCATAACCACTCTCTCTCAGATGCATTTAATTAATTTTATAGCGTCACTTATAAAAGTGAAGGGTGTCAGAGCACTTTACATAACACACACATTACACAGAGACTATCAATCATAGGTGTGTAAATCAGTGTATAGGAAATGTTACATGAGACAGAGGACAACAGGGGTGGATTCACAAATTATCCACACAGGTAGGCAGTATAGTTGAAGAGGATTTGGTCTGGGGAAGCACAAACTCTGAATTTAAAATGTAACACAATGGATTGGGGCTCTCTTTAATAACAAGAACTGATTTGTACCCAAATTAATCCTTTCTGCAACATTAGAATAATGAAAGTCTGGGGAAAAAATCAGAACGCTCTAATCTATCCTTTGAAGTCTGCACCCAGTTCTTTGACAGTTAATAGCTCACTGTAAACTGCAACTAACAAAAGGAAGTCACTGATGTAGGAGAGTAGGATCTGCTTCACAGGGGTACCCCCACTTTTTGCTGATACTTCACTGGTTTTCGACATTAGTCTGGCTGGGGCCCTGCTATTCAGAACCCCAGCCTAGCTGTTTCCTCTTTAAAAGGGTCTCCATGTGCCTTAGGCACATCACTGATTGGGATCTGGAGTGCCCTTATAAGTCCCTAGTATATGGTATACTATGTACCAAGGGCATAGGTACCTCAGAGGCCTGCCAGGGGCTGCAGCATGTATTATGCCACCCCTGGTAGGCCATCCAAACTGACACCACAGGTCTGCTACTGCAGCCTGGGTAAGGTGGTGCATGCACCCCTTGCTGTGGTATAGGTTACCTATATCACTAAAAGCATACACACATATAAACCTATAAGTCACTCCTAAGGCAGGCCTTATCAATCCTAAAGGCAGAGTGCATGGTTCTTATGTGAGAGGGTGCCCTGCATGAGCAGGGCCCCTCTGCAGCGTTCGGAGACCATCTCTGATGCTGTTTGTAGTGCAGCCTGACCATATACTCTTAAACGCATTATATCCTCGCGGTAAAATGCTAACTATGGAATGGCTGCACCAAAACATGTCGTGTTTGGTGTCAAACATCTTGGAATACTACCCCCCGCCAATCCTGGCGGCGGGGTAGCATTCCACCCTTCTAGAGGGTAAGGCATGTTAACTCTGACGAGTCCGGTAACTTCTTTCCAGAGCCCTGGCATCACAAAATGGATGCTGCTGCCACAGACACGAGTCTGGCCTCCTGCTGCTGGACGAAACTCCGGCAGGGGAGGCCTGGACAATAGGTTTCCTGTCCCAGGGAGGTGTGACCACCTCCCCAGACAGGACAATGTGTATTGGGGCTGGGCGGGAGCACTTTCGGGTGCTTTGAAGTCCTGCACTGGGGGCACATTTGGTGTCCCTGTGCATACCCCAGTTCAAACCGGATCAGGGGCTTGCAGCCCCTGCTTTGGCGCGAACTGGACAAAGGGAAAGGGGTGTAGCCACCCCTCTGCCCTGACCCACCCATAGGTGGGGCCACAGAGTAGTCCATCCCCTATTTTTGGAATAAAGGTAGGAACCCAGTCCTTAGGACTTTAGATTATACCTGGACGAAACTCTGACACGGAATCCTGGACCTTCGACGCTCTACGACAAGATTAGAGGACTGAAGAATCTCCCTTGGGGTCAAGGAGTGACTCCCTGCTTGGCAGGCACCAAAGAAGCATCTGTCCGGTTCGCATCACTGAAGCTCCTGCCGGACGCCGAAGTCATCGCATCACCAGAGGTGGATTCTCAGACTTCCCGAGGCTACCCTGAGTCCCCAGCAAAGCTGAGGCCCGTGGCTATCGTTAGTGACTTGAGACCGTGACCCCTGGACACCGAGCACACTTGCAAGTGCACCATCTTCTGGGTCTCCCAAGAAGTCGTGCTTTGGGCTCCGAGTAGCCCTAGCCTCCAGCACCACCTGCACCGAAGATCACTGGCCCCCACTCCACGAGTGTCCTGTAAGCCAGCTCCACGTGCGGCGTCACGAGGCTCCTTCGCGGTCGCTAGCCCGTTGGCTAGTAGCCCTTACCGAAGGCCAATCTTTTCTTTACTTGGCAGTCTGGTTGCTCCAGGCCTGCCCTCACTTACCCTTGCTGGGTGAGTTCCCCAGACCTTACTGGTCTGCATCATCGACGATCTACATCTTACTCGAGACTTGCCGTTGCCAAGGCTTGTTGGGTCCAATCTGGTCTCCGATACCTCTGCACTCGACAGACATCGAGCAACAGCCCGAATCTTGCTCCTGGTCGCCGACAACGCCTCCTGGACCTTGTGGCTGAAGAGTCAAGACAACCGTCATCGAATCTGAAGCACTCAACATCGGTGGGCATCTGTCCATCGCCTTCCTGGTCACTGGCTAGTGACCCAGACTCTGTCCCCTCTGCTTTCAGGTTCTTCAGAACTCCGATCCACTCTTGGATCCACCCGGACACTTTTCTCCTGGTCGCCAGCAGCACTTTGCAGCAGATCGCCATAAGAAACGCACGACGAAACCCGACCCCGAAAGGCACCTATGCACCCGGCTTCCCTGGGTGAGGTAACACGAGTACTCCGGTGCTCCCGTGGGTAGAGACTCTTCAAAGTCCTAGATCTCAAAGGGTTTTGTCCTAGTCCTTTTTAAAGTGTCCCTTTCCTCTATTTTCCCGATCCCGACTTTCTCCATAGAAGTTAACGGCGTATCGCGGTTGTGTATTTACACTGCACGCGTCTCCCGTGGGTCCCCTGTGTCACTACCTTGGGTGGTTCCTTGTGGTCCAAGCACTTCTAGAGGCTCTAGGCCTAGTGTCTAGTTCAGTCGTGGTTCGCATACCACTTTATTGGTATATGGTTTGGTACGCCCCTAGGGCCCAAACGTGTATTTGTGCTATTACTGTAACTTAAGATCTTATAACCTATGTACTTCGAACTCTAGCCTCATAAAGAGACTAGAGGGGTGTGTTTAGTAATAAATACATATATTTTGAATATATACCTGGTGTGGTGCTCTTTCATTTGGTCACTCAAGAGATTATAGACTGGTAAAACAAGCTGCTTTACATTCCTTCAAGACTTAGCCTGAAGGCTGCTCTCCACAGCTACCACTAGGATAGCTTTCAATAAGGTTGTCTTTAACCTACCTACCATAAGAGTCGATTTGGACTGGTGCAAGGTGCCCACTATAATTAGTGGACAGCATATGCCAGGCCAACTTCTCACAACTGACAAAAGCAGTAACCCACTGACCTGTTTACATTATATTCACTTTCTGATCTGCATGCTACATGTTCTTTGCAGCAGGCATGTTAACCCTGTGTGCTACCTTACCATGAATCAAAACTTCCAGGAGTCAAAACTTCTACTGGACAAAACTCGATCTCGCCTGGAAGAACATTAATCACCTGAGTTTTCTTGACATATTAATTGTTGCCTGAAAATTGCTGGAGGCCAGGAACAGAGCAGCAGGTGCTTTTAAGCACAATATAAACTAGCAAATAGGCGCCCCCATGCAAAGTCAGCACCCAGTGCGGAGGCACTGGCCACACCGCCCTAGAGCCGGCCCTGCAGGTGAGACCACTTCTGCTCTGGCCCCCTGCCCCCGCTCAATCAGCATACATTAATGGGCCGGCCCAGCGAGAGAAAGGGAGTGATACCTCCGCCCATCTGCCTCTAGAAAGGCCACTAAGGCACCCACTGGGCCGCTGGCAGCTCCTAACAGCACAGACAGCCCCAGGCTGCCCAAAAAAGCAGCCCACAGCTAGAACTCGGCTACTGGCCCTTTGGCCATTTCCAGAGTATCCGCATTACCAATCCGACCCTGGATGCAATGACAGAAACAGCAAAATACAAGTCGGACGGCACACTATGCTAAGTGTGAGAAATTGGCCTGGTGTATGCTGTCCACTAGTTAAAGTGGGCACCTTGCACCAGTCCAAACGACCCTTATGGTGAATAGGTTAAAGATAACCTTTATGAAAGCTATCCTACTGGTAGCTATGGAGAGCAGCCTTCAGGCTTAATCTTGAAGGAATGTAAAGCAGCTTGTTTTACCAGATCAGAACCTCCTGAGTGACCAAATGAAAGGAGAACCACACAAGTGTTATATAAAATATATGTATTTATTACTAAACACTCTCTACTAATCTCTATACGAGATTAGAGCACAAAGCACATCATTCTTAATCAATAGAACGACAGTAAATAGCACAATACACAGCGGGCTCCAGGGGGAGACCGAACCATATACTAAAAAAATGGTATAACAACAACGACTTCTCTAGACACAGTGCCTAGAGCACGTAGAATCGCTGGGACCGCAAGGAACCACCCAAAGGAGTGACACAGGGAGCCCACGGAGGACGGGTGCAGTGTGCGAACACAGACGCGTGCTCCGTACAACTCTATGGGAAAGTCACGGTTGGAAAATTACAGTTTAAGGACACTTCGGAGAGGACTTCAAGCAAACCCTTTGGAACATAGAAGGTTCTAAGGCCAGCACCCTTGTGAGTACTGAGGTACCCGTGTTACCTATCCCAGAGGAGCCGGGTGCATAGGGGTCAAGTGGTGTCGGAAACCCTAGTCTTTTCAATGGCGTGATGCGAAGAAGTGCTGCTGCCGGGAAGATGAAAAGTGTCCGGTGGAATCCAAGCCTGGATCCGAGGTGAGAAGAACCTGAAAGCAGAGGGGACAGAGTCTGGGTCACTTCAGGGTGACCAGGGGCTCGATAGACGAATGCCCACCGATGTCGGGTGCTTCAGGTGTGAAGATAGGATGCTTGACTCTGCAGCCACGGGGACCAGGAGACGTCGACGATGACCAGAGTCCGGAGGTGAGCTGTCCCACGAAGGATGTCGAGTGCTGAGGGGTCAGTGTCGGATTGAACACCAACAAGCCTTGGCAAGGGCAACCCACGCGGGCAGAGGAAACAAGTTACGGTGAGGACTAGCAAGGTCCAGGAGACTCTCCAAGCTGTGGGGAGTCAGGGCACGTCTGGAGCAACCAGGGAAGCCCAAGGAAAATCAAAGTGACCCTCGCCAAGACCCACAGGCCAACGGACCAGGGACCTCAAGCTGAATCACAAAGCACCAGCCCACTGAGCACTCGTGGAGGTCGGAGATCTTTGGTGTAAATACTGCTCGGGGTCGGGACTACACCTAGTCGAAAGCACAGCCTCAGAGATTGCCAAAAAGCATATGCTGCTGCAAAAGTACACAGTGCACAGGGGTTCGGGTTGCACGGTCCCCACGAGGGATACTGGTCTCAGGATTGCTGAGAGAGCAGATCGACCTCAGAGGCGCTCGGGAATCCACCTCCTGTGTTGCAGAATTCTTCGGAGTCCTCAGGAACTCAGGAGATGCAAACCGGTCAGATGCGTTTAGGTGCCTGCTGCTGCAGGGGAGTAACTCCTTTACTCCAAGGGAGATTCTTCTGTCGTCCAGCGACGTGTAGACCGTCAAAGTACTTGGTTTCTGCTTGCAGAGTTTAGTCCAGGTAAAATCCAAAGTCCTGTAGTCAGGTTTCCTACTTTATACCCAAGGAAGGGGTTGGACTAACTCTGGGGACCCTCCTATGGGAGGGGTAGTACAGAGGGGTGGCTACACCCATGTCCTTTGTCCAGTTTCGCCCAGAGCAGGAGCAAATGGCTCCTGCAACCGGTTTGAGCTGGACTATGCATGGGGACACCAAATGTGCCCCCAGTGCAGACTTTCTGGCACTCTAAGAGTGCACCCACCCAGCCCCAATACACTAAAGCCTGTCTGGGAGGTGGTCACACCTCCCTGTGACAGGAAACCTATTGTCAGGCCTTCCTCTGCTCGAGCTTGGCTCAGCAGCAGGAGGGAAGACTTGTGTCTGTGGCTGTCAGCATCCATTTTGTGATGCCCATGTCGAGTAAGCTGGTACCGGGTGTACCGGTGTTTCACATAAGTCCCTCTAGGAGGGTGGAATCATACGATTCCAAGGTGTTTGACACCAAACACGACATGTTTCTAAGCAGCCGTTTTAAAGATAGCATTTACCGCGAGGTTATAATGCACTTGAATATATATGGTTGGCTGCATCACAGACAACCCCGGAGAATAGGTTCCGAAGGCTGCAGAGGGGCTCTGCTCATGCAGGGGCACCCTCTCACACAAAACCCAGCACCCTGCCTTCAGGATTGATAAGGCCTGCCATAGGGTTGACTGATAGGTTTATATGTGCAGTGATTTAGAATAGATATAGGGAACCCATATCTAAGTAAGGGGTGCATGCACCACCTTACACAGGCTGCAGTAACAGACCTGTGGTGTCATTTTGAATGGCCTCTCAGGGGTGGCACAATACATGCTTCAGCCCCTGGAAGGCCTCTGGGGTACCTATGCCCTTGGTACATGGTGTACCATATACTAGGGACGGATAAGGGTACCCCAGAATCCAATCTGGAGTGTGCCTAAAGTACATGCACAACCAATTTAGGGAGAACGCAGATAAACTGGGGTCCTGATTAGCAGGATCCCAGTCAGACTAGTCAAAAACCAGGAAAACAGTGGGGGTAACCATGCAGTCAGATTCCACCTTCCTACATAACCCCCCCAAACGAAAGGAGATAAGGCTAACCTTGCCCAGTTGAGACGTTATTGACTAAGTGGCCATATAAGGAAGATCCTGCACTAGCATGAATACCCCCTGTCTTATGGTCCACTAAGGAGTCCCTACCCTTAAGGGTATTGGATTTTCTCCAAAATTTGGGATTACTACCTGTAGTGTGTGTTGGCAAAGTAAAAGGCTGGTGGGGTGTCTGAGTAGAGAAATGAGGCCCTAATAAAGTTGGCCTCAGCTTCCTCAGAGCACTGGTCACCATGGAGGCCTTTCTTTCCATGACTGAGTTGTATCTGGCCCTAAGGGTCAACCTCTGGCTGCCAACGGCTGGGGGTTGGGTCCCTTTGGTTGGAACACTGGAGGGAGAGGGTAGGTTTGGAACCATTTGGTCTCAGGTTTGCCCTTGCCCAACAGAATCCATCTGGGGGAGGTCCCTACCCAATGGTAAGAGGGATCCCTCAGTGTGTTGAAGAATTTTCACCTGGCTAGGGCTACTAGCCTGGGTGTCCCTAATCTGTGGATGAGGGGGTTCCTCTGGACAGTGGGCCCTTAGGGGTCCCCTGACCTCCCTGACCTCTGCAGCCCTAGGCTGATTGAGGTAGGGTAGAGAGGGGCAGGATACCTGCTCCAGACTTGGTACCACCTTGGAAGGGTCCCTGCCATCAGGGGTGTTGCCAGGACAGGCCTGACCACCTCTGGGGCAGTTCCTCCACAAGGGGTAGGACCAGTTCCCTGAGGAAGCTGACCCTTACCTATAGTCTGGGGGGAAGAAGACTTTTCTTCAATCCCTCTGCTCTCTGGTGGAGTAGAGTGGCCATTCATTCAGGCTCCACTGCTCCAAAATTTCCCTGGGGTTGGACTGAGGCCCTAAGGGTCCCACCAACTTTCTCAGGGAGGCCTAACATTCTTAAATGGGTATTCAACTTCAGCCCAGGCTGAAATTTCTAGATCATTACCCAACAGGCAATCTACAGGCAAGTTTGGGGACACTGCCACTCTCTTTGGGCCAGTGACCCCTCCCAGCTGAGATTGACTATATCCATGGGATGATCTGTCCTGGTACCATCAATGTTGGTCACCTGGTACTTAAACTCAGGTAAAAGCTGCTGAGGGGGTACTAGGTTCCCTGTCACCATGGCGACACTAGCACCAGTGTCCCTAAAGGCCACAGCTTTCTGACCATTTATTAGTGGCTCCTGTCTGTACTTGCCCAAAGAATTAGGACTGACAGTAAAAGTGGCAAATCCCATGCCACCATCACAGACTGAGGAGGCCTGTGAGGGGGACCTTTCTAAGCTAGGGTCCACCTCAGTTCCCCATGAGAACCCACCTAACTTTTTGGGTGCATTACTACCACCTGGGGGATTACTACTTGTAGTACCAGGAGGAGTGGTAGTAGTGTTGGGAGGAACATTTTCCCTATTGCTGGCCTTTGGACAATTGGGATCATTTTTCCAGTAGCCTGGCTTTTTACAGACAAAGCAATAAGGTTTCTTTTCAGGGGAGGAAGGAGTTTGGGACCCACCCCCAGAAGAGGACTTTTGGGGCCCTGTAGTGGATTTATCTTTTGATTTATCCCCACCTTTCTCTTGGTTCTTGGAAGAATCTTTCTTCTGGTCCTCACCCTGGTTCTTTGGCTTCACCCTGGTCCTGACCCATTTATCTGCCTTCTTTCCCAATTCTTGGGGAGAAGTCAAATCTGAGTCCACCAGGTACTGGTGTAAAAGCTGGTTTTGACAATTATTAAGGATCTGCTCCCTCATAATCAAATTGTACAATCCTAAAAAGTCATGCACCTTGCTGCCATGTATCCAACCTTCCAGAGCCTTAGTAGCACAATATACAAAGTCAACCCAGTCCTGAGTCTGTGCCTTCTGGGTGTCTCTGAACTTAATCCTGTATTGCTCAGTGGTTAAGCCAAACCCATCAATGAGAGCACTCTTCAAGACTGTGTAATTATCAGCATCCTCTTCTCTAAAAGTGAGGAGCTTATCTCTACCTTTGTCAGCAAAGGAGAGCCACAAGATAGCTGGTCACTGTGATAGAGCGAAATGTTCTTGTGAATTGTAGGGGTGCATCATAATCACTGATAGGCCGCACCCACATGTATTCAGACATATATTCGTTTATATCCATTGTATACTCATGCATGTTTAGCAAAGAATGAATAGTTCACTGAGACGAAGTGAACTCAGCAGTGTAATGGTGTTAGGATAATGATGTAATGTAATGCTTTTTGAATTGTGTGAACATAATGCATAGAGGAATTAGTTCGTGTATGTAATGTAATTGCAGTAGTTTAAACGTGCACCATATTAAAGTTGCACATGTAATTCATTGTTTGCATAAAGAATCGTAATGAATATGCTTATAGGGAAAAGTAAGATGTGTGTTTAAAAGTTATATGTAAGGGCCTGACTACATATATGCTTAAGGAAGGCCTGGTATATTCTTATGTTAGCTTATAATGTAGGCCGAAAAGGGTTTCTCTTGGAAAGGCTCTCTGGGCACAAACGGTAGATTTAATTAGCACAGTAGAAGGTTTCTGTTGAACGTATCTTTTGTTGCAGGTGCAAGGACACATGTCTCGTTAGTAAAGACTAACTCTTTGTTTTCAAAAGTTAGAGAGATGGGAGGCATGGTACGGGGAGTGCAATGGAATTTAGGGATGATACTTTCAGAGGAGAAGGCGCCTGGGACTCAAGGTCAACGAAACCGTCCAGGATGAAGTCACTGTTTCAGTGGAAAAGCACAAGAAAGAAGACCTGGCCAAGGAGGCGGGACAAAGGCGTGTACAATTGTATTGGGGTTTGTATTAGGGATAGTGCCCTGAGGGAGGAGGCCAGAGAAGCGGTAGGGGAGACCTGAGAGAAGGACAGAGCTGAGCTTAGGTATATAGTGATTGCACTTCTTAGGAAGTCTTCACAGCTGACACCTTTTATTCTTTCTTGCCTGGAAAAATCGTTATGCAGGGATGTCACTTAGCATTAGTGTAGGGACAGCAATTGATTTTAAGCTTGCTTAGGCCAATGAAGAGCAACTTAGAAATTGGAGCAATCATAGTCTGGTTGATCCTGCTAGAACTGTCTATTCTTCTTGTCCTAAGTCGGATGAGATTTCTGCGTAGATTATTATTTGTATTAGTGCCCATCTATTTCTTTAACCTCGTGTTGAGGTGCTTGCACGTTCAGTTATTTTTGGCGATAATAAATTCTTAAACTTGAATTCGGAGTCAGTGGTCCTTTCAGACAAAATGAATGCTGATATCTAACCTGATGAGATTCTCTCCTTTACACTATTCAACAGGTAAAAAGATCTTGGCGGCCAGAAGGTTCTTATAGATAAATAGATAAGAATCGGCGTTATCAGTTGGTAGCAGAGTAGGATGGTTACCTTTGATGGTAAGGGGAGATCTAGAGCAAGATAGGAGATTAAGTTGCCCCATAGAGCCCGAGTGACGCAGATCCAGAGGACCGCGGGAAAAGGATGTCGGAGGTCGTGGAAAACTGACGGAGAGTGACGGTGCGGCGGAAGTAGCAGTTCGTAGTAGAGTGAGTATGAAAAGAGTGATGTTTGGTAGATTGCGGTGTTTTATTGTTGTGTGAT
This sequence comes from Calotriton arnoldi, assembly GCA_963921515.1. Taxonomy (NCBI): domain Eukaryota; kingdom Metazoa; phylum Chordata; class Amphibia; order Caudata; family Salamandridae; genus Calotriton; species Calotriton arnoldi. The sequence goes on from CAWUFW010008409.1 coordinate 84,848, forward strand.
GTCTTGCGGAGTTGGAACGAGAGTTGTGTGATTGAGAAACGGACCGTGAGCGCGCGCGGGACCGGGAGATTTATTGTGGTGTAGAATACACCCAGAGTTGAGAACGTTGACCAGAGTTGTGGGGGTCACGAGACGTCATTGACAGACCCACAGAAGATAGGGACACATGTGTGAGTGTGTGAATAACCAACGCAGGTCGTAGGTTATTGTGTGCAGAACATCGAGTGATTGAATCCTATCGAGTGTGCTAAAGGCGATTGTCCGGTCGTTTCGCGGACAGACGATTGCCAGATTGAGGTCAACAAGCTCAAGAGACTGATCGGTCATTGGTAAGACTGACGGTCAGAGAGGTAATTGTTCGGTAGGACGGACATTATTTCAGAGTATAATTGGGACGGATGCGAGTGAGAACAAGTGAATTAGAAAGGAGGGGACCTGCTGCGAGCGGAGGAAACGTGACGTCAGACAAGAGCCGCGCTGCGATAGGCCGGTTGGTGTGAGCCGTGCTGGGATTGGTGGATTGGAATCAGGAAGTAAAAGCGGACATTTTGAGTACAAACAAAAAGTTGATTCATCATGAAATGTTTTAAAGCTTTAAGGGAACTTTGTAGAGGTGATAGACATGTGGTTGTTCGGGAAGGAGAGGAAGCTCCTCCCGAGGATACACCAGCACATTATATGGCAAAGAATGTAGGATTGCATACCATAATTTGGCTTGAGAATTGGCATAAAATGACAGAAGCAGAAGGAGAATTGTCGTTCCCTCGATATGGTACTTTCAGGTTAGAGGTGCTGTACCAGCTAAAGAGTGTAATGGCTTCATTACGACCACTACCTAGACCGACACAGTTTGAGGCACTACATGCGTGGATAAGGGCAGCGTATGATAGGAAGAAGGACAGATGTCAAGAAAGGGTGAAGAAATCGGTCAGGGCATTTCAAGATGCAAAATGGGATGCCTTGGAGAAAAGGTGGAGAGCAGACACGATCGAAGGAGATAAGTTATACCCACTGCTGATACAAAATGGAAAGATTACCAGAATCGATGAGGATGACAGTGATCTAGATGACAGTTTGTTAGATAGGATGTTGGCAGAGAGGCCACCACCATTTAACCCCGATTCAGAAGAGGGAAAGACAACCCCAGCAGTGGCAATAGTTGATGAGAGCCAGAACCAGACTAGCATGAGAGTAGTGGGAAGAATTTCCACAGGAACGGAGGGGGCTACGGCGTCTATGATAACACAGCCTCCTGTGGGGAACACAAGATTACCGGACTCCTTGACAGTACCGGTTACTATTGGCCCTATAGTACCGGTATATGACCCAGACCGAGTGAGAGAAGGGAGTTCCGTGCCGATGAGAAGGGAAGAAGGAAACAGTGAGAGTGGGAATGGGTTTGGAGTAAGGGTGGTTCATTTCCCAAGACCAATGGAGTCAAGTACGCCGTTACCGGCTACAGCAGACTCTTCCTTCAGGAGAGAAGAGGAGGGACCAGAAAGACCGAGGTCTTTGCGGGAATCTAAGTCAGCTTTGAGGGAGTGGACACCAACAGTAACGAACCAAGAGGATAGGATGAGAGGGGATAGGGCACCGAACGTCTCGGAAGAAAGACCAGGTTCCAGGAATATAGAAGGGAATAGGTCACAAGGACAGAATAGTGACTGTGATGAGCGAGACGGCTCGGGTTGTCGAGACGTACTGAGGAGTGCAGTACAGGCAAGGTTGCTAGACGTAGTGAGGCTGAAAGCAGAGGTAGACGAAATGATCAGTGGGGGTCTGCCTTTGGAAAGGATAGAAATTTATGGATCAGATGAGCTGCTGTTTGTAGCAAAGGATGTGACTCGAAAAGCTAGAATGGCACATGATAGATTGAAGGAATTGGCCAAAAGATATGAGGTGGACCTGAACAAAACTAAAGCGTTGCAGGGACCACATAGATTGCATTACAGTGATCAGGAGTTGGAGGAGAAAAGAATCACAGGATTAAAGACGCACACCAGAGACCTGATTATAGGAATGAGAATATGGATTTTGTTGGACAAATGGGAAGAAAGGTGGTCCAAAAAGAAACCAGTAAAGAGGGCAGAAGGAGAAACGCCGCCGCCAGGAGGGGGCGACGGGTGTTGGAAATTTTCCTTTACGGGAAGTACAGAATGGAGGGTACGTGCATGTGCCGTGGAATAGAGGTGATTTGGCTGCATTTACAAATGATTTTCCTCGGCTGAGGGAAAAACCGGTGGAGTGGTACAAGCAGGTTGAGCGGTTTGTGAAGATTTCAAAAGTATTGTGGATTGATTTGAACACTTTGTTTGACATAGTGGTACCAGGAGATTTGTGGACAGCATGTAAAGTCGCTATTGAGTGGCCAACTTCAGAACCGAAAAGAGAGGCGGTTACAAATGGTCCATCACCTGATGTCATGAAAAAGTATGAGCAGGTGATTACATGGTTGAAGTCGAAGATTTCACCTCAGGATATAGATTGGGTTAAGATAGATCGGACTGTACAGGAACCCAAGGAAACGGTGCATGAATACTATGAAAGACTTCTGCAAGTTTTTAAACAGTATAGTGGGTTAGATGTTTTGGACCCGAAGGATATGGGACAGTTTGTCTCAAAGTTTGTAACGGGTCTGAGAGTGGAAATCAGCCTCATGATACAGCACCATTTGATTTGCTGGCAGAACAAGCCACTAGATGAAATGTTGCGGTATGCGAGATACTGTAGTGATGAGGTGGAATCAAAACATCGAAAGCTAAAAGACAAATTGATGCTTGTCCAGATGCAGACAGCACAGAATCAGCCTAGTGGAGGGACCTTGGGGAGAAAGCAAGGAAATTTCCAGGGAAACCAGAATGGGCAGGTACAGGGAAAGGGAAAACCTGTAGACCCCAAGACAGGAGTGGACGTGGCTACACTAAAGAAGACCACTGCGTGTCATCTTTGTCGCCAGGTCGGACATTGGAAACGCGAGTGTCCTTTGAACCCAGCTAATCAGGTACAGGAAGAGGAAGAGGGGGCTCAGGCACCCGCGCAAGAGGTGGTTAACACAATAACGAGACCTAGAACGATGAAAGGGGGGTTTACAATTCTCATGCTCAGATTCCCCAAGCTCCAAGGTTTTCACAAGGAACACGAACGTACCAACAGATGCCCCTGTTCGAACGCTATGCTGAGGATAGCTTAGACCCTTTATCCTGACGGTGCCTGAGGGGGAGGAAGACTGCACACTTGGAGCGGTCTTGGAGGTAGACCAGAGAGGACCTTTTGTAGAGGCAGAGATTGAGGGCAATCCTGCAACACTTTTGGTTGATACTGGAGCTACCCGGTCTACTGTAAGATCTGCAGTGGTCCCTAACCTACCCCTCTCGGGACAATCGATCCAGGTTGTTGGAGTAGCGAACAAGAAGATGAGCAGCCCATTGACAGAACCGATCTTAGTAAAGATAGGTACTTTCCAAACTAGACATCAGTTTGTAGTGTGTGATACGAGTCCAGTTTGTCTTTTGGGAAGAGATCTGTTGTGCAAGTTGAACTGCACGATTTATTGTACACCACGGGGAGTGGAGGTCCAGACGATAGATGACGATGCGGACTTTAAAATTACCAATCAGCTTCTGTGTATAGATCTGTACCCAATGGTGACTGTGGAAGAACTTCCACATGATCTGAGAGACGCAGTGTCGCCTGTGGTGTGGGATTTCGCAGGCGATGAAATAGGTTTAATCAGAGGGGTTGAACCAGTGCGGATTGAGGTGAAACAGAATGTTGATTTCCCAAGAACACCTCAATACAACCTGTCGACAGAAACGATTGCAGGAATAAAACCTGTGATCGAGACTTTCATTGAGAAGGGTATTCTAAAGGAGATCAGAGGTAGTCCCTGTAATTCGCCCATAATGGGACTACAGAAACCGAGCGGAAAGTATAGGATTGTGCAAGATCTGCGAAAGGTCAACATGATAGTTGTCCCTTGTTGTCCAGTGGTACCGAATCCTTCAGTAATACTGTTCCAGATCCCATGTAGCCGAGTGGTTTACGGTTATCGATTTGTGTCAAGCCTTCTTTTCGATACCGCTCCACGAGGAAAGCCAATTTCTTTTTGCGTTCAGGCTAGAAAATCGCGTGTTAACATGGTGTCGTATCCCTCAAGGGTATACGGAAAGTCCATCGATCTTTAACCAGATCTTGAAGAAGAACCTTGAAAGTCTTGTGTTGCCGCAGAACTCAGTTCTCGTGCAGTACATAGATGACTTGCTCATTGCCTCAGAAACAGAAGATGCTTGCAGAATTGACACAGTAGCCTTGTTGAACCACTTAGCAGAGAATGGACATAAGGTGTCCCCGAACAAGCTGCAGTACTGTTTGAATGAGGTACAGTACTTGGGACACAGATTAGAAAAAGGCAAGAGGAAGGTGTCACCAGATCGAATTGAGGCAATAATGAGCATGGCGGTACCCACTACACAGAGGGAAGTTAGGATGTTTCTGGGAATGGTTGGCTATTGTCGACAGTGGATTCCTAGTTTCTCCTTGAGAGCAAAGCCTCTGCAGAGGCTTACACACAAGGATGTGAGTGATCCGGTACCATGGGACGAGGAGTGCTTGATGTCATTCCTGAAGTTGAGAGATGATTTGTGCAGGGCTCCCGCACTGGGAATGCCTGATTACAACAAGGCCTTTTCATTGTTTTGTTACGAGAGAGGAGGATGTGCATTAGCAGTGTTAGCTCAGAACCATGGATGTGTCCGTAGACCAGTTGCCTACTTTTCAGCTACTTTAGATCCAGTAGCTTCTGCGTTGCCCGGATGTCTAAGATCCGTTGCTGCAACAGGTGTCAGCATTGAAAGATGTGAAAGCATTGTAATGGGACATCCATTGACTGTACATGTGCCACATTCGGTCGAGTTATTGATGACCAGGACCAAGACCCAGCACCTAACGAACAATAGGTTAACGAGGTACGAGCAAGTCATACTTGCCGCAGAGAATGTGACTCTGAAAAGGTGCTCCATCTTGAACCCTGCGACATTGATGCCTATACCGAACACAGATGATGAAGATTGTGAGGACCATGATTGTCTCGATGTGACCGAACTTTGCACCAAACCGAGACCTGACATTGTCGATGAGCCATTGGATGACCCAGATGAAATTTTCTTTGTCGATGGTTCATGCTTAAGAGACAGTGTGGGGCAATTGAGAGCAGCGTTTGCTGTATGTACTATTTCAGGAGTGGTCGACGCCGCTTGCCTAGAAGGAGTACGCTCCGCGCAGGTAGCTGAGATCATTGCCTTGACCCGTGCCTGTTTGGCCGCTGATCGAATTCGAATCACGATTTACACAGACAGCCAATACGGCTTTGGCGTGGTGCATGACTTCGGGCAGTTATGGTCTCAGAGGGGATTTTTGACATCATCTGGCTCACCCATTCGTAATGGAGAATATGTAAGACAATTGTTAGAAGCATTACAGCATCCGAAAGAAATTGCTGTTGTAAAGTGTTCAGCCCATGGGAAGGGGGAGGACTTTGTATCCTTGGGTAATAACTACGCAGATGAGGTAGCCCGCTTCTGCGCAGAACAAGGATGCATATACACAGGCAGGGAGATAGAAGAGAGCCAAGAGGGAACCGATCTCAGCATAATGTTGACCATGGCAGACACTTGGGAAGAGCTTAAGCGATTGCAGGATGAAGTTTCTAACCAGGAGAGAGAGGGATGGATCAAAGCTGGGTGTGAGAAAGGAGACGTGGATGTTTGGGTATCAAACGATGGGAGAGCTGTGTTGCCGGAAGAATTGTTGAGTCCGATGGCTAGATTGATACATGGACAGGCACACCTGGGTAGAGACGCAATGATGAGAGTGTTCAGACAGACGTGGTATAACCCACGGTTCCGAGCAATGGCTGAGACGGTATGTCAGAGGTGTGTTACTTGTCAACAGATGAATGCTGGAAAGAAAACTATAGTTACACTGAGTCATATTGGAAGGTCAGGAGGGCCCTTCAATAGACTACAGCTGGATTTCGTGGAGATGCCTAGGTGCAATGGCTTGAGGTACATTCTAGTGATAGTATGTATATTCTCACGGTGGGTGGAGGCTTACCCCACACGCAGGTGTGACACTCTGACAGTGGCTAAATTACTGTTGAGGGAGCTCATCCCTAGATTCGGGATCCCGACCTCTTTGGAATCAGATAGAGGTGGGCACTTCCATAGCGAAATCATGAAGTTACTTTGTGCAGCATTGAACATTGACCAGAGACTCCACTGTAGCTACAGACCAGAGGCTTCTGGGATGGTGGAACAAGTTAATGGAACTTTGAAGGCCCGGATGGCAAAAATGTGTTCTTCAACATCCCTGAAATGGCCCGACGCCTTGCCACTGGTGCTCATGAGCATGCGAAGTGTCCCAGACAGAAAGACCGGGTTGTCCCCCCATGAAATATTAATGGGGAGGGCAATGAGACTGCCAGCAGTACCAGCTACAGCCTTGATAAGCATCACTGATGATTTGATTCTCGATTATTGTAAAGGACTCTCTGATGTGGTCCGTTCTGTATCCCAGCAGGTGCAAGCAGCTGTGGTTCCAGCCTCGAGTGATCTGTGCCACGACTTGTGTCCCGGTGACTGGGTGCTCGTCCGGAAGCACGTGAGGAAGAGTTGTTTGGATGCCCGTTGGCGTGGCCCGTATCAGGTGATTCTGATCACGAACACAGCAGTAAAGTGTGGAGGATTGCCGAACTGGGTGCATGCTTCCCATACCCGCAGAGTTCCAGCACCCTTGGAAGAAACAGCTCCTCTCGTAAAAGAAAACCCAGCGGATGTGGCAGGGCCACATGAGAGGACAAGTCAAGTTGTAAGGGTCGCTGACACAGCTGGTGGTGCACTAGAGCAAACAGAAGGGGGTTTCCACAGTTCGAACCCTGATTCAGACACCGAAGAAGGAGATGGTGCAGAGGGCGGAGAAGAGTCAAATTCAAAAGAAAGAGGAAGTAGTGCACTGGGTATAGAAGGGGAAGGCAGACAAACGAACAGACGTGCAGAAAGTTGGCCTGAAAGACAGAGGCGACTGAACCTGAGGTTAGCACCTGAGAGAGACCTTGCTCCAGTGTCCGAAGTATCTGAAACCGAAGCAAGCGATGAAGACCAAGCACAAGACAGTCGGCGAAGGTCCAAGAGAACAAGAGTGCCTTGTCGCAGATACTCTACCCCTGAGTGGACTTACACTGTGTTTGATGCAGGGGGTGGTGAATACGGGGAGACTAAGGTCAGTGGAAGTGTTCAGTCGGAGCCCGAAACTGGTGGTGAAAGTGGTGCTGCGGATGCCAGGGTTCGAGATAGACGGAACACTGACACTCACGATTCCGAATCCCCCACTTCTGAGTGAAGTCCGAAACTTGCTTTTGCATCGGGTCGAATTCCCGCCTTTCGGAGCTGAGCCGTTTTCACACGAAGTGCTGGTTTTGCGTCTTGAACTTTTGTATCACGTTCTGGTCGTGCTTAATGAGGATCTCATTATGGATCAGTAATGAACTGTAAATAAAAGTCTAAAAGAAGAAGATAACCTAGGTCCGAGTGGAAGAAGAATAAACTTAGGGACTTTCCACAAGAAGAGGAACGAAAACTAGGGAAGTCTTTTTCTGGACTGTGTAAATAAGTTGTGATCGGAAAGGGAAAGCCCGGAGATTTCATGGTTGCTCGAGCTGGTTAAGCAAGTCATAAATAAAGGACAGAGACTTTTCTGAGTTCTTTGCGATAACCAAGACTTTTTGAGAACTTTCGAAATCATGGAACCGGGAAATCCCAATCGTAGAGCAAAATGGATTATAGGCATTCTTATAAGTAGTGTGATAATTTCTATAATCATAGTAGTTGTAGTCTCATATACTGGTTCGCATGAGCCGGAAGTAGAGGCAGTGACAGGGACACCCACACCTATCACACCTAGTCAGAAGGGGGTAGACAGGGCAGCTGATAGAGCTATGATATTAGAAGAAAGTCGTAGATTACATGTAGATTTGTCTAAGGGTGATTTTAAGCTTAATGCGTATGCTAAGTTGTTGTATGAGTATGTTGACGTGATGGATGCGAAAGATTGTTATGTGTGTATGCAGTTGCCTACTTCGGTGGATGAGGGTATTAGATATCATCATCTTCCACTGACTTATGGTATTTCTTGTAGTCTTTTGCTTAGGTTGTTTTATGAGAGAGAACAGTTCGAGTATTTCTTTTCCAATTTCGACGCAGTGCTTCCTGAAGTCCCAGCTTACAAGCATTTGAATAAGTATGACTATTATAAGACCGAGGACAGACTGAGGAAGTACTTCATACCGAGTTTGGAATTGGATACAGCATTTGCACACAGACACAATCTGACTTGCTTGATGTCGGATGTAGAGAGAAAGTTTGTAGATCAGGTTGAAGATAGGTATAGAAAGCTGACTGAATCCCGAGATTTAGGGCATCACAGGACAGATTGGACAGATGAAGAACGGTTGCATAAGACCAGGGGAAGCTATGGTCCTATAGCGTTAGATAAGGAGCAGAGGGGTAAGTTATGTATAAGGCGTTATCAGACTTACTACGAAAAGGTTCCAGTGGGACAGAGTACTTGTGATCACGTTTTCACCATGGCAGATGAGGCAAAAGATTTTCTCCAAGGTCCTGTACAAGTGATACCTACGGTGTATTACGTATGTGGGAAGAATGCTTATGTGAGGTTGCCTGCAAATTGGTATGGAACATGTTATTTGTCAATAATATTTCCAAAGATTTACCATACAGAAGACTTAAATCTTCTGGAGGGTGGAGAGCATTCAAGAACGAGAAGAGCTGCAAGTGCAGGAATCGTTGTGGGGGATATCTTTGGAGCTATGATACCTAGTCTAGGAGTAGTCTTGAATGATGTGAAGATCCGGAGGTTAGCGACTGTGGTGGATGAATTTTCGATGAACACAGCAAAGTCGTTGGTGTTGGTGGAAGGAGAGATGTTGTCGATAAGGGGTATGGTTTTGCAGAATCGCCTTGCTTTAGATGTCCTATTGGCAAAGAGGGCGGAGTCTGTAAAATGCTGAAGGTTCAAGAGTGCTGCACTTATATACCAGACCGTAGCAAGGATCTGGAGAAATATATAAGTAACATCACTATGATCCACACAAAGATAGTGGATTTGACCGAAGAAGGGGCCTGGGAAAAGGTCGGAAAGGGTTTTGGTCAAGTGGGAGGTTGGTTTGCGAACCTAGGAAAGGGATTCCTTGGGTACTTCCTGAGACCACTCCTTATTTTGGTGGTTTGTGTGGCTGGCTTGTGGATTATTATCAAGGCCTACAAGTGGTATCGAGCAGGCAGAGTCAAGAGAGCTTTGAGGGAAAATGACATGAGATTGGCAAGACTGCAGGACAATCAGTATAAAAGGCTCAAGAGCATGGAGAACTTCAGATCAGAGAAGATGGGAACAAGTTCTGTTTAGGTCGGTTCCTTCTCCGAGGGAGTAGAATGGGATGTGATGACAGGAGTCATCAAAGGGGGGAACTGATAGAGCGAAATGTTCTTGTGAATTGTAGGGGTGCATCATAATCACTGATAGGCCGCACCCACATGTATTCAGACATATATTCGTTTATATCCATTGTATACTCATGCATGTTTAGCAAAGAATGAATAGTTCACTGAGACGAAGTGAACTCAGCAGTGTAATGGTGTTAGGATAATGATGTAATGTAATGCTTTTTGAATTGTGTGAACATAATGCATAGAGGAATTAGTTTGTGTATGTAATGTAATTGCAGTAGTTTAAACGTGCACCATATTAAAGTTGCACATGTAATTCATTGTTTGCATAAAGAATCGTAATGAATATGCTTATAGGGAAAAGTAAGATGTGTGTTTAAAAGTTATATGTAAGGGCCTGACTACATATATGCTTAAGGAAGGCCTGGTATATTCTTATGTTAGCTTATAATGTAGGCCGAAAAGGGTTTCTCTTGGAAAGGCTCTCTGGGCACAAACGGTAGATTTAATTAGCACAGTAGAAGGTTTCTGTTGAACGTATCTTTTGTTGCAGGTGCAAGGACACATGTCTCGTTAGTAAAGACTAACTCTTTGTTTTCAAAAGTTAGAGAGATGGGAGGCATGGTACGGGGAGTGCAATGGAATTTAGGGATGATACTTTCAGAGGAGAAGGCGCCTGGGACTCAAGGTCAACGAAACCGTCCAGGATGAAGTCACCGTTTCAGTGGAAAAGCACAAGAAAGAAGACCTGGCCAAGGAGGCGGGACAAAGACGTGTACAATTGTATTGGGGTTTGTATTAGGGATAGTGCCCTGAGGGAGGAGGCCAGAGAAGCGGTAGGGGAGACCTGAGAGAAGGACAGAGCTGAGCTTAGGTATATAGTGATTGCACTTCTTAGGAAGTCTTCACAGCTGACACCTTTTATTCTTTCTTGCCTGGAAAAATCGTTATGCAGGGATGTCACTTAGCATTAGTGTAGGGACAGCAATTGATTTTAAGCTTGCTTAGGCCAATGAAGAGCAACTTAGAAATTGGAGCAATCATAGTCTGGTTGATCCTGCTAGAACTGTCTATTCTTCTTGTCCTAAGTCGGATGAGATTTCTGCGTAGATTATTATTTGTATTAGTGCCCATCTATTTCTTTAACCTCGTGTTGAGGTGCTTGCACGTTCAGTTATTTTTGGCGATAATAAATTCTTAAACTTGAATTCGGAGTCAGTGGTCCTTTCAGACAAAATGAATGCTGATATCTAACCTGATGAGATTCTCTCCTTTACACTATTCAACAGGTAAAAAGATCTTGGCGGCCAGAAGGTTCTTATAGATAAATAGATAAGAATCGGCGTTATCAACTGCTCTTGAGGGACCCTCTGTACTTTACAGGCCCTCTCTAGTGCGGTTATCCATTTGTGGATGTCATCCCTACTCTGATAGGGAGGGACTATCTTGTTCAGGTTCCTATGATCATGAGAATACTCTCTAGTTCTAGGGACACTGTTGCTGCCACCATGGGACTCTAGTCCCAATCTTCTGGTTGCTCTCTGGAGCTCTAGGGATTCCCTGTCTATGGCCAATTGCTCTCTCTTGAGCCTGAGCTTGATTCTCTCAATCTCTAAAAATTGGCAATACTTATCATAAGAGGATTCCCTCTTATTAGACACAGAGGTCACTACAGAAGTACCTGAGTGATTAGATTCCAAAGAGGGTGATCTAGATCTCTTAGGTATACTCAGTACTCTCCCTGGTGGGGTAAAGAGAGGGCCACTGGGGCCTTTTCTTCCACCTGAAGGAAGCCCTAAGTTGTCCAGGTTAGAATCATTTTGATTCTCCTGGTCAGGGTTTGAGTCCAGGTCACCACAGTTTTCACTGTCTGGCCTTTCCTCATTCCCTGCTCCAGCCCCTCTACCTACCTCATCAGACCCTGGGGTCTTTCTGAGGTAATCTAGAAGTAATATCTCTATGAGGCGTTGAGTGCTGGCACTTCTCCCTGTCTTCAGTTTCCTAGATGTGCACATGTTTCTCAATTCTTGAAATGAGAGACTATCATATCTAGTAGTCAAAGAGCCACTGGCTTCTTCTCTAGAAGACATACTAGTGTTATGTGGTGTAGGCACCTACCTAACCTAGTGGGAACTAAACTCTCTTGAGTTGGAGAAAGGGTGTGCTTCTGTGCTAGACCCTTGACTTACCCAACTCCAAGTTCAGTAGAACTTACTTATTCAATCTTGATGTATTATATGTGCCTAATACTTTTAGTGGTTTTCAGTTAATCACTCAATGAGATGTATCTGGTAAAACAATAGCAAGCTTGAATCCCAACCGCTGCACACCAATATGAGAAGTTGGCCTGGTATATGCTGTCCACTAGTTAAAGTGGGCACCTTGCACCAGTCCAAATGATCCTTATGGTGATTTGGTTAAAGATAACCCTTATGAAAGCTACCCTAGTGGTAGCTATGGAGAGCAGTCTTCAGGCTTAATCTTGAAGGAATGTAAAGCAGCTTGTTTTACCAGATCAAAGCCTCCTGAGTGACCAAATGAAAGGAGAACCACACAAGTGTTATATAAAATATATGTATTTATTACTAAACACTCTCTACTAATCTCTATACGAGATTAGAGCACAAAGCACACAATACTTAATCAATAGAACAACAGTAAATAGCACAATACACAGCGGGCTCCAGGGGGAGACCGAACCATATACTAAAAAAATGGTATAACAACAACGACTTCTCTAGACACAGTGCCTAGAGCACGTAGAATCGCTGGGACCCCAAGGAACCACCCAAAGGAGTGACACAGGGAGCCCACGGAGGACGGGTGCAGTGTGGGAACACAGATGTGTGCTCCGTACAACTCTATGGAAAAGTTGCAGTTGGAAAATTACAGTTTAAGGACACTTCGGAGAGGACTTCAAGCAAACCCTTTGGAACATAGAAGGTTCTAAGGCCAGCACCCTTGTGAGTACTGAGGTACCCATGTAACCTATCCCAGAGGAGCCGGGTACATAGGGGTCAAGTGGTGTCGGAAACCCTCGTCGTTTTCAGTGGCGTGATGCGAAGAAGTGCTGCTGCCGGGAAGATGAAAAGTGTCCGGTGGAATCCAAGCCTGGATCTGAGGTGAGAAGAACCTGAAAGCAGAGGGGACATAGTCTGGGTCACTTCAGGGTGACCAGGGGCTCGATAGACGAATGCCCACCGATGTTGGGTGCTTCAGGTGTGAAGATAGGATGCTTGACTCTGCAGCCACGGGGACCAGGAGATGTCGACTATGACCAGAGTCCAGAGGTGAGCTGTCCCATGAAGGATGTCGAGTTCTGAGGGGTCAGTGTCCGGATTGAACACCAAGAAGCCTTGGCAAGGGCAACCCACGCGGGCAGAGGAAACAAGTTATGGTGAGGACCAGCAAGGTCCAGGAGACTCCCCAAGCTATGGGGAGTCAGTTCATGTCTGAAGCAACAAGGGAAGTCCAAGGAAAATCAAAGTAACCCTCGCCAAGACCCACAGGCCAACGGACCAGGGATCGCGAAGGGACCTTGAGCTGAATCACAAAGCACCAGCTCACTGAGCACTCGTGGAGTGGAGGCCGGAGATCTTCAGTGGAAATACTGCTCGGGGTCGGGACTACACGTAGTCAAAAGCACAGCCTCAGGGATCGCCAAAAAGCATATGCTGCTGCAAAAGTACACGGTGCACAGGGGTTCGGGTTGCACGGTCCCTACTAGGGATACTGGTCTCAGGATTGCTGAGAGAGCAGATCAACCTCAGAGACGCTCGGGAACCCACCTCCTGTGTTGCAGAAATCTTCAGAGTCCTCAGGAGCTTGGGAGATGCAAACCGGTCAGATGCGCTTAGGTGCCTGCTGCTGCAAGGGAGTAACTCCTTTACTCCAAGGGAGATTCTTCTGTCGTCCAGCGAAGTGTAGACCGTCGAAGTACTTGGTTTCTGCTTGCAGAGTTTAGTCCAGGTAAAATCCAAAGTCCTGTAGTCAGGTTTCCTACTTTATACCCAAGGAAGGGGTTGGACTAACTCTGGGGACCCTCCTATGGGAGGGGTAGTACAGAGGGGTAGCTACACCCATGTCCTTTGTCCAGTTTCACACCAGAGCAGGAGAAAATGGCTCCTGCAACCGCTTTGAGCTAGACTATGCATGGGGACACCAAATGTGCCCCCAGTGCAGACTTTCTGGCACTCTAAGAGTGCACCCACCCAGCCCCAATACACTAAAGCCTGTCTGGGAGGTGGTCACACCTCCCTGTGACAGGAAACCTAATGTCAGGTCTTCCTCTGCTCGAGCTTTGCTCAGCAGCAGGAGGGCAGACTCGTGTCTGTGGCTGGCAGCATCCATTTTGTGATGCTCAGGTCGAGGAAGCTGGTACCGGTTGTACCGGTATTTCACATAAGTCCCTCTAGGAGGGTGGAATCATACCTCCCCCGCCAGTTACTGGAGGGGAGGTATGATTCCAAGGTGTTTGACACCAAACACGACATGTTTCTAAGCAGCCGTTTTAAAGTTAGCATTTACCGCGAGGTTATAATGCACTTGAATATATATGGTTGGCTGCATCACAGACAACCCCGGAGAATAGGTTCCGAAGGCTGCAGAGGGGCTCTGCTCATGCAGGGGCACCCTCTCACACAAAACCCAGAACCCTGCCTTCAGGATTGATAAGGCCTGCCTTAGGGGTGACTGATAGGTTTATATGTGCAGTGATTTAGAATAGATATAGGGAACCTATATCTAAGTAAGGGGTGCATACACCACCTTACACAGGCTGCAGTAGCAGACCTGTGGTGTCATTTTGAATGGCTTCTCAGGGGTGGCACAATACATGCTTCAGCCCCTGGAAGGCCTCTGGGGTACCTATGCTCTGGGTACTTGGTGTACCATATACTAGGGACGGATAAGGGTACCCCAGAATCCAATCTGGAGTGTACCTAAAGTACATGCACAACCAATTTAGGGAGAAAGCAAATAAACTGGGGTCCTGATTAGCAGGATCCCAATCAGACTAGTCAAAAACCAGCAAAACACCAGGAAAAAAGTGGGGGTAACCATGCAGTCAGATTCCACCTTCCTACACTAAGCACAGATTTTTACCTTATGTGTTATTAGGCCACACCCTTTGAGAGACCCCCAGTTTTTTTTATCCCACTTAAAGCCCTGGTATACAGTGAATAGTTTGTGCCTAGTTGCAGAAAGTAGTTACCAGCACTCATTTTTGGGGGATTGGGACTTATTTTCCATCTTCAGACTCTGACCCGGAGGAATAGAGAGAAAGGCAAAAAGGGAAAAAAGGAGAAATAGAAAGATAAGAAAACAGAACGAAAAGGAGAAAGCAGAGAGGAGAAAGACATTTGAAAATGAAATGAAGAATGAGATAAAGAGTCAGTAAGTGTGGACTGGTGGGAGAAAGAGTCATGAAGTGAAATCAAGAATAGGCAGCCTTGGGATTTTGTAACCTCTGAATTTTGTTGCACCATTGGTGGTTCCTAAGAATTTTCTTTTAACTGCTATGAACTTTCAATGCTTCTTTGCAGGTGACAACAAGGTGGTTCTCAAAATGTAGGATGCCCTACTAATGTTAGTGTAGTGTGTCATGTTTAAGAAAAGTACACATGCATTCCTTTCTTTCTTTCTTCCTTCCTTTCTTTCTTCCTTCCTTCCTTCCCTCCCTGCTCGATTCCTGGTATGTTTCCTCCCTTTTCCCTCCCATTGCTCCTTGATTCCTTCCTTCCTCTTTCACTCCTTAAATTCCTTTCTTTTATCCGTCACTGCAGATCATGACTTGTTAACATCCATGAAAAACGCTTAAGCATCAAAGATGATGTATTGAGGTAGTTTTCTTCTTTTCTTAAGGGCTGCAGCCAATAATTGACATTTAATGGGCCCCTTTCTCGTCCCTCCCATGTTTGTTGTGGTATTCTGCAAGCAGCAGTCCTTGCTCCCTCACCTTTTAATCTATGTGCGGAACCTCCACGTTTCATAATGGATGACCTTAGCATTGAACTCTAACAGTTCACATTGACTGTGACTTCAAACTTCCATCATGCTGGAAAAAACAGAGTTATCGACAGCTCAACACTTCCTCAGTCTGAATCCTTGGAAGACACAGATCATTCTGATTGGCTCATAATTCAAAACTGTCTGACCTCAAATACCACACTGGGTATCTCCCTTAAGCTTGTAAAGTGTGCCCTATCTCTCTGCTTCACCCCAACTAGTGAGTTAAGTTTGGTTCTTTGCATCCCTGACCAGGCCAAGGTTTAATACCATTTCAGGCTAATTAAAAATATTAAATCGTTGAACCCTGTTGCTGATGGTAAAGTGGCCTCTTCTGGCTCAAATAAGGAAACCCTTTTTCTTGGCATGCCTAAGATAAGCGAGACACCCATGAAAATCTGCACTTCACATAGTGGCGTGCTAGGTTACTTGCTTCTTTCAACTGAACTATCAGTCCAATCTTGAAGTCCCTCAATAGGCTCCAATTAGGAGCCAGGTGCACCTTCAAACATGCTTGGCTGAGTTCCATTTAACTAAATAAGAAGATGCAGACCTCAGGGATAGAGTAAGTTAGCCATTCCTCTACACAATACCATGTTCAAAACCCACTCCCCGAGATCTCAGCCTATCTCCAAACATTTCAAAAGGGAACTAAACAGTTCTGTTCTGATTCAATCTCGTTTAGTTCCAATTTAGTAATCTCTCTTGAGCTTCACAAAGTTAAAATGAAACAACAATTCTTTACATCACTTTTCTTATTGCTCTCATTCCTATATTATTCAACTCCACAGTCCCTCTATCTTTCTAGTTTCTTAATCCTATACCATAGTTAATTTCGATCTATTTCTCTATGTCCAAATCTGTCTGCTGCCATCTTCTACCTCCTCTTTCCTTTAGTTCTGTTTGCTCTGAGTAGGATCATCTTCTATAGCTACATTGCTTGACACTATTTGCCTATGCAATTAAATTGTGCAGTGAGTCTGCTCAAATAAATATGGGTCTGATGTAGAAAATCTTAATATTTGTAATTTGGAAATAGCGATTTAAAAAAAAAAATCAAACTGCTATTTCTGAATCACAAAATAGTATATACTATTATCATGACCAAATAGTGATTCTTTAAGGTCCACGATTATTTAGTAGCAATTTGTAATTTGCGATTTGGTAAGCATCAGTGTTGGATTTGGCCCTCTCTGCAGGGTCACCCTCAAACATTTTGTGGTCACGCCTCCTGTTCTCTGAACCTGTTATTTTGGCTTTTAGGATTCTGTGCACGTCACTACTGCTAACCAGTGGTAAAAAGCATGTCTTCACTCTTTCACACATGGTAAAACTGGCTTACATCCAATTGACATTTTTAATTTACTTTTAAGTCCCCAGTAAGGTGATACTACATGTAAATGTACGAGCACTACTCGCATCAAGAGGCACAGTGTTAAGAAGAGCAATGGGATCAGGAAATAAAAGAAGATTGCTTGAAAATGTAACCATTATGAAGCCCCTGAATAAAAGTTTCTGAGACATCATGGAACACGGACAGAAAACCCATATGACTATCCATAGCCAGAGGGGGGAAAGGCAACACATGGATGTAATTCTTAATCGGCCCTGACAATAAAGTTCGAAGAATCGAATTACAACAACGCCTTTTGAATATCTGTTCATGGAATGTACATGGTTTGAGTAACACCTTAAAAGAGGAGGATACAAGATCTTTTTTGCTGAATTATGATCTCATTCTGCTACAGAAAATATGGTGCCTGAAGGCACTGCACATAGTGGGGTATGTAGGGTTTCATTGCCCAGCGGAAAAATCTCAGAAATATGGTCACCCAAAAGGAGGTCTCACTACCTATTGCTCAATTAAATATAATTGGGTCACAGAGCAATTGGATATGGGTCTTAATTGGCTTCAAGTCCTCAAAGTTATCGCAAAGGCGACAAATAAGTCTTGTAAGGTGCTGTTGCTCCTAAATGTTTATTTACATCTGAACAAAGTGAAGAAAGAGGCTCATATGGCAATATTGATTACAACATTAAAAATATTGCAGAAGCAATACGATTCGGCAATAATATTGATAAGTGGGGATTTTAATACAGATCTTAGCAAAACTGGCGCAAAGGGGAACAATCGGATCAGGGCTATGTTCAGGAGCAAATTGGAGAAACTAGGATTCGGAATTCTAAATGGAAATTCAATGGGGGAGTCCCCGGCATCGATTACTTTTCTAAGTGGCACAAAAAGTTCAAAAATTGATTATACTGCAATTAATGAGGCAGCATTATTCGAGATAACATATTTTCACATCCAACCGCGTTCAGAGAGTGATCATTTTCCACAATTAATTGGGATCCATTACAATAAAACACAGATTCCAATCACACATAATTTAATGTCTCCACCGATAACATTTGATTTAAAATGGCAAGGTGAGAGGATTAAGGAAATAATGGCGGAAGTCTATCATATTGCTGGATATATTGAGTGTATAGAAAGCAACTCAATGCAAGAGGCAGTAGATCCAGAATTCAACAATAGAGTAATGGCGTGGCAATATTTGAGAGATTTGCTATTAGCTAAATTTCCACTAAAACTCTAACTGTTAAAATATATTGATGGAGGGCGTAGTATAAAGAATCCCTGGAACAACAAAGAATTACGCAGGCAAAAAGCTCAAATAACAAGAGAAACTAGACTAGTGGCACAGGCTCAAAGACAAGGAATGAGACCTACTTCCACTTCGCTTCAGAATTTACAAAAACTAAAAAGTAAATACTAGAAAAGTTGCTGGGAAGAGAAAAGAAGACATTCCCAAGATCTATGGATTAAACTTCTTGAGTCCAGTAAACAACAAAATAGTAAAAAAATTCTGGCAAATAGTAAATGGTCTTGTATTAGGAAAGGAGAGACAAGCCAATGCAGGAATAGATGCAGTAACTTGGGAAGCCCACGTCTCTATAATGTACTCAGTTGCGGGAACAAAGAACATAAATGATATATCACTGTCTCAGGAGATTTGTAAATCAGCGCCAGGAACAGTGGACAATAATGATGTATTGGTGTCACAGGTCATTTTTAATTTTACTCAAGGGACAAAAGAAAGTAAAGAGGAATTAAGCTCTCATATAAAGGAAAATCAAATGACCCTATTGGGCAATACAGATGAACTTAAAGGAATAATAAAAAGATTAACATTTTAGCGAGCACCAGGTCCAAACTTGATCCCAAATGCTTTATTTAAAACAGATGTTGGCTATTGGGCCCAATACTTAACTCCAATGTTCAACAATCTTTTCTACACAAATCAGATACCGGAGTCCTGGAAAGATAACATCATGCAGCCCATATTAAAAAATGGTAATCCAGGAATACCCCGCAATTATAGGCTTATAGCCTTAAGTGATGTTGATTCTAAACTCTATGCATCCTGTTTAATGGAACACCTAAAAATGAAAATGGAAGAAAAACAACTAATACCAAAATTCCAGACAGGATTCAGAGCAGGAATGGGGACATTGACCAATCTTGTAGCCTTAACCCTGCTAATAGAGAAGGCGAAACAGAAAAAAAGCTCGCTTGTTTGCATGTTTTATTGATGTCAAATCTGCCTTCGACTGTGTACCTAGAGGTCGATTATGGCAAAAATTGGAGGAATGGTGAATACCGGAAGACTTATTAAGGGCAATTGTGGAACTATACACACAAACATGGGCCCAAGTTAAAATAGGGGATGGAAGTCGTGTAACACCCAAAATCAGGACATACATAGGTCTCAAACAAGGATATTTTCTGGCCCCAAGCCTGTTTCATTTATACCTATCAGATCTTGCAGACGCTTTGGATTTAGAAAAAAATTACCCACCATTGCTTGCGGAAGAGAAGTTGGGCTGCTTACAATATGCGGACGATATAGTTCTACTAAGTAAAACACCAATAGGTTTACAACGTAGTATGAATACCCTAAATAAATATATGGCAAAACAGGGCTTGATCTGAATTTAAATAAAACTAAAGTGATTCGGTTGGTTGATTTTAAGTTAAAAAATCATGCGTGGTGGATGGAAGGAAATAAATTGGAGGAAGTGCGCTCCTATAAATATTTGGGGTTTATTATGAATAAGCAAATGACCGGTAAAACCCACTTGTTATCAATTCAGGCCAAGGCACAATCATTAACATATGGCTTAAAAATACTAAAACAAAAATGGAATTGTCAATCGTTAACCCACTTACTTAAGGTTATGGAGGCCTGGTTATTACCTTCACTATGGTACAGAAATGATGTGGGGTTTTGAAATAGATATGTTCAATAGAAGCCAAATAAAAGTCTACAGAGCCATATTTATTATTCCAAAATCAGTCTAAATCGGACTAAAAAATCAGAAACATCAGTGTGAAAGTGCTTTTATAAGATTGTGCTGGAGATTGCGAGCAGCAGAAAAAGGGTCTATCAGCTATTTATGCTGGAAGGAAATAGAGGATCAATTGACTAGTACTACAAAGGGACCCTGGGGAAGTCATTTAATGTTATCTATTAAGGATTTAGGCATACAAGAAGCCTGTGGAGCACCATTGGGAAAGGCATCCTTCAAACAAGCACTAAGATCTGCAGTGAGAATGTCATCAAATGTAACAGATAAAAATGATTTTGCATTAAGGGGACATGCCTGGACAGTACTACATTTGTATTCCAGCATAGGTCCTCAATGGTATCTGGCAGAACATTTCTCATTAAGACTGAAACATCAATCATGTTATTCTGGTTTGGCATTATGGAAACTAAAGACCTCATTCCATCATGGAAAAAACAGCCAGAAAACCTTTCTTGTAGACTATGTGGATATAGGAGCGAATCATTAATTCATCTATTTTGTGTTTGTCCTGTTCCTTTACTGCAAAGGAAAACTCTTCTGAAATCACTATTCAGAAATATGGGAATTGGCACATGCTGGCAAGACGTTATCACCTGGCTAAGCAGTCATTCAGCAGTCCTTGCGTGTAGGGGAGTAAAGTTTATAACCCCTTTATTTAAGGAAATTTAAAATAGACAGGACTAAGAATACTGGCTATACTTCGTTTCACAACAATATGGCTCAGGGGTAATGAATTATTGTTGGTATTCAAAATGGTTGTTTTTAGGTAAATTATGTCTTTCTGAAAATTAGCACTTGAAAATGTTTTTAGCCTTTTTATTTTAGATAATTTGTGATAATCAATACGTATTTTTGTAATGATTTTAAATAACTAAATACAATAAAGATTCTGAATCTTTGGGTTATATGTACCCAGAGCCTGTATATTAAATGATAAGTGTGGGCTTGCAGCACTATAACCATTTGGTGCCTGTAGCCTGTCTCCTGGGTCACATGACTAGGTGTAGCTGGCCTTTGTGTATTCCTCCCATACACTTTCACAAAGGGGGACTGGATGTTGATATTGCCTATCTTTTGTTCTACTGATTGGATTTGTGTCGTTTTGGTGTCAAATAATTTATTAAAAGTGACCCCAATTTTCTAAATTGTGTGGCATTTTTCTTGTGTTGTTTTTTCACCTTTTTGCTCTTTGTCTGATGTATAAATAATTTACACATTTGTCTTTAATTTAAGCCTGACTGCTTTGTACCAAGCTACCAGAGGGTTAAGCACAGGTTAATTTGATAACTTTTTGTGGTCCATCCTGACAACAAGGATTGTGGTTATTGCTTAAGTAGGGTTCACACCCCCTCAACCAATAACATATTGAGCCACCCACTTAAGTAGCCTTTTAAACATGTCTCAGGCCTGCCATTGCATCCTGTGTGCAGTTTTAAACCATATTTTTGACCTGGCAAAAAAACTCTTTGCCAGGCTTCAATCTTCATTTTTAATACATATAAGTCACCACTAGAGTAAGCCCTAAAGAGCCCTTAGGGCTACGTGTAGTGTAGTGTATTTAAAAAAGTTGAAAATGTACTTTTAAATTTTACATGTCCTTATAGTGAAGCAGTCTTAAATTAGTTTTTTTACTACTTTCACAATCACACATTGCTAATTATTAGTGGCAAATTGTGAACATCACAGTGCCAGTGACTGTTGAGCTCTGAGATCCAGGAAGAGAGCCAGAAGCATTATAACCGATCCTTGGAGTGAGCACACTTATCAGACACTGCTTAAATCAAAGGATTGTGCATAATGTCAAGCCAGGAGCCACAAGAAGAGGTGTAAAGAAAATGAAACTAGGAATAGGAGATCCCGGTTGAAGAATGTGTCACTGAAAATGGGAACTCTTTTGAAAGGCCTAATTCAGCATCCCAGTGCCTACCATGAACAAATATGATGGCAGATTCAAGGCTGAACTAATGCTGTAGGGGTTACCAATTAGAATGTGGAGGAAATTTGCAAATGTTAGTATGACCCATGGACCAGGATCATGGCACAATGTTGAACTCACCAGCAAACTTCCCCTACTACGATCAGTGGAAAATCATTTGTCTCTCATGCCTGGCATAAGGTTCAAGACTCGGAGTTGAGTGATCTTCTCGCTAGTTCCCTGCCAGAAGAAACCAAGGACATTGATCAAATGTCGGCAAGTTACTAGGTCTGGCTGAAAGATGCAGTTAATGAATTAGCCCCTGCAAACATTAAAGTATCCAGAAAAAGCAAGCCCTTTGCACTGTGGTTTAATGACACTTTGAAGGCTACTAAACAAGGGTGCTACAGACAGGAGCAAAATTAGAGAAGAGCTTATGACCCAATAGGAAAAGAAAAATATAAACAAAGTGGTGGCTTAGTGGACTAATGCATCCACTGCAGGGGCCTGTGTTCGACCTCATGGTCACAGGTTCAAATCCCGGCGGGTCCACTCAGCCATTCATCCATTTGAGGTCGATAAAATGAGTACCATTGAGTTGGGTAACAATAAACATCTGTTATTCAGCGCCTTGAGACCCATGGGTGATAAGTGCGCTTTACAAATACAAGTGTTATATTATGTAGCTGTGGTACTTTTAAGAGATTGGGCCAGAGGTAAAGGCGAGGAGGCTTATCTAGTTTCGCAGGGTTGTCTTTTATTCAGATATGTTTGTGATTTTTATAGGCAAGCATGTCAACCAAAACAGAATATCTGCAAATTATGGTTTTCTCCTTTCTCTTCTTCTTCTCCTAGTCTTTGGCTGTGTCTGGATTTCCCCGGAGCACTCTCGGTGTAAAAAGAAACAAGCAGTAAGTAAGGAGTACAGAAGCAACACTTGAGAGTATCCGTCACCAACACCTTTCGGGGTTTATGTGGGAAAAGAAAGAGTAACTCCTTGAAAATGCCCTCAGGGTTACAGGTTTAGCCCTCACTCTAAATAACAAGAAAATATATGTGCATCTTGATTTCCTGCTGCCGGTACAAAAGAGAATGGCATAAGAAAAGGAAATGTAAAAATATATGTGAGGTAAAATCTTAGCTGTTTGTTTGCAGTATCTCTTCTCTGATACGGGTCTTACTCCCTTCTGGTGAGACCCACAATTAGGGATTCCAATCTCCCTTGTCTTTTAATTAAGCGGTCTGCAGCATTATGGGACTTCTAGTCCTCAAATTTATGGCTGGGACAGAAAACAGTTAAGGGTTTCTCTTTTACCCTTCACCAGCACTGCCCGTGTCCGGTATCCCTCCCACACCCTCCTTCCTCTCTGCCCTCTCCCCAGTATCCTAATCTGGCCCCGGGTACTCACTCGCTCAATCAAGTGGCTACTCCGCAATCTCCGGGGTCATTCACCACTCGTCCGGTCTCGACTTAACCTCCTCCGCCTCCTGGTAGGGTCTTTCCAGCTTCTCCCAGCTGGCTGCTTCCTCAGCGGTTTCCCTTCCAGGTGAACACGTCTTCCTCTCGACTGGAGACTTCCAAGCAAACAAGTCCTTCTTTTTCAGGTTCCGTTCAGTCCTCTCGAGGTTTTCCGACCTCGTTCCTTCTCTTCTCCTCTGGGGTCTGAGCTTCCTTTTTCTCCTTGTAGGCATCTTCCCATTGGGCGACATCATGTGCCTGTTTAAAGAGACAGTCCCTTTTTATTGAATTGTGTGTTTAATCAACCTCGTTTTCTTTTTGTTTCCAGGTCCTGCTGCATCAAGGGACACCATTGAGAGGATGATCAGGAGGAGGATTGACAGGGGAGGATCCCCAGGTAAGTAAATCCTCACAATAGCACAATATAAAAAGTTGTATTGGTTGAAAAAGCTGCATTTTTCTCTAAGCAAATTAAATCTGTCAGTAATTCAAGTAAGGCACTGTTAAAAACAGTTTCAAAACTTTCTTCGCCTGCAACTAGGAAATCAGCAGGTAGTAGCCAGGCTTTCTGTAATGAGCCATCAAGTTTTTTTCAACAGAAAGTGGAGGTAATCTTCAATAAATTTTCCTCCGGTAGACTAGAACAGTAGTGATATCCGGCTGATGGTCCCTGGTAGAACCACCTGTAGGAAATTTGCTCATCTGACTGAGGACCAAGTTAAGTTGGCAATTTCTAGTATCAAATCGGGATCTCCTCTGGACCTATGTCTGCCCAAGATCATGCACCTAGTACCTGACTCAGTGGCCCCCTACCTAGCCAAGATCTTTAGTGCCATTTTCAGTTCTGGAGTGTTTCATGAAGAGAACTCTGGTTGAGGGCTTTGGACTCACAACTGAGTAATACAGAATTAGATTCAGGGGGGCTCACAAAACCCAAAACCAATCCTGGAATGACTTTGTTGACTACTCAGTTAAGACACTAGATGGTTGGTTAACTGGACACAATGTGCATGATTTCAATGGACGTTACAATTTGTTTATGAAAGAACGTATTTTAAGTAATTGCACTAATGAAAAGTTACATCAGCATTTGGTAGACCTAGGTCTAATTTCTCCCCAAGAATTGGGAAAGAAGGCAGAACACTGGGTCAAGACAAGGGTGACAAAAACAACCTCTGGGGGTAACCAAAAGAAAGGGGTTACAAAACCTCCCCAGGCGAAAGGTGGTGAGAATCCCCAAGATAAAAAGCCTGAGTCTTCAAAAGGGCCCCAAAAACCTGCACAGGGGGGTGTGACCCAAAACTCTTCCCAGTCCAATAATAGGTACAGGGGAAAGAACTTTGATCCCTCAAAGGCCTGGTGCAACAACTGTAAGAAGTTGGGACACTTTAACTGGAGATGCTACATGTCCTAACACAAAGCCCCCTAGTCCTCCTACAGCTACTCCTGGTGTAGCCAGTCTCCAGATGGGATCAGCAGTGTGCCAAGAGCAAATCAGGTTGCACACTGAAGCAGTTCTAATCACAGAAGGGGAAGTTGAGTTTGCCACTTTAGCAGTGTGGCACCCAACTTAAAGAAGTACTTGCAATACCATTGGATAAATGGGACTAGAATAGAAACCCTGAGGGATACAGGTGCCAGTGTCACTATGGTGAGAGATACACTGGTTTCCCCAGAGCAATACTTGATTGGGAAAACCTACCCAGTCACCAATGCTGACAGTGTTACTACTAACCATGATATGGCTATGGTGACATTAGACTGGGGGTGGGGGTGGGTGGGGTTTACTGGCCTGAAGCAGGTAGTGGTCTCTCCAAAGCTTCCCGACTGCATGTCTGCTTGGTAATGACCTGGCAACCTCAGCATGTGCTGAGGTAGAATTAAAAACCCATGCAGCAATGCTGGACATCCCTGAAATTGTGTGTGTGAAAACAACAGCACAGAGCTGAAAGCAGGGTGAAAAAGAAGCGTTGGAGTCTGAAAGTGTGGCCCAACCTTCCAAGAGGAAAGGTAGGAAGATTGGCAAACCAGCTTCTGTACAGCAAAAGGATCAGGCCCCTCTCCTCAGGGAGAGGACTTGGACACCCCAGAGGGAACTGAGCCCATGGAGCTTGACCCTTACCAGGAGGAACTCTTAGGCCCAGGGGGACCCTCTAAGGAAGAGCTGTGCTTTGATCAGCAGGACTGTCCAACTCTTGAAAGCCTGAGGCAGCAAGCTTCTCCACAGGAAAAGGGAGATGTCAGTGGTACCCACAGAGTCTATTGGGAAGAGGGACTACTGTACACTGAGGCCAGAGACCCCAACCTTGGAGCCACTAGGAGAGTGGTATTGCCTCAGAAGTACAGGGAGTTTCTGCTAACTTTAGCTCATGACATCTGCCTAGCTGGACATCTGGGCCAAACCAAAAAACTGGCCCCAGATGTCTCAGAAAGTAAAGGAGTTTGTCAGCTCCTGTGTCACCTGTCAGGCCAGTGGCAAAACAGGTGGACACCCAAAGGCCTCCTTAACTCCACTACCAGTGGTTGGGGTTCCCTTTGAAATGGTAGGTGTGGACATAGTGGGTCCACTTGAACCCCCCACAGCATCAGGAAACAAATTCATACTAGTGGTAGTGGATCATGTCATTAGGTATCCTGAGGCAATTCCCCTTAGGACTACAGTGAAAAACACGTTGGTTCTTCCACTGCTGAAAAAACCTAACTACAATGCATTGGACCCGAATAGTTATCTGCCCATCTCCAGGCTCCCCTTTCCAGCTAAGCTAGTAGAAGAGGCCATGAATGCACAGCTGGCCCAGTTTTTGGATCATGATCATTTGCTGGAAGATACACAGTTTGGTTTCCAAAGTGTCCACAGCACGGAGTTGGTGTTGATTTTGCCCACTGAGGAAATCAGGTTTTCAGTGGATGGGGGCGGCAATGCTGCGCTCATCCTGCTCGACCCATCTGCAGCATTTTATACGGTCATTCATGATCTTTTGATTGACCGATTACAGAGGCTATGGGTTGAGAGCGGAGCCCTGGCCCTGCTGCATTCTTCTCTTACAGCTCACAATTAATCTGTGTCTTTGGAATTCTACTAATCTGAACTCTTTTCGTTACCATGCGGGGTCCCACAGGAATCCTCGCTAGCCCGACTTTGTTTAATTTGTATGCTACACCACTAGCAATTCTGATCAAGTCCTTTGGGTTGTTGTTAGTCTCTTATGCTGACGACACACAGATTGTGGTATCGCTTTCTAAAAAGGGCTCAGACATGAGTAGCACCTTTCGGAACTGTATGAGCGCAGTCAGCGAATGGATGGACAAAAACTGTCTTAAATTGAACTCTTCTAAGACAGAAGTCATCCTATTTGGCAACAGTACCTCCTTCTGGACCCCTTCGTGGTGGGCAGAAGTGTGCAGCCCCCTTCCGATACCAGCCAAGAAGGTTAAAAAGCTCGGGTATTCTGATTGATGAAAAATTAATACTTAAAGAATAAATAAACAGTGTCATCTCTGCATCCTTTTATACTCTACACCAGGGGTCTCCAACCGGTCGATCGCGAGCTACCAGTAGCTCGCCGAACCCTATGAGTAGCTCGCGCATCGCATCTCAATTTTGTAGCCTGTTCTTGTCATTTATTGTTCTTAGGCCTATTTTCATAGCCGTTGCCTGCCATCACCAAAACCAGCTGCTCCGATTGGCCTAACTGAGCTTAGCTGGGGCGGGGCAGGGCAAAGATGATGACGCTGTTGCTGAACTGGCCTCCAAGCCACCTGCCTTTCACAGCCTGGCGCCGCAGTCTTAATTGTGCAAGACATGTGCCGGAGCAAGCACCAGATGGGTCGGAGTGGAGCAGCAGGTTCCGGAAAGCCTGCTACCATGCAGGTGGCACAAGCAGTATTGAACTGCTACGAACCCCACCACCTGCCTTTTTTCTGCCTGGGACATATTTCAGCAGCAGAACAAACATGGTAAGCGCTGGCCTGGCCAGGAAACTCCATAATGCATTGTTCTTTAGACTGGAGCTGCGATGTGCCCCTTCTTTACTTAGCCGCTGGTATGCCACGGGCTCCTTGAAAGACTGGGAATATCTTTTTCTCCCGCTTTCCAGCTCTGGGTTATAAATCAGGACAGCAGTGTGTTGCCGAGTTTCAGTTTCCTTTACCAAAGGCACACCATAAAAAGAAAGCTCTTCCCGTCTGCACTCCCAAAAAGAATGTAATTGTTCCACTCTTCAGAACAGCTATGAATTTATGATCCAGTTTTAACTCTTTCATACCCTCTGTGGCCAGGTCATTGACAGAGCACAGGCACGCTCATCTAAATTATGCATGTGTTTATCCAATATTCAAGGATAGGAATGTGTGTTTTCAATATTTGACACAGCAGCAGCTCACTAACATTACTGCAAATAGTCTCTGTGATGCTGTCGCATTTCTAATATGTGATATTCTGTTTCGATCAAAATAAACTTTTTATGGATATTGCATGAACATTAACACAACATTTCTCTGCAAAAAGTCTGTAGCAGACTCTCACACGTCATCCACATTCATAATAAATTGAAGGAAAATTATATTTAAAACGATTTGTTTAAAAATTGAAGGCCATTCAGGCAAGGCTCTCTGCAGAACAGAGCTGGCTCTATCGGCCCCTTGAAAGGGTGGGGCTCTGGGCCAGAGCCCACTGTGCCCATGCCTTAAATCTTCTCTTTTCCTAGTGCATGTGGTAATCAACACTACATCATTTTCTCTGGGTAGCAAAGTTCCGGATCATGGACAGATCTGGAGTATTCTAGTTAAATCCTCAGTTTAGTTTGACTGCCACTTAGGACCAGAGCATGTCTGTTAAGAGTGCGTTGACGCCAATATAGTAATGAAAATAGCCAGCCTTACTCTTGTGAGCCACTGCCCAGGCCCAGTAGCTGCATCGGTGAGGCGGCTTTGCAGATTTTACTTGCACACTAAATGCTGTCCAAAAAAAAAAACGGTGTGAAACTCTGCTTTATTAATGAATTCATTTATTCATTGAAATAAAGCATCGTTTCAAACTCTTTTTCTCCAAAAAAATAGCATCCATCTTACGAAGGAAGCTATGGGAGGGTACCTACACTCCCTAAACAGAATAGCCACATAAAGAACTGGAAACCTTCCCATTGGCCCTGGGCATTAAGCATCTGTGACTGTTGAAATTCTATTTTTCACAAACTCAGTGAAGCTTGTACTTGATTGGGACATGTATTATGTTGAAAAATATGTATTCTACATAAAGAAAAATCCCTTTTCACCCCCACAAAGAAAACATGGTACAAAATAAAACCCTTAATGAATCAAAAGAGTTAAAAATTATTTAAATCTGAAGCAGGATGGGAGATATTAAAACTTTACAAAAAAGAGTATGTGGTGAAGGGGAAATAATTGAGGTTCTTACTAAAATTAGTCTCTTTTCGAAAACTAGTGACAGCACATCTAAGCTAGACTTCAATAAATTACATTTGGTAAGGAATATATGTTGAGGTTTAAATTTTGCAGTGTGTGAACAAGTTGATCGAGGTTCACAAAAGGAGGTCTTAGGCTAGTATCCCACATAGCTCTTTATACTTTCCAGGAATGCATCCAAGCAAGACAAGCTTTTGCTTCAGGTAGCACAACCTGCAGCTGTCTGTCACTTCAAAAGAGGGAGTGTGGCCCCTTTTGTTCAAACGACAGTAAGGGCTCCGAAGAAATTAGGCTTAAAGTCAATGAAACTGGGCGTGGGGCGTCTCTCGAAAAAATGCGCGAGTTGCTTGGCCTTTAGTAGCTCACGACGATTTTCACTGACCAGAAGTAGCTCCCACTACAAAAGGTTGGAGACCCCTGCTCTACACAATATAAAGAAAATTGCACAATTTTTGCTGTTTGACCTGTTAAAGACAGTTGTAATTGCATTGGCTTGGCCCAGAATAGACTACTGCAATGGTCTTTATCAAAATATTCAGAAAAAGTAATTGAACAAACTGCAAATTCTTCAAAAGTCAGCAGTTTGGAGGCTGATGAAGGTCCCTAGATTCCATTCAGCCTCACAAGCCATTAGAAGGCTACATTGTCTTCCTGTAAAGAAGCGGATAATTTTCAAGGATCTCTGCATTGCTTTCAAGGCTCTCCATGGCCGCGGGCCAACATATTTGAAGGAAAGATTCAGACGGTATCAGCCTGGCAGGACTCTTCGTTCAAGCCTGTCAAATCTGGTAGCCCCCCCCCCTTCAGCAGGCTGTCCTCATGGGGAGGCAGAAGTTTCGTTATTTGCACTGCTTATTACTGGAACCATCTCTGGCAGGACCTTAAAGCAGCCACCTCTCTATCAAATTTCAGGAAATCTCTGAAAACGTGGCTGTTTAGTCATGATTAGTTAATTGGTTTTAGTCACTAGTCAATGGTAAGCACCATGACCAAAAAAGTGTCACTGTATGGATCATGTGCTATTACCACCCACAAGAAAACATAAATAAACAGACAATATTCTCAGGTTGATTACACACAATGTAAATTAAATTAAGGGCATGTAGTCAGAAATTGCAAATAAAGAGGTAATCACTGTATAAGTGAACAATTTATTACATAATACATTAAAATTCAAGTTTTGACACAATTAAAAACATCTTCTCATAGAGAAATATACAATCAAGTACAAAATATTCCTCCTTAGGATTAAAAACCACAAATGGAATGTAGAAAACTTAAGTAAAAGAGTCGACACAGCGTTTCGGTGACAACTGATTTCTTCACCTTCTTCAGGACAAGTTTTCTAATCTAAATAACAGAAGACGTTTATTAAAAACATTAATCAATTCACACAGTGAAATCCTACCTCAGTATTAATTGTACATCATAGACAATAAATAAAAACAGCCTACAATTGCCCTTGCGAAATAATTTTTTTTAAAAATGATTATTTATTTAAAACCTGGAAACAATCATAACCCATATTAAAGTTGGGAAAAATTTGACCTCAATTAGACTTAATAAAAAGGACAATAACACATGATCCACAGAGAACACAGAATTTATTGGAACCCACCTAGTATTCTTCATGGAAGCTTTAGGGGTAATGTATTCTAAAGGTTTAAAAGAAACGTTTCTTAAAGCTGGGAGGAAAACGTCATCCAAGCCAAGTCAGGACCTAAAATCAAAGGATCCCACAGTTAAATACAATATTGCTCCAAGCGTAACACTATTTAATCACTGTTACCAAGGCTACCACATACCTTAAGATAGGTACGGAAACTTTACTGATTATTCGACTGGAGCCACCATCAAGTTTCAAGCCAGAGCTTTTTCTTAGGAATAAAGGCCTCTGGGCTATGAAGCTAAAAAAAAAAAAGTTTTTATTTAAAAAACATTTTTTTTTAAACTTTTTTATATTCAAATAAGTATTAAGGCACTGCCGTAGCGGCGACTCACCAAAATGAAAACAAACTACTTCCAGTTGTTCACTGAGTGAATTAGTTCTGTTTTCGGAGCTATCAGTGTTTTTAACATTAGCGATACTGGTCATTTAAAATCTACAATGAAAGAATAGCCTCTAATCACTCTCATGTGTGTTTAATGTCATCTATTATATCTTGATTCTAGATGGTATACCTTCTTGACTTAGGTATTTTAAGTGGGCTGGTATTTCTAGACCAAGGATAATCGCTATCTTAATACAGTTTGCATTGATCGTATGTAGGATTTTGTGCATTAAAGTATAGATTAGAGATCCTAGTAGGGGTCGTTCCGTCTAGATCTTAAGGGCAGAATCACCTCCCCGACTGTCTAGTGCTTTTTCTTTCTTTTAGCTGTAAATAAGTATTTAAGCATTTGAGCGAAAAAAGGGGTCCGTCTTCCTCCGATTTTCTACAAATAAGGCCTATTTAGGCACAGTATCAGCTTAGTTTCGAGTGTGACTTATTTTTTAAAAACAAGGAATTTTTATTGAAGAAATGATTTATATGGTCGCACCCCCAGCCATTACTATGGTGAACTTACAGGTGGGTGTCCCTGGGTGTCATAAGTGTAATGGACTTGTTGAATTTCCATGTTAGGTCAACAAAAACCCTTCTATGTCTACTGTGCTTCACAACAATGTAAGGTTTACGGGCTAAGTCAAAGTATACTCACATAAAAAATACTTTAAATCAAAGCTCAAAAAATAGCGCAAAGTCTAATCTGTTAAGACTTGTAGTCAGAGAACCCAAAAGTTTAAGGTTAATGGGTCTCGAGTGGAAACCGGTCTACACGACCGCAACGGTATGCCGGCAACGCACTTACCGATAAAATCACAAGCGGCCTCCCTGCTCCAGTACGAACAGCTTCCAGGTCACGGTTTCCGGGTCATGGTATGCGCCATGAATACCCGTGCGTGGTTTTATACGTTTTCTTACTCTGACGTAATGGGATACATGACCTTTTCTGATTTGATCATTTCCAGTATTTCCCGAAATATAGTTAAAAAATAAGTAAAAGCCACAATCGTAAACATTACTTTAAGTCAGATCGGGCTGAGTTACAAAGATAATAAATTTAGTGAAATTTATCAGCGCGGTCCCACTAAATTGTGTGGGTTGTCTTGGAGTGGGTAGCATATTATAGTTTGAACGTGAATTTGAGGGTTACTGAATCACTCATTAATAATAATAATAATAATACTGGAGCTTGTATAGCGCGAACAGCTACCTCAACAACAGAGGTGTCCCGGTGCTCTAGCAGCAAGCAACGCATGCATGGAAGTTTGGGCAATAAACGTCTTCTGTTATTTAGATTAGAAAACTTGTCCTGAAGAAGGTGAAGAAATCAGTTGTCACCGAAACGCTGCGTCGACTCTTTTACTTAAGTTTTCTACATTCCATTTGTGGTTTTTAATCCTAAGGAGGAATATTTTGTACTTGATTGTATATTTCTCTATGAGAAGATGTTTTTAATTGTGTCAAAACTTGAATTTTAATGTATTATGTAATAAATTGTTCACTTATACAGTGATTACCTCTTTATTTGCAATTTCTGTCTACATGCCCTTAATTTAATTTACATTGTGTATAATCAACCTGAGAATATTGTCTGTTTATTTATGTTTTCTTGTGGGTGGTAATAGCACATGATCCATACAGTGACACTTTTTGGTCACGTAGTACTCTTGTCTGAAACTAGGATTCGGACAACAAACAGGGACTTCTTTCGTTTTCCTACTTTGCTACCCCGTCCTTTTTTTTTTTTTTTTTTAAATTAGGGTAACTCCCTTTCTTTTTTGACAAGCACCATGACGCCGCCAGGCATAAGTTACATTCTCTAAATGTAAAAATCAATCAATCAACAGTGTGCCAACTGGAGGCATAAAGCAGTAGCAACAGTCGGGGGACCCAGCCAGGATCCACCACCTTAACCAAGTAGGAATTGATAAAATGATCTTTTTAGCCAGAGGCACTGACTGGAGTATCATTTATCGATACATCAGTTTTAAGACAACACATACAAGGTCTGTTTAAATCAAAATGTTATTTCAAAAAGTTCACCCTTCCACTTTGTGCACTAATGTATATTAAATACATTTAGTGCAAAATAAAAACTTAGGTAGACGTTCCATTTTAGTTATTATGTTTGTCACAAAAATGCATGATGAATAGCGTAGTCCTTGTTGAATGAGGCTTCCCATCAACCAAAATTCAAGCCCATAATATCACCCTCAAAGAGATAAAATAAACCTAAACAATTTTAATTTGAACAAATATTATTTTAACATGTTTGATATCAACTTTGACAATACTAACACACAATTTGAAGAAAATATTAATTTATTCAAATAGTTGTTTTATCTTTACACAATCAAACATAGCAAGTAGCAAGAGAAGCCAGACATAGACTGTGAGAGAACCACCAGAGCAGGAAGGCATAATTCCAGGTGTAACAATAGCTTCTTAAAATGCTGGTGCATTACAACCACAACAGACCACACAGAAATCTCCTAAGACAACCACCATTCAGTCAAAACAACAAATGAATGGAGACAGGTAGAGACATTGATATTCAGCAGACAATATTCAGCCTAGCCTTCAAGGCAAAGTTAATGCCAAGTGTTATCCAAAGTGCCTATTGGAACTCTTACTGCCCCACATTTCCATACCTTAGAAAAATACATGCCAGTCCTTCAGCGTAAGCAAAATAGGGCCACATGTGAACTTAGTAGGAGGGTTGAGGATGTTAAAAATCCCATGTGTGAGGCAAACTCCATCACTAGATCTGGTATGTTTGAATTAATACAAGCAGTGTAGGACCTGTGCCAAGTTATTGCTATTGACTTGAGGCTCACAATCGTGGACAAAGGCACACAGAAAACTTTCAGCCTATAGGCCACTCTGGTCAAAGACTGGCACCTTCTAAAGCAACCAGGTGCAGTCATGCAGCAAATGTGCAAGGAGAGATGGCTCATTACAGAGGCACTGTAGTCAGAAGCTTTGCACAAATACACTTGAGGCATTTCTGATAACATAGTAAACAGATCGACTACAACACCAGTGGAGAGTGAAGAAACTTCACGTGTATTTGTAGTAGTGTTTCTGTGAACTCAGAGACATCAATTACAATGAGTAGAAGAACCCAGTGTTAAGGGAGAGAGTAATGGATTTCACCTTCCTGCAAAAGAGCAAGTATTAGTAAACAAGGGCATAAATAGAATCTTACATGAATGTTCATTTTTTTTACAATTAGGGAAAATAAATTCAGAAAAATTTGAAATTATTGCTGATTAAAAAATGTCTGAAACTGTTTTCTTATAATGTCATAGATATAAAATAAGATATCGATATGAATTGCAAAATAAGGCTTATTTATTTCTGCATCTTTCACCTTAAAAGTAATCGTTTGTTAGTTCAATGTAGCATATTGGTCCTTCTGCCATTCTTTCCGCATGCTGTCCTGGGGTGGAAGTTGAGGGCACAGTCCCTCATCCCTAGACTCTTTATTAATGATGATTATATCTACAAACGCACATGTGGCTGTGATTTTGTAACCAGCAGTAGAATCATATTCTAGTGCACCCCCACTCTTGGGCAAACAACAAAATCTGCCTTTCAGCAAGCCAAATGTCTGTTCTATAACCAACTTGTTTTACTTGTGAGTTGTGTAATGAAATGCCTCTTTTTGCATTTTCACCTCCACATTTTTGGACTGATGCTGCTGGTTCTTCGAATCTGAGAGTGCACTGAGGTCTGCTAACCAGATCTTAGTGCCAGTGTTCTAATCCTATTCAAAAGATATGTTGAATTGGATACACCCATATGGCAAGAACTGACTTACTTATAAGTCCCTAGCATATGGTACCCAGGGCATGTAAGGTAGAGTGTTCACCCAGGGCTGCAGCACTGTTTGTGCCACCCTGTGTGTGACAAGGACGAGATGGCTCCCAGCCTGCCATGGCAGACTGAAGGGGCAGTGTTTACACTTCTAGTTCAACTTTGCCATTACAACTAATGGCAAAGCCCCCACTTCCCTTAATGTTATATGTAAGTCTCTCCTAAGGAAGGCCTATGGAGCCTTATGGCAGGGAACTATATAGTATTAAGTAGGACGTATAGTTTTCATATGTCGTAACAGCGACACATCCAAAATGTTTTTTTTGCTGTGGAAAAGTCAGTAGCCCCATTGGCTAACACAGGGTTACCGGCTGGCACCCCAGCCTGGCTAACCTCTGAATGGGAAATACCTATGTTTGTCAAGTAAGGTATCAAATTAATTGTGGCATTAAACACGGCATGATGCCCCAGTTGAATTTATTGTCACTATTAAGAAAGCCACTTTTAGCAAGTTGCCACTCCATGCTCCAGCCAGTCTAGCAACCTCAAAAAGGCCCTGGCACACAGACAGCTTTCTGCCCATCTGAAGAGACGTGTGAATGACTCCTTAGCCCAGGAACAAAGGCATTTGCCACAGAGTAAGGTGTACCTCCTCTCCCAGGATGGCCTCTTGGGATGTTAGCCCAAAAGGCATGCTTCAAAGTGGAAGCTGCCTTTGAAGGGCCGACTGCAATAACATCCCTGAGCAGGATGACTTTTGTTCCTGCAAACAATTAGGAGACTGAGCCAGAGAGGGAAATCCCGTCCCTAAACCGGTTTACCCTTGGGGGTGTAGCCCAGTGCTGACCACACCTCTAGGGTGGGCTACCGTGCTCCTGATGACCTAGGAATTTTTGTGCCATTTTGAAAGGGCCGAGAATGGGGCCCTCTGGGATAGCTAGATGCCACACTGTAGTGTAGTTCCTATTTCCCTAATAGGCTCTGTGCATTGGAATAATATAACCTATAGGCTTGACATAGGACTAAGGTCGGTATGTCCCTATCGAGTATATTAAACTTAATTACTTGTGCCAGCTAGCTCAGAGGCCACTAGAAACTCCTTGAGAACAAGAAGGGAGTAGTTTCTGGCAACCGAAAAACATGACAACTTTTGTTTCCCTTTAGAATCGGAACACGTCTCAGAATCGTGGAAACAATAGATAACAGTTTCACTCAGTCAATCGTGCATGCTTAGTTTCTACAGAGTTACACAGAAAGGAAAGACAGGCGTTTCAATAAAAGGGTTTTATTGAACAGTCTTGTTTCTCGTGTAAGAGATATGTGCTGTTATGATCACAAGACAGTATGCAAGATAAATAATGTACAGCGTAAGCAGTAGAAATAAATAATACTGCGCTAGCATTATCTTTTAGCATATATTCACGTACATAAATAACATGAGCTAAAAATGCGAGTACTCATACGATGCGTCCCTAAACTAGTTCTACCCCAATGTACCTAACCTGGTCTAGGTGTAGGGAAAGGTAGAAGTAGGCGGAGTATTCTCTAGTCTGGTATACTAAGAGTATGTTTAAGTCTAGTATGCCAAGTATGATATGCCAAGAGTCCCTCTAGGTTCTAGTCAGCTCCATACCTTGAGAATGAGAGAGGTGGGAATCTCTAGCCGGATCTGGAACTCTAACACCCCACGAAGGGAGTCAGAACACTGGAAGCTGGATTCGTCTGCGTGCAGGAATGACAGCGTCTTCTCAGTGCGTCAGGCCGGGATACGGGCTCCTCTGAAGTCGAGGTCTCCTCTAACTTGCTTGGGCAAGGGAAGGTATATTTATACCTGGTAGGTGTCTTGGAATGTTAGCATTGACGTGAAGTCGGACAGAGGAAGACGTCAGGAATGAACCCTTAAGGTATAACGGTTCATACATAATAGATGAGTTCTTGGAGAAATCAATAGTCCTGTGCTAGGGGAACTCCCGAAGCTTAAGGGTCTGGTTTCTAAGAACTCGTTGTGACGTTAGGGTGGACGGATGTCGGTGACCATGCCTGTATTTGGAGTGCACGGTTAATGCCTAAATAAGGACAGGGATTCTATGCCTATATAAGGGCAATGCGAATTGTGCCTATATAAGGACATGATTCAGGAAAACCTATATACGGACCCCTAAAGCGGAATACAACACCCACTCCATCTTCGATTGAACGATAATACTAAATGCTAAACATTTAAATGCTAAACATAAAATCGAGTACCACATGTTGCTAAAAACATTTCTAAAAGCATTTTAAAAGAAGCTCAAAACTGTTGAAATGCAATAGGTACTGTACATTTAAAGCATCGTTTCCATTCTAAGCATATAACGGAAGTAAAATGCAACGTGAATGAAAACAGAAATATATACATATGACTAAATGGTCGATAAGTTCTCAAAATCAAAGCCATTGCATATCATAGAATTAAATGAAATGTTAGACAAGTAAGGTGACAATGTGTCCCTGGAAGTATTCAAAGAAGTCCGTTTTATAAGACTAGTTCTACTGTAAGCAGATTGTTAATTTGCCATGTTTCCTTTTTTTGAAAGAAAGAAAAAATGTTTTTGTTCAAAGGAAAAAGTTCAATTTCTGGGAATAGTTCCAAGTTTTGAAAATATGAAGTCCAAATTTCAATGGTGCCCTGGTACACTGTGAGCCGAATCAAAGTCAGTGTATGGGTCTGGTGTAAACATTAGATCATCTATGTCCGTAGCCAAAATATCGTCCACCGAAGTTGGTGACATTTGGAACACCTCGTTCAGAAGGTTAATTGCACAGAGATATGAAACATCGCCTTCAGCAGAAGATGCAATGTTCGCGTCCGTTGTTACCTGTGTGCCTGTTGATCCATCTCGTACCTCAGCAGCAGCCGGAAGCGTCTGTGAGATCTCAATGAATGCCGTCATCAGGATTGGTAGCCTCTGGGGACAACACACAGCATGGGCCGTTATCGGGTCCAGCAGAGTATCGATATCCGTTGGCATGACTGATGGAAGTGTTAGACAGGTGTCTAGCACGCATTCTTCACCGCAAAACAGGCAGCGTAGAACAGGTAAGATGCAATCTTGCCAGATTGGTCTGAATGACAGGAACCACGTTGTATTAAGTTCCCGTAGACGAGGCATGCCCAAAAGCTGTACTATTCGCTCACGGCATTTCCGTTCAAGGAGGGCTCTCTCCACATCGCTCGGAGTGATGTTGGCGAAGAGGCTTGCCATAGCGTAGTAGGAGGAATAGAAACAGAATTCCTGCAACAAGTGCTAGAATTAACGGCACACCACCAAACACCGAATGTGCGAAGTTTGGGATGATTCCGAGGACAGCCTGGAAAGGTGCTAATAGTCCGGAACAGATGGTCTTAAATACCTGTACAATTCCGCTTGTATCTGACATGTTAAAGATATGTCCTATCATTTCTACAAAATGTATAGGGCAGTTTGTACGAATTAAATTCTGTATCTCAGCCGAAGTCCTTGCAACTTGTAGATCATAGGTTTCTTTGGCCGAGGTCAAAGGCACTGATTGTTGTATAAGCATGGCTTTCATTCTGCTTAAAGTATCAAATCGTATAAAAGAGACATTCAACGAAGGCCATAAAGGCGACTCCCTGACTGTGTCTATTGGGGCAAACAATACTTGCATACAGCAAGTGACCCTGGAGTTGACCGTTACTAGATATGGGATGCCTGGCAACATGCCACAGCAACTCTGATCATTCAACATGAGGTAACTCCCATTAGACAGTTGGCCAAACGTTGGATTAATCACAGCAGCTGGTGTACCCTGCTGGTGGCAGGACAAATTTGCCACAGAACCATTACAAGCCCCGTGTAAAGATATGTCCTGACAAATCAGTGAACCGCTTAGTGCATTTTCACAGTGTGTACCGCTTAGAAACACTTCACGATCCCCACTCCAACATCTATATGTGTATGGTAAATTCCAGGATGTCTTAATGTATTCTTTACCCAACCTTTCATATTTGCCTGCTTGCATCTGTTTAAGGCAATACTGAAACTGGAAAGTAGTCACAGGTAGACTAATTTTGCCATGAATAAAGCCATTCTGTAGCTGGTTTTTCTGCCACTGTGAATGGTAATTTTTCAAGTTTTTCAATGCTCAGTACTGTATACTTTGCTCCCCTTTGTGCCAGTTCGATCTGTTTATCAGTTAGATTGTATTCTGCAAACAGAGCCGTTGTGTTGATAAAACGCCAAGGCACATAGCCCGCACGCAAAGATTGCAGCGTCCAGCTTAATAACATAATAGAACGTAATTGAGATTGGCCTTGCTGTAACATGGCTAAATCTTGTTCCAGTATGTCGATAGCAGAGGATACAATACTGTCCAATGAAGAAATTCTGGAGGACAAGGTTGTTAACCCATTGTCGACCACAGAGAGAGTTTTCTCTAAGTTAATACGATCAAGGTCACGTATTCGTTCTGCGGCCTCCATCTGTGATACCTTCCATGCTTCATTATAAGCAGCATAGACGCTGGCATATATGAAATGTTTTTGATGTGGTTTTCTTGGTCCAAGCAAGAATTCCCTAAGGTCTGCGTCTTCTTTGAGTAAAGATAAGTGTTGTTTCACATCCTTAAGTGTAGATTTTTGCAGCCAATCGAGGCATAATTTTCCTACACTGTATGTTGTTACTACCCCCGGATGCTGTCTTTGGACGTATCGTGGGTCTGGCCTATGAATAGTAAACCCCTGTGTTTTATTCAGGAATCTCTCTTGACAGTTGTTTGTGTCTGTGGGCCAGATCAACCATTTTCTCCAATCAGGATTTGTTCTGTTGAGTTGTAGTATGGTGTCAACTGTAACCGCTGCCTGTGTATTATTATCACTTGCAGGTGTTGGTACAGAAGGTGTTTTCATGTCTTTAATCTTGGCTAACCCAAGGCAAGATGTTTGTTGCACAGTGTCATTCAAAAACATTATTTGTTGAGGGACGATACAGGCTCTAAATAAAGCTTCCATCCCCTGTACTTGCCAATCTTTAGTACCCCAGACAGATTTTGTGTCTATTGTCTCTTTCCACAAGTTGAAACCATGTCTAGACAGTTGGGCAATACATTTTGCAGAGTAAATCTGTTTTATATTAGTTAACATAATTTTCAGTCCTGTTTTGTTCACATTTTTATAGTAAAATGTTTCTGGATCAGATGTATTGTATCCTGAAAAATATGGAAACTTTTTAGCAAATGTTTTTGAACTACCTTTTGGTGGTGTAGGACAATGTTCCCATTGGTTAAACATAAACACATTTCTAGGTGTTGCAGATTTATGCAAAAAATGATGACCATAGTGGTTATAGCAATACAGCTGTTCATAGTCTGATGAACCCTCTAAATATTCATTATTAGAAAATGCAGCAGATTTTTCTAGGTCAAACATCATGTTATTTACAGTTTCAAAGTCCCAATCATCAGAGTAGGTACTGGATGAAACAAAATCACTTAGTGAGATCTTAAATAAATGTGGAATGTTCAAATGTTCCGTCGGGCCAAAAATATCGAAATCTGTTTTGTCCCACACTATACCATCCTGTATAGGAACGGCTGTGATGTTCACTGCAGACAAGTCTCTTGTTTCACGATGGGATGATTTGTGAGGTTTTAAAAGTAAGTTCACTTCTTTTCTTTCAGTGTCCAAATGGATGTATCTGCCACTTATAAGCACGCTCATAGTCATAACCAAAGCTAGCCAAAGCAGGAAGAAAAATATTCCAGAAATAACCCAAAGTTCAATCCATGGTGAAACCAGATAAGTCTTTTTCAAAAATGTAAAAAGTTGTGTACTTGCTGTTTAAAAGTTTTTAATGCTGGCGACGTCTCGGGCTCACTCAGATCCTCAGAAAACGTATCAAAGTTAATGAAATAGCCAGAAGCAGTTCTGTCAATTGTTGGAATTGCATCAGGATTTGTAGAAATCGCTGGAACCAGTTGATCACTTGTTACATTGGTGTAGACAGGTGTATTTGGATGAACTGTTACTTGAGTTTCAAGAGGGATGAGTTCCATAGCATTGTTGCTCAGTCCTTCATCTGTTACTGCTGAATTCTCGATGGTTATCAGTCTTTCAGTCTGAACCTCTTGGATAGTAGCGAGAGGAGTGTGTCTGCTACTAGGTCGGAGTCCACGAGGCCTACTATTTAGTATTGGCCACATACTGTGGTTTGATGAGGTCGATGGACACAAATCTTTTCTCCTTCTTTCCAGCAAGGGGCGGCAGAAGTACTGTTCTTGTTCCGTGTATGGCTAGGACAGGTACTGGTTGTCTGTAAGAAGGTCCAAATTCCTTCTTGTCCGCAATTTTTTCTCTGACTAGATCCCCAACTTTTGGAATCCAGACAGGCCTTGCTGGGACCGCCGGTTTTCCCCAGTGGTGGTTGGCTGCAGGAATACGTTGCTTTGTTTCGATCTTAGTTCATTTAGATCCTGTAAAACAGCCAAACGATCTTTGATATCAAAGGGTTTATTTTCCACCACTGTGCCACTACATTCTAGATCGGGCACCCACATTCTTGTCCCAAATAGGACCTCATATGGAGAGACCCCCTAGAGAACTTCTTGGCAAATTGTTTAATGAGCGTTGGACCCCATAAAGATGTTTGACCCACCCATCACCCGAACCTAATACCCTAGCTGTTATAGACTGCTTTATGTCCCGGTTTTCCTTTCCACAACAGAATTTCCCTCAGGATGAAACGGAGAGGAGTACCGCAATGCAACGCCCAGACTGGCCATGGCTTCTTTGTAAACTCGAGAGCTAAACGCAGGGCGCTGGTCAGAATGTAGCGTGCCTATTGCGTATGTGCCGATAAAGACTCGCAAATCTTTTATAACAGTTCGAGCGTCAGCTGAGCGCTGAGGCCATATCCATAGGAACCTAGAGCAAGAATCCACTGCGACTATGATATATTTATAGTTACCGTCCCTTTGCAAGGGACCGCAGTGGTCCAGGTAAACACAAGCTAATGGTTTGTCTGAAATTAACAAGGGTGTCTGCGCAGGACGTTTCACTGTGGAGACTTTCATCTGTTGGCATATTTCACATTCCAGAACATAGTTCTTGGTCTGCTTCCTAATGCCAGGCCACCAATATCTTTGTTTTAGTAAAGATACTGTTGCAGAAATACCTGCATGGGCAGAGGCTATCCCTTCATGTGCTGCTAGGATTAGTCCTAATCTGCGTTCCTATGTTTGGAATTACCCTATCCCCCACTCCAGGGATTCGAGCAAAAGGAACGTTGTTCGCATCAATTACATAAGAGTACTTGAGTGGAAACTTTTTGGTAACGCTGCACCACTGCCTTTGCTCGTAGCATTGACAGCCAACATTATCTCACTGTCTATTCTCGTTTTTGAACGAGTGATCGCAGCTACGGAAGCCGTCTGAACAGCCCCCTTTGCGGCTTTGTCAGCCAATGAATTCCCTGCAACGTGAACGCCATCACGTTGATGACTCAGTGTATGGATCACGTGAGCCTTTGGTAGTTCGTTTTTTAACTGAACTACTTGTTCCCAAAGCGTTTTATGCTTTATTGTGCCACCTTTTGCATCTTTGAACCCATTTTCAAGCCAAGTTTGTATATATTCATTATACGACTGCACACAGTAGAAAGAATCGCACACTATTAGTGTGGGGAATTCTCGATCTGTACTTTCAAGTGCCAGTTTGAATGCTTGTAGTTCAGCTCGCTGAGCTGTGCAATCTCCTAGAGATTGAGTTTTAGTGACCATAGGTCTGAAGTTGCCATCGCACATGCGACCTTTAACGATTGCGCACGCTGCACTGTAAGCTTGCTTACTCCCTGTTGCGGGTTGTGCGGATCCGTCAGTGTAAATTATGAATTCGTACTGATCGAGAGGCAGAATCTCAGTGGGCAGAGGACATTCATGTTCATATTGCAGGAACGCTTGTGTTTTTAAATCAGGATCAAAAACATATTCAACATCTGTTGCAGCAAGAGAATTAACCCATTGTATCCATCTCGGATGTAATGCTTTTGCATTTGGAATGCTCG
This sequence comes from Calotriton arnoldi, assembly GCA_963921515.1. Classification (NCBI taxonomy): domain Eukaryota; kingdom Metazoa; phylum Chordata; class Amphibia; order Caudata; family Salamandridae; genus Calotriton; species Calotriton arnoldi. The sequence continues at coordinate 127,468 of CAWUFW010008409.1, forward strand.
CTTTAGTTACCGCCTCTAAGGCCGGAACTGGGGTTACGACAATAATGCGTTTCCCTTGGGCTAGAGCTCTTTCTTTTGCTACTGCAGTTTGAACTGCTGTCAGTATTTTTCAGTTGAAGTGAAGCGCATTTCTGCTTGTGTATACAAATGTGATTTGTATGCAATTGGTACTTTTTCACCCTCATTAAATGTTAAGTAGGTGAATCCGCATTGACCCGAAATTATTCGGATCACTAAATTGCGTTGACTTACGCGTGTTTGTAAGTGATTTGTTGCTAACATGTTAGCTTGGAGTGAACGCAAGATTTCTGTGTGTTCCTGTGTCCAATTTTTGATTGAAAAATCAGGTTTGATTAATGCGTAGAGAGGTTTAACCCTTTCTGTGTAATTTTGAATGTATGTTCTTCCAAAATTTAGGAAACCCAGGATGGATTGTAAATTTTTCAGCGTTTTTGGAGGTTGGAGCAGCGCACGCCTTTCTAAAAAGTTGGCTGCCAAGCTCTTGCCTTCACTTGAAAGCTCATATCCTAGAAAAAGGACATTGAGATGGGCAATTCTGGACTTTTTGAAGTTGAATTTGTAGCCCTCAGAGGCGAAGCCCAGTATAATGGTGCTCACCCTGTTCAAGTGCCTATCCAGGTCATCGTCTGTCAGATAGATGTCATCGACATATGACAATGCTTCATTATCATAAATTTGTAGTAACTCCGTTACTCTCGCTGAGAATAACCCCGGGCTGTTCTTGAACCCTTGTGGGAGTCGACAAAATTGACGCTGGGTCCCCATTATTGAGAAAGCTGTTAAGTACCTGCTTCCAGGTGCTATGTTTTGACAAAAGAAACCATTTGAGATATCCAATGTGGTTTTATATTTTTTACGCACAATGTTATTCATTAATGCTGTACTATGTGCATTTTGCACTGCAAATGTTTTAGAACAAGTGTTTAAATGTCTGTAATCCAAAACTAGACGATAGGTGTTGTCTGGTTTGGAGACAGGAAACAAAGGATTGTTCATTGAAGAGGTGCATGTTTCAATCACCCCTTGGTATTCAAGTTGATCTAAGATCTCCCTGACCTGTTTTTTAGCTTCTTGCTTTATTGGATACTGCCTCTGTGCAGTAGGTTCATTTTTAAATGTATTTTATGGTGAGGTGAGTCCTCATCCCATCCTACATGATTTTTGTATAATGCTGGGGCCTGGGCAACTGCCCATTTCCTGGCACTAAGTATATTTTAGATGAATTGGAATATGGTTGGAGAAGGCAGGCATAATGATGTCCTCACCATGTGGGCACTCCCTGACAAATTGTGGTGGCCAGTCTTTTTCTGCTAGAAGTATGTCATAGCCCCTTGAAAGTTTTTCCCAAAGAGTGCTTTCACCTGTCTAGGTATGTCTCTCTCCATCCGGAGTGTTATTTCATATAACTTTTGTGGAGTACTAACCCTGGTGTCTACAGTCTCAACTGTAATGTACTCATTCAAGTCCACTATCTCCAGAAGTTCCTTCAGGTTCTGGCGAGCTATTGTGACTTCTGCTGCACTGTCCAGCATTGTCTGAGCCCATTCTCCGTTCTTGAGTTGTGTTCTCAGTATCCTCGGCATGTCTGACCTTCAGACCTGCTACCTTCTTCTTTGAGAATTGAGGTTTGGATTTATTTTTTGGAACGTGTTTGTCGTCTTTCGATTTCACGCGTTCTTCTCTATGTTCTGACCGTCCTCTTCTTTCCGATGTCTGTGACGAGATCTGAAAGGTACGAGAGGAACGTGTATCAGTATCTTGATACCTGTCAGGCTTTTTCAAATTATCCCTATTCCTGAGGTTATACCTCCTTTCAGAGGGCTCCTTTTGAGGAGACCTACCTCGGGATTGAGAACGTTTCTCGTTTGAATTATGTTTATTAGTTTCCCACTTCTTTTTAGAAGATGTAGGAGTTTGTTTAATAGAGTCCTTCTCAGGACTTTCAGATAGTTTTGGCTTTAATGGTCTTCCACCCAAACTATCTCTGCCTAATTCTGCATAAGATTGTTCTATTATTCTGGGTAGTTCTGTTTGATGTTCTGTAACATCGAATTCCCTTAATCGTTGGCGGATCGCCACTGCTGCTGCCTCCCCTTTAATATTAGATAATATTATTGTTGAGACCTGGTCGAAATTTTTCAGTAATTTCATACCTAAATTCAGAGCAGGCTCTGCCCCGTATTCGTTTTGAATTTGTTTCAGGACATCAGGTATTACTGCAATTGACGGAATACCATGTGTTTTAGTATAGATGGCAGCAAAGACTGAGCCCCAAGTGGTGCAGTCTTCCAGTTGTGTTGTGATCCCCATTGGTAAACAGATTGTTAGAATTCTGTGTTTCTCATAAGGGCTAGTATTAGGAACTACTGCTTCGATTTGAGTAATTTTTTGAGCTATCCAGAATGGAATTTGCTCACGTTTTGTGGGCATTTTACCCATGACTGCGTATAGAGTCTGTGGTGTAATTTTTAGTGTATTCCCCTGTTGAGGAGTTTGATTTGGAATGGTTAATGGTGGTTGGACTGTGAAAGTCCGCATGACATATTGGACTAATTGTCTGTACATTTTTATTAACTCTGTAAGTTGAGTAAGTAATTCCTCGTCTGACATTATTTCGATGTCAGGATGAGGTGTGTAGCCGGCTAGAATCGGCCATGTTGCTCCTGGTCTACCTAGTGGACCGAGCCTGGTAATGTTTTTGTGATGTTTTAGGGCGCCTTTAAACCAGAGCTGATGCTCCTGGTATGTTAGTGGAATTTCAATATCCTCGAAAGGAATATATTCCTCTGGTGGTTCATCTTCTTTGTAGAAGTGAAACAGTCTTGTTACTGAATTTGATTCAGGAAATATTACCCATGAATAGAATACCTCTGTCTGAAAGGATTCGTGTGCCTCTATCACGAAAACTGCTCTACCGCCTCTTGGTGGTAGGCCATGTTTTATAAGTTTTAGAGTGATGGCTCTTCTAGAGTTTGGATTGATGTCTATAACACCCTCCTCAGGTTCATTTAAACCTGTAAAGTTAAAAACTGTTGCTATGGCTGGGTCAGCCACAGCTCCACCGTTCCCGGTGTTATTGTCCCCGTTGGTGGACATTTTGTTTTTTGAAAAAATGTAGAACAAGTTTCAAGGAAACAAAAAAGATAAGGTGCACAATATTTTGGAACACTGTATCCTTCAACGTTGAGCAAACCAAACAACTGATATATAGGGTGCTTCCCTATTTTAGTTATGGCGGATATTTAACCCTACCCACTCCAGTATGTGAGTAGGGGTCTCTGAGAAAAGCACGACTGAATTACTCAGTATCTAGCGTTAAATTACTGCCTTACCAAACGTTTGGGCGCAATGTAGTGTAGTTCCTATTTCCCTAATAGGCTCTGCGCATTGGAATAATATAACCTATAGGCTTGACATAGGACTAAGGTCGGTATGTCCCTATCGAGTATATTAAACTTAATTACTTGTGCCAGCTAGCTCAGAGGCCACTAGAAACTCCTTGAGAACAAGAAGGGAGTAGTTTCTGGCAACCGAAAAACATGACAACTTTTGTTTCCCTTTAGAATCGGAACACGTCTCAGAATCGTGGAAACAATAGATAACAGTTTCACTCAGTCAATCGTGCATGCTTAGTTTCTACAGAGTTACACAGAAAGGAAAGACGGGCGTTTCAATAAAAGGGTTTTATTGAACAGTCTTGTTTCTCGTGTAAGAGATATGTGCTGTTATGATCACAAGACAGTATGCAAGATAAATAATGTACAGCGTAAGCAGTAGAAATAAATAATACTGCGCTAGCATTATCTTTTAGCATATATTCACGTACATAAATAACATGAGCTAAAAATGCGAGTACTCATACGATGCGTCCCTAAACTAGTTCTACCCCAATGTACCTAACCTGGTCTAGGTGTAGGGAAAGGTAGAAGTAGGCGGAGTATTCTCTAGTCTGGTATACTAAGAGTATGTTTAAGTCTAGTATGCCAAGTATGATATGCCAAGAGTCCCTCTAGGTTCTAGTCAGCTCCATACCTTGAGAATGAGAGAGGTGGGAATCTTTAGCCGGATCTGGAACTCTAACACCCCGCAAAGGGAGTCAGAACACTGGAAGCTGGATTTGTCTGCGTGCAGGAATGACAACGTCTTCTCAGTGCGTCAGGCCGGGATACGGGCTCCTCTGAAGTCGAGGTCTCCTCTAACTTGCTTGGGCAAGGGAAGGTATATTTATACCTGGTAGGTGTCTTGGAATGTTAGCATTGATGTGAAGTCGGACAGAGGAAGACGTCAGGAATGAACCCTTAAGGTATAACGGTTCATACATAATAGATGAGTTCTTGGAGAAATCAATAGTCCTGTGCTAGGGAACTCCCGAAGCTTAAGGGTCTGGTTTCTAAGAACTCGTTGTGACGTTAGGGTGGACGGATGTCGGTGACCATGCCTGTATTTGGAGTGCACGGTTAATGCCTAAATAAGGACAGGGATTCTATGCCTATATAAGGGCAATGTGAATTGTGCCTATATAAGGACATGATTCAGGAAAACCTATATACGGACCCCTGAAGCGGAATACAACAACACATTGCTGGAAACACGTCCCTAGATAAGAGGGGCACAGTCGCCAATTGGCTAGTGACTGCGTGGCCCCCTCTGGGCTCTTTCCTGGGATAAATATGACACCACTGGCACCCTGCCCTTCAGATCATGCTGGAATCAAAGATAGGACTGCAAAAGGACTGCCCTGTTGCCCATAACCTGCCCACAGAGAGGCTGCATCATCGAGAGGACAGCACCTGTTGCACTTTTGGGCTACTGAGATTGGAACGGTGCCTGCGTCTCCTGACTCATGGGAAAGAGGGTTTCCCACCTTCACACATAGCAGTGACTCCAACGAGCAGTTGACTGATCCCCTGGAACCAGCTTCAGGGACACAAGAGTTGAAAGAACCCAAACCGACAAGTTGGTAGCCTCAGCAGGAGTTTTGACGATACCAGTTGCGGGGCGCACAAAAGGATAAGTCCGAGAGAGCCAAAAGTTGCACCTGTGTCTACCGGGTCTGGGAGTGCTATCAAAGTCCAGATTCATTGTGCTCAAGGAACAATAGCGGCCACCTAAGGAATTTACCCGAACCACGTTGCAAGGAGACCAGTAGCGCAGCATCAGCTGGCCAGCTACTGAAACTTCGAGGGACCCAATCTACATGACCAAAGTCAACCTTCATCACCCATGTACCGAGGGAACACCACAGAGATGCCCCCATCGACTGCACCATAACCGGAGCATCCTTTGAACATCTTTTGCCTGTGTTCTCAGCATCAGGACCACTCCAGTGATGTCTATGGTGGTTGTCCTGTAAAGTTTGGAACTTGCTTTAAAAACACTCTGGGGCCGTATTAAGCGCATTTTCCTTCATTGGGCTGGGTGCACCTTTTAAAAAGTGTGCCCAGTGCAATGAAGGAAAATGCACCGTATTATGATGAATGCACTGCCCCCAGGGCAGCTACGAACTCACGCTGACCTGGGGGCAGCGCATTCATGTGAAAAATGGAGTGGCTGCTTTGAAGCCGCTCCGTGTTTTCACAGTGCAGGCGGCAACCTGGTTGCACTTTGAAGGGGGAATAGAGATCCCCTTGCAGGTGGGTGCAGTGAGTGACTGCACCCGCCTGCAAGGGGATGTCTGGGGGTCCATGGTACTCCCTTTCCCCCCTTCAGAGGGCTGACATCAGGTAGCGCACTGCCAGTGCGCCTCCTGAGAGCTTCTTTGCCTCTGCGCCCGCATCTGCAATACGGCGCAGGCACAGAGGCAAAGGTATTCCTTCATTTGCATGGGGCACGCCCCCATGCAAATGAGGGAACACCCTCTGAAGATAGCGCTGGCGCTTTATGTGTACCAGTGCTATCGGTATTACAGAAGGGGCCGCACAAGCATCTGCGGCCCATTCTGTAGAACCAAAATGCCTCGGGGCGCGTAAAGCAGGTGCTAACGCCCATTGCACCCCCGGGCCACTTGTATAATATGGCCCCTGGTGGGCAGGTAATTGTCCAAAGTATCCTCTCTGGCCCCACAGACCTTTTCCCTGTCAGACAGGTTGCCCAACCCGGGTCGGAGTACCCGCACTAACTATTTTAAACTTTTTAAAAGTTTACAAGCTTTTTGTTGACCAGTGCTTGTTTGTAGTTGCATTTAAAAGTGATAAAATCTTCTAAAATCTGTATCTCCAGAACCCTCTGGTGGATTTGGATGATCAAGGTCTCTAAAAGTTAAAAAAAAATACACTCCATTTAAAAAAATTGTTGTCTTTTTATTTATGTGTGTGACTTTCTTATTCTGTTGTTTGGTGCTGTTAAATACTTTACACTAAATTCCATTGCTAAGCCTTACTCCTCGCAGACGCAGCTATCCAGAGTTGAGCTAAGGTTAAGTAAATGATACAGACTGGACCCAGGATGGTATTTGTGAGTGGACTCCATGATAAGGCCCCACAGCCACATTTAATAGTACACCCAAATCTCACAAGTTGCATTATTCCTCCTGTCTCCAGCTGTCTGTTGAATTAAGTATGGTGGCATTATCAATAGGTATAGGCCATAGGCCATGTCACTTGAAATGGGAAGGTAAGTATATATTTAGAAACAACAAGCAACCCCTAAATATCTTAACTGAACAATGTAACTTTATGTATCTTTACAAAAGCAGCCACCTTTCTTCGAGCTTTCCTCTCACTAGTGAAAAAGGATATAAAGGTCATGCGCTCTTCCTTGATACTGTGCAACAAGGTCAATGATGAAGCATGTGGCTTTGCATACTACTTGTATATTCAGGCAGTGTTGGCTTTTACGATTTATGTAAAGGAACTTATTCCCTGAGGAGGGCATAGGAGGACTTGGGATCTATCCACACATCCAGTGACATGTGGAACTTGTGCAATAGCCTAAAATTGGATACTATTAGCCTGTAACACAGTAGGAGGATTTGGAAAATGTATATGTGAATTTTTTATTCCCATCAAAACATCGCAAACGTTCCTGAAAACCCTTCAACAGACCCTTCTGTGATATGCCCCCAACAACTGCACTATATGCTGGTAGCCACCAGAGGCTAGTAAGTGTAAGCAATACAAACCTTGAATATCTGTGATATTGCTTCACTGCAATTGTCACACCTGGCTAGAACAGATCACTGTCAGCAAGAAGATTCTCTCCTTTCTTCTCCTCCTCCTCCTTTTCTGTTCTCAAAGGCTGCTCATCCTTGTCATCATAGCATAGAGTGCCACCCAGGGGTGTAGCTTTAGGGGAGGGGGGTGTTTGGGGTGTTACACTCAAATAAAAAATGTATTCTGTAGTAAATAGTTGGGTACAGGGACTTTCAGTCAGGTACGGAGAGTTGTCTTTCGAATTTCACTCTGAATTTTTACATGCACACAGAGACAAAAAAACACACACGTACACACACTCTCTCTTTCGTCTCTGCCTTAAAACTTGATTTGTTTGAAAACGATTGTGTTTTAAATTCCCCTGATAATTCACTCTCCTCTCTCTTTCCACTACCTCATAAGCCCTCCTTGTGTCCTGCTTCTCATAATGTATTTTAACACGATACGCCAGTGTGATTGTTGGGAAATCTGAAGCTTACACCCCCCAATTTTACTGACTAAGCTACCCCTGTGGTGCTACCTCTGTGAAAGTTTGCTTATCAATTTCGATGAGCTTTTATACTTTGCACCCTGTTACCACCTACTTCCACTTGATGCTAAATTCCCCATGCAATTTGCTGTTATTGCAACTATTTGCAATTTGTGCATTTTTTTTGTACGGGTAATTTGTGAGTCCATAATTGGAAATTGCAATCTGGGCATTTTTAATTTGATTTGCAAAATAATTAATCCTTAAACATTCACTACATTTTGAAAATGTTTTGAACACTGGTTTTGGTTTTGTGACCCTTAACAAATCACAAATGGTTTATGACTTGTAAAAACTTGGTACATCTGGCCTGCTGTTTATAAATAATGCACATGAAAGAACAGCATCTCATAAACCATATAGGCAGATGAATGGAAAGTAACGTGCTATTTATATCTTGGTTGAGGGACGATAGAGGCATAATGCCCCTCACCCTTCGCCTCTTGTGAATCATCACCCCTCCTCACAATCGGGTATTAAGAGATGGTAATAAAAAGCACATTACACACATACTCTCTCTGTCACTCTGTTTCTCTGCCTCTCTCTCGCTCTCTGTCTCTCTCTCTCTCCTCTCCTCAAAAGCAAAGATTACAGTAACATTATAGTTAGGTCAATATGTCAGTGACAACGTTAACGTTTTGAACTAAAAAAAAAAACCACAGAAATTCACCAGTTATATTTAACAGAGCTAACTATAACTTGTGCCCCTCGCCATGCGCTGCTTATGACCACACATATTACATCAATCATGACATGTTCTATGACATCATTTATGACATCACTAATGTCATTCCAAATGGAATCATTAATGACATCACTGATGACATCACAGATGACATGATCCAATAAGTGTGTTATTTTGTTTTATAGTTTACATAGTGACAGGTACCTAACATATTAGTTCTCTACCTAATTTTGTACAGCCTGTGTCCAGCTAATGATTGTAAGAGTTTACAAAGCACATGTTCTGCTAATACATCATAGGTGTGTAGAGGTATTGAACACGTTATAAATCTTTGTATTGAAGAGTAACTCTGTGTGTAGATGATAGTTGACGACGTGTGTCCAGTATGTTCAACACTAGTTTTTGGGTTCTGCAGAAAATGTTTGCAGCTGGGCAAAGAATCTATGTAATAGATACTAAGTATTGTAGGCAGCCTTGAGTTACTAGACAGAATCGTCTCAGCTTGACAACTTCTACATAACAAAGAAGACTGTGTGCACCAGGTATTAAGATATGTGCATGTGCTTGTTTTGCTTCATACAATGGACTATCCGTTACGTTTTCAGCATAGTATGAAGGCTGCAGGTAGTATAATCTTTAACACCTTCAGACTTTGCTTATTTTAAGCAAATAGTGTTTTTTTTGCCAAGTTGTGCATAGAGTGTACACTGTTCTTAGTAGATACTTTTAATACTCTGTAGTGTACTTTGCATGAGATTTTCACTGTCTGCAAACAGTGTAGAACAGGGAAAACTCTCTCCTTAGAGTGAATACTGTTTACAGTACCCACATCTCTACTCATATCAACTTCATTTCTCAATGTAGGTTTGGTAACTCTCAGGGGTTTGATACAGATAAAAGCTGTCCGTATTAGGTCATTTGTTGTGGAACAGACGTTTAGTATTTTTAGAAGCTTGGTTTTCTCTGAACAGTTGTATACAGACTGAACACTGCATGCAATGAAGATGTCCCATATATTTGCGGCTGATTGTTAATGTGAACTACGCTACCTGTGATTTTTATGGGATAGGGTCAATGTGGCACATAACTCATGCTTTCTACAGCTAAGGGAGTTGTTTCTGTAATAGCATTTAGGATGCCTCATATTCTTCTTAATTATTTATACTTACATTCTGAGCTGTAATGCTTTACCTTTTTATAGAGCAATGTGTACAAAAGAAGCTTGGGAAGCTTGGATGATGTCATCAATATTGTCAATATTGTCATTTGAGATGTCAAGTGTTGAGTTCAGGTTTAAATTATTGAGACCTAACTGGACCTGGAATAGTGCCTCTACTTTTGTTCCTTCCTTGATTTCTGTTTTTATTTATTTATTACTCTCCCCATTGGGTATCAGAGTGCTTTACAAACTTGTTTCATCTTCTGACTTTTTGCTTATTCTCTGATCGCATGGACTTTTAATTCACCCAACCATGCTCCTCCTCATCTGTCCTTCCTTCCTCCATTCCTTCCTTGCCCAATTTCTTCCCTCCAAGCTTGACTTCCCTCCCTCTCTCACTCCTTCCTTTCTGAGGGCATGCAATCTTCTTTTCATCCTTACTTATACCTTTTTAATATTGTAGAAATGTTTTCCATCCTCCAAGTAGTTAGGTTTTAAAAAGTCACCCGTCAGGAGTCGTGCAGTCTCTCAGCCGATCACACAAAATAAGACTAATCCAGGGGTCGACATATTTTCAGGAGTGAGAGCTACATCTGGTCACTGAAAAGCATCATGAGCCACTGCCAAATGTGGATGTTAGATAACAGCACATAAAGTTCATGTAACTTGAACATCCCGCCTAGATACTAGTCCTTCTTCAGAGTGTACAAAAACAGAATAGCTGCCTTATTACTTCTGGATTTTTCATCATCAGCTGCATTTGACACTGTCCATCTTCTGACAATCTCCACAATACTTTTATAAATTTATTTGTTGAAGTAAGGATATGTGTAATGAGGGCTCACAGGATCAGGACCAACTGACACTAAGGTGTTCTAATACTTAGCCCATACATTCCAAACACTACAATACACAGAATACAAGCTCCAGGAAACCAGAACATTTCATATAAAGTCTGTAACATAAGCTCATTAATAAATACAGCATGTGACTTAAACACCACAGGGGGGCCAAGAATGTATTAAAAAAAGGCCTTTTTGGCGGTCTTGGGCGAGGCATGATATTTCCTTGAGGCCTCCCAATATGTCTCTTTCTCTGTTGTTTTATACCCTTTATGCCAATTTCTCAAACCCTTTATGCAAACTTTTTTTCTCTTCTGCAAGAGCTTCCGTAAACCAAGGAGCAGAAGGTCTGCTTCTGCTAGACTTCCAAGACTTAGTAGGGGCAAGCGTGTTGACTACCGAACATGTCCAGTTATCCACCCTGATAGTGTCAGTTTCGATATCGCCCACCACCTTAGGGATGGTCTCATTTAGAGAGGCCAGAAGATCACTCTGCTTTACTTTACTGTAAGGTTTATACGAGGAGAGGGCCTCTCCCACGTGAGCATCCTTCAGTAAAGTGTCAGACCAGCTGAACCTAATTAAGAAGTGGTCTGTCCATGGTAGGGGGAGAGGATCCCGCATCTGCAATTTAACATTGGAGAAAACCAAATCGATCATATGATCTGCCAAGTGGGTGGGGTGTGAAACAAATTGGGTCAGGGTAAAGAAGGGCATAGTATCCAAAAAGGATACCTTCTCATTAGCTGTGGTGCAATCTAAATGAATATTAAAATCCCAAGTATCATGAAATGTGAACACCTGATGCCAAATGAGATGGGGCATTACACAAGTAGTTGAGAAATGCACCAGCCTGGCAGGAGGGCAGAAATGTGTCTCTGGTTGGCAGCATCCATTTTGTGCTGACCAGGGCGAGAAGGCTGGCACCGGATAGACCAGTGACCCCACAAAGCTTGCTTCAGAAGGGTGGAATCATACCTCCCACACCGGTTACCGGTGTGGAGGTCTGATTCCAAGGTGTTTGATTCCAAACACGACATGTTTTGTTTCAGCCATTTTCGAGATAGCATTTACCACAAGGTTATAATGCACCTCTACCTATATGTCTGGCTGAGTCACAGACAACCCGGGAGAATGTTCTGCGGAGGCTGCAGTGGGGCTCTGCTCATGCAGGGGCACCCTCTCACCAGGGTTGGATTGGGATTAGAAATCGTCCCGGGCACGCTAAAAAAAAGTGGCCCACATTTGCATATTGCCTTTCCGCAAAACACTGCTTCTGCAACATTTTATAAAACAGGAGGGGGGGGGGTTTAAAAAAATGCACGGATTAGTTTACACTGGTGAAACACACCTGAAAACATGTGAGGCCACTTCTGCTCAGGCCCCCTGCCCCACCCCCTCCTCAATATGCATACATTAATGGGCCGGCCCAGCGAGAAAAAGGGAGTGACACCTCTGCCCTTTGATAAAAGGGAGGTAATAGATGCCCATCTGCCTCCAGAAAGGCCACTCAGGCACCCACTGGGCCGCTGGCGGCATCGAGCAACTCAGAAACCGCCCAAATCCGGCCCCCCCAGACTGCTCAAAAAAGCAGCCCACAGCTGGAACTGGACACCGGCCCCTCGGGCATTGCCCGAGTGCCTGCGTTACCAATCCGACGCTGCCTCTCACGTAAAACCCAGCACCCTGCCTTCAGGATTGTTAAGGCCTGCTATAGGGGTGAGTTATAAGTTTTAAGTGTAGTGACCTATAGATATAGCGAACCTATATCTAAAGTAAGTGGTGCAAGCACCAGCTTACACAGGTTGTCGTAGCAGACCTGTAGTTCCATTTTGCATGGCCTCTCATGGGTGGCATAATACATGCTTTAGCCCATGGGAGGCCTCTGGGGTACCTATGCCCTGGGTACATGGGTAACATATACTAGGGACTTATAAGGGTACCCCAATATCCAATCTGGAGTGTACCAAAGTACATGCATAACATTTTTTAAAGGAGAAAGCAGATAGACTGGGGTCATGATTAGCAGGATCCCAGTCAGACTAGTCAAAGCAGTGTAAAATCAAGCAAAAAGTGGGGGGTAACCATTAAGAAGCAGATCCTACTTTCCTACACGCACTACCTGGGCAGTGTCATAGACAAGCCGGGCAGCACAAATGCCGATGTCAAGACAAGAATTGGCACATCAAGGGATGTCTTCATTCAGCTAAAGATGATCTGGAGCTCCAAGGAACAAACGCAGCAACCCAAGTTCAGGCTTTTTAACACCAATGTAAAATTGGCCTTTCTGTACAGAGCAGAAACTTTGACCATCACCAACAAAGTCCAGACCTTTATCAACATCTGGCTAAAGAAAATCTTCCAAATCCGCTGGCCAAACACTGCTCTTTAAGAAATCATGAAAAGACACTGGGGTTGGATAAGTCACACATTCTGCAAGCCTGCATCAAACACCACCAGGCAGGCCCTGACCTGGACCCCTCAAGGGAAAAGGAAAAGAGGAAGGCTACAAAACTCCTGGCGCCGAGGCATCAAGGCTAACTGCAAGGAGATGGGTTACACCTGGAGTCATAATGAAAGAAAATACCAGGACAGAGATGGCTGGGGATTCTGGATTGATGGCCTATACCCCAGTAGGCATACGTAAGTAATACCTACAAGTTAAATTGAAGCAATACAAGCCAAACAGAACATTGCGCTGCAGGCTTGCACTACTTATCATCTTACCACCTTACCTTAAGAATTCCATAGGAGGCACTGCTTTCTCAGCACATGTTGCCAACCTTTGTAACTCACTACCAGCTAGCATTAGAATCACCCAGGAACATATGCACTTAGAAGACAGTTGAAAACTTGAGTATTTTGTAGATAAATGCACCACCTGCAGACAGGCAACAGAACCGAGAAAACAGTCACACCCTCAAACGAAATCCTAAGGTTGCAACCCATAAATTGCAAACAACTCAACCAGAAAAGTGCTTTCATTAAGCAGGTTAGCAAAAAAGTGCTGACCTATGGGTCACCATGACATCATATAGTCATGTCCTTGTATATATAACTGTTTTTATCCACAATAATACAAATCCATAATGTGCACCTGTCAGGACCAAATCATAACTTATACCATATTCACATAATACATGTCTACAATGAGGGCTGTTCATCACCAGCACTGTACAGCCAAATATCAAGCATCACCAAATGAACAGGCACAGAATAACTGAAGAGATCTGTCACACAATACTGGACAATTTTGGAGGATGTTAATATAGTTCGTTCACTGCAGGTCCCAAATATCTATACAATCTGACCCCTTCTTTACATCACATATAGGCAATCGGATATGTGATGATAATAAAAACGGCAGTTCCTACAGATCTCACCCTACAACCATGCCAGCTCATGACCACAAATATACACAAATTCTTAGATTGGAGAACCCAGTGCAGTAAACAGCTAAGGTGACTATATCATATGAAATACCATAAAGGGACCTGCAGAGCTGTTCTAAGCTAACAGCATACTAAAAAACATAAAACTGTGTGTCCATCTCTAACACTTCCTCATCCAACACACTGCTACGCGCTGAGTCTCATAACACGATAACCGCACCTCAGTTGTCATCACACATGACATAGAAACACTTGCCACATAGGATGAAAACAAAAACAGCATCCTTCCAACCACACATCCCTACATGGTGTGGCATGCTACTCAGTAGGCAAGCACTTCAGTGCCCCACATAGGAGTAGTAAGAGTAAATGCTGCTGTACAATACATTACAGTGAGCATACAACACTAATGCCACATGAGCTATATAGCAAATGTTAATTTTTGGCATCCCAAGGGCCAGTTTTGTCCCTTGTTTGTGAATCACACTGAGAGGTGAGAGTCTGATTTAGACTTGTGTCCTTATTATTGTGAAATGCTTAAATTGCACTGCTCATTTTGAGAGTTAGGGCAAGAAGGGCCAATGCCAGTAAAAGAAAGAGAAGATGATACGAAAAAAGAAAAGTAGTAAGGAAGGGGGAGTGAATGAGAGAGAAAAGGAGGGAGAGAGAGAGAAAAGTGGGGTAACAAAGAGCGTGAGAGGGATGGAGAAAGAAGAGAATAAAAAAGGAGATGAAGATAGAAAAGGACAAGCAAAACAAACAAAAAGGATAGAATGAGAAAAATAAGACATGAAAAAAGGCAGAATAATAAAGAAAAAGAATGAAAATACAAAAGGAAGAGGAAAAGGGAAGAAGAAAGGAAGAAAAAAGAAACAGAAGCTAAACAAAGAAGAACCAATAAAGGAAAAAAGCAAAAAGGAGCAAAAGAAAAAAAGGAAGAAGTGATAGGGAAGGAAGAAAGAAAAAAGAGAGAGGCAGAAAAATGTAAGACTGAAACAAGGAAAGAGCAATCAATAAGAAAAACAAGCATTTGCAAGGCAATAGCACTCGCATTTATGCGAGACCTATTGCATTGCAAACGGGAGTGCGGGCGGGCGGGGGGCAGGAGGGCGAGAAGGCACAAACAACAGGAGTGCAGGCGGGTGGGGGGGCGGGAAGGCATGGGAAGAAAATAGTGCTCACAATCTAAATGACACAATGCAACACTCGAAGTAAAGGGGCCAGTAGCCACGGAAGGATACAAATGACAACATGGCCGTCATAAGGAGGGACTAACAGCCTATAAACCAATCGAAAGGCAGCATTTAGAAAGGACAAAGACACAAGCCAATGAAAAAGATGGGCGGGGGAGTGGGCGGAGCTTCCACTCCATACTCCATTACTGCATGCCTCGCAGAGCGAGCAGCGCATGTGCGCTGCCGCTAGAGGCTCGACCTAAAGAGCAAAGAACAGAATGAAGGAAAGCTAGTAGAGTACAAGTCGAGAAGGAAAGGTAGAAAAAAAGCACACAAAAAAAGTGAAAGAAAGAGAAAATCAGGAAAGGAGAGTATGGCGAGACAATCGGAGAGAATGAAGGAGGGGGAAGAAAAAAGAATGTAACAAAGCAAGATAAAGGAGAGAAAATGGAGAGAAGTAGAAGAAAGGAGAAAATAAAATAAAGAATGAAACAGACAGCAAGAAGTTCAGAAAGACAGGGTGAAAAAGGATATGAAACAGAATAGAAGTTGAGAAAGAAGCTGCGAATGGAAGAAGAAGGAAAAAAGAAAGAAGGAGAAAGGAGAGAAAGTAGAGATAACAGAAAATTGTAGTAAAGAGAGCCAAAGAAAGAGGAACAAGTAATTATTAACAAAACAGAAAGATGCACAGAAGAAAAGGAGAAAAAGAAAGCAGCAAAAGAAGAAACAAAGAAGTAGCAAAAGAAAATGAAGGAAAAGAAATACCTTTTCAGAAGTGTGGTACATGGTCCTGCATTTTCAGCTTCTCAGGCGCCACAGAAAGCGGTGCACTGTGTTTTCCAGTGCTACCGTATCATTTTGGCAGCTGCATATCGTCAAACCAGTTCACATGTAATTACCATGTACGTGCTACTCAGTCTGAGACCTACTGGTAGCTCGCTGTCGACCTATTGGAGACCCCTGGACTAATGTCACAATGCATGCACAGTGCTGATAATTTTGCTATTTTGTCTTTAAAACAGATGAAGACCATTAGGAAACCCCTATAATTCCTCCTTGCCCTCCCTCTCCTCTCTCACATAGGGCACGACTTCTACATTCTGGTGTGCAGAATTGGTATTTTCTGTATAATATTCCTAATTTTCACAAACCTATGCCTATTATGTAAATATGTTTCATTTGTATCTCAAATAAGTGTTCTGCCTAAGGGTGCACCTCAGATAAAAAAAAATACAAAAAAGCAGTGGAAACTACTGGTAGGTTCCAGGATAACATGTCTGTCTGTACCTAAAATTCGGACACGTCCAGTTCCACAGACAACTCACTCTTCATTTCATTTCCAGATACAACTTTTTATACTCTGGTAAAACAATCCGCCATACACATATTTATCGCCTAAATAATCAATATGTTCTCCCCCTCAATCCCCATCTATCTCACTAATGAACCACTCCTCTCTCACTGCATCTACCCTCGCTTTTTACAAACTGGCATAGTCCTATGATAATCTCAAGAAAGAAATCATCTCTTCGTACCTAAAGGGATTAATAAATTCCATAAAAATGAGGTGTGCAAGAAAGAACAATTACATTATTTTTTATTTTATGTTTTGGAAAACATGTCTAGTGATTAATTTGTGTCTGTGGTGGCACCAGGACTTATTTTTTGGTATCCATCTCATTTTTCATCCGATTTTGACCAAAGAAAGAGAAAGCAAGGCACAAAGGGGTTAAACAAAGAGGAACAGAAAGACATAAGGAAAGAAGAAGAGAAAATAGCAAAACAGGAACAAATAGAGACCGCAGGGATAAAAAGAATCTGCAAACGGCAAGTAATGAGGCAGCAAGAGTAGGGTGGTGGAAGAAAGAAACATGAGGAGGAATTAATGCTCAGCAGCCTTAGTATTCAGCAACCCCGGCATTCGGCATCACCGGTGACAGGTTCCTAAAAACCATGGTCCCTCCACTTATTTTATGTTTTTACAAGTACCGATAATCTTTTTTTATAAATAGGTAATTATCAGATGTCCACAAAGAATGCCCATATCATTCCATCACATAACATTACAGGACAGCTTGTTTATCTACAACATCTTCCAAGATATAAGTCAAATATGTGGAATCCAGGATGAGTTCTCGCTGGGGTGGGGATTATTTATTTATTCTCCCCTTCGCCTTGTTCAAAACCAGGGAACTTGGAGGTCAGTGCAGGCTGTATTGTCAGCTTCCCCGAGTCGTCCACTGGCTTGCTGCTCCCAATGATGCTGTAGCAGCCAGTTCTGTGACACCGTCGCCATGCTGCCCTCCGTGCACGAGTGCGCTGGAATTCCAAAAACAAGATGACCTGTCAGTTAAGGCATGAAGATGAGAAGCCTGGCACAGCAGGGCAGTGTTCTGGCATGATTTCAGCAGATAATGTGGCAGGAGAGCAGTTCCCAAACCTTCATGGTGACACTAAAGTGAAGGCACAAAAGGCCAAAAGACAGAGAAAAGAACAAAAGCCCAGAGGTACCAGTGGGAAGCAGACAGAAATGGAAGCTTTGTAAAATAGATTATAATCAGGGTAAGTAGAATTAAGCGTCGACGGAACAACAAATTATGCATCAGGGTTGAATAAATTATGCAGCAAATATAGCACATTATGCGAGGTAATGCGGCATATTGTGTAACAATATTATTTTAATACTTTGTCATTTTAATACGCATCAATACTGTCTGGGCAAGCGATTCACCTCATTAGTAGTAGATTATTACCAGGGGACAGCAATCAGCAACTAAAAGGTGACCAATTAACCTCTGCAAAGGGTCTGCGACTGCTTCTGTGCAGCATCACTTGAATTCGCATCATCAAATAACAAAGTGCTGGTGATCTAAAAAATGATTTCACATCCCAGGTGTGACTTTAACTGAAATGATGGCATAGATTGACATCACAGCTTCATGATGATTGTTCTTGATCTCATTTACTACAAGTCATGGCATCAGAAGGGGCATCCTATTACGTTAGGGCAAGTTTCTTACTGTCCAGGACTAGGCGAGAAAAAATGATCAATGTCACTCAAGTGCTGGAAGAAATCTCTCAGCACAACAGGGACACTGATTTTCTGTTTTCTGAAACCAAACCCTGCTTAGGAGTTTGAACTTGCAAATGGAACCAAATGGTTGGTTTGTAATGGGATGGTTGGCCTGCTGACACTATGGGCCCGATTCACGAAGGTAAACTTACACTTTTGTGTAAGTTTGCATTTTTTTACCTATTCACAAAGACTCCGAAATCGTAAAGATGCTACTCGTAAAATACCTTTGTGAATAGGAAAATAAAGGAAACTTACACAAAAGTATAAGTAAGTTTACCTTAGTGAATCTGACAATGTCTGTTTTCTGTGAATGGGATATTTCAGTGATACAGTAGCTTGGGTTATAACTCTATTTTCTCTTATTTTCTAAGTTTTGTAGAGTTAGAAAGGAAAGACGATTTGTAAACTTCTGAAGGAAAGATATATATGTCTCTCAAATTTAGTGTTAATATGCATATTGGGTGGGAAATGTGAAATATATAAAGCTGTGGTACAAATTATATTATCTATATAATAGAAACTCTTCAATGAAACTAATTGAAACGGATAAACATTTATTACAATTATTATTAAATTGTGTAACTTGCACTAAAGGAGCACACTCCATTTTCCATTGCGCGCTAAGCACCGCATGTATACTTTAGATACTTAGGGGCATATTTACAATCCCCAATCGCCCAGGGAACGTCACCTTTTACGACCTTCCTGTGGCAATAGGGTCTTCACCTTATTTACAATGCAGCGTTAAGCCACTTAACATGGCTTAGCGCTGACTTGTAAATAAGGCCCCCTTCCAAGCTATGCTTAGCGTGAAATGGGAGGGTCATGGGTGTTTCTGTGAGCGTTCCACTGCAACACCCATTGATTTTGACGCTGCCTCCTATTTACAAGGGCAGCGTAAATAGTAGCAGCACCAAAATTAAGACCAGGGAAAACCTGGTCTTACCCTGGTGCAACGAGGAGAAATGTTCAATTTCTCCTAGTTTTTGCTGTTTTCATCTGTGCTGCGTTGTGCAGCACACATGGAAACAGCAAAAGGCCAATGATTGTTTATGTACAGGAAGGTCCCCGTTCCTGCACATAAACAATCATTTTTTGAAAGTGCCGTTTTGCAACTTCTATGTGTGCTGCATTAATCAGCACACATAGAAGTTACAAAACAGCATTTAAAGATTTTTAATGTGCAGGAAGGGGGACCTTCCTGTACATAAACAATCTTCCCTTGAACGCAGACACCCTTGCACTATGGTGCAAGGGTGCCTACGTTGGCGCTAGGCTGCTAAGTTTAGCGCCAGCACAGGGGGAAACGCAGGGCTGCACCATATTCTTCTAAATATGGTGCAGCCCTGCATTACTGATGTGGCGGAGTGAGGCGTTAAGCCAAGAACGCTAATGCCCCACTCCACCACTTCCCTTGTAAATATGCCCCTTAATTGGTTGTTCAAAAGATTAGCGCCAAAGATTGTTCTCTTTTAAAGAAAACCAAATATAACCATACTGATGTGCCTGCAACTTTCAAATCATAATTGCATTGGAAATTTAGACGCAGAAGGTAAATTAACCTACACTGCTAAACCTAAGACCTTGAGGAATAGTTGACGTGCGCATGTACTTTGTTATATTGAGGGTACAGCTCCTTCTATTTTAGATAAAGTCTTTTACTGACCTCAATGAGAAAATGACAA
This sequence comes from Calotriton arnoldi, assembly GCA_963921515.1. Taxonomy (NCBI): domain Eukaryota; kingdom Metazoa; phylum Chordata; class Amphibia; order Caudata; family Salamandridae; genus Calotriton; species Calotriton arnoldi. Next base: position 147,183 of record CAWUFW010008409.1, read on the forward strand.
ACAAAATGAGGCAACTCAATATCTTAAATTTGGTTCTCAAAGTTTTATTTTAAAATTCAATATCACCCCTATGACTTCTCAATTTCATAATGCGACCACAATGAAGTATTGTTGGGACTGGTTGCAAGGCTTGCTAGCACGGTTGGAAAAGGCCTGCAGCACAAACTGCCATGGCAATATGGGTGTTTGTAAACATCCGCCACACGCTACAGGGGTAACAGGCCCCATAGGCGAGGGCCAGGTGGGAAGTGGTCCCTGCTAGGGGCCCCCTAAGTCATTTTTCAACAGCCTTTCCATGTCAGACGGGCCGAAATGGAAAGGCTGTTGAAAACTGACATAAAAATCCCGACTGCGAAGCTGCCGTCATTAACAGATTATGAGCATTTCTGACACAGTGACGGGCTCCTTGAGCCTGTTGGAAGTCCCTCCGCCCGATGCCTCCGCCCACAGCATCGTTATGCGGCGGGCGCACTGCAGGGGCAGATGTCGGTGGGTCCGACACCGACGTGGCGTTGGTGTCAGACCCACTGACATCATAATTAGCCCTATAGTGTCAAAATATTCGGATGTCAAGAATATCATGGTCCAGAATATCCCAGATATGAATATCATTTTTTAAAGTGGTTAATATACATTTTGATATAGTTGTATATAAATCATTTTTGAAATATTTTATTTTCATTACTTTTTGTGTTATAACTTACTATTTTAATGTTACTTGTGTGCAACTATTTTTAATATAGTGTATATTTCTGCTTTGCTAATATATTTGAATGAATTTTTTTCAGATTTTATTAAAATGTATTTATTTGTTGGCAGACTGTTGGGGTTCTCTGGGTATAGGGTGGTACATTTTTTTAATAGATATTTTTTATAAATAGTGTATTTATTTTATAAATCTTAATTTGTTGTTTTAGTTATTAATTACGAAATGATGTTATCGATACATTTTTTATAGGATTTAAAAAATATTAATTAACTGTTAATTGGTTGAAGTATTGATTATATAAATTTTAAATACATTTTTATAGTCAATTAAATGTATTATGTGTTTTTATATAATAATAGTATAATATTTTTGTTCATTATTGTGTGCTATTATTATTTTTTCTAGCAGTATTTTTAGTCTTTTTTGTGGGTGTTTTTTTCAGTTTACTAGGATGGGAAGTGTTTTTAATATATATAACTTGAGCCGAGAGAAGACACACACTCCTACAGTGTGCTTCAGATAGATTTAATCCATGTAACCCATAAAATCAGCCATCAGGACAACTAGTGATATAGATAAACAAACACCTAATGCGTTTTGGTGTACTTTCCACCTTGCTCACGGGTGAAAAGCATTTCTCTTCATGGGTTTTTAAACGCATCACATGATACAGAGAACAACCGAAATGAGTGAGGACTTGCAGAGTACATACAATCATACACTTATATGGCGCCCATTTCCAAATGGTAAGATCACTATATAAGTCATAGTAAAGTCCTTTGTTAAATTGGGAGGTAGATGTAGCTAGAAATTAGGAGCGAAGGTGGTACAGTGGTTTATGTATGATGGAACTCTGTATGTTTTGGGGATGGTTTAATGTAACATATGTAATCAATATAATTGAAGAAGATGTTTCATTTGAAACAGTAACTTCACATAAGTAGAAAATAAATGAGTTTTCAGTCATTGATTACAGTTTTCTTAATGAATATAACATTTTAAAAAAAAATTATTTCAAGGTAGCCTCATAAAATGTATTGATCCAAATATGGTGGTAATGTAGGGCCTCTGATCGAAAGGCCAAAGTGTAAATATAATACAACATAATACGTTCAAGAAAAAGCTAAGGAATATCTGTGCAGCTGGATGCTATCCACAGTTCATCAGATTAATTCCACCCAGTTTGGTCTTTTGTTAGATCTGAAGACGTTCAGGGCTCAAATGTGTTAAATGCTGAATCTGGGGGGCATTCCTTTATCTACATGAAGGAAGGCTGATCTGAGTTCAGTGCAGTGGGTTTAGGAAACACCCGAAGTGCAAATTTACAGAGTCACAAGACATGGTCTGTAGGTCTAATCAATTTAGCATTTTAGTTCTCTTTACAGTGTGTTGAACATAAACATTCACAAGGATTAGCAGACTTAGGGCCTGATTATGATGTCGGCGGTCAGACTGCCGACACCCCATCGGTGGTGGTCCGACCCCCGACAGCCCTTCTGTCTGACTGCCGTATTATGATACTGGAGGTCGGATGCAGGACCGCTGCCTCCACCAGGATCATAGATCCCGAAGGTGCTGAGGTCGGACCAGCGTCCCAGAATGGCAGCAGTGCCAAGGCAGACGCTGCCGTAGGCATTATGAAATCCCTTTCTGACAGACTTTTCATGGTGGGAGAAAAAGTAAGAAAGAGACACATAAGTCTCTAATGGGTTCAAATAGATTGAAGAGAGGCGCTCATTACAAACTTATAAAGTGGGAATGCTTCACTTTCCTTAGCTTCCCTTTACTTCAGACTTGCCGTCCCAGAGCTAGGACTCTCTTTCTCTCATTATTAAACTTCTGAATAATCATTGTGCCTACAGCCAACAAATCAGCACTGAATTTGATTATATTGGATAGATGGGTTTAGTAGATAAGTGATAAGTTATCTCTCATCAGCACCAGAAGGCCACTTCAGGAGTCATAGTAGTATATTAAAAAAGTAGCTCTTGTTAAATAATCCATAAAATAACCTAGCTTTACCATTATTTTAATAATGATGCAAAAAGCTTAGTTGGATACATTTGCAAAATGGACAATTTCGCAATCATCTACGAAAATACACAGCAATTCGAGTCACAAGTTAATTCAAAAAGGTGTATCTGGCTTTGTGAAAAGTGTTTCATATGAGAAACCTCCCTTTTAGTGGAACAGGAGAATCTTCTATTGCAGAATAATTGACGAAAAGTGGAAATTTCTGAAAGTAATCTAGAATAAGGAACACTATCCTGACTACAAGTTGGTTAAACTCCTTTTTGATACATTTCCAAAATGAGAGACAACTTGAAGAGATCCCGAAAAAGGTGACAAGAGAGACATGAAAATGACACAAGAAAATATGTACAAGCAAAAGTTGCTGTATTATTGGAATAATAAAATAGAAAGGGCAAGAGATAGTATGGTATAAATAATTGGTGAGGTTCTAGAGTATAGGGAGAGGTAGAGATTCAAGAAAAAAGCTAGTGTCAGAGAGACTCGGGAACAGATAAGGGGAGAGGTATGAAGATATTGATAGAGGTATACAAAGAGTTATCAGAAAAAGGGTATAGGAAGAGGTAATGGTACAGATAGTGTTTGATGTTTTACTGTATAGGTAGGGGAAGAGATACTACTGTACAAATAGGTATGGATAGAGGTAGTAGGTTATTAGAAGTAGCTGGGGTGTAGGTAAAGTGTTATGAAAGCATAGGTGGAGGTAAAGTGAGTAGAGTATTGGATTGAACTGCAGCATAAAGGTATAATTTGGTATAAAGGAATTAAGGGATAGTTAGTGGTCGGGTACAATATATAGGTAAGGGTGGATATATTACAGTTTCAGATGGGGCAAGGTTGAAGTGATAAGTATAGAAAAGAGTAGATGTATGAGGCTATAAGTAGGAATAGAGGTAGTTTGGTATAGTGAGGGGTTGAGGTACAAATGTAAAGGAATGGGGTAGAGAAACCAGGGGATTGGTAGATGATGAGGTATTATGGCATATGTACTAAGGTGTAATCAATGATAGACGTAGTATAATATAGAAGGAGCAGGGGACAGGGATAAACATAAAAAACATAGTTTAGAGAGAAAGTCGGGAAATAGGAAGATCTATGAAGAGAGAACAGAGAGAAGACAGAGGGTGAAAATGGCCCTAAGGGTTTCTCCCGTAAAGCAGGAACAAGAGATCTATTTGATCCCAGAAGAAACAGATTGAAGGACATGTTTCAACATGACGGGTATTCAGCAGGATGGATTGGAAATACTTGCAATTCCATTCATTTAAACACAGTTGAGGAAACAGGTTAGTGGTTGTTTTTCCAGATAAGGCTTCATTGAATGTGCTTTTATGTAGAATCACACACTGTACAACTCAACACAGTACGCTTTGACAAGCCAAGGTATGAGATGGGACAATTACCTTCGGAGTTAAGCTGTCACAATCGATCTTAATCAAATTTCTATCAGGTTCCACCAGCAGACCTGCTGTGCAAGCTTTCATTGCCTGCAATATAGAATGAAGCAGAGTAGCATTCAACATTAGTTGATCCAGCCTAGAATGTAGGCAGGTGGCTCACAGAAAAGGTGGGCGCGAATAGAGGACATCTGTTACACTGAGATGGAGCTGAAAATGGCAATCTTCTACAACATTAACAGACTGTTAAAACATCAAACTTTAATACATAAAAATACAAATGCTTGTTAATTGTTATAAAGTCATGACTTTCTTCTCTATGGCTTCAATCGAGCCAAATTAAATTAGTGTAACAGTCTCTGCCACCACTCAATGCTTACACACATCTCATAAAAACTGTGTAGAAATGAGAAGACCTAAGTAAGAAAATAAACATGGCAGATGGTCTACCAAATAAGGTGGGTCTGAGCTATATGTTGGCTTTGAAGAGATGGAAAGTGGGGAAGGTTCGGTTCTGAGATGTGAATCATTTGATAGCAGAATGAGGAAAGAGGGAGGAAGTGGCACCTATACCCAATTGCCTACATTGGGAGATTACATTTTATTGTTTTTTTCACTAATAATTTGGCATTACGAGGGTGAATCTCACATGCTGGGCTAATGCCTTGTACAACAATTTTGAAAAGCATGGTGGGTGGACAGTCTGATCGAAAGAAGGGGAGAAAATGTAGGCCAAATGTTGCTGGCATGCAACTCACATGAAATTGAAAAATTGTGCACCAAAAATATTTATCGTAGAAGCCAATACTCTGAAATTTCGAGATTTAACACACACAAACGTTTGCAGATTGATACAAAGGGCCTGATTATGATGTCAGTCAGAGTTGCCTCCGACAAACATCTCTGCGGTTTTGGAACCGACGACCTCGCGTCGGCGGTCCAAAACCGCAATTACAATGCCACCGCACACTATGGGAGCTTCTGTGGGCGTTGGAAACCGGCTGCAGTACAAGCTCCCATAGAGAAATGGGAGTTACTGTAAATCCCTGCACCGTGTGGCAGGCACATGACAATGCCTTTTGCACGGTGCAGGGATTTACAGGTATGGTGACCCCCAGGCCAACAACCAGAGGCTGCAGAGGGAAGGGGGCCCTGCCAGGGCCCCCCAAAGTCACTTTCCGACAGGCTCTCCTTGTTGGAAAACCCAACATGGAAAGCCCGTTGGAAACTGACATCATAATCCCAATGGTCAAAACGTCATCCATAAGGGATTATGCATGGTTTACGACTGGCTGAGGGCTCCTTGAGCCCATCGGAAGCCAGTTGGTTTGACCGACCAGTTTAAACTCTGACCAACCTCATTGTAATCGGGCGGACGGAGAGGCTTTCCGACCGACATCCAAATGAGGCCCAAAATGTTTACTTTTTAGGTCTCACTTATCAACAGCATTAGCAGTTTGCCATTGACAAATCTATTGTATCCAATATAGTTTAATATATACTTAGAGACGGCTTTTGGGTGGTCCACTCCAACCATTGACTTATTTTGTCCTTCCTGTTTCTGTCACTTGCTTCATTGTCAGTCACATTTGATATCATCCCACTGTTAACTGGATCTCTAGCTTCAAGTGTTCTGTGTCCATTTGCCTCCTATACAGTTTGGTTGCATGGCAGTGCATGGGGGATTATTTTCTCTCCCTTTCCTTCTGTCAGTGTCTCTAGCAGCTTAGAAATGCCTCACACCCGTTCTTTGCATTCCCTGATCTGTTACTTTCCTCCTGTGTACTTATTGCTCACTTCATATTAGAGCGCTCCTTGCAACGCTGATTCGTCTTCCCATCACTCTGATGCACCCACTTTCACACCCTTTTGCTCTGAGGCTCCCACTTCAGCCACCACCATCCCGGCTTTGGCAGTTTTTCTGCCACCTGGCACTTACCACTTGCAGGTACTGAGAAAACATTTGCAAAGGCAAAGCAGTGGATGGCTATCTGTAAATTGTTCTTTTTGAATACTTGCAAAATTCAAAGATGATTGCCGTATTGTGTGTAAACGCAGCAGGCAGCCACCTTGAAACAATGTTTTCTTACACTTGTTCCTTTGCAAGATAGCCATGAAGTTGAGTCTAAACATGACATGTACACTTCATGCGACCAACATCTTGGGATTGTACAAGTTATAAAATACTAAATTTAAAAATAAACAATTAATATTAAGACATCAATATTTCTCATTTGCTTTTCAAAAAGTATCTATTTTCATCAAAGAAACACTTTCAGTGAACTTCGTGTGCGCCTGATACACAGTGCAGAACCGTTCCTGATCCATACACACTTTCTGTGTGCTGGTCTGCTGAGGCTATAAAAATAAGCCAAGGGGACTGTGCTCTGTTATTTACAGGCAAATTAGGCTAGTGATTTTAGCACCGCTCTATGTTTACTGCTAGGAGAGAGCCCCTGCTTCTAGGCTACTAAAAAAAATGGTCATACATACGCAGGACTCTGCCGCCCATGCAGATTTGTTGATGTATTTAGATGCATTTACCACAAATATAAATCACATGGCTCTGTTAATGTGCAGTTCTGCTTACCCCATCCTTTTTGAAGTCACAGTCTTGTGTGTTTTTGTTCTCAGACATTAGACATCGGGTCTCCATAATTGTAAAGTGCATCTGATGAGGTCTTGTAGACTGGTCCTGAGGAATCTTTAAATACAAAAAAGGGTGATAAACTCATCTTTCCACATACTGAGTGTTGCTTACAGTTTCTTGTATTTAAAATACACACATCAATAAAGGAATATGATGAATTGGGCTTTACAGAGCCCCACGGCTTGAAGACAGACTAAAAAGTGCTTGAGCTTGGAACCTCTTCTTCTAGAATTTCCAGTCATCACATGAACATGATTTGACCATGGATGGAAGCATTAGAAAGTGTCGAAATGTGTGATACTTAATTTTACTTAATTTAATCATATTTGATAGCCAAGGGTTGTTATAAATTGTGTTTCTAGTTGGCAGAGTTATGCATCCTGTCCATGCAATAACCACAATCCTAGTCAGGGTAAGTCACAACACATCCTAAATTATCCTGCGCTCACCCTCTGGTAGCTTCGCACAAAGCAGTCAGGCTTAACGTAAGAGGCACTATGTAAAGTATTTTTGAAACACTTCAAACAGTAATACAATGACAACCCACAAAAAGACTCCACCCCATGTTATAAACATAGAGCTTAATTTTATAAATAAAACAAGACAAAAGTGACAAAAATTCAACAAGTAGAAGTCAAGATATTAATTTTTAAAGAATAAGGGCTCGATTACGAAGTCGAGCAGATCCCCACCGACAGGCTGTCGGTGGAGATCCGCCTGACATCGCACTCAGTAGTCCGAGCTCTGCATTACGATGTGGTAGGTCAGACCGCTGCGGCCTGGGAGAAGACCGACGCCTCTGACAGGATCGGAGATCCTGTCTGGCCGTCGGTCAGACACATAATCCCCAAAGGGCGGCGGTGTCTGCTCCGGTACCGCCTTCGGGATTATGATGTCTGTTTCCCACAGCCTTTCCATGTCGGCCTTTCCGACATGGAAAGGCTGTCGGAAAGTGACTTTGGGAGCCCCTAGCAGAGCCCCTTTCCCCCCTGGCCCTCCACTATGGGGACTGGGGGGCACCTATGGTGCCCGCCTAAATATTCCAGCACCGTGTAGCAGGCAATGCATGGTGCCTGCCACACGATGCAGGGATGTTTGCGAGCATCCATTTTACAATTGTAGCTTGTGCTGCAGGTTTTTTCCACCCACCACACAAGCTGTGAATGTAAAATGGATGTTTCCGATCGCCCATAGGGTGGTCACATCCAAATACAGCGGGTGGAGCTGCCCTTCTGACCGACATCATAATTAGGCCCTTAATGTAAAATAGCGCTTAGAAGAAATAAGCACTAAAATGGGTTATCTCGTCGTGCTGGGCCGGGGAAAAGTCAAAAGTTTGGACCGATTGCAATGGAGAGTTGGCCAGATACAGGAACCCACTTGGGCCCACTGAACCAAAGTACCTAGATCTGTGATGCGCTGCTCTCGAGAAAGATGCAAGGTACAATTGAAGCGATGCATTGGTGTTGAGCCATGCAGTAGATGAAGTGCAATGATATTCTTCACGCATCTGAGGTGATGCTTCGGTTCTGAGTGCGAGGCCCTAGTTCCGAATGTGATGCGCGGCTGCTGCTCCAGCAGTAGGCGATGTGTTGATTCCAAAGGCGATGCTCAGGGTCTGCTCCACACAGCAACAAGGATACGCTAGTTCTGACTCATGCAAAGGTGAAGATGGGCCGGTTCGGATGAGGTTGTATGGGTGCTGGGTGAAGCATCACTTAATACCCTCTTCCAAGGGCCCAGGACTAGGTTGGCACCATTTTGCATGGTAAGACTTGCAGCAAGCAAAGTCCAGGTGCTGTAGCAGGGTTCACTGACAAAATAGCGAGTAAAAAATATCTACTTACCAAAATATCGAGTCAAAAATATCAATTTTAAAAATATCAACTCCCTATACTTATAATTAAAATTACAAAAATATTGGAAAAAATATATCGTTTTCACTAATATGGTTGTCTAAAATATCAATTTTTAAATTAATATAAATGTAAATAATAAACATTAACTACATTAAATATTAATACTAATATAATCAAAACAAAATATATTTAATACTTTTTTTGAAACATTTAACATTATTCTTTTAAAAAATAAAAAAAGTATACATTAATATATATTCACAGAAAAAACCATAGGTTTTAGGGACAGTTATAGTTAGTTGGACATTGCACTCGTACAAAACCCGTGAAATTCCCCCGTTATAGTTAGTTCAGCTAACTATAACTCGCGTCCCATAATGCACTGCTGATGACGTCACATATTACATCACTCATGACATGGTCAGTGACATCACTGATGACATCACTGATGACATCTCAAATGACCACTGATGACATCACTGATGACATCATCCATGTGATAATCTGATGCACCTCCTCACACCCTAATATAACCTTTGATACACCCACTCTAAATTACAGACTGCCATTCGCAATACCATAGACACTCCAACACCAATAACTACATACCCACTCACTGATTCTTAGGTCTACACACACATCCACTCACTCACCCGTACAGTCACTCATACTTACGGTCACTCAGTACAGGACTATCATATGCACTCATACTCCTATGTAGACACTCAAACACCGCCACTCATCCATAGAGGTACTCACACACCTACTCAGTCATGCAAATAATTAAACACACTGCCATTTACTCACCCATACAGTTATACACACACCAGCTCACTTACTCATACAAATACTAGCACATTCTTACGCTCTTATACAATCACTGATACAAGCACACACTCATCCATACAGTCACTCTCACAATCACACACTCTCGCTTATAGCTATTTATATACTCCAACACACATATATACTGCCTTTCACATATGTAGTTACTCACACATGTACCACTGGGACATACATTCACTCACTAACACACTCTTACACACACTTACCCACCCATACAGTCTATCACAGATGCACTCTTGAAACCATCCACCCAGTGAATCACCCACTCACACATCTATGCACAGAGTCGCACACACCCCACCCACACAAACACTCAGGCACCCATACAGATTCTCAGACAACCAATAAATAACTCGTATAGACACTCATGTAGCTATTCACAAACCCATGCAGCCACTTACACAGCAACAGACAGACGGATACAGACATTCACCCAGTTTAGTCACTAACCCATGCATTCAGTAAGATACGTTTAATCACTCACTTACAGAGTCAGTCACGCACCTACTAAATCATCCATTCAGACACTTATACACCCACTCATTCTTCAATACGCCTTTCCCTATATATATTAAACATTTTTAAACTTTACAGAAACACACACTCACTGGATGATGTCATCAGTGATGTCATTTGAGATGTCATCAGTGATGTCATCAGTGATGTCACTGACCATGTCATGAGTGATGTAATATGTGACGTCATCAGCAATGCATTGCGGGGGCGCGAGTTATAGTTAGCTGAACTAACTATAACGGGGGAATTTCACGGGTTTTGTACGAGTGCAATATCCAACTAACTATAACTGTCCCTAAAACCTATGGTTTTTCAGTGAATTTGAAAGGTTTTTAAATGCTAATTTCTAACTATAACGTGCCTGAAACCTATGGTTTTTCAGTGAATTTCAAAGGTTTTTAAATGCTAATTTCTAACTATAACATGTCTGAAACCTATGGTTTTTTCAGTGAATTTCAAAGGTTTTTAAATGCTAATTCCTAACTATAACATGTCTGAAACCTATGGTTTTTTTCAGTGAATTTCAAAGGTTTTGTAAATGCCAATTTTTAAATGTATTAATTGTTATTTTTATTTTTTCATACTGATTTACTACATTTTTTAAACTATTTATTTTTAGATATTTTATTTTTTAAATTACATTGTAATTACATTATACATTACATTACAAAATATACTTTCTCAGAATGAATTAATTTACTTTAAATACTTTGCAAATAGGCAATAGACTTTTAAGTACAGTAGTTACAGTTGTTGCAATGGGCAACACAATTTCAAACACAATGCAACATTGAGCTCAATGTGAATTTCTAGCTAAATGCAATTAGTTACTTTATGGATTACTTTTCTAACCACAGGACTGAATCCTAGATTCAGTCCTGGGACATCTCCTGTAAACAGTTGAGTAAAAGCGTTTTGGTTACAGTAGTGATTTTTAAGGAATATTATTGTATTTTAAAAGTTGACACTTAGAAACTTTTTCACATAGAATCACCAATGTTATCCTATGGGAGGAAATTCACTTAGCAGGTAAGTAGTGTTATCGTGACTTTTTCTCACTCAGTGGTGGATCCTGGATCCAGCACTGGTGCATCTCCTGTAAACAGTTGAAAGAATGCGTTTAAGTCATACAGGCGATTTTTAAGGAATATTTGTAGTTTGTGAAAATCGACACTTTGAAACTTTTCTGCTGAAAACCAGACAATGGATTCCTATGGAAGGAAATTCAAGTTACTGGTAAGTACGGTTAAAATTACTTTTCAGGATCAGTACTGGGCTGAAAGATGCAGCACTGAGGTCTCTCCTGATAACAGGTGAGTAAATCGGAATTCGTATTTCGGCTGATTTTAGAGGAATATTTGTATGTTTCAAAAATCGACACTTAGAAACTTTTTCAGCAAAAAGCAGGCAATGATATCCTATGGAAGGAAATTCAAGTTACTGGTAAGTACGGTTAAAATTACTTTTCAGGATCAGTACTGGGCTGAAAGATCCAGCACTGAGGTCTCTCCTGATAACAGGTGAGTAAATCGGAATTCGTATTTCGGCTGATTTTAGAGGAATATTTGCACAATGGTGAAGGGAGGGCGGGGCCTGAGGTGACATCTGTGCAAATGCGCCCCGTGGCGCGTTTTAAGTTGGGGATTAAGTCCCTTTAATCATGAGGGTCCCTGGGGGCCAACTAGCACACCAGGAACCTCCAGTATGCGCCAGGGGCTGCGTTGCAGAGACGTGTACAGAGGCCACACCCCTTTTACACCTCTCTGCAAGGCAGCTCTGTGGCACTTTTTGGAAGTACATGGTGGGCTAGTTGGACTCCAGGGACCCTCAGGATTCAAGGGGACTTAATCCCCCATCTTAAAACACGCCACGGGGCCTGTTTGCACACATGTCACCTGAAGCCCCGCCCCCTCCCTTCACCACTGTGCAAACGCGCCCCGTGGCGCGTTTTAAGTCGGGGGCCTCTGTACACCTCTCTGCAACGCAGCCCCCTGGCGCATACTGGAGGTTCCTGGTGGGCTAGTTGGCCCCCAGGGACCCCCAGTATTGAAGGGGAATTACTTCCCCATCTGCAAACGCGCCAGGGGCGCGTTTGCAGAGTGGTGAAGGAAGGGGCGAGGCCTGCGGCCCGATCGTTTTTTAGTTTTTTTTTCTGAAGGGGGCTGTGTGGCCCCCTTCCTTTTTCCTATTTTTGGGCCCTGGGGACCCCATCCCCCAGGGCCTTATCCCTATTTTTTTTTTTTTAATTAAACGGGAAGGGGCCGCGTGGCCCCCTCCCCTGGCCGAATCCTACCCCGGGGACCCCATCCCCGGGGCATGGCCACACTTTTACATTAATTTTTAAGGAGGGGGCTGCATGGCCCCCCTCCTCAGGCCTCCTTTTGCCCCGGGGACCCCATCCCCCGGGGCAAAAAAATTATTAGAAAAATTATTTCTGGGGAGGGGGCGCGTGGCCCCACTCCCGGGCCACTACTTGCCCCGGGGACCCCATCCCCGGGGCCTGGCCTCTGGTTGGGGACTGTGGGGGTCCCCAAACCCCCACAGTCCCGCCGGCTCCCGTGTCCTACGGGAGCCGGCATTGCTTTCCACATGGGGAGCAGCTAACATGCTGCTCCCCGTGTGGAAAAGCAATTGTCTTTGGATATTGGAGCGAGAGCAGGTTTCCTGCTCTCTCTTCAATATCCAAAGCAGTTTGCAATGACAGGACGGGAGCCGCGAGGCTCCCGTCCTGTCATTGCAAACAGCAGTGTCCCGGGGTAGGCACCCGGGACACTGCAGGAGCCGGCCCTGGGGGTGGCGGTCCCCAGGGCCACCACAGGCTCCAGGAGGGGGCCGCGCGGCCCCCTCCCATCCAAATGCACAGCCCGGGGAGGTGGTGGTCCCGGGGCTCGGGGTCCTAACGGACCCCCATTTTCAATTCTGTTAGTGCCCCAGGGAGGTGGTGGTCCCCGGGCGTGTGGGGGGCTGGAGCCCCCACACATGTTAATTTAAAAATAAAGAAGCCCGGGAGGTGGTGGTCCCCGGGGCTGCGGAGGGCTCAGAGCCCTCCCGCTACTTTTCAAATAAAGCCCCGGGGGTGGCGGTCCCGGGGCTTGGGAGGCCCTAGAGGCCCCCATACATAAAATAAACCCCCAGCATGCCCCTGGGACTTGGCCCACCCGGGGGCAAATTAACATCGAGCGCGGGAGACCGCGCTTCGATTTTTATCGGCAGATCCGCGCACCCTGAGCGCATCCTGCCGATTTTTTTTTTTTAAATGCTTTTTTGCCCAGGGGGTCCTTGTGGGACCCCCTGAGCAGACCTAGGGGGTCAGGGTGTTTCTACCCTGCCCCCTTTGTGCGTTTTGCGCACTTTTTTTTACTGCTTTCTTGTTCCTCGGTTCTACTGCAGGCAAGTGCAGTGAATGACTGCACCAGCAAGCATAGGGATGTCTGAGGGGTCCATTGGAATCCTTTTGACCACTTTCAAAGGGGGCCAACAGGGTGCGGACTGACTACATTTTGTAGCACACAGTCAGTGTGCCCCTGCCCTTACAGCTCCTTTGCATTTGTGCCCACATGCATAATACAGAGAATGCACACAGAAAAGAGTTTCCTTATTTTCATGTGGTTATACTCCCACACAAATGAGGGAACGCTCCTTTCAGTTCATGCTGGAATAATCTGTATTATTCACGGGGTCTTGCAAGCACCGGATGCCCATTTTGTAGTACCAAAGTGCCTTGAAGGTGCAGAAGTCATGCACAGATGACCATTGCACCCCCATGGGCACCTTCAATAGTAGGGCCTATTTTATGTATTGGGTGCGCTATCTTTGTCTGAGCCAATGGCGCATCTTTAACTGTGCGCTCTGGGCTCAGACTTGGTTAGTATGCCCTATTACAGTCAATGCGCTACCCCTAGTGCAGCTGCAACCTCATGCCTGCCCTGGGGACAGCGCATTAATGAAAGGTCGACTAGCTGTTTGAAGCAGTCAGTTCATCTTTTACTGAGCAGCTGGCAATGCAGAATACTTTTGAAAGAGGGACAGAAATCACACTGCAGGCAGGTGTAGTGAGTGATTGAACCCACCTACAAGGAGATATCTCTGGTGTTTTACAGAATCCATTTCCACACTTGCAAGAGTCACCCTCAGGGGCACAGCAACTGTGCACCACTTCTTTGTGGCACACAACCAGTGCCCTGTCTGTCTGATCCATTGCCTTTGATAGAGCGCCATGCTCTCGTAAAATTTGTAGGGGTGCATCATAATCACTGTTACTTCGCACCCGCATATATCCAGATATATATCAATGAATGGTCAGTAAGATGTAGTTTTAAACCGCAGTTATTAGAGTGAATAGAAGCATAATTGTGCTATTTTTAATCATGCAATTGTGATGCTTAATTGAAATGTCTTAAAATGATGCATAAATGAATTAGCCCATGTGTAATTGAGATGCAGTAGTTAAACGTGTACCATATTAAGTTGCACGTGTAGTTTAATTTTCGCATATGAAATGTAATGAACCAATGCTTATAGAAGTGATTAAGAATTGTGTGTTTAAATTGTGTAAAGGCCTGACTTGCATATACGTCAAAAGAAGGGCCTGTTCGTTCTTATGTTAGCTTATTTTGTAGGCAGAGAAGGTGTTCTCTTGGAAAGGCTCTCTGGGCACAGTTGGTAGATTCGTACAGAGGGAAAATCTGTTGAAATGTATCTTCTGTTGCAGGTGCAAGGACACATGCCTCGTTAGCGAAAGACTGGCTCTTTGTTTTAGGAGTTAGGGTGGTGGGAGGCATTGAGATGGGAGTATACTGGAATGTAGGGATGATACTTTCAGCGGAGAAGGTGCCTCGGACTCAAGGTCGTTGTAACCGTCCTGGATAAAGTAAGAGTTTCGATGGAAAAGTACGAGAAGGAAGACCTGGCCGAAGAGGCGTGACAAGGGCGTGTTCAATTGGATGTGGATTTTGTATTAGGGACAGTGCCCCGAGGGAGGAGAGGAGAAAGGAGGTAGAGGAGACCAGAGAGAAGGGCCAAGAGAGAGATCTATTAGGAAGGAGCATCTTAGAATGAGCTCGAAATGCTAAGTGAGTGTACTTCTTAGGAAGTCTTCACAGCTGATACCTTTTCTTTTACTCTTGCCTGGGGAAATTTGTTAAGTAGGTATGTCACCTTATTGATAGAGTAGGGACAGTTAATGATTTTACGCTTATTTAGGTAAATGAAGAATAATATAGAGATTGGAGCAGTTATCGTTTGTTTAATACTTCTGGAGCTAACGATTCTTCTTATTCTGAGTCGGATGAGACTCCTGCGTAGGATGATGTTTGTATTAGTGCCCATCTATTTCTTTAACCTCATGTTGAGGTGCTTACATGTGCAGTTATTCTTGGCTGTAATAAAATCCCGAAATTGAATTCGGAGTCAGTGGTCTTTTAAGGTAAACTGGATCTTAAATTGTTGCATAACAGAATTGGACTTTCTTCCCTTCACACTATTCAGCAGGTAAAAAGATCCTGGTGACCTGAGGATTCTTAGTGATGGTGAGATAAGATAAGAATCCCGCTTTATCAGTTGGTAGCAGAGTAGGATGGTTTCCTCTGATAGTAAGGGGAGATCTAGATTAGGATAAGAGATTATTTGCCCCATAGAGCCCGAGTGATGATGATCCAGTGGATTGGAGGACGACGGCGGTTGCTGAAAACTGACGGAGTGTGACGGTGCGGCGGAAGTAGCAGTTTGCGGTAGAGTGAGTATGAACAGGGTGATGCTTGCTAGATTGCGGTGTTTAATTGTTGTGTGATGTCTTGCGGAGTTGGAATGAGAGTCGTGTGATTGAGGATCGGACCGTGAGCGTGCGCGGGCCGAGAGATTTGATTTGATATCCCGGGATAATAGATTGTGGTGTAGAAGACACCCAGAGCTGAGATTGTTGACCAGAGGTTGTGGGAGTCATGAGACGTCGTTGATTAACCCACTGAAGATAGGGAGCATATGTGTGAGTGTGTGAATAACCGGCGCTGGTCGTAGGTTGTTGTGTGCAGAACATTGAGTGTTTGGATCCTATCGATTGTGTCAGAGGTGATTGTCCGGTCGTTCGCGGACAGACAGTTGCCAGATTGAGGTCAACAGTTTCGAGAGCCTGTTCGGTCATTGGTGGACCGACAGTCAGAGAGGTGATTGTCCGGTAGGACAGACAGTTACTTCAGAGTGTGAGTGGGACACGTGGGAGCGAGAAAGGGTGAATTGCAAAGGAGGGGAACCGCTGCGAGTGGAGGAAGAGTGACGTCAGACAGTGTCGCGCTGCGATAGGCCGGTTGGTGTGAGCCGCGCTGGCATTGGTGGATTGAAATCAGGAAGTAAAACGAAACCTTGTGCGCGAATGGAAATCTGCTTCATCATGAAATGTTTTAAGGTTTTACGAGAACTCTGTAGAGGGGATAGACATGTGGTTACTCGGGGTGGAGAGGAAGCCCCTCCCGAGGACACGCCAGCACATTACATTGCTAAGAATGTAGGATTACATACTATAATTTGGCTTGAGAATTGGTATAAAATGACAGAAGGAGAAGGAGAATTGACTTTTCCACGCTATGGTACTTTCAGGTTGGAAGTGTTGTACCAGTTGAAATCTGTGATGTCTTCCTTGCAACCACTACCCAGACACAGTTTGAGGCGCTACATGCATGGATTAGAGCAGCGTATGACAGGAGAAGAGACAGAAGCCAGGAAAGGGTGAAGAAGTCGATCAGGGCATTTCAAGATGCGAGATGGGATGCACTGGAGAAAAGGTGGAGAGTGGAAACAATCGAGGGGGATAGATTATATCCGTTGATAGAGAAAACGGGAGGTACGCAGGGAAGGAGTGCAGAGGAAGATGATAGTGATATGGATGACAGCTTGTTAGAAAGACTGCTGTCAGAGAGACCACCTCCATTAAATCCAGAATATAGCGAAAGAAATTCGATTGTGGCAGGAAGGACGGGCGAGTCACTGAATCAGACAAATGTGAGAGTAGTGGGAAAAATCTCCACAGGAACGGAGGGAGTGGGAACCCAGTCTTCCATAGGGAATATGCGGTTGCCGGACACCCTGACGGTACCTGTTACCATCGGTCCTATAGTATCGGTGTATGACCCAGATCGAGTAAGTGAAGGGAGTCTAATGCAGACGACAGGGAGAGAGGGGATCAGCGTTGTAGGGAGTGGCGTAGAGGAGGAAATGGTCCGTTCTCCGAAGCCCATAGAAGCGAGCACGCACCTGCCAGCCACCGCAGACTCCTCTAGTGGACAGGTGGATGTGAGACCGGTAAGACCAGGGTCTTTGGTTGAGTCCAAATCAGCTTTGAGAATGTGGGTACCGCCTGTAAGGAATCAGAGCGATAGGATGCCAAGAGATGTGGAGCAAGACAACTCAGGCGACAGACCAGGTTCCAGGAATACAATAGAAGAGAGCAAGCCACGAGAACAAAGCAGTGATTATGACGAGCGGAATGGTGCGGCTTGTCGAGAAGCTTTGAGGAGTGCAGTGAAGGCAAGGTTGCTGGATGTAGTGAGACTAAAGGCAGAGGTAGACGAAATGATTAGTGGGAACCTGCCTTTGGAGAGAATAGAGCTCTATGAGCCAGACAAGCTGCTTTTTGTAGCAAAGGATGTGACTCGTAAAGCGAGGGCCGCACATGAGAAATTGACAGAATTGGCCAAGAAATTTGAGGTGGATACGAATAAAACGAAATCGTTGCAAGGATCCCATAGGTTGCAATATAGTGATCAAGAGCTGGAGGAGAAAAGGGTCACAGGATTAAGGATGCATACTAAAGACCTGATTGTAGGGATGCGTATATGGATAATGCTAAACAAATGGGAGGAAAGGTGGTCGAAGAAGAAGATAGCCAAAAAGACTGTAGGAGAAACGCCGCCCCCGGGGGGAGGGACGATGGGCGTAAGGAATTATCCTTTACGAGAAGTACAGAATGGAGGGTACGTGCATGTGCCATGGAGCAGAGGTGACTTGGCTGCGTTTACAAATGATTTTCCTCGGCTGAGGGAAAAACCCGTAGAGTGGTACAAACAGGTCGAGCGTTTTGTTAAAATTTCGAAGGTATTGTGGATTGATTTGAACACCTTGTTTGATATAGTAGTACCAGGAGATTTGTGGACAGCTTGTAAAATTGCAGTTGAGTGGCCGACCTTCGATCCTGAAAGAGACGCTGTTACAAATGGTCCGTCACCTATTGTTATGAAAAAGTTTGAGCAAGTCATTACATGGTTGAAGTTGAAGATCTCGCCTCAAGACATCGATTGGGTTAAGATAGATCGAACTGTGCAGGAACCCAAGGAGACAGTGCATGAATATTATGAAAGACTCCTGCAAGCTTTTAAACAGTATAGTTGACTAGATGTCTTAGACCCCAAGGATATGGGACAGTTTGTCTCAAAGTTTGACTTGGGATTGAGACCAGAGGTTGGCCTCATGATACAGCACCATTTGATCTGCTGGCAGAACAAGGCGGTAGATGAAATCTTGCGGTATGCGAGGTACTGTAGTGATGAAGTAGACTCAAAGCATCGGAAGCTAAAGGACAAACTGATGCTTGTTCAGATGCAAACAGCTCAGGTCCAGCCTAGCGGAGGGACACTGGGAAGAAGACAGGGAACTTACCAAGGGAACCAAAATGGGCAAGGTCAGGGAAAAGGGAAACCTATCAATCCCAAGACGGGGATGGATGTGGCGACATTGAAAAAGACCACTGCGTGTCATCTTTGTCATCAGATTGGACATTGGAAGCGCGAGTGTCCCTTGAACCCAGCCAATCAGGTGCAGCAGGAGGTAGAAGTGGGTCAGGCACCCGTGCCGGAGGTAGTCAATACTGTGACAAGGCCCAGATCGATGAAAGGGGCGACGTACAACCCACAGGTGCAGGTCCCCCAGCCACCGAGAATTTCGCAAGGAGTACGGACTTACCAGCAGATGCCCCGTTTCGAAGGGTATGATGAGTACAGTCCAGACCCGTTAGCCTGACGGTGCCTGAGGGGGGAGGACGACTGCACACTTGGAGCAGTCTTGGAGGTAGACCAGAGAGGACCTTTTGTGGAGGCAGACATTGATGGTCATCCTACCACTCTTTTGGTTGACACTGGTGCTACCCGGTCTACTGTAAGATCAGCAGTAGTCCCCAACCTACCCCTCTCAGGACAATCGATCCAAGTGGTTGGAGTGGCAACAAAAAGATAACTAGCCCATTGACCGAACCGATCCCAGTAAGAATAGGCTCTTTCCAAGCTAAACACCAGTTTGTGGTGTGCGATACGAGTCCAGTTTGTCTGTTAGGAAGAGATCTGTTGTGTAAATTGAACTGCACTATCTATTGCACACCAAGGGGAGTGGAGGTTCAGACGAAGGATGATGATGCTACCTTTAAAGTTGCTAATCAGCACCTGTGTATAGAAATGTATCCAGTGGTGACAGTGGAAGAACTTCCACTGGATGTGAGAGATTCTGTGTCACAAGAGGTGTGGGATTTTACGGGAGAAGAGATCGGACCGATCAAGGGGGTTGAACCTATACAGATTCAGGTTAAGCAGAATGCCGAATTCCCTAGGACGCCCCAGTACAATCTGTCACCCGAGACGGTTGCAGGGATTAGACCTGTAATTGAGTCTATGATCAAGCAAGGCATTCTGAAGGAGATAAGAGGTAGCCCATGTAATTCACCTATCATGGGACTACAGAAACCGAGTGGGAAGTTCAGGATCGTGCAAGACCTGCGAAAGGTTAACACGATAGTTGTCCCATGTTGTCCAGTGGTACCAAATCCATCAGTGATACTGTTTCAGATCCCATGCGAAGCAGAGTGGTTTACTGTCATTGATTTGTGTCAAGCATTCTTCTCGATACCGCTCCACGAGGAAAGCCAATTTCTTTTTGCTTTCGGGCTGGAAAATCGCGTGTTAACGTGGTGTCGTATCCCTCAAGGGTATACAGAGAGTCCATCGATCTTTAATCAGATCTTGAAGAAGAATCTTGAGAGTCTCGTATTGCCACAGAACTCAGTTCTTGTGCAGTACATAGATGACCTACTTGTGGCATCAGAAACAGGAGATGCTTGCAGGATAGACACGATAGCCCTACTGAATCATCTGGCAGAGAATGGACACAAGGTGTCCCCGAACAAATTGCAGTACTGTCTGAATGAAGTACAGTATTTGGGTCACAGATTAGAAAAAGGCAAGAGGAAGGTGTCACCAGACCGAATTGAGGCAATAATGAATATGGCAGTGCCCACCTCTCAGAGGGAAGTCAGGATGTTTTTGGGAATGGTCGGCTATTGTCGTCAGTGGATTCCAAATTTTTCCTTGAGAGCAAAGCCTTTGCAGAGGCTCACGCACAAGGACGTGAGCGATCCGGTACCATGGGACGAGGAGTGCTTGATGTCATTCCTACGACTGAGAGAAGGGTTGTGTTCTGCACCAGCTTTGGGAATGCCTGATTACAATAAGGCTTTCTCACTGTTCTGTTGTGAGAGAGAAGGTTGTGCATTAGCAGTCTTAGCTCATAACCATGGAGTTGTCCGTAGACCAGTTGCCTATTTTTCAGCTACTTTAGATCCAGTAGCTTCTGCGTTGCCCGGATGTCTCAGATCCGTTGCTGCAACAGGTGTCAGCATTGAAAGATGTGAAAGCATTGTAATGGGTCACCCTCTAACAGTTTATATACCACACTCTGTTGAATTGTTAATGACCAGGACAAAGACCCAGCACCTAACGAATAACAGGTTAACGAGGTATGAGCAAGTCATACTTGCCGCAGAGAATGTGACTCTGAAAAGGTGCTCTGTCTTAAACCCTATGACATTAATGCCCATACCGAATACCGATGATGAAGATTGTGCGGACCATGATTGTCTTGATGTGACTGAACTGTGCACCAAACCGAGACCTGACATTGTCGATGAACCACTGACTGACCCAGATGAAATTTTCTTTGTCGATGGTTCATGCCTAAGAGACAGTGTTGGTCAACTGAGAGCAGCGTTTGCTGTATGTACCATTTCAGGAGTGGTTGAGGCTGCTTGCCTAGAAGGAGTACACTCCGCGCAGGTAGCTGAGATCATTGCCTTGACTCGTGCCTGTTTGGCCGCTGATCAAATCCGAATCACGATCTACACGGACAGCCAGTATGGGTTTGGTGTGGTTCATGACTTCGGACAGTTATGGTCACAGAGGGGATTCTTGACATCATCTGGTTCACCCATTAGGAATGGAGAACATGTAAGACAGCTGTTAGATGCATTGCCCGAAGGAAATCGCAGTTGTCAAGTGCACTGCGCATGGAAAGGGGGATGATTTTGTCTCTCTGGGTAATAACTATGCGGACGAAGTTGCCCGTTTCTGTGCAGAACAAGGATGCATATTTACAGAGGGTTACACAGGAGAGAGCCAAGAAAGAACCAAGCTCAATATGATGTTGGCCATGGCAGACACTTGGGAGGAACTCAAGTGCCTGCAGGATGAAGTTCCAGACCAAGAACGGAATGGATGGGTCAGAGCAGGATGTGAAAGAGGGGATGTGGATGTTTGGGTTTCCAGTGATGGGAGGGCGGTATTGCCAGAGAATCTGCTGAGCCCGATGGCGAGACTAATACATGGGCCGGTACATCTTGGAAGAGATGCAATGATGCGTGTGTTTAGACAGACGTGGTATAACCCACGATTTCGTGCGGTTGCTGAAGCAGTTTGTCAGAGGTGTGTTACGTGTCAACAGATGAATGCTGGAAAGAAGACTGTGGTCACATTGAGTCACATTGGAAGGTCAGGAGGACCCTTCAATAGGATGCAGCTAGATTTTGTGGAGATGCCCAAGTGCAATGGGTTGAGGTACATTTTGGTGGTGGTGTGTGTATTCTCACGGTGGGTAGAGGCTTACCCAACACGCAGGTGTGACACTCTCACAGTGGCTAAGTTATTGTTGAGGGAACTCATCCCGAGGTTTGGTTTTCCAACCTCTTTGGAATCGGATAGAGGAACACACTTCCACAGTGAAATCATGAAGTTACTTTGTGCCACATTGAATGTTGATCAGAGACTACATTGCAGTTATCGACCAGAGGCTTCTGGGATAGTGGAACAGGTTAATGGGACTTTGAAAGCCCGGATGGCAAAAATGTGTTCGTCAACGTCTCTGAAGTGGCCTGATGCCCTGCTGCTTGTGCTTATGAGTATTCGCAGTGTCCCCGACAGGAGAACTGGGTTGTCCCCCCATGAGATCTTGATGGGGAGGGCAATGCGGTTGCCAGCAGTACCAGCTACAGCTTTGATAAACATCACTGATGACTTGATTCTCGATTACTGTAAAGGACTATCTGATGTGGTCCGTTCTGTGTCCCAGCAGGTACAAGCTGCAGCTGTCCCGGCCTCGAGTGATCTGTGCCACGACCTGTGTCCAGGAGACTGGGTGCTTGTTCGAAAGCACGTGAGGAAGACCTGTCTGGACGTTCGGTGGTGAGGCCCGTACCAGGTAATACTGGTAACGAACACAGCAGTGAAGTGTGGAGGATTGCCGAACTGGGTGCATGCTTCCCATACCCGCAGAGTTTCAGCACCCTCGGAAGAAACAGCTCCTCTCGTGAATGAAAATCCAGCTGATGTGGCAGGGCCACATGAGAGGACAAGTCAAGCTGTGAGGGTCGCTGATGCAGCTGGTTGTGCACCAGGGCAAGCTGAAGGGGGTTACGACAACCAGAACCCCGACTCTGACTCGGATGACGGAGGTGTTGCTGTGGGTGGAGTAGAGTCAAATTCAGCAGAAGGAGGAAGTGGTGCACAGGGTATAGTGGGGGAAAGCGGAAGAATGACCAGAACTGAGGAGGCTTGGCCTGAGAGACAGAGGCGACTGAACCTGAGGTTGGCACCCGAAAGAGATCTTGCTCCAGTGTCCGAAACGTCTGAATCAGAAGCAAGTGACGGAGAGCAGGCTCAAGAGGGTCGGAGGAGGTCGAAAAGAACGAGAATACCTTGCCAGAGATACGCTACCCCGGAGTGGACTTACACAGTGACTGATGCAGGGAGTAGTGAGTTCGGGGAGGCTGAGGTCCGTGCAGGTGGTCAGCAAGAGCCCGAACGTGGTGTTGAAAGTGGTGCTGTTAGTGCCAGGGCTCGAAGTCGAAGAAATACTGACCCTCACGGTTCCGAATCACCCGCTTCTGAGTAAAGTCTGACAATTGGTTCTGCATCGACTCGAATTTCCGTCTTTTGGATTTGAGCCGCCTTCACATGAAATGATAATTCTTCGTCTTGAACTTTTGTATCATGTTCTAGAAGCGCTTACAGCTGACCTTATTGTGGATTGAGGATAAACTGTTGTAAATAAAAGCCTAAAGAAGAAGATAACCTAGGTCCGAGTGGAAGAAGAATAAACTTAGGGACTTTCCGCAGAAAAGGAACGAGAGCTTAGGGAAGTCTTTTCTGGACTATGTAAATAAGAAACTGTAGCTGAAGAGGGGATTTCCAGAGGTTTCGGAGTGTTGCTCGAACTGGTTAAGCAAGTCACGTGCGGAGAAGACAGAGACTTTTGAGTGCTCGTTGCTGAAACCAAGAACTTTGAGAACTTTCGAGACCATGGAGGCTGGAGATCCACACCGTAGATCCAAAGTGATTGTAGGCACATTTATAGGGGGTGTGATCGTTTCTATAATCATAGTAGTTGTAGTTTCATATGTGGTTCCACACGAGCTAGAAGTGCAGGGGGTGCCAGGGACTCCAACACCCACTACACCTAGCAAAAGGGAGGGAAACATAGGAGCTGACAGAGCTTTGCTAATAGAAGAGAGTCGTAGATTGCATATAGATTTGTCTAGAAGTGATTTTAAGCTTAATGCGTATGCCAAGCTGCTATATGAGTATGTAGATGCGATGAATGCGAAAGATTGTTATGTGCGTATGCAGTTGCCAGCTTCAGTGGATGAGGGTATCAGATATCACCATCTTCCGCTGACTTATGGAATTTCGTGTAGTTTGTTGTTGAGTGTGTTCTATGGAAGAGGTCACTATGAGTACTTCTTTTCCAACTATGACGCCGTGCTTTCAGAGGTTCCTGCCCATAAGCATTTGAACAAGTATGATTATTACAAGGCGGAAGATAGACTTGGAAAGTACTTCATCCCGACTTCGACTTTAGATACAGCTTATGCCCATAGACACAATTTAACCTATGCATTAACAGAAGTAGAGAAGAAGTTTGTAGATCAGGTAGAAGATAGATATAGAATGCTAACACAAAAACGGCAAAATGGAGATAGCCCTGTAGATTGGACAGACGAGGAGAAATTGCACCCAACAAAAGGAAGTTATGGTCCTATAGCGTTGGATATGGGCCAAAGGGGAGAGTTGTGTGTGAGACGTGTGCAGACTTATTATGATAAGGTCTCAGTGGGACAGAGCGAGTGTGATCATGTTTTCACTATGGAGGACTCAGCAACGAATTGTCTGCAAGGCACTGTACAAGTGATACCTACGGTGTATTTTGTGTGCGGAAGGAATGCTTATGTGAGGTTGCCAGCGAACTGGTATGGTACTTGTTACTTGGGAATAATATTTCCAAAGATCTATCATGCTGAGGATTTGGAGCTTTTGGAAGGTGGAAAGCATTCGAGAGTGAAGAGAGGTGCAAGTGCAGGAGCTGTAGTAGGATACATCTTTGGAGCAATGATACCCAGTTTGGGAGTGATTTTGAATGATGTGAAGATCCGGAGATTGGCGACTGTGGTTGATGAGTTATCAATGAATACAGCAAAGTCGTTGATACTTGTGGATGGAGAGATGTTGTCGATAAGGACAATGGTTTTGCAGAATCGTCTTGCTTTGGATGTCTTATTGGCAAAAGAGGGCGGAGTCTGTAAAATGTTGAAGGTTCAAGAGTGCTGCACTTATATACCAGACCACAGCAAGGATCTGGAGAAATATATAAGTAACATCACTACGATCCATACGAAGATAGCGGATTTGACTGGAGAGGGAGTTTGGGAGAAAGTTGGCAAGGGATTTGGTCAAGTGGGAAGCTGATTTGCAAATATGGGAAAGGGATTCCTTGGCTATGTTCTGAGACCTCTCATAATTCTAGTGGTTTGTGTGGTTTGTCTGTGGGGTCTGATCAGAGCATACAAGTGGTATCGAGCTGGTAGAGCTGAGAGAGCTTTGAGGGAAAATGAGACGAGAATGGCTAGACGGCAGGACAGTCACTATCGAAATATTAAGAGTTTGGAGAGATTCCGACAGGGGAGAATGGCAACAAGTTCTGTTTAGGTCAGTTCTTTCTCCAAGGGAGTTGTAAAGGTATGATGACAGGAGTCATCAAAGGGGGGGAACTGATAGAGTGCCATGCTCTCGTAAAATTTGTAGGGGTGCATCATAATCACCGTTAGTTCGCACCTGCATATATCCAGATATATATCAATGAATGGCCAGTAAGATGTAGTTTTAAACCGCAGTTATTAGAGTGAATAGAAGCATAATTGTGCTATTTTTAATCATGCAATTGTGATGCTTAATTGAAATGTCTTAAAATTATGCATAAATGAATTAGCCCATGTGTAATTGAGATGCAGTAGTTAAACGTGTACCATATTAAGTTGCACGTGTAGTTTAATTTTCGCATATGAAATGTAATGAACCAATGCTTATAGAAGTGATTAAGAATTGTGTGTTTAAATTGTGTAAAGGCCTGACTTGCATATACGTCAAAAGAAGGGCCTGTTCGTTCTTATGTTAGCTTATTTTGTAGGCAGAGAAGGTGTTCTCTTGGAAAGGCTCTCTGGGCACAGTTGGTAGATTCGTACAGAGGGAAAATCTGTTGAAATGTATCTTCTGTTGCAGGTGCAAGGACACATGCCTCGTTAGCGAAAGACTGGCTCTTTGTTTTAGGAGTTAGGGTGGTGGGAGGCATTGAGATGGGAGTATACTGGAATGTAGGGATGATACTTTCAGCGGAGAAGGTGCCTGGGACTCAAGGTCGTTGTAACCGTCCTGGATGAAGTAAGAGTTTCGATGGAAAAGTACGAGAAGGAAGACCTGGCCGAAGAGGCGTGACAAGGGCGTGTTCAATTGTATGTGGATTTTGTATTACGGACAGTGCCCCGAGGGAGGAGAGGAGAGAGGAGGTAGAGGAGACCAGAGAGAAGGGCCAAGAGAGCGATCTATTAGGAAGGAGCATCTTAGAACGAGCTCGAAATGCTAAGTCAGTGTACTTCTTAGGAAGTCTTCACAGCTGACACCTTTTCTTTTACTCTTGCCTGGGGAAATTCGTTAAGTAGGTATGTCACCTTATTGATAGAGTAGCGACAGTTAATGATTTTACGCTTATTTAGGTAAATGAAGAATAATATAGAGATTGGAGCAGTTATCGTTTGTTTAATACTTCTGGAGCTAACGATTCTTCTTATTCTGAGTCGGATGAGACTCCTGCGTAGGATGATGTTTGTATTAGTGCCCATCTATTTCTTTAACCTCGTGTTGAGGTGCTTACATGTGCAGTTATTCTTGGCTGTAATAAAATCCCGAAATTGAATTCAGAGTCAGTGGTCTTTTAAGGTAAACTGGATCTTAAATTGTTGCTTAACAGAATTGGACTTTCTTCCCTTCACACTATTCAGCAGGTAAAAAGATCCTGGCGACCTGAGGATTCTTAGTGATGGTGAGATAAGATAAGAATCACGCTTTATCACCTCTGCGCCCACATCTATAATGTGGTGCACTTTGTAATACCAAAGTGCTCATGAGCGCAGAAAGCAGGTGCACATGCTCATGGGGAGCTTTGTTTAATAAGGCCCCTGCTATTCCTACGGTCAGGCTATCATGTAATATACATGTTGGTACCACTGAAATTGTCCTATGCGACCCAAAAAAAAAATAGAATTGTGTCTCTTTTCAAAATACGATGCACAAAAGTATGAATCCCATATTTATTAAAAAAAAAGTAAAATTATAATGTACTTTTGAGAAAGTGATCATTGATAGAGTGAAACAGAAATAACACCCACAGTGCGGGGGTTTATCAGATTATCTTATTGCCTTAAATAAACCTTACTAACAAAAACGTTTTCTGATTTAACAACTGTACCTGAAGATAATGCTAAACTGGAGTGCTGAAAGTGGGGAACGGCCAAACTAAGAATAACTGAGAATTGTTAGTGCTGGCAATTGAAAGTCTTTCTCCTCGCTTCTATTTCTGAAATATCCATCTAAATTAAAGAACAAAAATCCAATATGGTTCTTGGTCTGGACTTTACTTTAGCAGACATGTATCGAGCTGACCCCTTGATGTTGGCCCCTGGAGTTATATCTGTTCATAAGATGTGGAAGAATATGAAAGTTAAAACTACAGTCCACTTACTCTCCTGGATGGTACAGGAAAAATGTATGGAAAGGTCTTGCATCGTTGCATTCTGTACTGGATGTAAGAATATAATATAGTAGCTAAAGTCAAAGTTAATATTATGGAACTTGTAGATGAAATCGATATTTGAATGTCTTGTGTATATGTATACCCTGGACACTAACTCCTAAATCATTGAGAAGATTATTTTAACTGTGAAGCGTTCAAATGATCAGCTGTTCATAGTACATTCTGTAATGGCTGTTCTGCCTCTTTTATGTACTATGCGGAAATCGCAGCATAATACTTCAGCTGATTTGAGAGTTGGAGACTTTGGTGGAAATAACCATAGATGAAGAAACAGACTTTTGAAAAGTGCATGAAAGAGCCATGATAACTTCCAATAGGATCCATGCTAAAGATAAACAAAATGAATGGGATATATTGGGCAGCAAAAGCGAGAAACCAGCGCCCATGCGTCCTGTTAGTCTTTATTGAGAAGATAAGGAATGTAAACCAGGATAAAGTCTTCAAATTCTACAACACTTTTTATTGCTGATCTGGACGCTTACAGATAATCAGACGATATGCTCATCCAATCCTTGGACTCTCTGCAGAGAGCACAGGCCATTTGTCACATATGTACCATCTGTAAATATGGGAAAGTATGTGAAGGGGTACACAGCTGTCAAAATATGGTTAAAGTCAGGAAAAGAAAATGCAGTGCTTACAGGTGAGGGGAAACAGCATTTACAACGCTGTTTCCACAACGCGCATTGTTACCACGCGTGCCATTACATCGCAAGTCGTAACAACGACTTGCCGTAGGGGGCGTGCAACACCAGGGAATGTGTTGGATTTTAAATCCAACACCTTCCCTGCTGTTCCACAACTGGAGTAGGAATAGTAATTAATTCTATTCCTAAGTCCAGCGCGCCCCCTACAGCAAGTCATTGTTACGACTTGCGATGGAATGGCATGCGTGGTAACAACGCAGTCGTTGTAATGACCGCGTTGTAAAGCCATGCTTGGTGAATGTATGCGTAGTAACGTCATACATTCACAGGTGAGTGAATGGGTTTGCTGTGTAGGGGGGTGGTGAAGTGGAGGAGATGAAAGGAAGTACATGCAACAGGAAAGAGTGAAAAGGCAGAGCTGAAGAGGAAGACATGTGAGATATGCAGATGAAAGATTTCAGAAACATGTGTGGACAAAAGGGTGCAAGTATCTAACAGAGCCGGAGAAGACAGAGGAATGTGGTGTGAAGGGGAGAACTTGAGTGATTGAGATTACTCCGAAGACCGCAACCTCTTCCACAGCCATCGGTAATGTTCAATTCACAGTCTCACATTTTCAGAATGTATATGATAATACAAACACTGCCAAAGTCAATAGGTCTGGCTTGATTCAGGCCTATGTCCAATGTTGTGCAGTGCTTGAAATGGAAAAATAGAAGTGCAGGTACTCTGTACCAGAGTACCTGATTGTTTCTGAGAAGTGCCGGTACTCTCCAATTAAAAGTACAGCATTTCTCTTGAGAAGTGCCGGTACTCTCCCTCTCAAAAAAAACCAAGCATTGGCATAGCCAATAGGTCTCGCCTTTGGGACCTTATAAGTGTTTAGCCATGCAACAGTTGATGTTGTTGCACCAAGGATATTGTGCTGGATAACCAAACACTTATAAGGTCCCAAAGGCTAGACCTATTGGCTGTGCCAATGCTTGTTATTACAAGGAGTGGGAAGCAGTGGAGAGAAGAATGATGGTGAAAAAGCAGAACGTGTGAAGAAAGCAGAGAAAACGGGTGAGGGCAGGATTGTAAGTGGGGCTGGACCTGCTGGGTCTCAGACACGGCAGTTATTAAAACGAACTTTACAAGCAAAATACTGATTGATGTCTCAACAGTGACCGTAAAAACCCTCAAAATAATCCATGTCAGTGATGCAGTACCTGTTTACATTTCACATTTTCCTTCTTCTTCATTTAGCATTCCCATACAAGTGAGGAAAGAGAAGTGGTTGTGTGTGTCCGAGTTGGAGAGGGCATGGGAATGAGGAGGTGCTGGATGGAAGTGCTGCTAACGAGTATTGGCAAACATGTTGTTTGTTGTGTGATACACCTGCATGTAATAACAGAAAACTCCCAGGCACCCAAATACTGATGATGATGTGGGAAGGACAGGGGTTTAGTTCACATTTTCTAAGCCACACCCTTAATTGTATCGGCAACCCCACTTGGAAGATACCACCCACATTTGCACACCACATAAAATACCGGGTGTGGGAGACAAAGAGGATGCAAAGCGGAGTGGGAATCAGCATGGCGAGAAAAGAGCAAAATGATAAGCACGGGGGGTGGAGAAAACTTTGTTACATAGAGTGGAAGATAGAAAAGAGGAAGAGGAGGAACTAAATGTCTGGGAAGTGCGCTGTGGTCAGCAGAAAAAGGAACGTCGTTTGTTGCAAGGTGCGAGGAAGACCGAAATGCTCACAGACCAATTTGCCTTTTCAGTGTGGCCAGTCCAGTCAGCGATAGAGAGATGGATGGGGCAGAGGTCCGAGAAGGGAGAGATGGCTGTAGTTGGGAGGCAGCAGGATTCTATAGGGAGAGAGAAGGGAATAGATATAACCAGAGGAAGATAGGCTTGGAGCAGAAAGAAAAGGATAGAGGAGCGAAGTGGGCACAGAAAAATGAGGGGAGGAAAATGAGCAAGAGAAAAGGAAATGGTAAATATTTAGAATGGAAAAGAGAGAAAAATGGTTAGAGACGGCAGTACATGGAAAAGGGGCACAGGGAAAGGAGGAGGGGAAAATGAAGGAGGTGAAGGTTGATGGATGCAGGGCAGGAATGGAAACGGGGTAGAAGGGGATGGAGAAGAGAGAGGAAAGAGACATTGGAGAAACAAGGAGAAGATGGGCAGGCACAACATGAGTGGAGCGAGTTCCTCCTTGAAACAAGGGTTCCCTCCATCTCACATCTTCTCCCATCAGTCTGCACAGAAGCACCAGTGGTGTCAGTCTGAGTCAGAGCAGCAACCTGTATGGGGAGGTGCCTGTATTAAAAAAACACACACAAAAACACGCACAGAGAGATATACACTGCTACAGTCGTACAAAAACAGAGATAAATGCACGCACACTAGAACACACGTACACACGCACGCATGACCATGCACAGACATACTCACACGCACTCTCACAAATACTCACGTAGGACCCCCACCTCCGAGTACCCCTAGAGTACATTTTAGGGAAGACCCTGATTTTGCCCCTTAGGGCTCCCTACCACCCCTGCCCCCGCTCTATTCTAAGACGAGGTTCAGTGTGATTGCAAAAAAGTGGCCAAATAACGGCCCCTCCCCCACCCAAAGCGGGAATCTTCAAGCAGTACCCCGGGGGTAACAAAGCGTAGCCCATTTTCTTTCTCTTTTCCACTTCTGAGGCCCTGTAGATGGCGCACCCCATCCCTCATACTGCAGAGGAAGAGTCGACGGCAGTGGCAGAAGTCTAAAAGCGGGGCCTTAGCCTTCCGTGCATCGGATCCACAGTAAACACAACTGTCTTATCCGATCGCCGTTCCTCATCGTCGCTCCCCTGCTCGGATATGGATACGGAGGGACTGGAGCCTTCCGGACTGCGGAGTTAAAGGTGAAGCTGGGGGTGGCGGCCATGGCGTATTTTTTCCGCTTTGTTTTGGTTCTCCCGTAGCCGCTCTGTTTGGGTTCCTTCTATCTGCACGATTGTGAGAATTGAGTTTCATACGTAATTATTTTCATCAATATGGCATTTTTCTATTTGGTCAGTGTGATGCCGTTATGCTGCATGATGGAGAGATCGCTTTTAACGTGTTTTAATTTTAACAAGTGTGTATTTTTCTATTGTAATATTTATAGAGCTTACTACTCCTATGCGAGACGTGAAAGCGCTTGCCTACATAGATAGCATAATACCACTTGACTGCTAGAAACGGAAGCATCGCGTGATGGTTGTTTTCACATTAAAGGGCATGCTTCACATATTTTGACACAAAGGAGAGCTGTGCTACAAAAAAAAAACATGCACTGAAACACAAGTGCGGCCCCGCGGCCGCGAAAGTGAAACTCCGGGTTAAAGAAGTGGGAGGGGTGGGGGGAGTGCGATTCCCTTGCGGGAGCGAGCGGCGCCAGGAGCGATAATTGCTACCATTTGGCGCCAGCTGCTCGCTCCCGCAAGTGAATCGCCAAACGTGCACGCGTTGCCATTGAAGGCAATGGAACGCGTGCACGTTTTTGGCTGAAAAGCCGAATCGATTGGAAAAGGTCTTTTTGCCTATGCAGCGCATGCGCGCTGCGTAGGCGAGACCTAAAAAGGGCCGGTACTCCGTACCAGACAGTACCGGCCCATTTAAAGCACTGGATGCAAGAACAGAAAACTTACAGAGAGGCACCCAAATAGTAGTCATGAGCAATGTTGTGTAAAGCATATGAATTCAGTGTTCATGTTTTAAGCCATGCCCTTAATTACATAAACCATGGCTCTTGGAAAAGAATATTAATTATGCTTCTTTGGCAATGTCCCCTTTAGAGACCTCTTAAACAACTGCCTTTTGTGTTTAAGATCAAGAATAAACTATCTACTCAGCGTGATGAGTAAACAATGGTCTCCTTTTGTAGGATTCTTAAACAGCAGTCAGTGCCGTAAAATATTAAATGCTCCCCGCCCCAATCTACAGCTCTTGCCATATAATAGCACATTTCAGAACAAAACTCAAAAGACATGCTTTGTTTAAAAAATATTCTTCAAAAAACGTCTGATTCTCCAACATTAGTTCCTGGAGTAAAAAGCTTTCAGAAGAATAGTTGTGTCATCGGGACAGCTGTATCCCTTATTAAAATATGACATTCCTTGACATAATAAAACTCATGGAAAGTGCTGATAAAACAGAAAACATAATGTATAGAACACACAAAATGAGCCACGTGACAGGTAGTGCAACTCCATGTTGAATGTGTATGTGTGACTGTGACACCGGTGTATCTGCTTTGGACTGCCCATGGTAAAGCATGACACAAGATGGCAGCTCTGGGACAGTCTTCCCAGAAACACAAGTATTTTGCTGACATTTTGCTGACATTTCGGAGCTTTTGACTTAGATGCAGACAGTATTGTGTGAGAGGATGGAGACAGGTCTACCTTAGATATATAGCAAATACTTTCTTTCAAAGGCTTGCTGTTTGCCTCTTCCTGCTCCCCATCATTTGGCAAGATGCAGGGTGTGGGGAAATAGAGACAGTGGTTTTGTTTGCTGTGCAAAGGGTATTGTCCAGGCAGGCCCTATCCCTTGTCTCTCCGGGAGGTGCTATTACCAGAGGGGGACTGGCAGCCAGATACAGTGGTGGCTGGTGTTAAACGGCGGTGGGGGGGATGGGTTGCGTGGGGGAATGAGTTTTTTCAAACCCTCACCTGTTGCCACTGCCCCCTCTTGTTCCTCTTCGCCCGCTTCCAGGGCAGGAATCAGGAAGCACCCGGCTCCCAGTCTCCCCATAGCCAATCACAATGCTGCAATGTAGTTGGTCTGAGCGCCAGGGAATGGGAGGCTGGGCATGTTCTGCACCCAAGCTGTAATGCAGCCTGGTGCAGAACATCCAAAGTGCACATGATGGTTTGGCCGGCCAGAGACGGCCGGCCAAAGTGTCTTGCGCTCTTGGAGTGGGCGAACCATTCCTGCCCTGCTCGGTGAGAAAAGCAGCCCCATTCTGCCCCTATCCAGCTGAGCAAGGACGGAAAATAAAATGATAATAACAATGGGTTATCATTTTATTCTTTCCTTGTTGGCCTGCTCAGTGGGGCGATGCTACTCCGCCTTAGAGAAGAAGCCGCCACTTCCCAGATACATGATCTTCACACATGATTATGCTCATATTTTCGGTGCTCTAGTTTGAGACGCCCCTCACCTTTATGTGCTGTGGAAACATCCCCTGGAACAAATACTTTGTTTATTCTGCAGAGTAGAGTTGCACAGATAGGGAACCAACTTGGATCGAATTCAGGACCCTGACAGGGGAATCATCATTCCCCACCTAGGACATGACTACAAAAGTATGATTGAAACTTCCTTACAGGGTTTCAGATTTCTCGCTGACTGAGCAAGTAGTACTCCACTGAGTACAAACAGAATTCATGTGATCGAGGGGGTTGACACTGACAGTGAACTTCTCAGAGGTGAGAAGACCTTACCTGGGAAGTCAGGAAGGAGCTACTGGACAAGCTGTGACTCTGTACCGGAGTCTGCCTGGCATGCTAAGAGAGTGAAGAAGATATACCTGCAAGTTGAGATTGCCCAGAGGAGCCCTGCCACCATACCTGGGTGCAGGAACTCGCTTGAAGTACTGGTAGTGCATCTTCCTGCCTCCCAATCACTGTTCAAACTCTAACCAGCATGCTGCACCAACAAAAGAGAGGGACAAACAAGAGAGCATAATCGCCTCTGCACCCTACAAAGACAGCTCCTGACACCTGACTTCCTAGAATCTGCCGCCAGATTAGAATATTGGTATTGGGCCTTGGGCTGTTCACTTGTTTGGGAAGGGGCTTTTACTTTGAGTGTGTTACCTACTGGAGCCCCCAGCAGTACCCTCCGACCAAGAGCAGTCTGCGTGGAGCTCTTGAACAGCACTGGAGGAAGACGTGGCCGTTGTACGTGAGAGCTTTGAGCTTGGGTCTTTATTGCCACTACACTGAGGTAATCCTGGGCCCTTGAGCTTGTGATTAGCAGAGATTGAGACTTTTCTGGCTTTAAGAGAAGCTACAGTGTTGGTTGCCAGTGACTGGGTCATTGAGAGACTGACCAATGGCCAAGGACATAGAAGTCTTCTCAAGCTAGTCACTGTGAACCTGTTGGAAGAACCTTCAGCAGCAGTTGTGCAGCATTGTTTTCAGAGCACTGCACAGCTGTCAGAGACTTGTTGATAATGATCTTGCTGGTCTGTCAGCTGGGATTCACCTTGAACAGGTTCAATTCACAACCTCCTTTAAAGCAGTTAGATGACTCCCCTGCCCCTCCAAGAAATCTCCCTTGCATATCATGATGCTGTAGATTTATAGCCTATGTAGGTCCCTGGAATTGAACATGCATCCAGAGGCAGTGGTGGGGAAATAGGAGAGAGTTTCCCTAAAGGGGCTACCTAAAGCCCTGCCCCATCACAAGAGTAAATGCAAAACATTATCCTAAAGCCATGTAACCTTTCACAAAATGCCATGGCTTTAAGGAGAGCCCATCCAACCAACGAGTGACAGTTTTTAAAAATGGCTGAAGGGAGCTGACCAAAAGTCACCTTTCTGTGTAGTGCATGTGCATGTTGTAGGTAGCAGTGTATTAGCAACATGAGGTCGTTAACAAGACAGCTACAGCTGCCATCAGACCTAAAAAGAACTACATAAAATATTAACTGAACTGAAATGCATCAGCTTGAATGATACGAAAATAAGCACCAAGTCATGTGTGACATTGTCAAGCAGGGCTGGCTTTCATGCCAAACGCGCTTTTCAACTTGAAACATATAGTTTCATATTGCCCTTACTGATTAAGAGCCTTCAAGACCCACATAAGGCCTTTTTTCTTTTCTACAGAGATACTTTATTTTACCACAGTTTGACCAGTGTCTACAATACAAGTGCAGCCTGGACTTGTTTTGTTTACATATTTCTGAAGGAGCTGCACGCTTCAGCAGTCAATGCTTGCTCTAGGAAGTGATTATGAATGTTGAACTCAGATACTATATGATTTAGTAATCTCACTCTATAAAAACAATGCTCACTTATAATTATATCATTAGAAACAGGTCTATTTTATTTATCGATATGGAATGAAGGGAGGTGAAATACGACATAGCAAAGAAAACAAGGTTGTTTTCTGAAGTTCTGGGACTTGGATATAACCCAAAATGTAATTATAGAGCTTTTGAAGTAAGGTACTGTGATTCTATTATTGTGAGGACCTATAGACAATGTTATCCAATGGGAAGATAAAGCAAAGTCTCAGCAGACTATATATCTCCTGCAACCATCTTGAATTGCAACAATCTCTGAGTTCCATTCTTTAGACAGAGGAGTATACGAGCCAGAATGGATGCAACACTTAAGAATTAAGTGTCATCATCTGCCTCTACTCAACAAGCAGTCCAACATAGTGGGGTGTCAGGGTTCTGAAGGTGTAAGGTAACCAGCAACAGTTGAGGATATGTATTATGACTTCAGTTTGGCCCTCTATGGTCCCCTAAACCTTCAGGGGTTGGTACTCCATAAACGGATGGTCTTAGTCATGATTTTCTAGTGGTGCAGGCCCCCATGAGTCTATGAGCAAGCAATTTCCAGGGTGTTCGTCAGGGTGAAAAAGGACATTACGTCTCCCACCTTGATGGAACTCAATGGACTTCCACCTGCCAGATTTAGAGATCGCTGCTCGCCCAGAGGTGATCTCTGTGACTTATGAGGAACCAGCTCCTGTGAAAGTACAAATATTTTGGTTGATAGCTGTCCACAAAACATTTTGTTTTACAAAAAAAAAAGTGGGAAATTTTTATTATCTGTCTGTGACTTGCAGTGATGGACAGAAAAAAATCCCATCACACTGCCAACCCTAACAGCGCTGGTGGTCTAATGGTTTACTCTGAAGGCCTCTACTTTGTTAAGTTGTTGGAGTATATATAACAGAGCTAACGGGAGCACCTCCATTGGAAAACTGATGGTCCACCTGACTTATAATTGAGTGGGCAGACCAAGGGTTTGGTAGGAAAAGTTCTCTGTCATGTTTGTAACTGAGTACCCTGTCTGCCAAAACTTAAATCTGGCTCTTAATCTTAAAGCCAAAGAAAGTCTATATAACATATACTGATGCCCATGTAAAGCACTCTAACACTCCAGGACCAGGGTTGTGCTATATAAAATTGCAAAAAATAATTAAAACACAATTATGATAATAAAGGTGTCTTGATCATATGTATATATTCATGGTATGTAGATGTGGAGGTAAGAAGAGTAAATACATTGATAATTTTCTCTCAAGTGCCTGATAATTCAGGAACTCTGCTATACCTGACATCATGGAATGTATATGTGCTTTATGATATGGTGGGCTTCTACTCTTTGAGCATGTTTCATGCAATTAACAAATAAATGCCACTTTTATAATTATTAATATTTTATATGTTTTAATGTTTTGGGGGCAAAAAGAAAAAACAAATCAAAAGAAATGAAAACAAAACAAAAGAACAGAACAGAGAATACAAAGTTGGAATAGAATAATGAAGAGAAGAACAGAGTAGCGTGGAACAGATTAGAATAGAGTAGACTACAATAGAACAGAGTGTAGAATAGAATGGAACAGAATAGACCAATGGTGAGTAGAATAGAGTAAAGTGAAATAGAATAGAATAATGAATAATAGAACAGAGTAGAGCTGGATAGAATAATAGATTAGATTAAAATAAAGTATAGAAGAGTGGAAAAGAGTGGAACGGAATAGAATAGAATAGAATAGAGTGCATGTTTGCTCATCTGATGGGCGGAAGAGTAGTAAATGAAATCGAAGTTTAGGAAAAACTCCCGGCCACCATGCTGATAGCCTTGTTTTAAGTAATCTTATGCCTTGTAACAGCGTTAATGGAAGAGATTGTGTACATTACAGAGGCAAAGACCTTTATAATAAATGTTTTGAACGACAAAAGAGCATTTTAACTCTGAAAAAATATTTTTATTTTTTTAGAAAGCTAATCTATTTTTGTAAATTCATTTTACTGTCCAACACATTGTTCTATTTTTTTTAATGATGTAATTGTGATTTTTTTATTATTGGATATGCTGAGAAAAATAAAGTGTTATTGAAGCTCTGAAATAGAATAGAATGGGATAGAATAGAAAAAGAACATGTGTAAAGAACGCCATAGATGAAAAGAGTTTCTAGGTAGATGTAATTACACATTTTAATCTAATATATGGTTTACATTATGTGCCATGAGGCAAAATAGCACTATGAAAGATATTAAAACGTAAGTTGTAAAAATGATCAAAGTGATGCTCTGAATAACAGAATAAATCATTGTTGAGAAATTTGTTTCTTTGTGTATTGCACTTCCTACTATACTTTTGCCGTTTTTAAGAGCTGAAAATATTTTTTTTTTATTGTTACCCAATTTAGGGGCATATTTACAAGGGGATTGCACCACCGGAACATCACTTTTTCAACGGTCTGGTGGCGCAATGTCCTGCACCATATTTACAAAGCGGTGTTAAGCTACTTTTCATGGCTTAACGCCGCTTTGTAAATATAGTGAATAGGACACGTTACAACGCAAACTTTTACAACGCATGCCTTTACAACGCGGTTTTTACATCGCAACATGCATTACAACGCATGATTTTACAACGCATGCCATCACAACGCATTTTTAGAAACTACACTTACAACGCATTCCATTACAACGCATACCATTACAACGCATACCATTACAACGCATAATACTTTTAGGGCAACAGTAGTGTAAGTGTTGGATAGTGTAGGGGTAAAAATTACTATTCCAACTCCAGTCAGTGCAACAGTAGGGTAAGTGTTGGATAGTGTAGGGGTAAAAAATAATATTCCCACTCCAGTGAGTGCAACAGTAGGGTAAGTGTTGGATAGTGTAGGGGTAAAAATTACTATTCCCACTCCAGTGAGTGCAACAGTAGGGTAAGTGTTGGATAGTGTAGGGGTAAAAATTACTATTTCCCATTACTTACCTTATAATGCATTGTAATGGCATGCGTTGTAATGGCTGCGTTGTAATGGCATGCGTTGTAATGGCATGCGTTGTAGTGACATGCGTTGTAATGGCTGCATTGTAATGGCATGCGATGTAAAGGATGTTGCGTTGTAATGACTGCGTTGTAAAGGTAGTGCGTTGTAATGGCTGCGTTGTAATGGTTGTTTCCCAAATATAGTACCCTTTTATGCAGTTTTCTGCATGAAAGGGGCATGCAATGGGTGTTGCTGTGG
Organism: Calotriton arnoldi; assembly: GCA_963921515.1. Classification (NCBI taxonomy): domain Eukaryota; kingdom Metazoa; phylum Chordata; class Amphibia; order Caudata; family Salamandridae; genus Calotriton; species Calotriton arnoldi. The sequence goes on from CAWUFW010008409.1 coordinate 185,551, forward strand.
GCGTTCCACCACAATACCCATTGCCTTTTGACGCTGCCCCAGATGTACATGGATGTGTAAATCTGAGACAGCGACAAAAACTAACGCCATGCAAAAGCAGGTGTTAGATTGGCACAACGAGGAGAAATACTTTTATTTCTCCTCATTTTTGCTCTTTCTAAGTGTGCTGCATTCAGAAGCACACCTAAAAAGAGCAAATCGCCTTTAAAGATAGTTTATGTGCAGGAAGGTGTCCACTCCTGCACATAAACAATCATTTCCTGCAACGCAGGCACCCTTGCACTATGGTGCAATGGTGTCTGTGTTGGTGCTATGCATCTATTTTTTGCGCCAGCGCAAGGGAAAACAAATGGGTGCACCATATTCTTGTGAATACGAAGCAACCCTGTGTATTTGAAAGGACGCGACACGGTGCTGCAAAATTTGCCGCAGTACAGCGCTGCGCCATTTCCATGTGAATATACCCCTTAAAGTTACTCCGTTTAGCAAAGTAGAAAGGACGGAGGGCTGAGTCGGTCTTGTCATGATTGAAATTGGTGACTTTGTCGGCCACTGCATACCTTAATACAGAGGTCTTCAAACTTTTTGATGCCGAGAAACCCCTGTCAAGATTTTTTAGGCGTAAGGACCCACTCCTGACAAAAATGTCTAGAGCTTGGTACTCCTCATCATTGACAACTATCGACAACCATAAACGCCCCCAATTCCCATAGCAAATCATTTTTACAGTGGGGAAATAATATTAAACAGTGTTTATCACACCAAAGGTCATTGAGCGTGGAAGCGTCCTATAAACAAAGGGCCTCATTTATGAGGAATTGGCATAGGGCAATGCCGCAAGTCTTCTTGCTGCGCTGGTCTACGCCAATGTGAAAGGGCAGGAATGCACCATATTTATGAAATATAGTGCATTCCTGTTCTTTCCCCCTGCGTTGATGCACAAATTGCTGCCTAGCGCCAATGTAGGCTGGATGGTTTTTGTGCAGAAAGGGGCCCCTTCCTGCACAAAGACAATCCCGAGAGGCGTTTTCCTCTTTCTATGTGAGCTGCAGAATGCAATACACATGGAAAGAGGAAAAAACGAGGTGAAATTAAAAAATTTCTCCTAGTTACGCCTGCTGTAGGGAGGCGTAAGGTTTTGGTGCTGCCCCAGGTTTACATGGTTTTGTAAATCTGGGGCAGCGTCAAAATCCGTGGGTGTTGCGTGGGTAAACTCACCACAATGCCCATGGAACACCTACTTGACAGACTAAGGCAAGGCAGCGACTTGTGCTGCTTTGTCTTACTCCATATGTATGAGGCCATGTGAAGCCATGCAGGGTGACTTTTTGTTGCCTCATAGATATGATTATTAATAATAATTATTATTAAATTGAATTTGTAGGGGGCACAGCTACCCTGAAGGGTTTCCCGGTGCTGTCCAGGTAGGGAGGATAAGGTAATGAGTGAAAGGAAAAGGTATTAGAGGTTAAAAAAACAAGTCTTTAAACCCTTGCGGAAGGCACCGAACACGGTTTCCTCTTGTAGGGAAGCAGATAGAAAATTCCACAGGGTCGGTCCTAAATAAGAAAAGGACCGACCACGCATACGAGTACGTTTGACCTTTGGGACAATAAACCTAGTCTGTTGGGCGGAGCGCAGAGGTCGCGAGGGCTGAACTAAGTCTTGCAAATATTTCGGGGCCACCTCTGTTTTAATTTTAAACATATTGCACAAAGCTTTAAATTTGACCCGATTCTCCACCGTCAACCAGTGTAGGTCACGAAGAAAGCCTGAGACAGAGGAAAACTTAGGCACACGACAAAGCAGTCTAGCAGCCCCATTTTAAACCAATTGAAGTCTCTGGATCATTGCTTTGTTGGAGCCTAGATAAAGAACATTGCAGTAGTCCAGTCTAGAGGTAACTAGGGCATGGACTACTGTTCTCTCTGCTGAGAGGGGAATCATCCATAAAATCCTGTTTTATTGATTGAGAAGTGTGTGCCACTGGACCTTCAAAAAAAGTGACTCTCCGGCGGTGCAAGCCTCTCATAAATCAGCCCCAAAATTTTGTTTGTTTTTTAGGTCTTTCACCATCAGGTAGCTACATATAAAATAATGGGTAGCTTATATGAAAAATAACATTTAAAAAGTTGTTACTCAGTGGGAAATGCACTGTATTACATTTTGAAACATGTATTAGTTAATGCACTCCAGAGGTCTGTGTGTAACCTGAGAGCCACAGAATTAAATTTGGTTAGCGCAGTGGAGAATAGTGGCTTGTGTATTTTTTGTGCTACTTGGTCACAGCCTGTGACAGAAGGCACTGTGAATGTGTAAGTCATTATTTTATTTTTGCATTACACACATTATAAGATAGACAGCTACAAACTGTGCAAATAGTTTTAGGATAAAATGGAGCTTCCAAAATGTAAATTTTGGTAATACCGAGCATAAGTAATGCATATTTGTTTGCATAACTGTCCCTTCAACACCTCCTCAAGAGTACTAAGCGCTGTGTAAATTATGTTTAAAAGCATGCACTTCACAGCCCAGTTGTTAACTCTTCCTACTACCACTCAAAACAAAACAAAATCTTTGCCATCACAAAGCAATTAAAGACAGAATCGCTCCCAAGCTCCCTTTACATTTGCAGATTAACTCATAACACACAATTGCATTTAATTCAGGCAACCTGGCATGAAGGATTGTTTTACCTGTCTGCCCAGCCTCTTCGTTTCACAGCACAGGAAACCCAATTAACTAAGCTGAAGCATTTTAACCACTGGAATGAAGCGTCACGGTTTCCACAAGGAAGAGCACCTTTTAGATCCCAGGCAGAAGTGAGGCCTGGAAATGCCGACCCCCTTCCCAGGACTCCGCGGCCCTCCAGGGGATCACGGCCCAAAGATTGAAGACCTCTGCCTTAATAAGAGATCTTCAATTCACTGAACCACCCTACAACCATAGACATGTGTTAATTTATATAAAATAATTAAAGTGCCTATGTCACAAAGAGGAAAGTAGACTGACAACTTTTCCCATGTAAATTATGAGTGGCATCCAGTCTTGATTCTAGTTTTTAGTTTGCATATTGTTTCTTATACTTACACATTTTCCATAATGAATTGTAGACTACCTGTACATGAATAGAAAGAAACAGCAGGACTCATGTGAGCTGCTCACATTTCATATTGATCGACTTAAAATTTCAGCTTTTTTAAAATGTCCTCATTCAAGTGCCTGCAATGGTTACTCTAAGCGTCACATATAAGGCACACAAACACCCCAAAAACCACATCGTTGATCACTCCACCACCAACATTGTACCTTCATTCCACAATGCTGCACTAACACCGTCACAGCACCCCACAACCACTTTCCAGTACAGCACTACCATCTCACTGACCGACACCCACCTCTTTAACTGGTATACTACAAGAATATTGAAAACAATTTCATCAATGGAGGCAGTATGATCAGCTGAAGCGCTAGCGCCCCACCCTCCCACCACTTCAGATGCCAGAACAAGGCATGCCGGCGATCGTGCTGGCCAGCAGATACTTGCTCTCCATGGCTTTGTGCGGCTCCAAAATCGGCTGAGATTAAAGCAGAGCACCAAGGCGAGTTTCTGATCAAGGATCAGATTGCTGCTCGCAGAGATAAAGGGGATAAGCTCTCTGTAGGCATGGTGTAGGATCCATCCTCTCAGGAACACAGGAGGCAGAAGAAGTAGGGTATAAATAGACTTTATTAAGTCAAAGACATCAGAGACCCCATCCAACACTGAAGACTGGTAACTGTCAACTGAACAGTTGCACAGCCTTCCTTAGCAACCTAAAGGTTCTACATTCCATGCAGGGTCACAGAACAACCTGCTCCTAAAGTAAGACACTACATCACCTCCCCCCTAATATATAAGAACATAAACCCCAAAACAATAAGCAACTGTACACCATAAAATGTGAACATCCGAAAAGGAGTATAATTGCCACAGGATATGATGACAAAGAAAATGAAGAAACAAAGCACAGGAGACATGGAACCTTACACAAAATCTTGCAACCTGGCAGGACGTCTGACTGCTCTGTGAGGTCTCAAGCTCCCATCCACAGGAGACATGGATGAGGTGGAACCAGAGGAATCAGACACATCTGTGGGATGACATTTCGATACTCTATTGAGATTCCAAACTCTGTGGTCACTGGTCTTAATGGCATTCCTAAAAACCTTAATAACCTTAAATGGTTTACTAAATTTGGAACTACCTGTACTCAGGCGGGGCGACTTAATTTTGATCCAGTCTCCCACAGACACAACTGTTCCTTTTACAGCTTTACGATCATCAAACCAAACCTTACGTTTTTCCAACACCCGCCTCTCCTTCTCTTTCCAACCTTCAACACATCCAACATTCTCATCAACAACAGATCTCTTAGACAATACCCATGAAGGACAAACTTCAACGTTAGCCACTCTTCCCTTGAACAGACGGAAAGGAGAAACCCCTGTGGAAGAATGTGGGGTAAACCTATATTCTCTTACTTTCGTCCTCATAGCTAGTTCCTAGTTTACTCCTGACACATTAGCTTGCTGCAAAGATTCCTTCAAAACCTTTACGAACCTCTCAACCAAACCATTACTTTCAGGATGGTAGAGAGCTGCTCTCCTGTGCTTAATACCTCTTGAAGACAAGAACTCTTCAAAGATCTTGGAAGTAAATTGAACACCATTGTCAGACAACAAAGAAGACGGAAAACCTTCCCTCTCAAACAACTCGTCTAAAATGTCAATTACAACACTTGACTCCACAGAGTTTACAATCTTAATTTCAGGCCAACGTGAGTGCATATCCATGCATACCAACACATACCGATCACACGTATTCCTTCTTACTGAGCCCAATATGTCTATGGAAATGCCACTCCAAGGTCCATCAGACTGCTTCCTTTTTACCATGGGCTGAGTCCTACATTTTAAGATCTTATCGCTGCCAGCACACTTCTTGCAACCCTTTCTACATGGGCATCAACTCCAGGCCACCAATAAGCTTCCCTTATTCTCTCTTTGGTCTTGACAATTCCCATGTGGCTAGCATGAGCACTCACCAGCAAACGTTCCCAAAGATCACGAGGAGGAACTAATTTACTACCCCTCAAGAGAACACCATCAACCACAGACAACTCCTCCTTGACTTGCCAGAAGGCTTTAAGTTCTTCTCCGCAGTCCTTTTTATCACACCACCTACTCAAGACCATCGAAACAACTTTCTGCAACAACTCATCCTTAGTTAACGACTCCTTCCATTCTTTTTCAGAAATTATGCCCTCACTGATGAGACAGACATCAACTTCTTCATCAAGTTTCTCACCGCCAAACCATTCACCTTCACCCTGAACAGCAACCTCTTCATCACACGTGTTACCTAATCTAGACAAACAATCAGCTAAGGTGTTGCTAGCACCAGGAAGATATGAAACCATAAAGTAAAATTCCTGTAGTGCTACAACCCATTTTTGAATGCGGTGAGACACTAAATCTATACCTTTCCTCGAAAACACCTCCTTCAAAGGTTTATGATCAGTTAAAACCGAGAACTAACAGCCCCACAGAAACTTACGCAACTTGCGTATGGCCCAAAATATGGGAAGTGCCTCCCTCTCAATGACAGAATAATTGAACTCTGCAGCTCTCAAAGGCCTAGACAAAAACAATATGGCTTTCTCTTCACCGTCAAATTTCTGAAGGAGCACAGCTCCAAGACCCTTTGAACTAGCATCAGTCATTAAATAAGATGCTTTCTTAGGGTCAAAGCTACCTAGGTCTGGAGCTTTGTTCAACAGATCTTTCAAATTCTGAAATTCTTTATCACACGACTTGCACCGAACAAACTCACACCCCTTTTTTAAAAGATTTCTTAAATGATCCGTGACACCTGCAAAATTGGGAATGAACTTGTGATAAAATTCAGTCATCCCTAAAAATTTTACAAGTTCATCTTTATCTTGAGGAGCCCTGAGATTGGCAATAGTATTAACCAGGGCGGGCTTAGGTTTGATACCATTAGGTGACAACAAATGCCCTAGATATTCAATTTCTGCCACATCAAAGCGGCACTTGTCAGACCTTAAGGTGAGATCTGCATCACACAACCTTCTTAGGACAGCTCTCATCCTGCAATCATGCTCTTTGGTGCCAGCCCCAAATACCAGAACATCATCCTGGTAGATTTTCACTCCATCCACACCCCTCAAGAATCGCCCCATGACTCTCTGAAATACAGAGGCAGCAGAAATGAGGCCAAAAGGCATCCTCAAAAATTTAAAAAGTCCCAAAAGGCGTCACAAAGGCCATGAGACCTTGAGAGATGGGATATAGTTTGACCTGGTGGTAGGCGGAAGTCAAATCAAGGGAGGAGAAGTGTTTGGCACCACTTAACGAGCACAACATTTCACTGATGTTGGGTAGAGGGTAATGATCAACTACCACAGCCTTGTTTAACTCCCTCAGATCCACACAGAGTCTGGCCTCGCCATTAGCTTTGCGGGCCATAACAATAGGAGAAAGCCACTCCGTGGCTTCCACTTCTTGTATGATGCCGTTGGCCACCAACGTCTCTTGTTCAACCTTCATGCTTTCTTTTGCTAAAAGTGGCACACTCCGAACTTTAGCAACCTTTGGTACAGAATCACGCCTAACTTTTATGTAATGTAAGTAATTCTTGAGACACCCAAGTTTACTATCAAATACTTCGGGAAACTCCTTGACCCAAGGCTTCCATCCGTCACCAACTTGACTAACAGACGGAATTTCTTTCAAGCATACGGAGGTATTCTGATAAGGGTCCAAGATCACATGTAAATCACGTTGATGGAACCAGCTTATGAGTGAATCTCCCTTCATGGAAACATACACCTTTCCAGGAATAATTCTACCCTTAAAGTTGATTGTTCCCCCAAAATAACCCAAAAGATCGATTACTTCTCCGCCATACCCCCTTGGTCCGATATCAGGTTTGGACAACTTAACTTTCTTCATTAAATATTGTTCAAAGAATGACTTAGGAATCAAAGTCACCTTGGCCCCTGAGTCAAATAACATCTTTACTGGTGCATCATTAATTAGGACGACCTCCATCGGGCCATTACCACCAGAACCTTTGACTTGACAAATGTTTATCACCTCTGAATCAGAATAATTTTCATAGAGATCTACTTCCCTGATTTTCTTCAGATCTTTACCTGATCTGCAACATTTTGTAAAATGACCCTTGCGTCCACACACATTACATGTGACTTTCCAACCAGGGCAAGCTTTAAAATTGGCCATATGTCCAGGATTGCCACACCTGAAGCACTTGCCAGAGAAAGTCTTGGATATAACAGGTTTGTTCTCTACATTAACAGGTATTTCGGGTCTAGTTACTTTTTCTTTCTCAATAACCAAAACACCATTTTCATTACTCTTTTTTAAAGGTTCATTTTGACGAATTGTTTCAACACATGCCTTTGAGTGTTCATGAGTTTTAGCAATAGTAAGGACCTCATGGAGAGACGGATTGTCTTTCTGCCATAAGCTATCCCTGGCTTTGTTAATACTACAGCCCAACATGAATTGATCACGAAGATGTTCATCCAAAGATGCTGCAAAATTGCAGGTGGCGGCAAGTTTGCGCAATTCAGTAATGTATTGCTCCACAGACTCTTCTTGCCTCTGCATCCTCCTTCCGAAATGGTACCTTTCAAGGACAGTGCTAATCTTAGGAAGATAATGCAAATCCAATTTTTTATGGAGATTTCAAATTCATTTAGACCCGTGGCATCCCCATCCGAAAGTTCAGAAAGGTGCTAGAAAACTTCTTGTCCTTCAGAACCCAAACAATGCATTAATAGAGATGTTTTCCTTTCGGCGCTGAGAGATGTACCACAGACCCTAGCATAATGGCTAAAAACCTTCTTCCAATTCAGCCATGGAAGAGCAGGCTCCCCAGGAGAAGATAAGAAAAAGGGAGGCGCAGGTGCGTTTTGCATAATGGAAAAACTTAAAACACACAGACACGAAAGGTAAATATAAATAACACACTTTACAAATATTGTATTGAAAGATAACCTTGTTATACAAAACCTGTACCTGTAAACGTACCTGTACTGTTATAATGGAACCAGCACCCCCTTTTTTTTATGCACAATTGAGAACAGTACCTTATCTAAATGCCGGCTTGCTGTGCGTGTCAGCGAGAGTGAGTGCGCAAGGCACAGAAGGAGAGTAAAGATGAAAGGCTGTGCGTGTCAGCGGTGAAGTTCCGTGACATGCGTAATGCCAGTTGAACAAATCGATAATTTTGAGAAGAAACGCCACCAGGGAATGCTGTGCGTGTCAGCGGTTAACCGCGTTGACACGCGTAATGCCCCTCGAAAATCAGGCTGATAATGAAATGAAATCGTACTAGAAAATGCTGTGTGTGTCAGCGCTCAGATTCCGTGACACACATAGTCCCAATCAAAGATGGCGGTGCCGACGAGGTGACGTCACACGTAGAAACGCTGTGCGTGTCAGCAGTGAAGGTCCGTGACACGCTTGAAGTTTGAAAGCGGACGTCAGAGTGCTAGCGGACGTCACACAAAGACGTTAGCACGTTAGCACAGCAAGAGACACTGAGGAAGCGAGGGTGCACGAGGGATGGTTGCTGATGGACGAACGACAACACAGCTGGTTACTTGGCAACCTGTTACCCTTCACGCGCTACGAAGTAAGTTTGTCACGCGCAACAGCGGGCTCACTTTCGTGCCAAATGTCACAAAATAAAGCTTCACCAGTCTCTTAGCACTTGTTCTGCTTCACACACGCTTTAAATAGCGACGTCAGCCAACAGAGTATACGCGCGCAGCGGGGGCCTCACATCCCTGGTAAATGTAACATGCACACGCCTCACCAGCAGCAGGACTCACAAGTGTTTGGACAAACACGAGCACAGGATACAAGGCGTCTGTCTTCTCCTCTGAAAGAGATGAGGCTTGCAGGGCATGTTGTTCCCAGGGAAGCGTCTTCTATGAAATGGTGTGTTGGGATCTCCTGTAAGTAAGCGTGGGTCTTCTTCTTATTTCCAGTCGTCGCCAAATGTAGGATCCATCCTCTCAGGAACACAGGAGGCAGAAGAAGTAGGGTATAAATAGACTTTATTAAGTCAAAGACATCAGAGTCCCCATCCAACACTGAAGACTGGTAACTGTCAACTGAACAGTTGCACAGCCTTCCTTAGCAACCTAAAGGTTCTACATTCCATGCAGGGTCACAGAACAACCTACTCTTAAAGTAAGACAATACACATGGCTCTGGAGGGCTGCGAGGAGTGAAGAGTGTGGAGCTGCTTGGGAGCTGTTTGGATTACAGCATTGTGCGAGGCCTGTTTTCTCCCTGGCACGGTTTTCTGGATATCAGGGGTGTTTACATCCAGAGTCAGAGAGGATTTTCACTCTTGATCGTCTCCAGGTTTCTCACCGGGGGGTAAGTGCCTGTGCTCTGCTCAAATTTTTTTTTTTTTGGGCAGGATTGTAGCACTACCCGGCAGAGGGTCGCTGGGGAAGGCCACAATAGTTTCTTTTTTGCCTTGTTCTAGTGAAATTTGATATAGTTACAAGAGTGGATTTGCTAGAAGGGCTAAATTAAGGGATACAAGAATCTTATTTTTGGATTTGGGCGTATTAGAAAATGCAAACCATTCTGAGGCATCTGGCTCTACAGCAAGGACACATTATGAGATATCTGCTCCAAATCAACGAGCTAAGAAAAAGGTGGGGCAAGCCACTGCACAAGCTATTTGCACCGCTTCGGCTCATAAGAATTATACTCTCCGCGACGAAGGAGCAAGGCGCAGCAAGGATCAGCACCCCTTGGAGAGGGGTAGGGAAATAATTTCTATGAGCTCTGGGCAGAAGGATAGCAGCACGTAATTCATATCTGTGATGCCCGCTCAGATCTCAATGCAAGAATCAAGAGAATCTATTTCGGACCCAGAGACTGCTCTCCTGAAACCCAAAGAAGTTATGGAATACCCTCTGTTTATAAAGTCGAAATTGTGCCCTGGCACAAGTGTGGCCCCTGTGACTGATCAGTCCAAGAAGGCAGAGCTCCCACAGTCTGTACAGCCTCCACAGCCTCCACAGTCACCACGGCTATAGTCATAGTTACTTGATTTTTCCTCCGAGGGCAAGCTAATGGTATTTCAACCCTTGAAAGTTTTTACTGCGTCAGCTATAGCCCTGGGGTCATCCACCCCTGAGCAGGAAGGCCTGGGATGTGACAAAGTGCAACATAATCCACCTCTTTCAAATAAAGACACATGCCAGGACAGCTCTCTTTCCGCGATGCAATGGGACGCCAAAACGATGCTAAATCTTATCCTGGAGGAAATACGGGACTTTAAAGCCTCACAAACCATGGAGACCGCTGCCTTAGATGCATGCCTTATGAAAATTGAGGAGACTGTGGCCCAGATTCTGGAGAGACTTAGAGAGGCAGAAGGTAGGATCGTTCAGCTAGAAGATCAAGTAGTTAGCCTACAGGAAAGGACAGCCACTTTCCAGAAACAGCAATCCTTCATTGAATACAAGTTGGAGGTGTTGGAAAATCACTCAAGGCACACTAACCTTCTCACGCTGCAATGGGTAAACACCTTCATTAAAAAATATGTCCTCCTTGTGACATAGGCCCTCCAGAAGGACTGGAGGGGCAGCAAACGCTGCAATGGGTAAACATCTTCATTAAAAAATGTGTCCTCCTGGAAAATCTTGGGGATCTCGCACTTACAAGAGCCCACCGAGTACCTGCGCATTTGCCTCCAACTTCAAAATGTCCTCGCGCAATCCTGGTCAATTGTAGGGACTACAGGGTGAAGGAGTCATTGCTATCTAAAGCTATCAAAGAGAAACAGAGTAGTACCCCTGAAATCCCTCTCTGTCGCATCTTTTCTGACATGCCCACCTCAGCAGCGAGGAGGAGGAAAGAATTTGTAAAGATGCTTCATTTTTTTAAGGCTCAAGGAGCACAGGCAATGATCGCACAGCAGTCAAAGCTGAAGGTGCTAGTAAAGGGTCGGTTCCATGTTTTCTGTGATGTTTCGGAGGCTCAAGAACTATTACAATAAATAGCAGAGAAGCCATAAGCAAGGAGTGCGTAAGCAGAAAAGTGGACTATGGGGCAGTCCAAAATCGGGGAACCACGATGATAATATGTGACTCTCCCTTTCTCCACCATTACTATGGGGGCCGTGGTTTATTGGCCAATCTTTATAAGTTTTCATAAAAAGTTGATGAGCCTTATTTAGATAACTTTATAAGAGAGAGGGGAGGGGGGCTAGCGGCCTTGGAGCAAGGGTGTGTCTAAGTCTATACAGGGGGCCTCTCCGCCTTTTCTCCCTCTTTGTCCTTCTTTTTCTCTTTTCTTTTTATTCTTTCCTTTTTGCTGACATGGTGGGGGGTACGGGTAGGCTGATTAATCTGGGCACAAGACCAGGGTTCCAGATTCTTAGGGGAGGGAAGCATGTTAGGTGTGAGTGGGATGGTGCTCCACTCACTACACCTGAGGGGTTGAGAGGGTGATGGAGGGCAGGGTGGGGGGGCACATGTTAGGTGGAGGGGAGGGATGGAAGGAATAAAAAATATGGATTTAGGTCTGCAAATACTTAATTTAAGCAGTAAGGAAGGTAGATTAGAATGTTAGGCTGGCTTGAGGGGAGCTTCAATCAGCAGCGAGGGCCTCTCCATTTTATTAGTTTAAGACAGGAGAAAGGAGGAGCAAAAATTGTGAATTGTATACTGTCTCTGTGTGAGAAAGATCGCTCAATATCTGCAGCACCTTTGACTAATGAGGAGAGACCCTATGTAGGTTATACGCCCTTTTTTTTAGAACATCGGTGTGAGTAATTCCCTGAAGGTAATGTCCTTTAATGCAAATGGGCTCAACAATGTTAAGAAACTTCGTGCAATAGAAAGCTGGGGTTTTGTCCAGAATCCTGTAGTGATCTTGTCCAGGAGACCAATATCCCAGCTGGTACACTGTCAGGATTCTCGATGTTCCAAAAATGGGCAATTTATAGAGGGTTTTCATTTGCCCAATCCGCCCATCGAAGTACGGCTATTTTCTTGTCAAAATGGGAAGGTGGAGAAGTGGTTAACAGTGATAGTGATAAAGAGGGCCATTGGTGTTGGGTTAGTTGTGTAATAGGGTCAAAACCTTTTACATTTTCTAGCTTTTATGCCCCAGTGGAAGACAGCATTACTCCATATGTGAATTTATTCCAGTCACTTATGCAAAACACAGGGGATTGATTATCAGTGGGGATTTTAATTTGCTGCAGGATCCAAGACTGGATTTCTCGGTTAAGGCAAAAAAAACAGACAAAACCAAAATCCTTGAGAATCATTAGGAACTTCAAGGATATTCTCACTTTAATTTACCCCTGGCGGGCAGCTTGCCCTACAGAAATTGCATTTACCTGCTTTTCGGGGAGGTTTCCTACCTCCTCTCACTTACATTTGTTCTTAATATCTCTCGCGCTCTTACTTATAAGCCTCAAACCACTATGCCTAATGGATTCTCCGATCATGCAATGATTGGCCTTGAGCTCGAAGTGACCAAATCCCCGCTGGGCCCTAGACGATGCGTGTTAAATAAACAAAATCTGCAGAAGGAAGGGAGGGCACAAATTCTTAAAGATGAGATTAGGGAATTTTTGACGATTAATGATAAGACCGCATCAGAGGACAATGTTTGGGACTCTATGAAGGTATTAATTAGAGGGAGAATGATGAGTAAGGATGCAGAGAATAGCCTCAAAGCCAATAAACAAAAACAGATGTTAGAAGAAAAGGTACAACAGAGCTATGCCAGGTTTCTGCAGAAGTCATCCAAGGCTAACAAAAAAGCATTCGACACTGCCAGACAGGTGATGAGGGAAACTTACTATGCTAAATGTGCTGCCTCGCCCGGATTCAGTCACAAAAGGTTTATGAAGAAAGTAACTTCACTGGCAAATTTCTAGCATGGCAGGCTCTGGAACAGGCAGCCAAGAATCAGATAAATGACTTGAAATGTCCAACCATCAGAATAGTAAGGAGGGAATCAGAGAAGGTGGGAGACAGATTTATTCACAGATTCAGTCAATTGGCAGACTCCCTTTAGAACGATTTTTAGTAGATTGTGATATCCCAGCCCTAACTAGAGAGAAAGGAGTTGATATGTCTCAACCCTTCTCTAGGGAGGGATTGATGGAGGTCATCACAAATCTGCCTAATGGGAAAGCCTGTGGACCAGATGGATTCCCTGGGGAATTTTTTTAAACTTTTTTTCTGATGTTTTAGCTAGTCCTCTGTTATCACTAGCTAATAGATTGTTACAGGGAGGTGACATACCATCTTCTTTTTTAAAGGGAATGTGGTAAGCTTTTTGAAGAAAGACAAGGAGGCTGAAGATCCTAATTCGTACCGCCCTATCACATTGTTAAACACAGATTATAAGATACTTACAAAGCTACTTGCAAATAGATTCAATCTAATAGCCACAAGATTGATCCACTTAGAACAGAGTGGCTTTTTAGCAGGCAGGCAGCTAGGAACAAACACTCACTATTTGGAAGAAGTCCTGGATTACTTTGCTGCAAATAAGATACAAGCCTTGGTGTTCCTGCTAGATGCAGAAAAAGCTTTTGACCTCGTGGTCTGGGAAGCTCTACTTAATATCCTGACCACATTTGGTTTTCCATCCCGGATCACGAGGCTTATATATAATATGTATTGTAAAGCTGAAGCAGGTATTATCATTAATTCAGTTGAAGTGAGGCAAATAAAGGTATTGCAGGGCACAAGACATGTGGGTCCGTTATCCCCTATTTTATTTGCCTTCTTAATTGATCCACCAGCTAGAGGAAACCGAGCAAATAAAAGTATCCAGCCTACACTCCCACAAACGGATAAAATAAAATTATATGCTGACAATATCATGGTAATTTTAGATAGTTAAAAGGAGTCTCAAGAAAAGCTTTTTGAGATTTTCGCTCAATATGAGGCACTGAGAGGGTATAGAATTAATAAGAGAAAGACAGAAATAATACTCTATGGCTGTACTTCCAATGCTCTACTTGCAGATTTGGCTGGTTGTGCTAATTCTCAACCAAAGCGCTATTTGGGGATAAGGTTCGCTTCTAAAATCGAGGATCTGTACGACCTTAATTTCTCTCCCCTTCTCATAAAGGTACGAAACGTACTCTCTCGGTGGATTTCTCTTCCTGTGACTATCCTAAGGAGAGTCTCCTTAATTAAAATGCAGTTTCTCCCTTTATTTAATTTTGTATTCTCGGTCATCCCGTGCGTGTTAACTACCTAATTTTTTAAAACTGTTGAGTCCATGCTCTCATCTTTTATATGGCAAAAAAATCACCCAGAATTGCACTAAGCACTCTATATGAATCACAGGAGAATGGAGGATTGCCGCTCCCCAATCTCAGAGATGACTACTATGCCTATTTTGCACAATTCATGTCTAGGTTCAATACAAAGACACTCAGGGTTTTTTTTATAAATAAGTCTATGCCCTTAATTTTTAAAGAGCTTAATATCCGGGACGAACTAAAGACTACTAAGTTGCCAAAACGAGTACGTTATAAGAGCTTGATGTGGCTCTTTCGGAAATGCGGAGATCTCTATAAGAGATACTCCATTCCTCAGAATAATGCGGCGACTCCCTTGGCTGCTGTGGATATAGGTCCAGGGGGGAATCTCTCACCTGAAATTGTTCAAAGGTGGGGTACATCAGGATATTGGGAAATTTTAGACTTCTTTATGGGAGACAGATGGCTAAACATAGGGGAAGTAAGGCTGAGTATACAGGATGACTTTCTCCTCTCTGGCTCATTTCGAACAGTCAATGAAGTTCTGTTGGATTTGAATTTAGGCCAGATTCTTAGTAGCAGAGAGGTGGTGTCTGCCCTAAACGAGGACGGGGTTTTAAAAAGGCCTAGGGAATGGAAAAGAATACTTGTAGTATGTAAAGGCCTTGATTTCGCACAAAAAGCAATTAAAATTGGGACAGGTATGAAGGCCTTTGAATCATAAGTAAGATGTGGAAGGATGTCAATATATAACATTTTAGTGTGTTGAGTGGAGCCAATTGGCTCGGATGCTGTTTTTCTCTAAATGGCTTCTATATAGAACCCCAGCATTTTTAACAGGTATTAACCCAACCTACCTGGGGACTTGTGCCCAGTGTATAGGGCCTTCCCCGGCAAATTGAATGCATGTTATCAGCCACTGTTCAGCTATACAGGGATTTTGGATTGAAATATTTCAGTATCTTGTAGGTGTCTGGAGGGTCCTGGGTTACGAACCAGCATTGGGCCTGTCCAATAGGTTTGTAAAACTAGTATATACTGCAACAGCTGTAGCTCGATCTCTTTTACTTCATAATTGGCAAACTCAAATAATTCCCTCAATGAAGGATTGGCTACAAAAAACTGAGACGAATAAGAAACAGTGAACAGCTATACGCAATACAAACTGGAGGAGTTAGGAAGTTTGAGATACTCTGGGGACAATATTTCCAATCTGAAGATGTAGGAGTGACATGAAAGGGACTGATTAAACCGCCCTATCTCTCCTTCCTCATCCTATTGTAGGCATTTCATGAGCTATTCTCCCTCCTTTTATCTGGTTTTAAGACAACTGCATTTAGGGTTTTAGAGTTTTTTTATAGTATTTTCTGCTATGATGAAATTCTTTTGTTGTAACATGCTGTAGCCTGTGTATTTATTTCTATTTATATAATATGAAATTATATTTGTATTGAAGACGCTTATATGCAATTTATGATGAACATTTACTGCAACGTGATACTACCATACCTGGATCCTAATAAAAATATTAATAAAAAAAAAAAGAACATTGAAAAAATGTCAATGTGCAAAATAATTGTGATTTAACAATAAACTGGCAAAATATGTATTTATATCTACGTACATTGACAATCTATGTCTATGGTGATGGACTTGAAGCTTATAGCAGTCCTTTTAATGCAGGACCTGCATTGCACTAAGTGAGTGATCCTGGCACGTCTTCCCCACAGTAGATGGATTTGAAGGGAGCATTGGGGTTTCCCCCTAAAGATATTTTTGATGGGGCTAATATATTGCCAAAAATCAATAACTTTTACAACTTCTGAAAAGAAAGTAATTAAATATTGCAGTACTCCAAGGGCTAGCACAGTACCGCGGGGCATTACTTCTTCGCTGCATCAAATCACACGTGTCTATTGGAAAATTGCCCTCCGTCAGGGCTGCTTTCAAATGAGGTTGAGCCCCCTGTGTTTCATTTTGCAAGTCCAACTCTCCTATCACCCACATTCCCACAATACCACTCCATATCACCATGCAACCACCCCAAACCACCACACTCCTACCCTCTATCTTGACACTGCCACCCTTGAACACTTCATCACAGCACTCATTTTCCTGCTAGCTAACAACACTTCGCTCACCACCCCACAACACCCTATACTATAGCACTATCACCCTCACAATACTGCACATTCACAGAACTACACTAAAACCCTCTAGGGCCATAATACCACCCAAATGTAATTCACTGCCACCCCTCCAGTGCTCGTCTTTCCACAGCCTCACAGTGCAATAGGAGTGCACTACATAATCTTTGAAACACTTACTACTGTACTACACTAATACTGCACTAGCACTTCATCTCAGAGTGCACAACAACTTCTACAGCACTGCATTACCACTCATAAAATGCACTACCATCATCTACACTGTACCACCATGTCCAGAACCACAATACCACTCTATTGCAACACTGCCATCTAAGCAGCACAATGACATTGCTTTCAACAACATACTACAACTTCTAGCACAGCACTTCCTCCTCCAGGTGCTACATGTTAACCCCAAAAGCTACACCACCAACCCAATAATACTTAATCACCTCTTCACCATCACTATATTACTACCTTGCAGAACCACAGTATAACAGTATAACCCACCACCATAATTTAATGTTCCAGCTCCAGCTAGAATCCCCATTGCAACACTACCTCTTGCATCACACCTCGACCATTCTATTAGTACATTATCACAAAAACAACCACAATATCACCACCCGTCACCAGCCAAATAGCCAAAAGGACTGCACGCCCAACCTGGCACAACATTGTCACTCAAACAGTGCATAATCAACCACATGGACCAGGTTATCACACCACTGCCACACCTAAGCACAGACTAACAAATGTCACGTGGCCGATGGGTACATTCTCAACATTACTAAGTTGTGAGCAAGGTCGATAAACAATGCCCCTTGTTATTCTGTTCTGGTCAGGCTCTAGCACCTAGACAAAACACACTAGCACAGCTGCTGCTGGGCGCTTGTACTTTGATATTACGGGGATACATGTTTAGGTAACAGACACTTGGAGAGGGGCCTTTCCAGGGAGAAGAGCAACCCACACCTACGATATAGAAATACCATCTATGGACTAAGGTACGGGGTCTGCTGACAAAGCCCAGAGATCTTCTATTATATAATAATACTTGTTCTAGCAAAGGGGAGGGAGGTTAGGCACTATAGTCCTTTCTCCTTAGTCTATATAAGATGACATCTCCCTTTATGATGTATGGCCTAGCTACAATGCTAACGATATTCGTGTTATGCATTTTTCTGCTTGTTGGCACGCATACTGCATGTTTGAGTACGTTAGTTAAAATAAACATTTTAAACTATATTCGTGTCTCAGTCAGATCTTATTATGGGCAGGTACGAAAGTATGAGCGCAAAAGTGTATCTTGTTACCGCGATTCCTGGGAGATACGGGAGTGTTGTGTTCTGGGGTGTCTAATCATTTGCTTCTACGTGAGTGTGTAGGAGGGCGAGTGAGACACTATAGCTAGTCGGTCCTGGGCTCGAGGGTACTAAGGCTGTAGGAAGGCTCAGTCCCTATGCACCGAAGTCCCATAATCCTGCGCATAGTTCTGTGTATCTGTAGAATCCCTGCAACACACATTTTACACCTGTGCCACTCTACTACTGCGCTACCACACCACCACGGTACTGTTACCAAGCACTGCTCTTCCGACCCCAGAGAACCTCACTACAATCCACTACTACCCCACCTCAAGTCTCCCTGCCTTCCCACACCCTGACATAAAAAAAAAACACATCGTCATGCTCTACACATGCTTATTACTCCAAAAGGCAGACATATTGTATTTGCTTGAGATTTCTACACAAAGTGTTCATCATTATTATGGGCGAACTAAATAACACTCACTGCATCAATTTGACAGAGATTAACTTTCTGCATTGGCCACGCGGGATTCAAACCTATGAAAGGCAGGTTGCACACAAATCATTCAATCCTGTAATGAATAAATAGTGACGTAAGGGGTTGAATGAACACATAACTTACCACCACGTATTCTGCATCAGTTTCTACAAGTTTAAAGATGTAGTCTTCGTTTGATCCCTTATTGAACAAATCAACAGCATCTTCTACGGTCCAGGAAACCTGTGGAAGTGAGAGAACTGTGGCCGCAGAAGCTACAGCGAGCACAGCTAAGACGCTGACACATCGCTCCATTGTAGGTCTCACAGGCTGGTGATAGAGCTGTATGTGATACCGGGAATTGAAGGAGCCCCTTTTATAAGGAATGCCGCTTCTTCCTTTTTCTTAAATTTAAGCCTGCAAGCTAATAAATACAGGACGGGTGGCTCGAGTTTCTCAAAAAGGGATTTGTGGGGGTTTTTTGGGCCTGGAATTTCCCAGATTGCAACAGACAGAGGCGGGAAAGTAAGTCACACATTGGCACAAGGCACATTTCAGATTAAGTTGTTTATTTCATTTGCTTGTTTCTTGGGACACATCCAAAGAGCTTTATTTTGTGGACCTCTGCCAAAATTTTATGAATGGGACACTCACGTAATTTGACTGAAAACTGTACCCTTATTGAATCAGAAAGCACCAAACACATCGTCATTACCAGTGCCCCACTGGTAAAACGAAAACCCCTAGTAGTGTTGTTTAATTTGAAGGCCACAGTAACTAACAAAATACAAGTATTAATAAAGATGCCGTTCGTGTTCAGTGTCTTTTGTCAACGCCAATGCATGATCGGGGTCAAACTATGAATGATACAGCAGGAAGGGGCAAATGCATCAGGTTTTTTTGTGTGGAGTTTTACATAGCGCAAACTAGACCCGAAGGTATCAAAGCGCTTTACCACCTGTATATTACAGACAGACATATTAATAGTTAGGCACGGGAGATTTTGTGATTTGCCCAGAATCACAGAATATTGAGCGTCCCGCCGAGACTCGAACCGAGGGGCATATTATCAAGAAACGGCGTTAAAATTATCGCCGCTTTAGCGGCAGAAAACTGTTCTGGTGTCAACATGGGCTTCTATTGGAATTCTCAAGGGCATATTATCAAGCCCATTAACGCCGCTTTAGCGGCAGTTTTCTGCCGCTAAAGCGGCGATAATCTTAACGCCGTTCTTGATAATATGCTCCCTAGTTCTCAGGTTCGGAGGTCTACCGCCCTACCAGTTTGGCCACATCCTCTCCCCAGTCAGTGAAATCGCCATTTTGGCCACATCCTCTCCCCAGTCAGTGAAATCGCCATTTAATGAAGATCCGGCTGTTTGTAATAACATTTGTGAATCCGTTTTTATACCTGCTTAAATCACTACTCAAAGCCTCAGCATTCTTAAACATTTGCAAATATTTTAAATGTACTGCCATCTTGTTATCCTTTGTTGTACCTTGCACATTTACATTGATTGTTCAAGGAAGCTTAGCCTCGTTCTGAAGTTGGAACAACAAAGAAAGAAGTGTAGATTTAGTGGTCAGACTTTTACTGCTGAATACATTGAGAAAAAAATGTATATTGGTAGTGTGAAAATGTACAGAATTTAGCATTACATGCTCTAAATGATCAGACTTTAAAGCACCGGTCCACTTAAATGGCAAATTGCACTTAGAATATTATTAATCATTGTAACTATTTGTGCACTAAACATGTGTTAGACTTATGTGTGTTTTCCCGATGTCTGTTTTCTTTTACACTTGTAAGGGGCCCACTGCACCTAAGTTATGGCTGTTTTGTATTCTCCATCCAGAGATAATGATGTTTCATTATGCTTCCTTGCATTAGGGCCCATGCAGACCTGTACCCAGGAGTAGATATTTTGAGAGTATGGCCTGAAGGAACAACAACAGCAAACAAGCATTTGCAATGCATTCGGTCTCGCCTTTGGGACCTTATATGTATTCAGCTATGCAGCACATTAGCCTGGGTGCTGAAACATCTACTGCTCTTTAACATGGAGGGAAAGTAAGCACCAACCTGCGTGACACGCCAGGTATGGGAACACATGGAGAGAAATATTGCCTTTCAGCAGGAAATGGTATAGTCCAAAGCTCTCTTTTTATATAAAATCAGGGCCTTCTGTGGTCATATCACTGAAAATACAAGATTTGAAAAAAATATTATTGTCTATGGGTGCTTGTGGAAGACAATTTCTAAGTACTGGAATATAGAGAATGCTAAAGTGATTCTGGTATTTTACTAACCTCTGCTGGTCGTTTTCTATCAAGAAAGTTAAATAGAGGCAGTTGCCAGAAAAATTAAAAAGAAGAAAGTCCCTCAGCAGAAAGCAATTCTGGTATTTTATTGACCTCTGCTGGTCATTTTCTATCAAGACAGTTAAATAGAGGCAGTTGAACAGAAAAAAAAGTCCCTAAGCGGAAGCAGACAAGTCCTAGGGCTGATCTCCAGTGCCCACAAAGTACATACACATATAAGTATATACTAAAGTATATCCTAAAGTATATATACTAAAGTATATACTAAAGTATATACAAGAGGTCTCGAATGCTCGACCTAAAAAGGAGCCTCAGAGTTGAGCAGGAGTGTGACCTCCCCACAATATGGTTTGAAAAAAAGGGCACACTGCAGTTTTAAAGAAGGCAACATATTGTGTGGTATTTTGTAATCTATTAGTAGTATTCAACCATTATAACAAGTTGTCCTAACTAGTAGGTGGTTTTCGAAGCATAGTAAGTGAAGCACTTTGAGAATTTTCAAGAAATATGTGTCACATGGTGCTTTTCAAACACCCCTGGGCAGTAAAACTGAACACAACATAACTGCAATTATACATGTGGTTGGGCGTTTTCCTGCAAGGCACTTTTGGGTGAAAGTGTGTCAAATGCTGCATTTATCAGCCTGTTTTACTTACATCCACTGATATTAACTGAATGTGGTTTAAAGGTAGTGCTAAACACATTGGCACATAGGACCTTATTTAGTGCTTGGCTATGCATGGGCAACGCCACAAAATGGCAGTTTTCCCACCTCGCCAACCGTGCAGTTCCCCCACTCTAATTAGGATCAGGGAAGCCATTAGAATACCTTTGGCAGACCCCAACTGACTCCGTTAGCAGTATCCCTTGACACAGAGGTCCATCGGCCACAGGACTGTTGTGACAGAGTGACAGCCGGCCAGCCCTATTAAGGGCAAGGAGTAGCAGAAACCAGCATGGGAAGTGTTAGTTGGTCTCCATTTGAGGGAAAAAGCTCTCTGCATGTCAGGCCGTTTCCATTTTATTCAGAAAACAAACTTCTGCTTTAGGAGTTTATTTTCTCTGAGCAAAATAAAGCAAGAGCTTAAAACATGGCACCCACTCAGCAAACTTGACTGCTGCCTTTCACTATGTCAATGCCCCTGTATCCCTTTATCCCTGTGTGCCAGTGTCAATATAGCAATGCCAGTCTCCCAATGTTAGTAGCAGTCAAAGTGTTGTTTTGCTTGTGTTCCACTGTGATATATTTTCTGGATTTCTTTCCAGAACACTTTCCAGATATTGATTTTCTAGACTCTCTGGCACCAAGGACTTAGTCAATATGCCAACCTGAGACAAAAAACCCAGTGGACTACAACACCCCCAGCCTACTGAGCATTACTTGAGTGAGGTGTCTTGTAGCTAACGATCAATCCTGTGAGATTTCACAGGGATAGGAGTTGGTACCCTCTTTCATCTTGACCAAGCACACTCAAGAACATTAGAAAACTAGGAATATATTTTCAGGATTTATTAAAATAAAAATCCTATCCTAGTGCACACAATATGAATAGTAACTATTATAAAAAATAATCAAGACAGTGGCAATGATATTTGCCAGCAGCCAGAATAATGGTATCCTAAAGTGTCTTTGCATCAATAGTCCTAGCCCCCCCCTTTTCTCTCAGCTAACTAAGCTAAACATAGCACTAAAAGAGGCCTAATTTGAGTTATAGATATGGTTTACACCTGCATACCTTTTCTGCACAATAGAACCAACGTTCAGCAAATAAACAGCAGCTGCAGCCCTGTCTGCTCCTGCAAGTCTGCAGATAAGCCGAGTGAAGGCTAGATATGCCTTCCCCATAACCTTCAGCAAGGCATGGTGATTACAGCTTCTGTATCACTCTCAGTTTCGAATCCCTGGTACGAAGTTCCTCTCTATCTTATAATTTTCAATTCTAGGTTATATACTCTATTTAAACATTGTTGAACATTTTCCAAATAAATAATTAGTAGTAAAGTCTGACTAACGTTTCACTTACATTATTTAGAAGTCAAGATATCAATTTCTATGAAGCTTTGAGCATAATTTAAAAACAATCACTGGAAAGACAATCCAATACCCTATGGCAAACATTTGAAACATTCACCTGAATAAATTAATATATATAATTTGAAAGGGTACAAGAGAAGATATATGAAAAGTGTAACAATATCAGTGTCCAAATATCAATATCCCTGTTGATATCTGGTGTCCGCATGTCTCTTTGCTAGTTTCAGTGTCCCTCTGTCAGTCTCCCAGTGGCAATATCACCCATCTCAATGTCTGTTTCATAGTCCCATTGTTGCCATTGCAATGTCCCCATGTGTGTTTAGCTGTCCCAGTGTCAGTGTCTCTTTGGATCTGTAGCTGCATTCTTGTGGCAGCAATGTACTTTCCAATGTCTGTGCTGGTGTTCAAGTGTCAGTGTTGATATTCTAGTACTCCTTTGTGAATGTATTCATATAAGTGCTTATGTGTGTGTGTCCCAGTGTCATAATCATTGTGTCAGTGTCTTCACTAGCAGTATTCATGTTGGTACCCAATTGTCTATGTCCTTCAGGGGTCTAGTGCCAGAAACTCAGTGTCAGTTCCTTCTTACTAGTGCCTTTGTGTTGGGTCACTTCCTATTGTTAGTGTAAGTATCTTTGTTTCATAGCATCCTTGTGTCAGCCGCCCATTGCTGGTGCCAATGTCTCAGCATAAGTGTTTTATGAATGTGTTTGCTTTCCTGCATCGACCTCCCCATGTCAGTTTCAGTTTGTGTGTGTCAGTGTCCCTCTGTTTGCTTCCCCCTGTAAGTGTTCTAATATCAATGCCAGTGTCACTATTTCTCTATTTACTTGTGTCCCAGTGTCCCAATGTTAATCTGACCATGTGAGTTCTTCAGTGTCATTGCCATTGTCCATATGCCAGTGCCAACATCCCTATGTCAATGGCCCAATGGTAGTTTCAGTGTCTATGTGTCAGTGTCCTCTTGTCCTAGAATCAGTTTCCATGGCCCTAGGCAGTGTCACTGTGGTAGTAACCCTTGCCACTATACAGTGATTAAGGTCCATGTTAGTGTTCCACTGTCAGCATCAAATGCCTGTGTCCCTATGTCAGTGTTTCCATGTCAGAGTTCTTGTGTCAGCATTCCAATTTCAATGTCCATTAACTGCACGTCAGTACACCAGTGCCCCTAGTAGATGTCTTTGTATTATTGTCTCTGTCTTGTGTCATTGTTCTGGTGTTTTGTCCTAGTGTCCATGTATCAGTCTGTTATTGTCACTGCCCCACACCATTTTGCTGTATGTGTGTGTTCAAGTCTCAGTGTCCAAGTATCTGAGAATCCAGGAATAGTGCTTTTGGGTCAGTATCACCGTGAGATTGTTGGTGCTGCCTTGTCAGTATCCTAGTGCCAATGTTATGACCGCATGATCATGTTCCAGTGTCCCCATGTCAGTATTCCCCTGTCAGTATTGGGGCCTTGTGTCAGTCTTATAGTGTTCCCATGGCAGTGACCCCAAGTCAGTGTCTCCATGTCAGTATCCCTATGTTAGTACAATAGTAATGTGTTCCTCCAATTACTGTCAATGTCAGTGTCTTGTGCCATGTTACTGTCCTGGTATTGTGTCCTAGTACCAAAATCTTAGGATATACTGCAGTTGCAATAAGGTGGATGGGATATCTGTCTTGTTTTGTCACAGAGTATCCATCCAACAAATGCTAAATCAGGCCCTCCGAGTCAAACTACATGGAAACTAGGAAATATCTGTTGAGCTTGGAATTCTTGATCAGACCCAGTAAATTCTATTTAGAGTGAAAGGTAACACAAGGAGGGTTGTATGTAATTCCAACAAAAAACACAGGGGCAACATTTACTATACCTTAAGCTTTTCCACGTCATACTGTCCCTGTCAAAAAACAGAAGCTATTCAGAAACTGAGAGAAGATCATTCCAGGACTTGCATCACAAGAAGTGAGAACTGCAAGTGTTAATTTAGAGCACAGTCACTCACACAGTTTTGGGAGGACTGGGGTCTTTAATAGTTAAAGAACTTAAACAGTGGTATTTCACTACCTCCATTAGTGGTACATCGTTGCTTGTCACTGGAAGTTTAAAGAAATGCACTGCTTTTGGCTGGGAATATAGCAACATTTGTTGGCATCAATAAAAAAACAATAACAAGAGACTACAAAGCAAATAAGAACACAACAAAAACATAACCGTTCACAACACAACAAAGTATTCAAAACAGAAAACAACACAATAGCCACACTATAACACAACAATAGCACAGTGCCATTATGCAGCACAAATCACAGCACAAAAGGCAATGCTACACATCATCACCACAGCAAAATAAAACACAATATGCACAAATATTCTTTTCAGACATTGCCACCTACATAAATCTGCTCTCATGTTATGGTGGTATAACTCTGCCTTACTTACAACAAGAATGTATAATAGTACAAGCCAGAGATGTTCTATTCCCCAGTGCCCGCCCCACATCTGCCACAGAGCCACCTCCGCCATAGTACCCGAACTACGACGTATCATCAACTGCTCCCTCGAAAGTGGCACATTCCCTGATGACTGGAAATGAGCGGAAGTCAAACTCCTCCTCAAGAAGCCCACCGCAGACCCGACGGACCTCAAGAACTACCGACTGATCTCTCTCCTACCCTTCACAGCCAAAGTCACCAAGAAGATCGTCAACAACCAGCTCACTAACTTCAGAGAAGCCAACTCCTTCCTTGACTCCTCACAATCCAGATTCCGCCGCAAACACAGCAACTAGACCGCCCTCCTAGCCGCCACAGAGGACATCTGCACCCTCCTCGACCAGGGCCACATGGCTGCCCACATCCTACTTGACCTCTCAGCAGCCTTCAACACCGTCTCCCACCGCACTCTAACCGCCAGACTTCACGACGCCAGCAATCGGGGAACCGCCCTTGACTGGATTCGCTCCTTCCTCACCGGCTGAACCCAGAGAATCAGACTCCCGCCCTTCCACTCCAAACCCACAGAGATCAGCTGTGGAGTACCCCAAGGATCCTCACTCAGTCCCACGCACTTCAACATCTACATGGCCCCTCTCGCCACCATCGTCAGAAAACAGACTTAGCATAGTATCTCACACCGATGACACCCAGCTCATCCTCTCACTCACCAACAAGCCCGACATCACCAGACACAGCTTCCAGGAAGGAATGAAAGATGTCGCAGCCTGGATGAGCAACAGCTGCCTAAAGCTCAACTCAGAGAAAATGGAAGTCCTCGTCCTCGGATCCACCCCCTCCGCATGGGACAACACCTGGTGGCCCACCGCTCTCGACAACCCTCCCACACCCACAGACCATGCTCGCAACCTTGGCATCATACTCGACTCCTCCCTCACCATGAACCGACAGATCAACGCTGTATCTTCCGCATGCTTCAACACCCTCCGCATCCTCTGCAAGACCTTCAAATGGATCCCCCGAATCCAGAAAGATCGTCACCCATGCACTCATAACCAGCAAACTGGACTACGGAAACGCCCTCTACGCCAGATAAACAAATCTCTACTCCTCAAACTCCAGACCATCCAGAACGCCGCAGCTAGACTTGCCCTTGGCATCCCTCGACAACACCACATCACCCAGCACCTGCGAAAACTCCACTGGCTCCCCGTCGAAAAGAGAGTGGCCTTGAAGCTCCTCACTCACACCTACAAGTCCCTCCACAACATCGGACCCCAATACCTCAATGAAAGAATCTCCTTCTACACACCCAGGAGAAACCTCAGCTCCGCCGATCTTGCCCTATCCGAAATCCCACGCATCCGCAGACCCAGAGTGGGGGGGGGATCCTTCTCCTACACTGCAGCCAAGACCTGGAACAAACTCCCCCTTAGCATTAGACGAACCCCGACACTGTAAGCATTCAGGAAGAGCCTCAACAGCTGAATCTTAGAATGAGACGGAGTTGCCCCAACCCCCGCGCCTTGAGACCCCCATGGGTGAGTAGTGCGCTTCACAAATCCCTGATTGATTGATTGAGGTAAACACCAATATAGAACCTCAAAAAATATGACCTAGATTGAAGTTAGGCAAAGTTTTGCAAGTGGCCAACAAGATCATAGATGTGTTTACTTCACCTTAGGTTTAAACCAAAACGTGAACAGATACCAAAAAAAAAAAAAGAAAAATGGAATGAATGCACCTACATTCTTTTCCTCTACCGTAGCCCTTCTCAGGCATATTGTGAATAACATGCTTTCTACTTAATCTTAAAAATCTCTTCTATCTGAGATAAAATTGTTCCAAATGAATAGCCTTTCTCCAGTAAAATGACTAGGTGGGCATTTGCTGTCAGGAAGTGAAAAAGAACGTCCTACTTTTTAATATACAGCACCCTGCCTTAGGTTTCGTTAGGCCTGCCTTGGGGGTGACTTATAAAAGTTAAACACGAAGGTTTGGGCTTTGCCATAAGTTCGGATGGCAAAGTCGAGTTAGCAGTTTAAATACAGTCGGCAGTGGCAGGATGGGAGAAATGCTTTCCTTTATCATGCTCGTACTGGCACAATCAGTACTGCAGTCCATGAGGGACACTTACTTTACAGGCCCTGGGTACCCCTGCTACCATGCACTAGGTACTTATAAGGAAAGTAACTTAGGCCAATTGGGGGTATACCAATGAAACATATACTTTTAAGGGTTAGAGCAGATGCACTGAGTCATTGCACCGGTTCCTAATAGTCAAAAAGCAGGAGGGAAAAGTTCGGGTGAACCTGCAAAAAGCCATTGCTTCACAATCCAGCTCTTCCATGATCTGGCATCAGTCACCTTTTTGCCATTTTCGTCCTTTATCCCCCATTGGCTGACTCATAAATGTCTCTTGTAATTATGGCATTCTTCAAGGAGAAGTTGTTCTCCAACAAATAAAAACTAGTATTGGACTGGCCTTTTCTGTGACCATTCGGCTCATTACCCTGACACTATTAGATTTTGTTTTACTGAGTATGACTGCCACTCAGCGTCTGCAGCTGGACAGTCTGGGGGCTATTGGCCTGGGTGGATTCCTGCTGAATTGGTTTATGCCTTTCCTTTCTCATCACACTCAATCAGCTTAGTTATAGTGCTATTCGCCTGGAGTGCCATACAGGTCTGCACTCCCACTACATTTTTCATTATTGACACGACCCTCATAGCCCCCGACATTTACTCCAATTTTAATCATTTGCTGACAACAATGAACTTCAATTTTGATTGAACGGTCACATTCTACATGACATCAAACTCCAGTAATACATGTTGGACAATAATAAGTGGGTGATGAGACATTGAATGAAGTTACATGCTGAAAAGACCAAAGTGCTGGTCGTCTGTGGGCAATTGACTTTGTGGCCTACAGAAATTGGACACATGCCCTTCCACCTCTCAATGTGCTCAAAACATGGGAGTCAATATTAATTCTAACCTCCAGATGACTTTTCAGATCACAGCAGGCCTCTCTTACTGTATATTACAAATGGTTCTTGCAAGCTCCACATTTTTCATAAACAGGCCATTGGACATCACTTCCGCTTCCGCAAAGTGGCATCTCTTCTTAAAGGGCAACTCTGGTTTTCCGATGCAAGCCAATGCTCTCCTTGATCACATCACATTATCCATGAGAAATCTTATGACTTCCTGGCAGTACCACTGTCTAACTACACTCCCTCCCACACTCTTCAGCATATTCCAAGCTTCTTAAGAGCCAGGTTTGGCTGCTGTCCTCTCTCTTCTAGTTCCTCTCAGAATCTCTACGCACTTAGAGCTCAAGAGACGTCCTTACATTTGCCATTTGCAAAGCATTAACAATCTTTCTTTTAAGGCTTCAATTTATTCGACCCAGTGCTTGTTTTCTTTTGATCTGGCTCTCCTTCCTAAGGACAATGAACCCTGTGAGTAAACTATCTCTTTAATAAAACATGCGCAGCATAACATGACTTGGCATACTAAATAACATGACAAATATTACCATAACATACTATTCTGGAGAAACTTTCTCCAGAAACTCGTTCCTAGAAATATTTGTTAATGAATAACATTGCCAAGTTGACAAAATTCGCCTTGTGGATTGCTCTATTTTCCTAAAAATATATCCAGCCTCTTTTGGACCAGGATCACAACGATACTGTATTGGCTTTAATAGCAGGAGACAATTCTCCCCTACACCTTTTAAACTTTTTCTCTTGTCCCTCATAACTCAATTATCTTTCCCTTAGCCTCCTTATTACTTCTTTTGCCTTACTGCTACCCCTGCTACTGCTTCTACCACCCTTCAAGTGTTTACTCCTTTTCTAATTCTACAGAAGTGCATCGCCCTTTCCGCTCATCAAGAAAACTGCCTATAAACCATCTTTCCTGTTTTCCTCTGTACTGTTTCCCTGTTCTCTAACCTGTTGACTTCCCCTCCTTCCACTTCCAATCTGGGGTTGTCAGACTATTTTTATTCATTTTGTTTTTTAACAAAACAGGTTGTGTCCGACAGAGTAAAGTATTTTTGATTGTATTGTTCTTGGACTTGTAGTCTCATTGGTCTTTATATGTTATTTTGTATTTGTTGTTTTATATTGAGTTAGCAGAGGCCGCCCCCGAAGGGGGCCTTTTGGGCCAGTGCTATAACGGCCACCAGGGACCCGGAAAACCGGTTTGGGCTGCTGCAGTGTGCCCATCAAAAGGGGAGGCTACCCCTCCCCGGAAAGAGCGCGTGCCAGAGGTGGTGCGAAAGTACTTGGCCAATGGGTGGCCGGGGGATGTTTTTGAAACCCCCCACCACCAATGGGGGGACGCCACCACATGTCAGGAGGGGACAATGTGTGGCTATAAGCACACTGCCATCCCAGCACAAGTTACTGTTGGAAGCTGGGGGCGGTGCGCTGAACAACTTTCCGTGAGCAGCTGAGCAGCAACATCCGAGGGCGTCTTTCCCGCGGCGGCGTTGCATGCCACACGACTCGCCGCGAATTGCCAGGAATTGATCCACACTGCAGCCGGGCGAAAGGAGCCATCCGGGGACGTGAGGACTCCAGCAGTGCTGAGGACCGAAAGATGTCATGATGAGTCGACGGTGAACCTCTGCCCACTAAACGGTAGGGGTGCGAAAATCAAGCGGGGTAGCTGAGTGCACTGTGGCTTCGAACCCAGGAGTGGCTTGCCGGGTGCAGAGCCCCCTGGGGTGGGAGAGCAAAGACAGAACACTGAGGCTGCCTACCTGGTATCGGGAGGCAGGCTCCAATGCTTACCAAGGTTAAGGAACTGGTGCTCACTTGGAGTGCTTCGGTTAGCACACTGTGGTGTGAAGGTGGCATGCCCTGCTTTGTTGGGTTTTCAGATCTGTTGGGGGAAAGAGTGAGTGTGGCACGGCAGCTGCCACCAGAGAAAAAAGAAGGAGAAAGGGTTCGAGTGATCTCTCCACCCCTGTGCCCTGGCACTGGTAAAAAGGTGTAAGGTGGTCTCCAAGACCGGTGGGCCCACAGCTAGGGCACCACGCTGGTCCTTTCCCGTTAGCCTGGGTTGTTACCCCCCCCCCCCCCCTCGGGTTCTTCTCGGTGTCGGCCTGTTGGAAATGGCCCTTTTTGCAGGGTCACCCCTAAACTTTTTGCCTGCCTCCTGTATTTTTGCTGACCTGTTTCTGTTGGTTTTATGACTGCTGTTCAGTGCTAAAGTGCATATGCTCTCCCTTTGTAAATATGTCTATGTGAATTGGTATATCCCTGATTGGCTTATTTGGTTTACCTGTTAGTCCCTAGTAGTGTGGCCTGTGTGTGCCCAGGGCTGGTAAACCAAATGCTGCTGGTGGGCATGCAGCGCTGGTTTGCGCCACCCACAGAAGCAGCTTGTAAAGTGTGTCTCAGACCTGCCACTGCAGTGTCTGTGTGCAGTCCAGAACTGCCATCTTGGCTGTGAAGTGCACCCACTTCCCAGCCCCTGAACCTTCCCTTGCCATCCTGTAAGTCACCCCTATGGTAGGGTGCATTGTATGTGTAAGGTAGGACATGCCTTGGTGTGTGTAGCATGTCCTGGTAGTGAATTACACCCCATTTCGTTTTCACTACTGTAAAGCTACCTGTTCCTCATAGGCTAGAATGGGCAGTTTGACTATTACATTCTATAGTCCTAACTGGCCCCAGGAACATGGTAGAAAAACGAATTTAGTATGCCTGAGCTCAGAATATTAAAATACATCTTTTAGTGAAGTTTATTTTTATATTCTGTGTTTGAAAATACCACTTTTAGAAAGTAGGTATTTTCTTGCCTAAGCCTTCCAGTGTGCTCTGCTGTTATGTGTATTGGGTGTCTGGTTTTAGAGGGGCAGGGCAGGCTGAGTCAGACCTGGGTTGAATAGAGAGTCTGCATTTAGAGTGTGGGGAGGGGTGGCTCTTTGATCTGAATAGGGCTGTGCCTGGCAAGGTGAATGCTGGCTCCACCTCCCACTGTGTGTCTGCTAGCAGACCCCCTCTTTCTGAAAGGAAGGATGCAGCCTGGTAAACAAAGTGCTCCAGGCCTGAGCAGAACTGGTTCTGGCTAGGTTCAGGGACTGGTAGCTTCAAGGATCAAAGGCTTTTGGGGTATAAATATCTGTGCTCAAACCCCCTACTTTTGTATTGCTTTTGGATCTGGAGAGGAAACTCTGTCTGTGCCACTGGAGGAATCTGCAGGAAGTGACTGTCCTTGTGCTTGTGTGTTGTTTCTTGCACTGGCCTGCAGCAGTGACCACTGGACCTTGAAGAAGAGAGAAAAGGACTTTTGAGAGAACTTTTATTTTTGTTACAGCAATTACCCAAGCGCTAGGAAAAGAGCTAGCCTCCTGCTGGAGTCTCAGGCACATCAGACTCCACCACCAACCTCCTGCTTCCTCCCTGCAAGGATTGCTATCTGCTGATGAGGCTCCTGTGAGTTCCAGGGCCTCTAGTTTGCTTCAGAGAAAAGAGTGCTGGAAATCGTCGCTAACGCACGTTTGCGAGCCGCTGCAGTCGAGAGCGCTGGAAAAATCATCGCGCTGCTGCCGCTGAGTGCTCGCAACACGAAACCATCGCTAACGCCCCTTTGCGAGCCGCTGCAGCCGAGACGCGCTGGAAAAATCATCACGCGGCTGTCGCCGAGCGCTCGCAACCCCTACAGAATCATTGCTTCAAGACATCGCATTGCGGACGCCGTGCGTCCGCTCATTTTCATCGCATCGCACCGGATTCGTCGCTCCCTCGCGGAGCTCATTTCTTCGCATCGCAACACGATCGCACAACGCAACAGGCTCGTCGCATCGACTTCTCCCTCGCGGCAAGAAAGTCATCGCATCGGCGGCCTAGCGTGCAGAAGTTTGTCGCATCGTCTCCGCACACGCAACAGGATCGTCGCATCGCCTTCGCCCTCGCGGCAAGGTCTCAGCGCATCGGCGGCCTAGCGTGCAGAAGTTGGTCGCATCGTCTCCGCACGCATCAGCAGATCGGCGCATCATCCTCCCTTGCGGCAAGGATTTTAACGCATCGCCGGCCTCGCGTGAGGAAAATCATCGCTACCACTTCTTTGCGACATTTTGTTGGTTTTGCTACTAAACCCAGGTACTTTGTGAGAGAAATGGTCGCAGAGACCACTGCCTTGAATTTGAACCTTATTTTTGCAACCTCTGAACCAGAAAGGGGCACAGAGACCCCTGCCTTGAATTTGTACCTTATTCTTGCAACCTTGGAACTATCTTTGACAGTCCTTCAACAGCTATCCTATTTTTGACAGTATTGTGGCTTTTACAGTTATTGGTCTTGTGATAAATCTGCCTTTATATAAAGATACTTATTTTTTATAACTACTTGTGTGGTGTCCCTTTGTAGTGTTCCTCACTGTGTTACTGTGTATGGTCATAAATGCTTCACACACTGCCTCTGAGATAAGCCTATCTGCTCGTGCTACGTTACCACAGGGTTGAGCAGGGGTATCAAGGAGGGTAGCCCTCTTACTCTGACTTAGGAAGAAGGGTCCCTACTTGGACAGTGGCCAGCCATTGCCAACTAGAGACCCCCATTTCTAACACGGCCCAACAGCCTTTGTCTCTGGGGCAAATCACTTAATGGGATAGGAAGCCACAAAAATAATAGCCGACCTCTAGCTGGGTAGACGAGTTCGGGCTTGACTTCCGGTGTTTAAAATAAAAAAAGAATGATTATGCCTATGTTAAAGGTAACTGGTGCTCATGTAAAGCACTCCAGCCAGCTGGATGGCTAAGTGTGTTGAATGCTCAACGCTGAAACATGCAGCATTCTACAAGTCACAGGTTCAAGTCCCAACAAGGCTGTGTTAGCCTACCATTGTTCTGAGGTCGATAAAATGATTATCTTTATGCAACGATTGTCTAGGTCTATCAGCAGAACCAAGTGCTGTTAAGTGTTACCGTCTGGAGTTCGAGACCGGGGTCAGCAGCCTAGGACATGGCCAGATAATATATATAGATATATTAGTTGGCGTGATATTAAACTGAAAACGAGTCTCTTGGCGGCTACCTCAAAGGCAGTGACGGGTTGTACTATTTCCTGGGCAGTTCCTCCACTTGCCATTTAGTCACAGAAGAGACATGCTACCAAGGCATATGCGCAGTAGAGGACAGCCAGCACTGTCCCATCGTTAGAGTGCTGGTTTTTAGGTCGAGCCTAGGCAGCGCGCATGCGCTGTTTGCAAGACCTGTTGTTATCTCCTCTATTGGCTTTTGGCATTCCCGTGAATTGCCATTTGTTCGTTGTTGTGCCATTTAGAAATACGGGGTCTTTATTGGTGCATTGGGTCTCATTCTCCCACCGTTTCGTGCTTGGGTCACGCCCAGGCAATTTCACTCATTGTTTGCTTGCTTGGCCATCCTAATACGTCTGCGGTTCCTCCTGGTCATCTTGATCTGCCTTTTTATTCTGTAGGCTATCAACATCGTTTTAGGCTTTCAGGACGTTTTACGGAGCAATGCTCTGTTCGGCACCTGCAAAGTGGCGATTTCTGTCTGGTAGCTGTCGAGCTATGCCAATAGCTCTAACTCAAAAAAATGCGAGACCTCTTGCATTTCTAATGCTTGTTTTTAATTAAAATGATTTACGCCAAGCAGATTTTATTGTTAATTCAGCGCTTTGACTCCCTGGTATTTATATAATCAAATGTGCCAAATTGAAGCACTGGAAAGTGTCTGAAATATACACGCCACATAATTCTTAAAATGTGGGGCTTAAATTGGGGTGCGCATTTATCGCCAAGCAATGAACAGCATTTAAAAGCGCCAGAATGAAAGATCCTCTGGGACTTCGTAAATGTCCATGCAAACACGTGTTGGTCAAAGCAAATTAAATGGTGTAGCACTCGTTGGGATTACTTCATTAAGTTTGGTAGTCACTGGATGGGCAGTGCTGACAAATAAATATATGCAGGTCCCTTTATCATGTTGACCTGATGTGGCGTAACGGTTAGGGAACAATAGCTCAGAGGTAATGTCGTCTACCTCCAGCGGTACAGGCTCCCCCAAGGCAGGGTTCTGATCCTGCCAATGCTGGCAGAGTTGAAGATAAAAATAGAAGATTTTTTTTAAAGAAGTAATCATTTTAGGTAGAGCAGCCGGTATAAACTGAAGGACGACTTTCTTTGAAGTTACATCAAAAGCGGTGATTCGCTAGCGGATGGCAGCAAAGTAATTTAGGAGTTTCGAAGGCGGGCAAAGGAACAACAGGTTTCCATCCCGAATGCAAAAGTCATGCATTTCAGGTCCCCATATAAAGTGGCCTGCCGGTCAAGGCAATGGCAAGCGTGGCAAAATAATGTGTGGAAAAGCTGGGTGCAGCTTTCCAGTTCGATTGAGCTTCAGTTTTGGTTTAACACAACCACAGATCGTAGCTCGCCGAGTGGGTTGCGAGGCATCTGAACCCCGAACAAGTAAATGGCCTATTGCTAAGTTGTTAGACGGGGAGACAGGTTGAACGCAAGAAGGGTTTTTTCGCTATAAGAATATCATACTATCACTAGGAATCCTTTTAGTCCAGAAATCCGACGTGGAAGTATTGTGGGCAGGGCACAAGTCCTAAAATAAGAAGTGGGGGGACTAACCTAATTAATCAGTATGCAAGTGGCATCGCAGCACGTGACATCACGGCGCGTGACATCGCGGCGCGTGACTTCACAGTGCGTGACATCACAGGAAGTGGCATCACAAGAAGTGACATCAGATCTTAAGCCCTCACATATATGTTTAGCAGGTCTATCATGAGTACATTTGAGCACATTTCGAGTATACTTGGAAATACTCCTGATTTAGGCAGAAGATTCACACTTTTGTAAGCTTCACATAAACCAATGTTGCCTTTTGTCAGCGTAAAGCTTCCTCTACCCATAGTGCTTTAAAAGAAAAAATAGTGATATTTAAATTATTACAATGCCTCCTCAGGGGTAGAAAGCGCTATATAAATGCTATTTATTTTGTGCAAATAATGGGAAAGATCAACACATCTGATATTCTTACAGTGCATGAATATCTCCTAAACAGAGCCTGAACAAAGTGAAAAGCTGCCTCTCTTAAGTATGTGTGAAGTGCTAACAAGGTGTGAGCCTTTGTTTCCCCTCTGCTGCATTTGCTTCTAGGTGTGAGGCTACTGACTGCTCCCAGCCAGGAGACTCGAACAAAAGGAGGCCTGATGACCCCTAAAATTCGGCCTTTGTTATGGGCCCAGCAGGAGTCTTAAATGAGAGAGCCCCTCCCGCCTGCACGTTGTTGCAGATCTAAACCAGATAACAACGTGCAGGCGCTGCTGAAAGTGTCCCGGTGTTTGGAAATTACACCGGGACGAATTCAGCATCTTTTTTAGTGGGGCTCAACTTCCTGGCAGGGTGGACGGCATCCACCCTGTGAAAAAAGTGGGGGGACGCCGTCCACCCGCGTGTACCCCCGACTCGTGCCCTGATTGTGGGTGGAGTTTCAAAATTCCCTCTAAGCAATGCTGGCATATGAGCAGGCATTCAGGGGAGAGAAGTAAACAAGGGTTACTGTTTTTAAGAAACTGTAGGTCAGAACAGATGACAACTGACCGCACGGCAGTCAATTCACCGGTGTCTACAGATCCAATACAGTCACTGGCTTCACCAACAAGGATTACTTAGGAACCGCCCTCTGCTGCTGGATGCGGATGATGACGGATACACTGGGCTCCATATTGGCCCTGAGGGGTTGGTTTGGTAAAGGACGAACAATCATATCTATTTGTTCATGTATTTCACTCCTCCACACCTTTCTTTTAGCTTCAAGTGGCTAAACAGTTAGACGGGCCAACTTTGGAGCTGGGGAATCAGGTTTGTGTTTGGCGGGCAACTCAAACATCCTGTGATCCTGGGCAAATCACTTAATCTGAATTTGCCCATCTGTAATGCAACTGGTGCTCATGTAAAGCGATCTGACACCTGCTTTTTTATTTCGCGCCAGATACAACTTAAAAAAAAAAAAATAGGGGCCTGGGAGAGTCGGACTTTTGTCCTGCCTGAATGCCGCACATTCTGGGGGGCAGCCATGATTTTTCAATGCATTACAATTTCGCTCTTCCTATAGTTGTATCCCTAGTTCTTCTTGCATGATCCCCCGTCCTCAGTCTTAGGGTATTTCTGATGCCTCCTCCCAGACAAGTGACTATGTTGTGAATCGCATGAAAGTTGCATGGCCTTGGCTAGCACAGCAGTACCTGCCCCCGACCGTGGCAGGGAGCTTTCTTGAGAAATAATATGGGTTAAAAGACCCAGCGTCATAGCTCCTTGCCGGACTGTTTCTAAAATAAAAAAAAATAAGCACTGGTGACGAACGAGCCTTAAGGGCAAGAGATCAGAGTTTGTTGCAGTTTTGGACTCCCAACTCAACAGCGCAGATGGTTCACCTGCCTGCGGTGAAGAGAGCATGCCATGCAGATCACAGAATTGTTTAAATAGATATCTCCGGCATACTGCTGTGGTCACAGAGATTCCTTGTTACTGGCAGGAGGCAAGTCACCAACCCAGTGTAGGACATTGAGCTAGGAACTGGCATGAAAGGGCTCCAAGCATTCTAAAAAGCGTGTGTGAGGGGGAGTGCCCTGCTCCCACCACCGGGTTATAGATAACGCTTTACAAACAGAACAAAAGACTTGGGAGAGCTGCCCCCAGTCCCAACAAATCAAAATGCGAGCATGATTCAATAGATGCCTATGCTGAGCAGGGTCTGCATATACAATATCAAATTCTTTTAAATTTAAGAATAATTGAATAAGAGAAGCCAATAGAGCCTGTGGGGGGCGCCTCCTGGGGCATAGGCACAAACCTGTGTAGATATGTGAGGCAGGCTTCAGCTGGCATGCTTATTTAAAAAAAAAAAAAAAGAGTAGCCTGGCTGCCTCGGTGTAAGTGAAAATGGCATCAGGACTCCTAGGTTCGAACGGTGCGATCCACTGACTGCCATCTGCAATCTAAGTAGCGCCCAGGGTTGTGTGGCACGTGCCACAGAGTGCGTACATCACACCAGGATAGTGGGGTCCAATAAAAAAAAAAACTAAAAACAATAACAATGATAACATAATCCCCCCTGCCATATTATGGCAGTAGCCCGACTGGTATTTCCATTTGTGACAGCAGTGGCCATATGATTTCAAGCAAAGCTAGGACGGTAGCTTCATGCAATGCAGTTCTACTGTGTGTTTAAAAAAAAAAAAAAAGGAAAAACATCTTTTACAAACCGTACATCATAAATGGTTTTGCAGCGTGGTACAAACAGGAAATGTGTCTTTGGGGGAAAGTCAATGTGACACCAGCCTACTAACTGGGGTATGAGTTTGTTTGGTATGGCGTGCTACATCACTACGCTCAAAAACAAAAACAAAAAATTGGTGTATGCCTGTCTCTTTTCTTTCATTTATGACATCTGCAAGTGGAGACGACATGCTGAGGGCTGAATAGGATCTGACTGTGCCCGCACACAACTAGGAGAAATGAAACCGCCTTTCAGCAACCCTAAAGGGATTACAGGTGGCGCCTGCATGGCTCCCCAAGGTCTGGGTGATCTAATTGGGAGGCATCGGCCTTGCGCAGCTCAGAAGGAGGGACCTCCTCCACGCCATCCAAACAGGCTTAGCGTAGGCAGCCAAGCTGTGCGACAGCACCACCACCATCATATGGTCCAAAATAATCGCCAGGATGGCAGGGTGAGGTGCCCTGTCAAATAGCACGGTGGATAGCTCCAGGAGGAAACTAGGCGAGCCAGCAGATGTCGCAAAACCAAGGGCCAGGAGGGGATCCGGCACGGCCTGATCAACTCAGGGCGCCCGGCGCTTTATGCCCAGGTTGGGGTGCATCTTACGGAAGAAGGGACGTAAGTTTTCTGGGCCAACCGATGGGCAGCCATCGCGGCGTCAGGCTGCACCACAAAAAAAAAGAGAGAGAGAGAGAACAAGAAGAATGGGTAATAGACAAGGATGATGGGGGAGCCGCAGGGAGACGGAAGCCTCCCTTGCGGCGTGGCGGCTAAGAAGGAGTACATTTGTTATTAAGGAGGCACACCGGCAGGGCGGTATGCAGGAGGTAAGCTACTCACCTTGGGATGCCTCACGGCAGGGTGAGTAGGCTGAAAGGGGGGAGCAAACGGAGACGGCACTCGCAGCCCAGACCCGCCGAATGGCAGGGCACAAAAATGGACAAACAAGACAGCGAGTTGGGGCCTAACTCCAGGGAGAGCCTACCCCCCCCCACGCAATCAGCGTGAAAACCAACATGGAACTTTGTGACCCCATAATACGGCATGTATGATGGCCTGAACAAACTATGAGGTGTCACAAGTATGGTAAACAGATAACAGAACGTGATTGTGATATGTCAGAATGATTTATGACCCGACAGCCGTTGTGATTTATGACCTGTCACTTGATTTACGAGCCTGTCAAAATTATTTATGACTGCTAAATGGATTGATTAATGAACTGTCATGTCTATGATTTATGAGTTTGTCCAAATGATTTATGACACCATGTGACGTGGGTTCATGGCCTGGTCATAGCGGGTTATGACCATTGTACTGTAACTCAAAAAGTAATTCGTACTTTATGCAAAATAAACTGTGGCCAACATATACCACAAGACACACACGTGTTGGCAAACTTTATTGGAAAATATGTGTGAAGAAGGTCATGCATGGTAGTTTGGGAGTGGGCCCAGTGCGTAGGTTATAGCAGAGGCCACTCCTGAAGGGGGCCTAACGGACCAGCGCCGTACCAGCCACCAGGGACCCAGAAAAAACAGTTTTGGCTGCTTCAGTGCACCCATTAAAGGGGGAGGCTACCCCTCCCTGGATAGAGCGCGCGCCAGAGGTGGTGCGAAAATACCTGGCCAATGGGTGGCCGGGCGATGTTTTTGAACCCCCCCCCAATGGGGGGACACCGCCCCATGCCAGGAGGGGACAATGTGGGGCTATAAGCGCACCATCATCCCAGCACAAGTTACTGTTGGAAGCTGGGGGCGGTGCGCTGAACAACTTTTCGTGACCCACACCGAGCAACAGCATTGTCACAGTGCTGGACGGCAGGCGAGGCAGCTAAGAAGGGGTAGATTTGTTGGTAAGGAGGCACACCGGCAGGGCGGTGTGCAGGAGGAAGGCTACTCACCTAGGGATGCCTCACGGCAGGGTGAGTAGGCCAAAAGGGGGGAGCAAACTATGACGGCACTCGCAGCCCAGACCCGCCGGATGGCAGGGCACAAAAATTCACAAACAAGGTAGCGAGTTGTGGCCTAGCTCCTGGGAGAGGCTACCCCCCCCCACACAATCAGAGTGAAAACCAACATGGAACTTTATGACCCCATAAAACGGCCTTAACAAACTATGAGTTGTCACAAGTATAGTAAACAGATAACAAAACGTGATTGTGATATGTCAGAATGATTTATGACCTGTCAGCCGTTGTGATTTATGACCTGTCACGTGATTTTCGAGCCTGTCAAAATTATGTACGACTGCTAAATGGATTGATTAATGAACTGTCATGTATATGATTTATGAGCTTGTCAAAATGATTTATGATACCATGTGACGTGGGTTTATGGCCTGGTCATAGCAGGTTATGACCATGGTACTGTAGCACAAAAAGTAATTCGTACATGTTATGCAAAATAAACTGTGGCCAACATATACCACAAGAAACAAGACACACAGGTGTTGGCAAACTTTATTGGAAAATATGTGTGAAGAACGTCATGCATGACAGTTTGGGAGTGGGCCCAGTGCGGAGGTTAAGGAACCCACTCTAAAGACACTTTTACACTTAGTGGACATTCATAACTACAATAAATTAAACAAATTCCAGAGAGGATCATCTCTATAAACCCATAAACTAATCGAAGTTCATTACAAATGTTATATTAAGGGCCAAATTTAGATTTTGATGGACAGGGTACTCCTTCACAAATGTGGCGGAGTACCCTGCCTACCAAATTCTCAGTCAGGCAGACCATCCTCTCTCTGATGGCAGGGCTCCTCTGGCACCAGCTTACTCCGAATGACTGATGGAGTTGGGCCTGTCAGAGTAAGGACATCAGACCGCTGCTCTATTTTTTCCATGCATCACTACCATGAAAAACCTGGTAGGACCAGACAGAAAAAAAGAAAATGGGAAAATTATCCAGCGTGTGGGATTCATCAGTATTTAGGTTTTCAAAAGCAACCTTCTCCTTTGGCAAAAACAAAAGCATTTGGTGTGCGTTTGCTAGAAAGACAGCAACGTCATGCCGAACTTGCAGTGCTTTCACAAGAGCGCCCATGATGGTAGTTCCTCTGAAGGCACATAGATTACAACAGTGATGTCTAAATATGGTGGGTGGTAGTCCGTAAGGGTGGTAGACATTATATTTTCTGCCACCCTTATAGACTGAGGCCTCCCTCCAAACTTAGGCCCTAAATATTTATTATGATTAAATTCAGTGTATCATGCCTAGAGCATGTTGCTGTTAATTATGTCTCCATGATGCAAGCAATACTGAAGCATTTGCTCAGTCTGTTCAGGAGGATTGAGATGTATGGTACCTGCTTTGCTAACTAGCCCTACTCTGTATTAATAGTCTCACAGGCTGATGACAGAGAAGCAAATGCCACTGCTATAGAAATGGAGAGAAAAATTTAAGCACCCCAGACAAAAGAGAATTTTGCCAGGTGGAGTGCTCCCCGTACACTGAAAAAACCTATTTCTGGACCTTTACAGTAATTTAGTCTCACCATCAAGCAAGTGGCGTCCCAAGGATGCAAACTCGCGTCCCCTTATGGAAGTGACACCTCTGCATTGGGACCTGCCACAGCCACTTTAGGAAGAAAAGCGTATCCCCTCTTTTATTTAAATTGTCCCAACGAGTTAACGAGAAAACTGGACTGCTGGCTCGTGTTTCTTAAAGCTGGCTTTGATATTTTTCAATCCTGTAATTTACCAGAGGCAGAAGCGGAAAATTTGCACGCAGTACCTTTGACATTTTGTTGTTGATTTTCATGTGACAGTTTCTTTAGACACATTCAAAGACCTGGATTATGGTGACATCTGCCAAAATTCTATAAATGGCATACTCTAGAATTTTTTTTATACATAACCTTACCCATATGATCAGACCCTCCAGCTTTTCGCGATTTCGCGATTCACGAAAAAATCGCGAAATCAGCTGAGAAGCGCGATGGCCGCGATATTTACTTTTTCGGCCGCGAAAAAGGTGTCCCAGCTGCAATAAAAAAAAATGTTGGCTGTTTTCATCTCGTCCTTGCAGAGAGTGAACCACGAACATTTCCAACACTCCTTCTCTTTTCGACATTTCCTTCCTTCTCAGAATGGTTCCTCTAATCTGATGTTCCTTTGTTTCTGAAAACCTCTGAGCCCCCTGCGCCACCGCACCAGTAGTGAGCGCTCAGTGCAAGATCAGACGTGTTTGTTGTTCATCTGTATCGGACCACCATCCCCTGGCAACGCCGTTCCTCGGAGCGCTTCGTTTTCCTCTAAAGATGTGTTAGGCCTCCTCGGACGGACTGCATGTACTTCAGGCCGCTGCTCGGGTAGGCGTCGCAATTTAAGAACTGCCACTGCTTGTCACAGCTACTCTCCCACTCCCATACTCCTCACCCAGACCCGCCCGACTGCTTATAGAGGTTTCACTGCAGAATTTAACTTCGGGGTGGGCAAGCGGACGCTCGAAGTAGTGTAACGACCTGATTGATGGCAGTATCTCTCTCACAATCTTTAATAGATTTTTCAGGGCCATTTTCAAAAGCGGTAACTCTCTCTCCCAGGTTAATGCATATTAAAGGGGAGGGTGTGTGGCTTAATGACCTGAGCTGACGAATTTGGATTTGGGATGCCAGGTTCGAGTCTCGGCATCGCGCGACATCCTGTGATTCTGGACCAATCACTCAATCACTCCGTGTCTTAAAGATACACCAGCAAAAAAACCTGGTGCTTATGTAAAGCGCTGCGGGTCGAGTTTGAGTTATATAAACCTGTAAAACAAAAAAAACTGAAAGGTCTGTCTGGATTGTTGCTTACATAGCTCTGGCTGGTTATGCAGTACTGTGCCAGTGTAATGCAGGTTCTATAAGCTTTCTAGAGTAAGGTTACCAGATGATTCCATGTGAGAACCCTATTTTTCATTCCTGGATTTTCCGCACATTGAGGTGGGGGCTGTATTGTATAAGGGCTCACACCCACCCCCATGCCACTGATCTGCGTAGAGCAATATTTTTTTAATTTTATTTTGATAATCTTTTTATTGGTACGTAAGATTACTGAACTTACAAAAAGCACGTACATAGCATCCCCCATCTCTTTTTAAGGTTAGAACAGATCCATCCTGTAGAATATTACAATAATGCGATATTAACTAACAGTGAACAAAACATTACACGTTTTCCCATCTATAGGCCTCAGTATGTCTGCCATGGCGTAGAGCAATATTTAACATCCTTACATTAGCCGTGGCAGTGCACCTCCACCCACTACGATCCTGTGCCCTAGGGCACCTGAGGAAGAGGTGTCGTGCCTCATGGGTCCAGGAGGAAGCGGTGCCCCAGCAGGGTGCGTACATGGGTGCTAGAACATCCCAGGGAGAAATAGGACCCCCTCAAACTAGGTTAGGATTGGAGCTGATCTTCCGTAGAGCGGCAGAACTTTAAACATGCCTATTTTAAAGTGGAATACTCTGCTAAAACATTTTCTATTGATTTAAGGCTGAAAATGAATGATTATGAGTAAAATAAAGTGCCGCAAAAATGCAGCTAAATTTCAATATTTGTGCCGCTAAATTTCCATATTTATCCCGCTAAATGTGCTAATCCATGCCGCAATATCCTGGGGGGTCTGTATTATGCACTGAATCACTGTACATATTATACAGGATATATGAGTAAATGCAACATATTCATATGACACTGCACTTTAATGTGAAGGCGAGCATCCAAAGCTCTTGAAATAACAGATGTTACCATTAACCAATTTATGGTATTCAATTTACCAATCAGGAAAGTGTAGAAGGCTGACTGAGTATGTCTTTCAAACTCACGAAATCCAGAACACAGCTCTCAGAGCCATCCTGCAGGCTGATAAGGTAGGAATTTGGTGAGCACTTGCATTTTGTCACTGTGTGTAAGTACAAACGATTGGCAAAAGCTGTGTGCTTTATGGGCTGATTTATTTTTAGGCAGACGGCCAGAGTCTGCCCACCTAATTTATAAATGACCACCAATCAGGCAGTAATTTATAAAGACATTGTCAGGAACAGTTCTTGTCAATATATTTTACAGTTTGCTATAGAGCTGTGACCGAAGGTCAGCGTATAAATTGGACAAGGGGACCTTCATATTGGTGGCATGTACACTTTGTCGCCGTTGTGACGGAGTATACATACTGGCAATATGTAATTCGGGCCCTTAGTGTGTTAATGCACGAAAACCGCATTTATTTATGCCCATGGTTGCATGTATTTGCATATTAAAGCCAGACCTATTGGCTTTACCAAAGTTTGCTTAATACAGAATCTAGACATTTCACAATGAGGTGAAATGAAGAGCCTCTAAAATCCTTTGGTTTACTCAAGCATTTAACCACAGAACATCAACAGACTAGTTTCAATCATCATGTTAGATACCAGAAATACCTTTCCGCATGGCAAGCCCAAACAATGCCCTGGACTCAACTGCTTGCTTTGGCAATAGGCTGCAAATACTTTAGACATTTTTATACAAAACATTTACCCCTATCTCGGAAGTGCAAAAATTCCCATTGAAACAGAACTGCATGTGGGAAGGGAAAACTCATGTTGT
This sequence comes from Calotriton arnoldi, assembly GCA_963921515.1. Taxonomy (NCBI): domain Eukaryota; kingdom Metazoa; phylum Chordata; class Amphibia; order Caudata; family Salamandridae; genus Calotriton; species Calotriton arnoldi. The sequence goes on from CAWUFW010008409.1 coordinate 229,511, forward strand.
TTTTCATCACTCACCGCAACAATAAAAAATAAAGAAAACCATAAACTGTAATTACCAACTTGTTTAAACGTATAACTTAATTTGCCTTAGAATATGCTCATAATCTTTCACGCCCCTTTTTGTACATAAGGCTAAATACCTCTATCATTGTCATAGTTTTGATAACTTTCCTTGTAAGGGAAATTAATCCGAGTCTGCCAAAATGAGAATGAGGGAAAATCCTAGTCGCACTGGCATGTCACAGCTGGAACGTGCACCACTACATGTCCCTGCTACCAGGGCCGGTTCTAGGATTTGCGGGGCCCTGGGCCAAATGGGAATGTGCGAGGCCCCTCTCATTGACATATGTGACACAGCTCAGGAAGCTGCTTTGTGCAGACGACTCCTGGGCCTCAGCTTCCCCTCCCAGCCTCCTACAAGCACCTCTTTTACAGATCGTATCTGGCTGAAGGTGTGAGAATTGCTTGAGGGCCCAAAGTTGAAACTGTGGGGGCGCTAAATGCTGGACAGTGGGCGTCCCGCAGTGTCTCTGAATGGTCTCCTTCCAATTGGGACAAGAGGAAGTGTCCCCTTCCCCTAGGCCTCCCGACACCATCCCTGAGAGGCCTGGGGGAGGGGGCCCCTCCCATGGACCCTAATTGCAAGGAGACACCTTTCTTTCAGTTCGATTGGCAGGGAAACAAAAGGACACACCACCAGTGCGGGCCCCATGCTGGTGGGCTGAGTGCGAGGCCCTGGGCAGCTGCCCACACTGCCCATGCCTAGCGCCGGCCCTGCCTGCTACCATGATGAAAAGCTGTCTTCAATCAGCTCTCCAGAGCTGATGGAGAGAAGAGAGCATGGTAATTGCACCTTTATAAGAAAAGGGCGACATTTCTTTAGACAGAAGAACGCAGTGATGAGAGAGTTCCCTGATCCTGCAGTATGTAGTTCTTTCAACTCTCTCAACAAAAGTGAAAATGTGAAACATCTTGTGTATTCTCTTGGGGCTGTGGTGGTGTGCAGCAGTAGAAATGCTCTAAGAAAGGGTTGGTTTCACTCATTATTGCGTGCATTTTGCATTTCGGTGAGATATGTTTAGGTGGAGTTAGCGGCAATGGTCCAAATGCACAAGCTGTCACTAGATATTCCTGTTGAGACAGCATCAATAGTGCACTATTAAAGGCTTTTACTAGATGTCCTGATTGAGTCAGGAGCATAATCGTGTAATAGCACAAACCGTTAGAAGATGTTCCTTTTAAAAAAAAAAAAATATTCAATCCATAACAAATATCAATATAATCTCATTTAAAATAATTTAACACACAACATACGAAAGCCAACATCAACAACATATCTTAAAGAAATCAATGGCTATCAATCCATAATATATCATTACAACTTATAAATATTACGAGCTAAGGTAAAGGAGACGGGAACCACAGCAGAACACATAGAAACAGAGAGACAAAGAAAAAAAAGAAAAAAAAAGATCATCGTGCCAGATGCTCCATCGGGAGTATAATACTTCCAATTGTACAGTTATATTATATGATTTCATGTTTTCAATCATGGGACCCCATATCTGTATACCCAATTTTTGCCTTTTAGTTGTTTTCAGAGAATAAAGACTAAACTCAAGATTGAAGGTGTTATAGAATTTAGCCCTCCACATCTCGAAGGAAGGGGCCTCCTGTTGTAGCCATACTGACGCAACACATAACCTGGCCACCGCTGTGGCCATGAATATTAAATATCGGAATGGATACCCCAGTTGTCCCCGCCTGAAACTATCCCCAACCCCTAGTAACATCACCTCCATTGTTATACAGATGTCTATGCCTGTAATTTCAGACCGAAACCTTTCAATATGGCTCCTCAGTTGTGTTAGATAGGTACATGCATAAAAAATATGCACAATACCAGCGTTGTCGGTCCTACAACTAAAGCACTTTCCATTATTTGAACCACCTCATTTCAACATCCTCGCGGGTGTATGATTCAAGCTAAATAATGATTTAAAATGCTGGGCTTTCAATTTGGCAGAGACCAAATTTTTTTCAGCCATATCTAATGAATGTTCCATACACTGCCCTTCCCGCCCTACCCGAATACCCCATTTACAATCTTGGACCTCTAAATCATCCTGCTGCGTATCCATTAGGGTAGTATATAATACACCTATTTTAGCTATCCTTTTTACTGCCTCAACCAAAGAGTTGGTTTTTATCCCGCTTTGCTTCTGATGTTTACATAAATAATCACGGATTTGCAAATATTTAAAGAAATCAGTTTTTTGCAAACTATACCTGTCCGACAGATACGAAAATGAGGAAAGTCCTTCCTGGTCATATAAATCTCCTATTTGCGTTATACCTTTAGCCCTCCATTTATCCATTCTGAGATCCCAGAAGACAGAGGGCAGCAATATCGTAGAATTCATAGGGGTATAGAAACTTATTCCCCTAACCTGTAAAATACTCTGGACTGTTTTCCAGACCTTATATGCTGCCAGTACCACCTTAAAGCGAGATTTTTTAAAAATAGCTTGGCTCCAAAAAACCTAAATAAGCAATTTTTAGCTGTTGAACCCATCAGCATCTGATATATTGATGGTGCTTCCGCCAGGGTGTCCACTTCCTCTCCTGTTAACAAAATCCTCATATTTTGAAGGAGACAGGCGTAGTAATAAAATGTGAAGTTGGGGACTGCCCAACCCCCAGGGTTACGTGGTAGCATCATATATTTAAAAGCTCTCCGAGGTTTGCCTTGCCCCCATAAAAAACGATCACTTAGAGAGTACAATTTTTGCAGCTGTAGTCGTGTCAATTCTAGTGGTACTGCTCTAAAATAATATGTAGGAGAGTAGGATCTGCCTCTTATGTTCGCCCCACTTTTTTTCTGATGTTTACACTGGTTTCTGGCTATAGTCTGGCTGGGACCCTGCTAATCAGGGCCCCAGCCTCTCTGTTCTCTCTAAACGATTTGGAGTGCACTCTAGGTGCACTAGTGATTGGATACTGTGGCACCTTATGAGTCCCTAGTATATGGTACCTTAGGTACCAAGGGCATAGGTACTTCACAGGCCTACCAGGGGCTGCAGCATGTATTATGCCACCCCTGGGAAGCAGACTAAATCTGACACCACAGGCCTGCTACTGCAGCCTGGGTGAGGTGGTGCTAGCACTCCTCACTGAGATATAGGTTCCTTATATCTCTCCTACACACACATATAAACCTATCAGTCACCCCTAAGGCAGGCCCTATCAATCCTGAGGGCAGTGTGCTTGGCTTCTATGTGAGGGGGTGCCTCTGCCTGAGCAGGGCCCCTCTGCAGCTCTCAGAGTCCATTCTCTGGTGCTGTTTGTGGATGCGGTTAAACCATATACTTTTAAGTGCATTATATCCTCGCGGTAGAATGCTAACTTTGGAATGGCTGCATCGAAACATGTCGTGTTTGGTGTCAAACATCTTGGAATACTACCCCCCGCCAGTCCTGGCGGCGGGGGTAGCATTCCACCCTTCTAGAGGGATAGACATGTACCTACTGTGGAAACGCGGTAGAATCCTGCAGAGTCCTGGCATCACAAAATGGATGCCACCAGTCACAGACACTGGGCTGCCCTCCTGCTGATGACCAACACTCGCAGTGGAGGAAGCCCAACAATAGATATCCTGTCCCAAGGGGTGTGACCACCTCCCAGACAGGGTTTAGTGTATTGGGCTGGGTGGGTGCACTCTTAGAGTGCTTTGAAGTCCTGCACTGGGGGAGCAGAAGGCTCCTCTGTGCATATGCCAGTTCAAACCGGCTCAGGGGCTACCTGCCCCTGCTCTGGCGCAAAACTGGACAAAGGGAAGTGGGTGTAGCCACCCACTCCCTGACCCTCCCATAGGTAGGGTCATAGAGCTAGTCCCTCCCTTTCTTTTAGTATAAGAGGGGGAACCTGTGCATTGCACCCTAGATTTTCCCTGGACGACGCTCTGAAGAAGAATCCCGGACCTTCGACGTTCCACTACCTTTGGAAGACTGAAGAATCTCCCTTGGAGTCAAGGAGTGACTCCCCTGCTTGGCAGGCACCAAAAAATACAAACGACGGTCGCAAACTACGCCGCTCCCGCCGGAGTCCGAAGTCCCTGCAGCCCAAAAAGTGAATTTCCTGACTTCTCAAAGGCCATCGTGAGTCCCCAGCGAAGCTGAGGCCAGTGGACCCCAAGAGTAACGAGGAACCATGACCCCTGGGTACCATGCACTATTGTCGAGTGCAACCCCTTCACAACATTCCACGAACTTGTGCTTTGGACTACGTGTGGTCCTAGCCTCCAGCAGGAATCCCTCTGAAGATCAGAGGCCTACCACGTCCAGAGTGACCGTGGGCCCCTGTGAGAGAATCCTCCCAAGGCGTCTTTGCGATCCCTTGCCAGCCGGCTTGTGGGTCCCCAGAAGACTTTCTAAAGAAACCAAAGGGCTCCCCTGGTTGCTCCAGGCCTGCCCTAACTTACCGTTGCTGGGTGAGTCCCCCAGACCTTGCTGGTCTGTGCCATTGCCTCTTTACACTTTCCCCAAGACTTGCTGTTACCAAGGCTTGTTGGTGCCAATTGAGTTGCCAACACCGCAGTAAGCTGCAGACATCGTGGGACACGCCGAATCCAGCTCCTGGTCATCGTCAACGCCTCCTGGACCTTGTGGCTGAAAAGTCAAGGCAACCACGAACGACCTGAATCTTGCGACGACGGTGGGCATCCATCTTCCTTGCCCCGAGTCACTGCCAAGTGACTTTGAACACTGTCCCCTCTGCTTTCAGGTCTTCCATCTTCTGAATCCAGGCTTGGATTCCTCCGGACACTTCTCCTGTCGCCGCAAGCAGCAAGTCTTCACTGGCTCCCAGTGAAAACGACGCCGCGACCCGACACCAAAGAACACCTATGCACCCGGCTCCCCTGGGTGAGGTAACTTCAGCACTACGGTGCTCCTGTGGGTGTGGGCCCTAGAACTACTTACCCTGTAAGTGACTTGCTTGTAGCTTCCTCGAAGTGTCCTAAAACTCTAATTTTCTAAGTGCGACAATTGCGCTGACTCGTACAGGGTTCGCGTCTGTGTTAGACACACCGCGTCCATCTCCTTTGTAACACTATCTAGAACTGTATCCTTCGACTCGTACTGAGTCCGATCGGTGTTCGCCTCGAACACACAAAGGGCCTGTAACACTGAGATCTCCATTGCACTGACTCGCACAAGGGTCGCGTCTGTGTTAGACACAGCGCGTCCATCTCCCTTGCAACTCTATCTATAACCGCGTCCTTCGACTCGTACAAGGACCGATTGGTGTGTTCGCCTCGAACACGCAAGGGACCTTTAACATTGAAATCTCAATCGCGTCTGAGCGCATAGACTCGCACAGGACTCGCACCGGTGCCAGGTCACCGCGTCCGTCCCCTGTGGGTCTCCTACAACTACCTGGGGTGGTTCTTGGGGGTCCCTCGATTCTAGATGCCCTAGACCTAGGTCTAGCAAACTAAGATTGTGATATTCGATTGTGCTAAACTTATTTTGATAACATTTGACTTGTACATATGTTCCTGACCTCTAATCTCATAAAGAGATTAGTAGAGAGTGTTTATTAATAAATGCATATATATTTGATATATATACCTGTGTGGTGTCTTTTCATTTGGTGATTCAAGAGATTGTGTGGTAAAACAAGCTGCTTTACATTCCTTCAAGACTTAGCCTGAAGGCTGCTCTCCACAGCTACCACTAGGATAGCTTTCTATAAAGGTTGTCTTAAACCTATCTACCATAAGAGTCGAATTGTTCTGGTGCAAAGTGTCCACTTTAATTAGTGAACAGCATATACCAGCCCAACTTCTCACATAATACATAACTTTGGGTAGGATACTCATTTTAAGAACATTGCACCTCCCCACCAGTAAGAGATGCAAACATTCCAAGCGATCCAATTGTTGTTTAATCCCAACCAAACTATCTCCCCAGTTAACCTCCACTAGTTCCTGGAGGCACATCCTGATTTGAATACCCAAATATTTAGCTTCCTCAGGTACACGAGCATCTCCTGGGCACGCCGCCTTTGTGCAAATAATTTGTGTCTTTGTTGGATTCAACTTATATCCTGATACCGCCCCAAATGTATATGCCAATCGCTCAATCTCCAGAATAGCTGCCGCTGGATCTGATGTCACCACCGCAATGTCATCCGCGTAGGCTAGAACCCAAGTTTGGTACTGCCCACAAATTGTGGAGCTGATCTTATTGCTACCCTCCAACATTGTTAAGAAGGGATTGATATACATGGCAAATAACAGCGGGGAACATGGGCAACCCTGCCTTGTCCCCCTAGTTATATGAACTAGATTGGATACGTTGCCCATTATAAAAATCCTGGCTGTTGGGGAATTATACATAGCCTGAATAGCTTTGATAAAACCTATACCAAACCTCATCTTACGCAAGACTGCCCATAAAAAAGTCCAGGAGACACGGTCAAACGCCTTTTCGGCATCGAGAAGTATCAAGCCCAACCTGTTATGTTGTATGTTAGCTAGATCAATCAAGGTAACTACTCTGTTTATATGGTTGACCGTGCCCCTGCCAGGTATAAATCCATGTTGGTGGATAGATACCAGGAGCGTAATTACTCGCGCCAATCTAGTTGCTAAGACTTTAGCATAAATTTTGCCATCACAATTTAATAAAGATATTGGTCTATAAGACCCTGGCGAAGCTGGGGCTTTATCTTTTTTTTTTTTTAAACTACTATGTTGGCCTCTTGCCAAGATGGTGGAGGCTTCCCAAGCTGTGCATCTTGAAATGTACCGAGCATATCTTCCTTTATCTCCTGAAACAAAGCTCCATAGACCTCGAGCGGTAATTTATCTGGTCCTGCTGCCTTTCCCCTGGCTAATGAGCCTATCGCCTCCTCAATCTCCTCCATGGATATCGGGGTATCAAGTAATCCCTGCTCTTCTTGCCGTATACCTACCATCTCTAAGTGTTGAAAAAAGGCGTCAATAATTATATCATTACATTCACTCTGTGTGTAGAGCTCTTTAATAAAAAAAGCATGGAATACTTCCAGAATCCCCTGAGTTGTTTCCACTATATTCCCCGCCGTATCAGTCATTGCTCCAATTCTTTGTGAAGCTTCCTTAGCCCGTAATCTTTGTGCCAAACAGCTCCCTGTGTCTTCCCCATATTCGTATATTTCCTCTCTATATATCTTATACTTGCTAGCAATTTCCTTGCTCCACCCCATATTAATTTTTGCTTTACAGCAAGCTATCCTTGTTTGCAACACATGCATATCCACTCCCCTGATAATTCCTTGGATAAGTTCTTCTTCCGCTATTCTAAGATCATCTAGGAGTCTCTGCATAGTAGTCTGGAGTTGCTTCTGTCTATACAGTCCATAGCTAAGAGTTTCACCTCTTAATCCGGCCTTTAGAGCATCCCACACCATAGCCCTAGAGGTTGAGCCTCTGTTAATATTCAAAAATTGTGTAGCCTAGGCTTTGATATGGTTAAGGTATGAGCTATCCAATAAGAGCTTCCAGTCAAAAGAAAAAGATCTCACCGGTCGACTTTTACTGATGGTGGGGATGTCAAGTAAAAATGGACCATGGTTCGCTGTGATCCTTTGCCATATTTGCATCATTGCTCCTACCATAAGTATTTTTGACGTAAAGACATAATCAAGCCTCACTAATTTATGGTGAGGGCAAGAATAAAAAGTATATCCGGCTCCGGATAATTCAAGGTCTGCCAGGCATCTACCACTCCATGGTCCCCAATTAACTGTTGCAGCGCTTTGAAGACCTTAGGTTTTCGGCCCCTGTAGTTGTTATAATTTAACTCCTTCTCCTGACAGGTCAGATGAATATTAAAGTTCCCACATAGAATCAGAGAGGGGTACACCACGATGCCAGCTCAACATTCAGCCCTTCTAATATTGCTGCCTCATCAAAATTCGATCCATAGACTGTGCATATTACAACCTTAGCAGCCTCCACTATACATTCTGCTATAGCGCACCTGCCAAAGTTATCCACCAGTATTCTCCCTGTCCCTTAAATTCCTTGCTGCACCATAATAGCCACCCCCCTGTTTGTGGTAGTCTGTCGAGATGCCACAATGAATATATAGCCAAGCTCATTTAACACCCTACGTTTGCTCCAGGGGATATGTGTTTCCTGTAAACACAGGATATCAGGTTTCATTAGCCGTAGATCAACCGCTACTCGTTGCCTTTTGCCGCTATTATTCAGCCCACAGACATTAAAGGAACATATGCGTAACCCTAGGACTGTCGTCCTACCCCCCATATCTTGTTGCTGTGTTCATCCAAACAAATATCATTACCTTTAAAACACTTACGATAGCCTCCTTTTCTTTGTTATGGATTGATTTTTTCTCCCCCACCCCACACCTCTTACCTATACCATCTACAGCACCCCCACACTCCCCAACCCCTGTGCCCCCTGTGCCCCTCCACCTCTACCCCCCACCCTCCCCTCCCTTCCCCAAAACGAGGCAATAGGACCCATGGTCCTTGCGATGGGAAGCTCCCTTGCTACCCGGTATATGCCCCCACCTCCAGATCGTCATATCTCGCCTGACAAGAGAAGCAGAGAAAAGCAAACACTTTTATGGACATATCTATATCATTTAAGACACTGCCTCAGTGTCTCTATATATCTGCCTCATAACTAAAAAAGGAAAAAAAAACACACACTGTTTAACAATATTACAAGACATGGTGATCACAAATCAAGACTAATGATATCCGGAAAGTGTAGCCAGTCCATGCATATTTAAGCCCTTCCTTATATACTGATACCCCTGACTGTGAATCGTGCTTAATCGTGCTTAAATCGATTGGAGATATTCCTTCGCTTGCACTTCTGATGTAAAAAACCTTGATTGCTCCTTAAAGACAATTTTTAACGTAGCAGTATTCAACAAAAAAGCTTGCGCACCCTTTGTTTGAAATGGAGTGATTAGTGGACGGAGTTGCCACCTTTTTTCCACTGTTTGATGGCAAAAATCAGGGCGGACAAAAAATTGAGTGCCCTTCCCCGCCCTTTACCTATCTGGTCGCGCCAGATCGTATACAGCCTGACCTGCAAGAAAGTTATTTAAACTTATCAAAATCGCCCTAGGCCTAGAGACATCCTGTCCCACTTTAGTTGGTTGTCTAAATGGAAACCAATGTGCCCTTTGAATTTCAGTGGTCCAGTTCCACATTGAGAGTTCAGGAAAAGCTTCCGTAAATAGTTCAATTACAAATTTCCGAACATCCTGCCCCTCAATTCCCTCCGGGATACCCAAAATTCTCAAATTATTGCGTCGTAATCGGTTCTCTAGATCAACAAGTTTTAACTGAGTGTCATCCTTCTGTGCACGGATTGCTTCTGTAGCCATCTTTTGGGCCACCATTTCATCCTCAAGAGTAGATATACGGGCTTCTGCTTCGTTCATTCTTTCCGTGAACTCGGTGCAAGCTTTGGCAATCCTCCTAACAGTATTCTGGAGTTTCCGACATGCAGTGTGTGTTTTCTGACTCTCAGTTCGGGTTTCCACTCTGTGGTCTAGAATGCTTTGATATATTGCCGCCAATGAGATCTCTTCATCTGGCTTTTCTGATGGACCTCCTGCAATATGACCAGCAGAGTTTCCTCCATTATATGACATCTCTAATGAGGAAGAGTAGTCCCAGAGCGGGGTGTTTGCCTCTTCTGAATGTAATGCGTTTTCCTTGGATGTAAATATTTCGCGGACCGCCTGATCTATATGATCCTGCTCCAGATGTATACTACTTTGCTCACTTCCACCACTAACGATTGATCCTTCACGAGATCGTGTTTTAGAGCCTAACATGCCTTCCTCATCCGATGTGTCTGAAGGGTCAGACATGGAGAAGAATTTTTCCCCGGAATCACTCTCCTTTACTGTTCCATCACGTGCTAACTCTCATCCGGGATCTCGTCTGCTGCATCACCCAGAAACAGGTCTCCTGCTGTAGATATAGATTTAACGGCCCCCCTGTGTACCAGTGTAAGATCATGTTCTGCCGTTGCCCCCATCTCTCTACTTTCGTCCCCCCTCTCATTAATGTTAGATATGACTCTGGGATGATTACAGTTTAAATTTTCCAGGGGACCAGCCCCTTCTGGGTGCCCGGGGGCCGCTTATTCACCTCAGCCGGTTCGGTATTCCCTGATATCTCCTCCACAGGTTTCAAAGCTGCCAACATAGGATACTGTACAGCTATTAATTTATTTTTATTTGCTGCCAAAAATAGCGTGGGGACTCTTTTTCTACCCCCTCCTTGCTCACCTCCTTGAAGTGAATAGTCCATATTCTCCAGTACTCCCTCCGGTTCCATGTGCTGAGTTCCAAGCCGGCAACTACTCCTCTGTTTGTTGTAGCAGCTTCTGCTGCTGCCCGAGTCTTCCCTCCTCTAGACGTCTTGGGATGCATGCTGGTGGAGGCGTGGTGCAGGCACGAGCACAAGCGCAAGCCAAGACAGACACGCCCCCCGCGAAAGCCGGCTCCAGCTGCAACGTCGAGACCGCATAGGGAAGCGGGCTGAAGGCTCCCGAGTCGCCGCTTCACAATAGCAACTCCACCATGCACCACCGTAAGCAAACCACACGCCAACCGCCACGACTCAGATCTCCACCGGTGAGTCTATGCAACAGTTTTTTTGTTGGTTTGGCACAATCCCAGATAACCACGTTAGGGGGGGGAAACCGGGAGCTAGCTGCTCACTCGTCCAACCGAGCAGACGCCATCTTGCCCACCTGAAGATGTTCCTTTTGGGTCAGAACACTAGTGTGCAATCCTAGACACTGGTACTAAATGTGTCTGTTGCATTAGCAGCACAAGAGCGCAGCTCTAGAATCCATTACTAGGTGTCCCTTTGGAGTTTACAGCACATGGGCGCAGTACTTCAGAATACTTCTAGGCGCCTGTGAGTTATCAGAGTATGAAGGTCCCAGGAGAGAAAGGTGATACTGGACCCCAGGGAGCCCCAAACTGGGAACCAATGACCCGCTTTTCACAATTGAGTCTCAGGATAGCAAGGCGGTGTGGTCTAAGGCTTACTCAGGGGAGGTGCTGTAGGATAGAGACTCAGAAATCAGCAATGCAACAAACAACACTTAATAAATCGCTGTATAGTCAGTTCTTTTTCATATCAAATGGAAATTACTTTATTATATGCAGAATAGGTACTACACGCAAATTAACAATAATATATATATAGAACAGCAAGTGGAAATATCTATAGGAACACACTGTAAAGGCCCGCACAACCTATAGAGGTACAGCATAGTGAAAGATCACCTCAGTAAAGTACCCTCTCTAAATCTACACTGGTTTCCTTATACTGGAGACCTCTCAAACCCTGTGGGAACCAGCAGGTCCTAACCCCTAAAACACTACAGCCTCCCCATTCAACTAGCACAAAATGAGTGATGCATTGATAAAAAGTCAGTCCTACAGCATTTGCCAGGGTGTCACCAAAATAGTCAAATGCCAAACATAAGTCCTTCAGCCATACTTCATTTTAACATTACCTAACATTTCAGGTGTTAATAGAAATATGTAACTTTAGTCTGAATCGTTCATAAGAAACCTAACTCTCAGTTGTATATGTCAATAAAGCATTGAAACATTGAACATTTCTGGTTCAGAGTCTTATTTGTATAGTAACTCAGTATCCTATTCACAAATATCTATGCTATCCAAAACCTTTGAAGAAAAGCCCCAGCTCCACAAGTGCTGAAAAACTCAGAAAATATATCCTAGGGTCATAGGACCCGATTACGAGTTTGACGCAGTTGTACCGTCTCTCCGCCGGCACAGCTATGCCAAGCACGCGCAAGGACCGCCCACAGTATTACGAGTTCAACTCATAATATGGCAGGCTGTCCTTTGCCCTTCCCATGGCGGTGCCTGGAAAACAGGCACAGCAATGGGAACGGCAAAAAATTTCCAGCACAGCATGAACATGGATGTCCATGCCGTGCTGGAACTTTGTGGGAATACAGACAGGGGGGCACATTTGAAAGATTAAAAATAAAACTAGCGCTTAGAAGCAAATAGTGCTCAAAGGGTTAAAAAAGGTCATGCTGGACCGAGACAAAGTCCAGAGTTCAGGCCACCCACGATGTAACAGTTTTACACTTACTTCCAGAAGTGTTTCTTGATGCAGGAAAGTGGTCCACCGCACTAGTAAAGGGTTCAGATGCTCTGGTTTGCCTCTTTGGGTCTGGGAACTACAACTCCCACAATGCACCTAGCCAAATTATAGAGCTTTTTACAAAAGTTGCTCCAAACTTTTCCAAGCTTCTGGGACTTCTTTCAGAAGGTCTCCTTGAGTGTTCAAACTGTCCACAACACCAATCCAGGGGTCTAGAATCTCTGTGATGGTCCTTTGGATGTTGGGACTACAATTCCCACAATGCACCTGGACAAATCCTTAAAAGTCGACTGGATGCACTCCAGGCTGGGGACTTCTTGGTGGAGATGATGCAAGTGGGCTCTCTTAACCTGTACCTTTCAGGGAGTCCACTCCTTAATCCTTGTGAAGCCAGGCAAAGTCCTTAGGGCTGTAGTACCAGATTGTGCAGCAGGTGCAGTCCTTCAGAGTGCAGTACTTTTGCTGCAGATTAGGATTCTAGTTTAAACATACAGGGGTTTACCCAAATCACCCTCCTAAGCCTGGGTAAAAGAACTATATGTTATGCAAGAAACAAATGGCCAGGAGGAACCGATATGTCAAATTATTTGATCAAAGGGAACAACAAATTACCCTATCAAAAGTACAAAGTCCTATTTCATTTTATAAAGAACTCATTTAAACATTACACACACCATGGAAACGATCTTTGAAAAATCAGTCATTATTTTCTTTTTTTACACATAAAAAAACATACAAATACATATATATGAAGACATATTACATTACAAACATTTATACAAAAAACCAAATCTTAGTTGCCAATACCCATTCATATCTATAATAATCAGTGTTCACACATTCAATCTGAGTAATACACTGTGAGGTAGTCCTCTTTGCACACGGGGTTACAACACCTCCCTAAAAAAATAGCAAGTGTGCTTCTCAAATATACAAACAATAATTCTTGTATTCAAACGGACTCCTCCCGTCAAAGAATGTCAGGGCAGTCCTTCTTCTCTGTGTTGTTTCAGGCAGTAGATCTCTTGGAGCTCTTTTGTACCTGTTGCTTTCAGGTAGTCCCTCCTTAATTTTTTGGAAGCAAGGCAAAGTCCTTATGGCTGTAGTTACAAATGTGTAGCAGGTGCAGTCGACATTAGTGCAGTCCTTTTGGGGTGCAGACCAGGGGTTCCAGCAGGGCAGTCCTTCTTCTCTTGATTATTCCAGGAAGGGATCTGAGTTGCTTTGCAGCTCTTCCATATGTATGCTGCGTTCCTGGGTGTCAAATAGAGGGTACCGCTGCCCAATGGGATGCAGGGTCCACCCAGGTGTATGACCACTTCCTTCAAAGTGTGGCATATTCTTGTCCCAGATAGCATTATTCTTCCAAAATGGAGAAAGTCTCTCCTGAAGAGTTAGATGTCGCTAAGCCAGCCCACTGGCATGGCTAAGATTCTCTAACACTCCCCTTCCTGCCCCTTCACTAATCTAATTACAGGGGCTCCTGTGTGGCTAGGAGTGCAGGATGTGGGGGTGAGAATGTGCTGTCCTAAAGTGTCATTCCATCTTTAAAGACCAGTTTGGTTACTCAGCCCTCATCCTGCCTTCTGCTTCTGCAGTTTCAGTTCTCCTCCCACAGGAAATCATTTGTCTCTCTAGCAGGTCACTTCACACCTCCTTAAAACAGCTTGGCTCAGCCTGGCAGGGGCTGGCTAATCAGGAGAGGGCAGCTTGACGGCTAGATTTTGGCATACAGAAAAGAAAGTTCTATAACCTATTTTCTGTAATAGTTATTATAAATCTAACAGTGGCGAGTTGTTAAATTTATCATAACTATCATTTGAAGTCTTTGAAAGACGTTTCTAGTTCGCTCCTGTCAATATTTAAACTTAAATAAATTATTCCCATGTTAGCCTATGGAGCTTGTTTTCTACAATGGGGGAGAATGGAATTGGCAATTTTTCCCTCACCAGGGCTTATAAAACACCTTTTATAATGTCCCTGCTTATAGTTACAAGGTACCCTACCCCTGGGGCACCTAGGGGAGACCTTAGGGGTGACATATCTAAAGATAAGGTAATTTGAGACTTTGGAAGTAGCTTTAAATCCAAAGTCGAATTTGCATATAATTTCAATTTAAAAGCAGCTTCAAGCAGGGTTGGATTTTAAAATGACAGCAGGCACCACAATAGTGCACACTGAAGTGCATTAAATCTACTTGACCTCTAAACCTACATGTCATACCTTATACTAGGGACTTACAGGTAGGTTGTCAGTACAAGTTGTAATTATACCTAATTACCATGTACTTTTTACACAAAGCACAGGCCCTGGGTCTGATTAGCAGAGCTCAGGGCGCAGTCAGTGTCAGAAAACCAGCACCTAGTGGTCAAAATTGAGGCAAAAAGTGTGGGGGGGGACACAGCAAACAGGACCTGATTTCTCACAATGAGACTGTGCACATTTGTGGGAATGAATTAGTCAGTGATTGCAGTGGTTGACTGAGTGGTCAGGAATATGAGTTTGGTGACTCACAGTGAATTGCTTAATATGCACGATTGAATGTGATTGGGTAGATGAATGAAGGCAGTGGGGGAGTTTGAGTGAATTGTTGAATACAGTTGAATTTGTAAGTAAATGAAAGTAAATAGGTAGGGGAATTTCTGAAGGTTAAGGTGGCAGGATGAAAGCGTGTCAGACTACCATGAAGAGACTGGACTATTGCATGCAGCCCTCAATCAACCCTCCTAATAAATTAAAAGTCACGGTAAAGAGGTGAGTAAGTTGAATTGAAATGAGTCAGTGTGCTGGTGAATGAGAATGAGTGTGGATAGGGTCTAAAGAGGATAAGAGGAATCGCGTCAGTCACATCCACTTGCCTCGTATCCAAATCTGAAGCCTAAGTGGCCTAATATATTCGTGTTAGGGATTCCTATTTGTCTGTGTGGTCAGAGGCTCCGATCTCCTTCATTGCATTCTGCCCCGCTACTATTTGCAATCACCAGCCGGCACTGTTCACAGCCCTCACTGGCCCTGCCAGCCCCTTGTCCAGCAGGTACTTCTCAATAAAGAGCTGATAGGGAAACAGACTTTCTTGTGTAATGCCTCTGCCTAAGCAAAAGCTCTCATGCAAAGCCCTGCATGAGAGCGAGATGGGTTGCACCACAATCATTCATCTGGTGTGGTTTTGTTCCCTCCCAGGTCATTCCAAGAACGACCTGGGGCTTCCCAGGTCTGGTGAGAGTTGGTGGCTGGACCCTGCCTTGAGACACTTTTTAAACATTGATCGCTGTGTACTCACTGCTCGCTGGTCCCCAGGGGAACTGATGCTCCGTTGGGTTAACTTTGTCCCGCTGGTGCACCTAGGGTGCTGGTCCACCCTGCATGAATAATCATTATCTGCTAGTTTGACTTTGCCCTTTCTGCAAGGTCATCCCCAAACTTTTTTGTCCTCACCCTCATGTTTTCTGAACCAGTTTTTGTTTCTCTTTTAGGACTCTGCACACTTTACCTCTGCTAACCAGTGCTAAAATGCTTGCACTTTCTCCTTAAAGCATGGTGAAATTGACTTACACCAAATTGGCACATTTAATGTACTTATAAGTTCCCAGTAAAGTGGTACTACATTTTCCCAGGCCCTGTAAATGAAGTGCTGCTAGTGGGCCTGCAGCAATGATGGTGCCAACCACTTAAGTAGCCCTTTAAACATGTCTCAGGTCTGCCATGGCATCCTGTTGGTGCAGTTTTATACTGGCATTTTGACCAGGCAAAATAAACCTTTTGCCAGGTCCAAACCTTCCTTTTAAAAACTTATAACTCACTCCTAGGGTAGGCCCTGAAAAGCCCAGAGGGCAGGGTGCGTATATTTAAAACATAGGACATGTACCTTTAAATTTTACATCTCATGGTAGTGAAAAACCTCTACGTTCATTTTTTACTTCTGCAAGGCCTACCTCTCATGTAGGATAACATTGTGTTACCTTATTACCTTTAATAAGTGATACATTTCAATTGGGAGCAGGCAGACAGGGCGATTTTGGTGTCTACACAATTGTAATTGAAAGCCCTCTTTAATTGGCAAATCAGAGTTTTAATCACAATTCTGAAAATGCCACTTTTAGAAAGTTGACATTTTCTTGTCCTAACCATTTGGGGCCTGCTGCCTGATCCTGGGTCCCATGACTAGTTGTGGCTGAAAGTTTGTGCTTGTGTATTGCTCCCAAACAGCAAGGCAAAGGGTGGATAAGTGTTGGCAGAATGGGCCACTCTAAGCTCACGAGGAGGAGGAGCTATCACCTACCACACTTGCACATTACAAAGGTTATGCCTGAACACACGCACAAAGGCCGTGACACTTGGGTTTGTGACCCTAGACAACCTGGGCCAGGACAAGGAAGAAGTAGATGCCTGACACCTCAGTGGGGTGAAAACATTTAAAAGCAGATTCCTCTACTTCAAAGTGGGTACCATTAATATTGGTCCCCTAGACCCAACTCTTCAATACACTTCTGGACCTGTGACCTCTGCCAGGAGGAAGGACTTCTGTGCTGCTGAAAAGACTTCTACTCTGCTGGCCTGATGCCCAGAAGCACTGCTACCCCACTGTGCTGACCTGCTGCCAGCTGCCCTTTTACCTAGGTAAGAAGGACCGGAGCTGCATCTCTAAACCCAGTACTCCAGAGTGACACCAAGGGCTCATTGGATGGCCTCTTATTCAGCAGCCTCAGTGACAGAACAGGCTTCCAACAACCTTGAACCCAGCACCTGGACTGGATTCTGCCACCTGTGAGTCCCGCCCTCCCAAGAGGTACCAACCCAGTCCAGGACCCCTGTAAGTGAGCCTCAAGATGTTCTGTCAGCCCATCCGTAGATTAAGCACAGCTGACATATCTCCTCTGAGGCACTGCTCATCTCCACAGAACCTGCGCATCGCCTTTGCTGCTTGCCGCATCACCTTCGTAACCGACGCATTGCCTCTGCTGTGTGGACTTCCCCGATGCAAGGACTTCGCATCACCCGGCACAGCCCATTGGGACTGCTGCTATGTGATGCATCTCCAAGCAAGACGTCACCTCACCCATCACAGCCCATTGGAACCTCCATTGCACAATGCATCCCCAGTGAAGGAAATCACCTCACCCAATGCAGCCTATCAGAACCACCGCTGTACGGCACATCTCCAACCAAGGACATTACCTTGCCCAACGCAGCCCACTGAAACTGCTGCTGCACGATGCATCTCCATGCAAGGATATTGCCTCACCTAAAGCAGCTCCCCGGAACCGTTATTGCGGGACACATTGTCAACACGGGACTCCGCATCTCTTCGCAACCAGGATTAAGGTACTGTGCTCAGGGTCCAAAAGCCGGCCCACACTCTATCGCGATTGGCCTGAACTTGTGACTTTGTCCTGGTTAGGTGTGAGCAGATAACCACAGTTGGCACTTTGTGCTTTTTAGTGCTATTTTCACTTATATCTTGAAAATTGCATATCAGTGATTGTACTGATTGGATTTTTGTCATCTTGGTCTTGATATATTTATTTAAACTTACTCTATGTTTCTAAATTGGTGTGGCCTTGTTAGACCTGGCATCCTTGGCGTGGTTTCCCCTGACTTTTTTGCCTCTACCTCCTGTATTTTTGACCCTGTGCTGGAATTTGTTTTTGCTGGTTTAGATGCTTTGGGCCCTTTGCCACTGCTGATCAGTGCCAAAGTGCAAGTGCTCCCTGGTTACATTATTATTGTGATTGGGTATCCATGATTGGCATATTTGCTTTACCAGTAAGTCCCTAGTAAAGTGCACTGAGTGTGCCGGGGCTGGTGATTCAAATGCTACTAGTGGGCCTGCAGCACTGATTGTGCCACCCACATGAGTAGCTCAGGCCTGCCACTGCAGCGCCTGTGCGCAGTTTGTGAACTGCCATGTTGTCCTGGCCAGTGTACACACTTGCCAGGCCTGACCCTTCCCTTTTCTTACACATTGGACACCCCTATGGTTGGCCCAAGGTACCCCCCTGGGCAGGGTGCAGTGTATGTGAAAGGTAGGACATGTACTAGTGTGGGTAACATGTCCTGATAGTGAAATACTGCCAATTTCGTTTTTCACTATTGAAAGGCTATCTTGCCCATAGGATAACATGGGGAATGCTGTGTAACATGTTTACCTGCATATCTTCCCATAGCAGCAAGATAGAAAGTTGGAATCTGGTACCCCTGAACTCAGAATTTAATAACACATCTTTTAGTGAAGATGGTTTTTAAATTCTAAGTTTGGAAATAGCACTTTTAGAAAGTGGCTATTTTCTTGTTCAACCTTTCTATGTGCCTCTGCCTGTTTGTGGATTGACTGTCTGGTTTGTGAGTGACAGGGGCTGGGGTGGCTGCAGGAGGCTGGGTGAGTCAGCACTAGGCTGAATAGACCTATCTGCATTTGGAGTGGTGGGAGGAGTAGCACCTGGGTCTGAATAGGGCTGTGCCTGCCTTCCACAATGCTGGCTCCACCTCCTGCGGTGCGTCTGATGGCCCTGGCCCACACTCACAAAGGAAGAAGATGTGCACTGGCAGAGTGCACCCAGAACTGGTTTGGACTGGGTCCAGGACCCCTCACACATGAAGAACAAAGACTTTTGGGGTATAAAAGTAGAGCTGAGACCCCTGTAAAATTAGATTAGGAAGAACTTTGTGATCAAGAAGGAATCCCTGCCAATGAAGAACAGCCAGGAAGACTGAGGAAAAGTGCTGCCATTGCTGAGTGTCTGGGAGCTGACCTGCAGTTGCTGTGATTGCTGAGGAAGAGGACCAAGGGACTGTCTGCTGTGTGCTGTGTCCCCCCTTGCTTGAAGAGGAGCTGTGCTGTGTGCTTTGCCCCCTCTGAAGTATACCTATCTCCAAGGGCCTGAGAAGAGCTGGCCTCCTGTTGCAACTCAGGGATATAAAAGTTGCCAAGGATCTCTACTACTCACCCTACATCGTGCTCCGCTGTCCCTGCTGTCTCTGGGGCTGTCTGTGTGTCCCCAGGACATCATTTGTGCCACTGTGCAGCCCGACTTGCTGGCACGCTCGTCTGCTCTCCCCAAGTACCGAGAGCGCAACGTGCATCACTGCCGCTGGCCCGTGATCAAGACAGATGCCGAGGGCCGGTATATCTTCACCACCGGCCCCCGATTGCCAGTGTGTGCTTAATATTCACCGCCGCACCTCGAGCTGTGAGCCCGAGGTCGGGTCCGCCGAGGAGAAAGAGCTGCGAAAATCCCTGGCCGGCATTCACCGCCGCTGGCCCGGAGTCCGTAGCGTCATCGCTGAGCCGCACTGGGATTGGTCCCAGCGGTGCGGGTCTCCCAGCAACCAAGCGGCTCGTCCGGACGGAGCCGCGCTGTGACTGGAGGAAGCGCGAGGTGTCTCCTAGTGACCAGGCCCCCACGCTCCTCAACAAAAACGAAGCTGTGCCTGAAGCCGGGGAGCGCAACCAAGGAGGGAGCTGCTTCCCCAGGGATCTGCGCGGACTGCAAAGTCCCCCTTCGCATTCGAAATGTAACCGGCTCCGATCTGTGACCGAAGCCAGCGCAAAGGGGAATTGTGATTTAACATGCTGCCGGCGGGCCGCCTAAGGGGTGGTTAAATCTTTTTGTGACTGGCGCGTGCCCCCGTGCATTTGAGAAGGGGATGATTTCCTGCACTAGAGCTGAGCAAACGAGTGTAGCACATTCCGTGCTACATCGGGGGCATTTATCAATAAGGGCACCATTCTTAAAGTGACTTCCACACGCTAGCAATAAGTGCTCACAGCCATACTGAGCCTACAAGTGCCTTTATTCTTACAAGTACGTTTTACAAAAGAACATTGCTAAAGTGAACTTTCTCTTCAAAAGAACATTGCTACAGTGAACCTTTTATTAACAAACCATTATTGGAAGAGAGTCTATTTTTGTATGTTGGATTTATGTCGTTTTGACTCTGCCTAATCAAGATAAAGCGATTTATATTTTTATAAATAACTTGTGTAGCGTCCATTTGTGGTGTTTCACTATATTACTGTGAGTGTTGGTACAAATACTTTACACATTGCCTTGGGGATAAGCCTGTCTGCTCGTGCCAAGCTACCAAGGGGGTGAGCAGGGGTTATCAACAGTGTGTATCCCCCTTACCCTGACTAGAAGCAACGGTCCCTATTTGGACAAAGGTACTTACCTCTGCCAACTAGAGACCCCCAGATCTAACAGGCCTTTTTCTTGGGCTGTGTTGTCACTTTATTACTGTTTGAAGTGCTGCATAAATACGTTACACATTTCCTCTATGTTAGGCCTGACTACTGTATTCCAAGTTATTAAAGGGTTGAGCACAGATTAATTTGGGGCTTCCTTATGACTTCACCTTGACAAGGATTGTGGTAGCTTCTTGA
This sequence comes from Calotriton arnoldi, assembly GCA_963921515.1. Classification (NCBI taxonomy): domain Eukaryota; kingdom Metazoa; phylum Chordata; class Amphibia; order Caudata; family Salamandridae; genus Calotriton; species Calotriton arnoldi. The sequence continues at coordinate 250,091 of CAWUFW010008409.1, forward strand.
GCAGGGTTTCAGCCTCTTCAATCAGTAACCCAATTTCTCACATTGCTCAATGTGATAGAGATTTGCTCCCACAAAGACCGTTATCTCAAGATTCATAGGAGCTTTTGATAAGGGGGTTGTTGAGTTGTGCTACTGGTGACATGCTTCATACACGAGGAGTGTTTATTCAGGGCCTTTTTATCTGCTAAATGTTTGCTGATTTTTTGGGGTAGCTTAATTTACATGCTCTCTCTCATTGTTGAGGGAGGGCCCCAGGAACCTGCCATTCTGTACCCTAGTGGAATGAGCTCTTTGTTTTCCTGTAGGAGCACTTCATGACTCACAATGCTAACTGCTGCTTCCTTGCATTCCCCAGGTCGCAAAGGCTCCAAAAGAACTTGCAGGTGGCTGAGGTACTTCTTTTTCATGGCACTTTCAGCCAGAACTGTGCAATGAAAATCTATTCTTTAGGGTCCAAAGCATTTCCACCCTCTACTGTCCTCCAGAGGTAGAGGGAGGCCAGTGCACTGACCCGGAGACAGAGTCCCATAGGGTACATTCCTAGAGTCCTTTCCAAGTAAAGGCTTGTCCAAATGAAGAATCCTTCCCTCTACTATTGTAGTCCCCTCTTCTCTCAAAGTCTTTCTTTTGTGAAGTAATATAAATGTGGAGGTGGAGAATTTTAAAAGGTGGTTGTCGCTGCATAATCCAGAGATGCCACACCAGCAACTCCTTGCTGGAACATTAGCAAGCCAGCAATCCTCTCTGCACCAACTTTATTCCAAGAATTATTAGCTAGCTCAATGCTAAAAGCTTATTTTAATGTGAAGAATGCATGTCTTAATAGTATTCAGTACTAGGAAAGGTTTTCAGTGGGACAACTGAATGACTCTTATTTTCCCTGTTAGTAATCATTGGATACAATTTATAAAACATGAAACAAAAGAATGTCTATGTTTCTTAATGCTCATGTCTGAAAGTATGGTATCGGATGATGGGTCATGATTAACATCTTAAGGTAGATCTTAAATAATAGCCATCTTAGAATAGGGTTTTCATTGTGGTCAATGAGGAACACTATCACCTGTCTACAAGTGCTAGTGACAGCTGGAAACATGCTCTCTGCAAGAGTTTTAGCTAATTGTATGCACACTGTGTAATATCAGCTCCTCACCAGGTGACCGTATGAAGGAAACCAATGTTGTGTGACACACGGTGGCACCATGTGAGTGGAAGATCTGGGGAAGCTGAAATTACAAAGGATGCATACGGACTGTGATTTAGTATTGTGTGTGTGAAACAAGCTGATAGGATCTCTCCCACTTACTCATGTCAAGACTTGCCATATAGATCCTAGAAAAATATGTTTTTTTAAGACATGAGATGGGTGGCCTGAGATACATAGAGATAAGAAGAGGACATGCAGCCTATATTGACCAAATATGGACTAAAATGTTTTGGGCCTGCCAAAAAAGGGCGTCAAGCAGCTATTGGAGAAGGGAGAGTTTAATAAACATAGGGGGGTGTGGAGAGGAGGGGGTGCAAGTAGAAAAAGAGGGAGATAAAATAGTCCCTTCGATGCGTTGTAATGCAAGGTCTGAAGTCAGCAATGGAAGGATAGATACCAGCCAGTGAAAATGTAATGATCCCATCTTGTGAGGGGTTTTGGTTTGAACCATGACCTGAACTGCATATAAAAAAAAAGTGAGTTCACATGCCCAGTCAGTCAAATGACGTGGGCACTCTACTATGTGGCCTTCTTTCACTTCATTCAGCACTGAATGGCGTTGAAGCTGCAGTGGCGTAGAAGCTGAAGTGGCTTCAAGAGAATAAGAATGAGAGTTAGGGAGGAGCCATTATACGACTTCTTTGAAGAATCTATTGGCCAACTTACTCACAGGTGTGGAGAACAGCATATGAAGCAAAATGAGAGAATGTGCATAATTAAGAATCATTTATTTTGAGTTATTTTCAAATGGGGTAAAAACTTCGGGGCATATTAACAACGGCCAGCGATAATTATCGCTGGCCGTGCTTAGCGATAATTATATTATCGCAGGCTATCTCTGGCATTTATCGCCCTGGTAGCGTGTTATTAACAACGCGTTACTCCAGGGCGATAAAAATTCCAGAGATAGCGAGGTTATCGCCCTTTGCAGGGAACATCGCTGGTTTTCCAGTGATGTTCCCTGCAAAAGGGCGTATACCTCTGCTGATACGACCCTGTGGTCGTATCAGCAGAATCCACCTCCTATGCCTAACATAGGTAAGTCAGGATTATAGCAGACGTTAGATTTTGGCGAAAACGGCAGTTTTCGCCAAAATCTAACGTCTGCTATAATCCTGTGGGCTGCCTTGTAAATATCGCGATGTGAACATCGGCGATATTTGCAACGTAGCCCATCCGGAGTACGCCAGTAACGCCCACTTTGCATCTCATTAGAGATGCAAGGATGGGCGATGGGGAAAGGGCGATAGTGCAAGGATTCACGCAATAGCGTGACCTTGCTGATTAGGCGATAGAATTATCGCCGCTTTCCGTCCGAAAACGGACGCTAAAGCGGCGATAATTGCTTATCGCCTCGTTGTTAATATGCCCCTTCATTCTTCTAAATCTGTATTCTTAGTCATCCAGACTTCTTGCGGACCAATTTTAATTCTATTTAGTTAATTTTGACTTTCTTCCTAATGTGTAAATGTCCCAACTATGAGCTTATCTTGTGGTGTCCTGTCAGGTCTGTTTCACAGTTCAGGCTCTTTCCTCCTATCATTCTCGAGTTGGTTGCTGTATCCACCCTCTTCCTCTCTTTGTCTCAGAGAGCCTTTCTTGGCAAAGGGTCTCTGTCCTATCTTCCCCTGGGGCTGCAGCTCACTCTTTTGGTGTGTTTTGGTGAATATCTGGTCAGGGGGTCTCCTGTATCCACTGATAGGACAGAGTTCTCTCTCCCATTCCACCAAAATAATTGTGCTTCGTGCCTGGCAGAGTTTTTTTTATTTCGGACCACGCCAATATGGATATACCAGGTGAGATGTTCATCCGGGTGTAGCATGGCAATCAAGAATTATAATTGGATCAATTACCATTGATGTCTAGTGGCCACTGTACTATTGGAATCCAACTACCAACTACTCCCCTCTACGGTTAGCGAACCAGAACAAAAGAAGGCTTAATCAAAGAAGTGGTGTGGGCTAGAAACTCAGAACATAGTAAAATAGCCACATATCCCTTAATAAATCAATATCCAGTGAGTGCTGTGCTTTTACTTGTTATGTCTAGGTTCGGGGTAGCCAGGGCCTAGTACGGCTAGTAATCCTTAAGGCTATTGCCCTATTCCCACTAGGCCAACATGTATTTTTGGGTGCTGTACAAACTGTGTAAAATTATGCAAGCATCACACGGAGTGGAAATTGAGGGGTCACCCTTGTGGAGGAGCACTATGTAAGACCTCTTGCTACTGTTTGTACAGACCTGCTCCTTTGGGACACAATACACATATACTACAGGGGCAGCGTTTTTGCCACAGTCTGCTCCCAAAGTGAGAGAACTACGCCTAGACAATAGGGTATTTTTCAACATGATAGGAGTGTTGGACCTCTATGTATTTTTCCAATATCTTTGGTCTGAGACCTTTTATTTCACCAGGCATTTCCCTGTGTGCTGGAGCCCTTGGAGGCCGATTTTGAAAACCAAGGGTCGTCTTTGGTGCCTCTGTCACTTTCCCCAGCTCCGCTAGATTAATTGTAGTGGGCAAGGGTATATCCAGAACAATAAAACACCCCCCACTTTGAACAATATAGCACTACTTGAGTGAGTGAAAGTGACAAGTTTAGGATGGTCATTGGAATTAGTCTCATAAAGGTTTATTCCTCCCTACTTCCACTCTTTCTTTGTTTCTTTCTTTCTTTCGTTGTTTCCTTCTTGCCTATTTGCAGTCCTGCTTACTTTCTTTCCATCTGTGCATTTACTCAGCTTCATTTGCATCTCACTTTTTTTTCTTTGCACATTTTGTTCTTTCTCTTTATCTCACCATTCTTGGTTGCACTGCTGCTCCCTACCCCCACATCTTTGTCATGTAATCTTCTTTCTTATGGGCTAATTTATTAACTACTGCTTCCGTCTTTTAGGGACCTGCAAGTCTCAGATCAAAGTTATTAGTAAGTACATAGAGGTCCAACATTCCCATCCTGTTGAAAAATTCCCTATTGTCTGGGGGTAGTCCACTCTTGATGTTTGGACCTATTGCACCTCTCTCAAGTCAGGCTTTTTCAAGGCTCTTAAGAACTCTGGTTAAATCCTTAACCAATCCTTAAGGATTTAACCAGAGTTCTTAGGAGCCTTTATAAAAACTCCAGGCTTTACTGCCTTGCCGGAGCCAAAACACTTGTCGGCTGTTTTTGAAATGCCAACAATGTAAAACATACAATGGATGGGCTGTTTTTGAGATGCCAACAATGTAAACCATACAACGGAATGTATTATGACTCAAAGAATTGATGATTTGAGGATAAATGAAGGAAAATAAAATAACTAGAATCACCTCAAGAATAAGACATACTTGTTTCTTTTCCATTCAATGAAAATATCTGGAAAGCTACTACAAGGAAATGACCTTTGGGTAGATACACTCAATTTTTGCCCAGATCAAAGTTATGAAGACTTATTAAAATCTACTTAATTTGTCCAGTGGTACCGCAGCTGAACCTGTTATTGCAGGAGCTGCGCTGCTCTCCTTAGTATCAGGCGCGGGTGACTTCAAAAGAGAGAGAGGGAAAGAGAAGGTAGAGAGAAAGTGATAAAAAAAAGCAGAAGAGAGAGCAGAGAAGGCAAGAGAGAGAAAGGATGGATAGAAACAGAGAGGTTGTGCCGGGAAACAGAAGAAATGGGGCTGGTTTAAGCATTTTTACCAGGGCTGCATTTGGTTCCTCAGTCCAACCAAGAGGCACTGCTTTCAGTAGAGGAGAGGAGACATAGGTGAGTAGATGTTAACTGGAGCTCCAGAATGGAAAATGTGACACTCACGAAGAAACAAGGTTGACCAAGGCAGTCGAGAGAGATGACTGAGTGATTCCTGGATGAGGCTCACACTGAAAGTTAGATTCTGGTGAAAAAGGCTGAATATCCCTCTATCACATGTTCTGACCTTCTGGCAGCCCCCACCGAGCAAAACTTGGAAGAGGCATTGTGAGGGGGTTGTTGAGCCCCCTTGATCTGTGATTAAGTTAGTGTGAGTTGGGTGACTTCTGCACATCACAAGCAAAGATACCTGAAGGTCGGCTCTATGGCAGAATGTAGTGTGCTGGCCCCACGTGTACAGCATACAAAGTAGACGTAGCCGAGTTGTAGTTGATGTAGTTTATTATGTCCATAGGTAGAGGTTATAGGAAGGTACAACAAGCCCCACCAGGAGCAGCCTCTCTGCTGCTCAGCCCATCTTCAACTGTCATTCAACCATCCACACAAGCACCCAGGCATTCCACTCACACTAGCATTCTACACGGAACACTCACACTGTCTGAGCAGCATAGAGCAGGGTGAAAGGAAACATATAAACATTGCATGAGGATACTACATATCCTATCCCTTTTATACTGAACAATAAAAAGAACCAAATCAAAGATGAAAACAACTATACACAATAATGTACACATGAAGTTTAACCAACCATTAACCCAGGGATGTAAGGAGTGACACATCACGAGAGGGAAAACGGAAGTACAAAGAAAGAAAGAAGAATGGAAGAATAGAAATGCACATGCACTATACCCATCCTCTTCCTTTAATAGTAAACAAATAAAGTATATAGCATAATAAGAGCTCACACACACACAAGTGAGCAAGACATGTAACGAGTAAAGTGAAAAACAAAAATAGCATGGGACTGACACCCAAAATGTAACAAATGACGTTGCATGGGACTTACACCCAAGAACTTTGTGCAGCAGAAAGCAGTACGTGGGACTGACACCCAAAATGTAACAAATGACGTTGCATGGGACTTACACCCAAGAACTTTGTGCAGCAGAAAGCAGCACAGTGTGACAAACGCACACAATACGTCGACACAACAGAAGCGACGCAAATGCACTGAGGGAAGCGCAGGGCGACTTATACACCACAAACATAACAAGACGTTCAAAGGTGTAACTGGGACTGACACCCAAACACAGACATCCAGACGAAAGGATGTACATCAAACCCCTTGTAAGGAATGACATAAGCCCAAAAACATGGAGCATAACTACTAATGTCACATGGGACTAATACCCAAGGACAGTACTGTGTGGCACATGCACACAAGGTACAGAGACCAAAAACTAGGAAATGGGACTAACACCCATACCATGCCAAAAGTGACAATCCGTAAAGAAGAGAAATGGGACACAAACCCACTCCCATCCCAAAGACAGGGATAAAACATAATAAAATGCGTGAACCTGAGACATGGGACTAAAACCCACTCCCATCCCCTTGGTCGGGATTCTACATTTGTAAACCAAACATACGTGAAAAAGAGAAATGGGACTAGGACCCACTCCTATCCCTTAAGTAGGGATAACAATGTCTGAAGTACAGGGACATGGAACTGAAACCCACCCCTAACCCTTGGGCAGGGATAACAATGTCTGTAAGAACTCAACATATAAGTCATTGGAAAAACACAATACTTTTTTTTTAACGTGTGTAACCATAAGCGTTTTGTATGGGCTAAAAGCTAAAAACATACATATATATGCTAAAAGTGAGTTCTAAAACACTAAAATAAGCTCTGTAAGAATAACATTCCCCAAAAGAATAAAAATGTCTGCTTTGCCTATATTGAACTCCATGTACAAAGACAATGTAAAAGTATTAGGAATCAATTAACCAGCGACTGAGAAAAAGAAATGTGCGAAAATGTCACTAGATGGCAGCATAACACTGGCAGCATAACACAGAAAAATCACCTCCAATACCTTCTCCTTACGAAAAACGAGACACCGATGTTTATTTTTAAACTCCTCTGTGCTCATATAAAACTTCCCAGTATGATTCTTTATGTTTGAGTTGCTTAAAATCCGTGCGGTTTATCGATACTTCAATGAACAGTCCAGAAACCAAGAGAGCACAAAGACTCCGGAGATGAAAAGGAGAAAGATTTTAGTACCTTGAAATAAACACCGCTTCAAAGGACGATTTAGCTTCTAACAGTCTTTACATAGCGACGCTGGTGCTGGCATCCTTCAAACGTATAACTTTATTCTGCGCAAACAACGTGGTTGGCATTGTAACCTCCTATGCCCCTAATAAACTGTATGGAGTGGCTGGAGCTTCCAGCCACAAGATGGCGTCACAGATGCAGACGTTCTACCGGGTGGCTCCCGGTACATCTGTGCGTGCAGCGCTGAGACAGCAGAACTCCGTGAACGAAGAGGAATTCAGGTAAGAATCCACACGGCCTGGGAACTGCGCGTGGACATTGAACAGCGCGCACCTACATATTCAAAAGTCTAACTGATTTTAAACCGTCAAAAGTCCCAGGGGCAGCCAGCCAGAGTCCAAACCAAATATATTGGAAAAAAAACACTTACATTTGCGCATAACACTGATGTATAGGGATCGCCACTGAGCACCCAAAGACTGAATGGCAGCTCCTCTCCTCTCATGCCACACGCGCTGATTTGATTAATTTTCTTTAAAAAAAATGCCATAGTTCAACGTGGAGAGCTCCACAAATCCTGCGCTGACACGGAGTTACCAGGATTAGGAAGACCTTCCAAACCCACGCATCCTCTTTGCTTGAACGCTGACATGGATGAATTACTTTTAAAAATAAAACCCTCCACAGAACAGAATAAATCCACTCCGCACTGGAGGCAGAAACTTAGACAGCAACAGGTTACCTTTCTTCCTGATGCACTGTAGACGTTAGATATGGCACTTTTAGACATTTCTTATGATCAAAATGTCCAGCAAGATGTAAGCAGACTTTCTTTTCGTTTTTTTTTAAATGTTGTAGATGATAAGATAACACACAATGGGCAGCGTCCTTGAAATGACAAAATCAGCTTGCTGTACTTTCAAGGTCACTCTGCGCAGCATCCACTCTGTGACTTGTAGTAGTAGCTTGTTTAGACGGAGAACAGCACGCTTTCTGCCCTGTTGATGCCTGTAGTAGAGTAGGTTCTCCAGCATGATGTAGGCTGCCTTGATCAATCCTTTCCAGGTGATGAAATAACGTACATTAGAGCACAGCACGCCTGGGCTGTCCGGTGTGGTGGACACTGGTGGGGCAAAGATGCGCGCTTGACTGGTTTCTTTTCCTTATGTTTCCTGAATTTTGTTGCTCTTCATCATTACTTGTAGTAGGTCCTTTCCTACACGTTGTCTTGTTGTACTCCACATCCTTAGTTGGCTCCAACTACCTTCTTTGCGTGAGATTAGCTCCAGATCGTCGCCATAAATATGTAGTGTGCTGGCCCCACGTGTACAGCATACAAAGTAGACGTAGCCGAGTTGTAGTTGATGTAGTTTATTATGTCCATAGGTAGAGGTTATAGGAAGGTACAACAAGCCCCACCAGGAGCAGCCTCTCTGCTGCTCAGCCCATCTTCAACTGTCATTCAACCATCCACACAAGCACCCAGGCATTCCACTCACACTAGCATTCTACACGGAACACTCACACTGTCTGAGCAGCATAGAGCAGGGTGAAAGGAAACATATAAACATTGCATGAGGATACTACACAGAAAACAAACAGGAAGGAACACTTTCTTACTCTATTTTGGGGGTGCTCAGAAAAGTGATTTAAATACTCTGAGCTAACCACATTTGAAGATGCTGACTTGTCTAATGGAGAGAGAGTCTTAATAAGGTCCCTAAATGCTCGTCACACTAATCCGGCTGACAGATCTTTAAATGTATTAATGGTGTTTACTGATACTGTGGAGGTACATCCGAACAGTCAGCTCTTACAGAGACTGCCCTGCTGATGCTCTTTATCAGGGACATCATAAATACTTCTCTGTTCTCTATTGACTTATTGGTGAATGCTGTACTCTACCATTAAGAATGACCATACTTTATTCCTAATCATTCTTCTGTGTTCCCTTATGCATCACATCAAATTGCAACTATCTCTCAATACACTATGGGAACAAATCAGCCTTGTAAAAGTCTTATTGCTAAAGCACGTCTCCTGTAGTTGATGTCCACCAAATCTGAATTGGCTGTAATCTCTTAACTGTTTGTCCCCCAAAAAAGCTGTAAGCAATTTACAGGATTTCTGGACGAATTTCTTTCAGATGCGAACAAAATATGAATTTTACAAAATTGTATGACTCTTTGACCATACTGGAAGGGATCTTTTACCAAATATTTTCTCTATTCATAATAAACAGAACTATCTGTTTAACTGTTCAACTTTGTATTTCTAATGAACACTCATTAGACACTGTCTATCATGGATACACTTGGTATGCTACAGACAATTCCTATTAATGGGACTGAGGGCTGAAGAGCAAAAACTGGGGGGTCTTTCAGAAAGGGTAAGCACTTTGGAATCTGCACAGACACAGGTGGGGCTCAGGGCCCAAGCATTGAAAACCTAAACCTGTGAAATATACTCCAAGGTGGGTGACTTGGTCACCTTTAAACCGTTTGGAATAGCTTCCATCCTGAAGCTCGGAGCGAGGATGGACGTTCTTGACAATCTACACAATAGAACAGATATTTATTTCTTAGGGTGTTGCTTCATCTATACCGGTGGAATCACACGCTGTGGATTTGGAAAAGGTTCTGCAGGACTTGCTAGGACCACAAAATGCTGATGAAGCACCGTTGGTCACTCAGGCTTATATTCTCTCCCTGGCCCAGAGAAATAACAACGAGGCAGTGGGACCCTCGGTTCCGATTGTGATGCTGACCGTAAGCTCCCTGTCTTTGAAAGGCAAAATCTTACGGTCAGCAATTTGCATATAAACTGTATTTCTAAGACAGGACAGCATTCTCTTCTTTCTTGATTTGCATCCTGACACTCTGCTGCGTACGAAAGGGAGATTTGATAATGGCAAGCATGGAATTAATAAGATTCTGGCAACGCCTGGGTTGTGGAGAGGATTAAAAAATGTCACAATGGTGAAAATGTGAGATCTTACAGAGTGTAATGAAGTGGGCAAAGGGTGTTAGGGAAACGATAGCTACGGTGTGCAGGGAATTGAGAGTTGAATTGTGCCAGCAGAACCTACAACCTAATATATGTAAGAAGGAACTTAGGATATTAGGGAAAGAAATATCATGTGACCATGTTCTACAGCACTTGGAAGAGAAAAGATCTGTGCATTTTATGATTAAGTCATTGCAAAATGATCAGCAGTTTCCATATATAGATATATGTCCCAATCATTGGTTTAGGGATGAATTACTAAAGGTACGAATCGGAATCAATCCATGTAATGCTAATGAAAGGATTAAAGGGGCTATGATAGACCGTGAAGGGAAGTGTACCTGTAACCTAGGCACAAAATGCGATATTTTGCACATCTTACTTGACTGTCTAAAAGTTCTTGACGCACGGAAATTGAGTTTACGTCCAATCTTCTTAAAATATGATGTTAAAAATCGTGCACAGGCAGCAAACCTGTTAGCTGAAATGTACTCCATAGATATAGCAGGTGCAATTGGCAGGTTTATGCTTGAAGTTAAAAAAGTGTTTAAAAATGTATACAACTGCCGTTCTCCTAGCGGCGTAGTCTATGATGGAATGTATACTTGTTTTTATTAATGGAATTGGATTTCATATCATTTTTATACAGATAATAATTTGAGATGGTTTTTAATGGAAGATTGATATGTTTAAACTTTATATATGTTTAAGGACCAACGGTCTAAATAAACATTCTTTTGACTGACTGACTGAATGAAAAGGGAGTGAACGGAAATGTCGCATGGTCTCAGTGATTTAACCAGCAAGACTCAGGATTGAACACAAGGGGAAGTACTTTGTCTTCTCACAAATGGATTCTGTCAGGGCATTTCTTAAAGAGTTGCATCGGGATCTTGATAAGGATTTGGGCAGTGTACCACATCTGCTGCTCTTGGTTTATGTTTTTGAGGGGGTTCAGAGGACCGGTGCAGAGTGATAGATCCACCATAGATGCTTCTTTGGAAGGAATGGGGCAGTTATTCTGCGGTAAAAGTGGTTCCTATACACAGATATTTTGTCTAGCCACTTTCCCTTCTTCCCTATATGCAGGACATTAGGCCCTCGTTTTTTGACATTTATTGGATGATCTGAGAACGTTTTTTTATGATTTATTTTTGCGTACAGTAGATTAGTATTTGTAAGAAACCTTGTGTCTCTTCTACTTCAGTGATACAATTTGTGAAGCAGGTGCTCCTTAAGGTATTTTGTCTTGATAAACAGATTTAAATTTAGAGAACATCTATTTATTGATGTACACAATACACAACCCAATACTCAGCACACATTGTTTCTAGTTGCATATTACAGACAGTTCTTAGCACATGTATTCAATACCTCTACATATACTACGCTGGGCTTCACTAAAAATCAGATAATACGCCAATCAAAAAATGAACACCACACCACCACAGATCAACAATACAATCTCACCTACAAATGGTCATACTCATTCAGCACATGCCAGACAGAAGCCACTCAACTTCATGCTTACAAGGATCTAAAATCACATAGCTGATGAAGTGCAGCCAAATCAACATGACTGAAATGCACTACATCAACATACACTCTAGAAAAACACCCAGATAAAACTAAGATAAACATAACACACTATAACACACAAAGCATCACATCAGAAGACTAGAACCTTGATTGTGATGCACGTAAAGAAAACACCACACTTGAGCCAACCAATGTACAGTTGATTTTCTTTCGAGAGAAAAAGTGGAAAGCCCACAGCCTACACTACTCAAAGAAATAAAGCAATACACAAATATTATAAAATCAAATTCAATGTATCTTTACATGCACACAAACCATTTAAAATGGTAACACTGAGCAAACTCAGTGCTAACTGCACAGAAAATACCATAACCAACATATTCTATCAAATAATTGGGCTTGTCATTGTCGATGGGTGACCTTCCCAGATCTGCATGGAATGGCACCAAAATAAAGTATGCACTATAATGCCATATCAAAGGTGGTTAGTGTGGTACAAGTGGAAATTGACAGAACATAACCTATGTAGGGCTATCTTCCCTACAGGTATGTAGGGGTGTGCATGCAAAGAGCTGTATGTCTGCGCCAGATGCAGTGCCCAGCATCTGGACACAAGACATGTTGCACGTTGTAAGCTTTGAAAGACCTGACAATGCATCACTCTAAGGGAAAAAGCATGAATAAAGTGTTGGTGATGTAACTGATTGCAGTATGATCAGTGGGGTCTGCTGTTGACCCACAGACTTTGTCTCACATCCATTGCCACTATCTTTGCACTTTCATAACAGGAATGTCAGGCCACCTGCCATCTAGGTAGGTTCCACATGTACATAGCGGAGATTGACCTCTTACTTGCTCATTTGATGAAGTTTCTACCTCGCCATTTACTGAACTGTCACCAACAAGTAGGTATAGGATGGAGAAGGTGTTATGCTTCTAGTGAAGGGAAGCACGACGGTTAGTAAGGTAGTAAGCCATTAGAGTGTGGTCCAGTGGATATACTATGTGTATACTATGTGAAGGTTTTGTACGGGACTTTCAAGAAAGCTATGGCTGTTCCTATCTGTATTTACCTGCCATTACAGAAGATTATAATTATATTTCAGAGTATGGCAACCAGCCAGGTTTGTTTGTATGATTTGTTATTTGGTAAGATAAATAAAGGAGGATTGCTAGACTTGGAGTTGGAACCAGCATAAAGGCGCTATCATTGTTTTATTTGTGGCAATTTATGTCCTTATAATGCGTTATACAAGTGAACCAAAATAAGAGCTAGGTCCTGTACAGGTTTGTGCCAACCATGCCCACACATGAAGACATTTCACCAGTAGAGGGCATAGTGCACAAGTGGATAAACCAGGGTTACACAATGGAAACACATCTGGAATGTGTGAGTTTCTGTTCAGATGAGAGATGTTTGGAGAGATCGTGCCACTGTATTGCGTTGCTGTTTGCTGTCAGGGCTAGGTGGGGGGAGATAATATATCTATTAGTGAGGCTTAGCAGAAATTAGGACCTGTAGAGAGTGCTTCAGGGAGTCAAGAATTTATTATAGTGTATTGGGACAGTGAATAAAACTTAAAAAGGACTTTCAGAGCAGTTCCACACATTTAGGGGTCGATTCCGATCTCGGTCGGAAGGCCTCCGAATCGGATTCGGCTTTACCGGATCCGAGTCGGAGGCTTTGTTTCCGACCGAGTCATACAGAGGACCGGACGCCCAAGTACGATGCGAATGAACGCGAAATCACCGACCGAATCGTTTCCGGGTCCGAACCGCTCCGTATGAATCGTTCGCACTCGATTCGTACCGCGCAATGCAGACGTTTTACGACCGAGCCAGTACGATGCACGATCCGGACAGCCAGATCGAGTCGGAGCCTCCGACACGTAAACGCTCTGGGAAGCGGACTTCGGGGGTCTGTGCTGGACCCCCCTTCACCCGTAGCCTTACGAGTCGAACACAGGGGGGGACCCATGGGTCCCCCCTATACATGCATGTATGGTGCGGATGGCACCAACGCATACCCACTACAGGGGGCACCCTTTTGCGCAACGTACCAATTCAGTCAATGGGAGCCCATGTACGCGTCGTACGACCGGCTCCCATTGACTTCAATGGGAGTCCGACCGAACCGAGTCCGTCAGCATGCGGCTGCATCATGCTCGCTCGCTTGGAGCCAAGGGGCACGAATTGGTCGGAAATCGCTCCGGGAACGTGTCGGACGGAACGGTTTCCGACCAGGATCGGAATCGGCCCCTTAGTGTAGAGCAGTGGCTCATGCTTCAGCAGCTTGTATTGTAACATATCCTTGTTTTTCTGCTTTCAAAGGTGAGGCTGCCTGGACCTATCACAACAGACAAAACACACAAGTCTTGGAGGTCACTGATCAGCCCCACTGGAGTAGCTAGTTTTGTGACAAACTGCAGCCACTAGTATCGCTGACTGCTGCATACAAACCCAAATTGCATGATTTTCTCATAGCAACTGCAAAATCCCTTCATTCAAAAACAAATGTGCACATCAGAGCAAATTACCAGAGGTGGAGTAGGAATCAGAGTTATTGAAAAATGTTATGAGCAACCTCCCATACCCAAGATGGAGTGCTGGGATTATTTAATCCACTGGCTTGTTCCAAGAGGCAATTAACTGATCAGAGGAGAGAGTGAGAAGAGTATCCTATCCTGCCTTTTTGTACAATATGTAGCAAGGCTAGACTAATGATCACCATAGCCATGAAATGCTGATGATGGAGTCTAGAATATTTAGTACAATTTGATCATGATGAGGAACTAATTGAATGCGTACTCTACTACCAGAAGAAAATGCTGGGCAGGATACTTAGGAAGATGTCCAGAGCACAACCTCAGTACCACTTAGTAAAGGTGAACCTGAGACTGTGTCAACCAGTCAACACTCATTGGATTAACCTCTGTCCCTTGTAGAAGTGTTGTGAATCATCCAAGATCACGTGTCTGCTTAGTCACAATGATCCAACCCTGTTACGACTTCAAGTGATTGAGCATGGGAATGAGCAATGAGACATAGTCTGCCTACTAGCAATCGCTATATCATCAACCTTTCATTGGTCATCTGGTGGGCTATTTCAGTACACATGGTGTGCTGAAGAGCCAAGCTGTGATGGAGTGGGGCAAGCACAAACAAAAGAAAACTTAAATAACAATAGTGTTTGTACATTAGTTCCCAGTATAAACACAGAGCAAGTGGTTGCTAGAGGTGCCTGGGTTGTGTTGTGCCTAGAGAGTTAGCAGAAGCTGCTTGTTGTGATAGATAACATACATTTTAAAGAAACAAGAGGTCATCCATAGATACAAGCCAGGAAAACTTTATTTTGCACACCACTGATTTAACAATCCTAAACCCACATATTTACAGGTCATCTGCACTCTGAATGAGAGGTATGTGTGCCTGCAGGCTTCAATGGATAGCAGATCAAAGTAGTGATAGCATGTCACTGTCTGAGCTGTTTGCAGTGAATGATGTAGCAACACAAACCGATTGCCACTCTGAGGGCTTAGAATAATATTTTGCTGTTGTCCTTTTGGAATACTCGGAAGTGTGCTACTTAAAAAGTATTACCCAAGTGTTTCCCTTATTAATTTGCCAAAAAACGGTGGAAAAATGTAAATGCATGTGCTTGCTTAGCATAACTGTAACCAGTCTCCCCAAGGTTGTCTTGCTCAGGCTAACTTAGCATTGGATACTTTGCATCCTTTGAAGACCTGCTTGCTCGATGGATCTATTTACATGTTATGTATTTACAAACAATCTGCTAATTCTACAGAGCTGACCTAGGCTCCTGCTTGTTCTCTTGGTGGGAATTTAACATGTGACCAATACTGCAATGGTGTTTTCAGTATGGTACATATAATGTGGCCCTGCCTTATATGAGGGGACCGTATTCTATTGCTGATCTATGCTGGCAATTCACAGCCTGCTACTTTTGGTCAATAAGCATGTTAAGATTCAACCAAGTTTTCTTTAACAGCATTGGAGCATCGACCAAGAATTGTCTGCACCTCTACAAACCCAGGTACCAACATAATGCATAGGATTCTCCATGGAGAGCTTGGGAGGAGGATGGTCCAGTGTTCTAATGGCTGATCATGTCAGACAGTACACCACAATTTATTTTGAAATGTGAGCCTGTGCTTACTGATTACCCATTAGGTACTTTTTGTTCCTTTAGTAAGGGATAAATGTTGTTTAGGCAGGTGACAACACAAAGACATTGATGGACAGGAATGGGAGAGTGCCTGGACTAGAAGGCAGAGGTGTGACTGAAATCAATAGTTTTCGAGCAACACGTTCAGGAGGGACAACAACGGTTGCCTAGGTTCCATTTCAGACCCTATTAATTATATGTATTGAAATATATCACTGATTCAGCCACCCTGGACCTTCTGCGAGCCTTAACAGACTATGACCAGTGGTGTTTTGATTGCAATGGAGCCAAGGAACAAGCATGAACATACTTTCTGGTCCCCTTCCTATGTAGCTAGCAGGGAAAAGCTGGCAGCCACTTCCTTTCCTTTCTATTCTTATTCTATCCCCTCCTCTGTAGGGATGAGCTGCAGCAAAATGAGGAAAACTACATAAACATTGCCTTTGATTGAGTGAGAATGAAGTAAGGGAAATAGGGACAGGTGAGGTCCCCACAATGGGACTCCCTTCTTTGTGTGTAAATAGCTATATGAAGAATAGAAAGTGACCTTGTATTCTCACTGCCCCCATACCTAATTGCCCAAATGCCTAATGATATGCCAGAAGAAACCAAAGATAAAGGGGAGGACATATTAGATGTTTTCAATTTTTCTATCCAGGCAGGACATGCAGGAAGTGCCCTAATGGCTCCACCCATAAATACTATGGTGTCATTTGATAGACAGGCTAACGAGGTGCAGGCAGGGGCAGTGCAACTACAAGTTCAAGGAATAGATGTTGAGCTGCCACTACAATGCCACATTTGCCACCGTCACTGGCTCAACTCCAATTGGTACCCACCCCCCATTCTGAAGCTTCTTGTCAGAACGGTCAAGCATGTTGCTTGACTATCGCCTGGGATAGTCCAATGATGATGAACCCCCGTGTTCAGCCTGATGCCCTTCTAACCTTACAACATGACTATTGATAGACAATTCCCCTAAATCCGAGAAAATCTCCAGAAATGCACGCATAGATTGCAAACTCTTTTCGAATGCTATAATTCTAATTCAGCTGATGTGAATTAATTTTTATGTGTTACTATGCCTCGAAAAGTCAGAGCTCGGTTTGTGATGGATGGCAACTCACCATACTATCACCTAGGATAAATGCTGATTTGATTGCTGTTACAGATGCTTTGTTGAATGCCATTACCAAGGTTCACCCTAAGACTGTTAGACCAAAAGCAATAAACGTATCAAAACCCAAGACCCAGGAAGACCCATTTGATTTTTGTCGATTGCTTGAAAAATGCTTTTGATCCTCATTCTGATATTGTTAATGATGCTGAAATATGTACAAGAGGCCTTTGGGGGATGTTGTTGCGCATGGGTTATTACATAAGGTGCCAGACAATTGAGAATGATATGGAGTGATTGTTAAAAATTATCTGTAGCAAATCATTGTTGAGTGATTCAAGAGCATGAGAAAGAATCAAGTCATTCTAAGTTAATGTCATTACAAATGCAATCTTTCCCACAAACCGTCAGAGGGAGGGGAGGTGGAGGTCCAACTTGGCAGAGTGGACAGAGCAAACAGGGAGGTGAAGTGGTAGGGAGGGACCAGGGACAGACAGGACCGGACTGGGAACCCAAAGCAGCCCTGGCAAATTTTGTCAGACCAGCCCTGTATGTGCATAGTGAGTGAAGTGAGCGAGCCTGACCACTACAAGGAGGGTTGGGGTAGGTTGTCCCCCCAAGAATATTTGGGCAAAAAAGGCTCATTCTTCCATACATTTTTCATTATATATTCAATTGAATTAGCTTTTAAACCATAGTAAATGATGACCTTAAAGTACACCAGGATTCAACAATCTCTGTTGGGGCTCTTCAATGATTCCCTCACTATCACCCTCCAACTGTGCCCCTCATCTCCCCATAACCCCTCTCTCACAAGTATTTAATTTGTTCTATAGCACCTCTCATACCAGTGTAGGGTGTTGGAGCACTTTACATCACACACAAATACTGAAGCAATAAATCATACGTGTAAATCAGTGTAGCAAAAATGTTGCATCAGACAAAGGAGACTACATGGTGGAGGAATCATGTTATCCATACTGGTAGACATTTTTTAAGAGTGCTTGGTTTGAAGAAGCATACACTCAGGATTCAGAATGTAACACAGTGGTTAGGGGTTGGCTTTACTAATAAGGATTCATTTCTACTCAAACAAGCCCTTTTGAGCAAGATAATGAAAGACTATGAAAAAAACATAACTTTCTAACCTGCACCATGTAGATTGCATACAGCTCTTTGCTGACACTTCATAGCTCACTCTGCTAGATTATGATTGTAACTTATGAACTGCACAGTAATCTATGCACATAAAATACTGTTCTGTGATCTGCATTGTACTCGTCCTTTGCAGCAGGCATTTTAACCCTCTGTGCTACCTTAGATGAGTCAAAACTGCCACTAGACAACACTCCCGATCTCTCTCCAGCAGGTACATCAATCATAAGAGTTAGCGTGACAATTTTATTCTTGCCTGTGATGGAGCAGGGTAAATAAAAATAATTTGTACCCCCCCCTCTTTTAAAAATTAATGAGTTTAATGAATTAACGATACTAATTGTTAAATGGAGCATTAATTAATCAACCATTGCACATTTAGTAAACACTACATAAAGGGTAACCTGCAAAGTTGTGCAAAATCTAATTTATTTACAATTATAAGGTTGACTAACCCTAATATTGTGATTTGCGTACTAATTAGAGTGAAATCGCATGATTTATGCTATGTAGTAGATTTGTATTGTGGCAAAGAATGCAGATGGTAAGTAAAATGGTTTTAAATGTCGCTACTGCTAGGTAACACCTAGCATGGGTCTTTAGAATGACTGTGGTAAACAGAAAGGCTTATTTTCTTTGTTTTAATTTTGATTGTATTTGTTCTTATGATAGTTCGTTCGGGCCTGTTAGGCCAGGCTGTGAAAATGGCTGCCGAGACAGATGCGGTCACGTGACGAAGCCAAAAGATGGCCTCTAAGCGGAAGAAATAAAGGAGCTGAACCACGTGGGTACGGCCCGTGCACAGAGTGAGAGATGTCAAGGTCGCGCTGACCTGCCATAAGGAGGGTGCCAAGAAAGACTCAGTGTGTATTCGTAGGAATAAATGAGAAAAGTACATGAGCAACAATGGACTAACTAAATTGTGACCATCGGGTTCGCAACAAAATGAATGGACAAATTGGACTGCTTTTACCCAAAAGGTCATGGGAATCATTGAACTCTTAACCATCCCCGAAACCAGTTTGAACAAGGAAGGCGATGAGGTGATCATCACCACCCCTCAAATGGACCAATTGGCGTAATTCCTGCCCCTATGGATTGCAACATTTTGTGTAGTAAGCTAGAAGTAGGGTATAAAAGGGACTGCTCTTATGTGGGAGCTGCTGCTGCTGCTACTGTTGCTGTTGCTGCTGCTGCTTCTATAGGCTACTTCTTTGGGTTGCCTTTTTGCTGCTGCTGTGGCCGTTGATATTGATGCTATTACTGCCATTGACTTCGAACTTGACTGGGGAAGGAACGAGACCGTTGCGGGAAAATCTGTACGGGAGGTCCCGTCGAGGAGGCCATTTAGTGCGACAGTCAGCCAGTTTGGGAGTCTATTCTGTGATCTACGGTTTATCTTCTTTTTGGTGAACCATTCCTATTTGCATCTAAATGGGTAATGCATAAGTTTAATTTCTTTTTAGAATTCCTTATATAAATGTTATGAATGTATTAAAGTGATTAATAAACTAAGAATCTCACCTGTGCAAGCAAGAAATTAGATAAAAATTTCATTCTAATTAACGATGAGTCTGTGGTTCTTTAGTTCATTAATAAGTTTAAAGTTTAACAGGTTATATAGTGATTGAGCTGGTCTTAATCACCATCAACTTATTCTACTAGTTGGTCCATCGACAAAAGAGCGGAATACCTTGATGTTTGGAATCGACAGGATCAAAGGCTAATGTATATGATGTCTGAGGCTTTATTCTGTCTAATTTAACAAGGTATCCCGTTCCTCCAGCAACACATTTCTCCTTGGTGTGTAATCCAGTGAGTGAATGAATGTATGATATGCGGTGTTATGGGCCCCACCGTCATATGGTTTAATAGAAGTGAATGATTTACCTGGATTGGTGTCCTGAGGAGAAATTTATATTAACCGTGCTGGATCAGATTTCTTGGTAGCAGAGGTATGGTTTCTATAGATTAGTTTGGTGATTATTGATTATTGAATATTGATTATTGATTATTGATGTCTAACACTTCGTGTCGAATTGTATTATGTTATGTGTAAGTCGAAATCTTGAAGCTTCCGGGAAGTAGGAAGTGGACACGTGTGGCAAAGAGAAGTCACATGGAATTGTGCATTGTCTGATTTTTCAAAATTGGTGATAACACAGGATTGTGTTATGATAGGGACATTTCATGTATAAAACGCGTATGAGTGAAATAGCAACAGGTTTTCTTGTGAAACTCTGGCCTTAATTCTCAGTAGCAGTGTAGTCTCCACATGTGTTTTATCCCCAGAGAAACGGGTTTACCCCTTGCTTGAGAGAAGGGTAAGGTAGAGAGAAGTGCTACGCTTATCAAACAAAACAGTATTCTTGCAAGATAGAGCAAACTATTTCTTTTGTTAAGCGAAAACAGACAATGGTAATGTGTTTTATGTTGTAACTAATAAAATTCAGTCGAGAAAAGAAGGTAAGAAAACTGCCGATAAATATTGTAAAGGAGGGGCCAGAAAAGACAGGAGTAGTACTGACGTCAACAAAGACCGCGCTGGTATTGGCCAGCTGTGAGAAAACAAAAAGCATCCTGATTGGTGCGTTGGTGTGAAGACGCGCTGGTATTGGTCAGTTAGGAGTGACGTAGAGTTTTCGGATTGGTGCGTTGGTGTGAGACGCGCTGGGATAGGTCCGAATAGCCAAACAGTAGAAAGAACAGCGTAGTGAAGAATTTCGTGAGTTTATTGGAGAGAAAGAATCAAGCAATATGGCTTATTATGAGTATGGTAGAGAGAAACAGTCATGGATGATGAAGATTAAAAACTTTTTCAAGAAAGACAAAAAGGTAGTGACTAGGGAAGGAGAAGTACGTCCTCCGCCGAAGACGCCAGCATCTCATATGATGTTGAAATATGGCTGTCATACTTGTATTTGGTTGGAAAATTGGACAAAATATACTCAGAACGATGAAGTAATAGCGTTCCCAGAAAATGGTTCGTTTAGCACGGCTCTACTTCGAAATTTGAGAGAGAAAATGATGAAACTTGAACCGAAACCTAGACCAACACAGTTTGAAGCGTTAGGTGAATGGGAAGATGAGATGTATGAAAGAGAAAGACACAGAGGTGCAAAGAATTATAGTTTAGTCCATTGAAAAGTATGGGGTATGAATCATGAAGACAGAATGAGACGATGGAGGTATGCTAACATGACGGATGGTTTGTTTCCTGTCAGAACGGTTGAAGAAGTAACAGGAAGAAAGTGTACGGAGAAAAAGAAACATGCAGTAACTGAAAGGTATAGGTATGGAGGTAGCGACACAGAGGATGAGTTGCTGGAAGACATTTTAAACAGAAAACCACCTCCATATCAACAGAATTCTGCGGTGGTGACACCAAATGCACCACCTATGGAAACTGTGATGAATAAAAGCCCTGAACAAAATTATGAAATAAATAGGTCTTATGAAAAATCAGAAACTCCCCAGAGTGCAAAGCCTGATAGTGGTAATACAGCTGAGTTAGCAAGAACCACAAGAGAATTGACTGAGAAAATAAGAGAATTAACTATGAACATGGAAGCCGTGACTGTGCCAGTGACAATAGGACCAGTAATACCGGTATTTGAAAACCAAAGAATAGATGAGCATTCCTTGACAATTCCAATGAACTCGAATATGCAAAGAATGAGAGAAGGGATAATCCCAGAAACTAGAGAGACAAGAGATCCGGTTGGCTCATATAGATCGAGTCCACCTACAAATTTGACGGTTAATGAGAGTCAGATAAATAGGATTCCTATGGGAACTGAGTCAGCAACTGAGACCCCAGAAAGAAGTACAAATTGGATAGAAATAAATAGTACCCCTGTAGGTCCGACTCCAGAAGAATTAAATGAGTGGATGAGGAATTTACAGAAGAAAGATACAGAACCACAACCGTTGGATGTAATCAGATTAAAGATAGACATGGAGGAGTTGATTTTAGGGACTATTGGTACAGATAGATTGAAAACATATCAAGATGATGAACTCATGTTCATGTGCAAGAGTGTTACTTGGAGAGCTAGGAATTTGCATGAAAAATTGGAAGAAACAGCGAGTGAACTGGGAGTAGAATTTGGAAAGATCAGAGGACTGCAGAAACCGTATAGGGTGGATTTTAGTGAAAAGGATATAGAAAATCTGAACACATCAGGACGATTAACTCAGATAAAGGAACTGATTGTGTTATTGAGAAAATGGGGAGGTGTGGACAGATGGAGGAGCAGATGGATGAGAAGAAAGGAGGGAACAACCGATAAAGCATCGTTGGCTTTTCCAGTAAAGGAAAAAGAACCAATAGCACTGGAATACCCGATGAGGGAAACTCCAGGAGGAAGCTATGTACATGTTCCATGGTCCAGACAGGATATATTGTCATTTACAAATGACTTCCCAAGATTGAGAGAGAAACCCGTAGAATGGTATAGACAGGTAGAAAGATTTGTAAAAGTTTCAAAGGTGTTGTGGGAAGATCTGGATGGATTGTTTGAGATTGTAGTACCAGCAGACTTATGGACAGAGTGTAAGATTACAATTGATTGGCCGAAGGAAGAATATCCTAGAGATGCAAAAACTGGAGCCCCAGGTCCAGAGGTAATGAGAAAGTATGAACAAGCCATCACGTTTTTGAAAAATAAGATTCCACCGAAAGAAACAGATTGGGTAAAGATTGATAGAACAACTCAGGAAAGTAAGGAATCTGTACATGCCTACTACAAGAGGTTGCTTTTGGTTTTCAAACAGTATAGTGGTTATGAGACGTTGAGTGAAAAGGACATGAGTCATTTTGTATACAGATTTGTATATGGATTGAAACCAGAAATAAGTGAAATGATTAAGCAGCATATGTTGTGTTGGCAAAATAGCACTGTAGATGAGGTATTAAGGTATGCCAAATATTGTAGTGATGACATTGAGTGTAGACAGCGTAAGCTAAAGGAAAAAGCGATGTGGGCACAAGTAAAGGTTGCAGAAAAACAAGAGGCTCAAATGAATAATCAGTCTAGTGATGCAGGACAAACTAAATCCAAACCGAATATAGGTAAGGGAAAAGGTCAAATGAGTATAGAAGAGGCTAAAAAGAAATGGCCATGCCATAATTGCGGAAAGTTAGGGCATTGGAGAAACGAGTGTAAATTTCCTCCCAAAGCTATACAGAAAATCAACCGTTAAACCCACAGGTGCAGAATGAGGTGAGTTACCAACAGCTGCAACAACTGCAGGTAGTTACTCAACAGAGTCAGGTGCCACAACCACCTCTTCCTAAGAGTGTAAACCCCCAGAGATACAGTGCAAAGACAGGATTCTACGGAGGAGAACAGGTAACAAAATTGCCGCGCGCAGCCGCAGTGTCCCAGTATTGGTTACGACAGGATGGAAATGAATTGGATGAAAGTTTATGACGGTGCCTAGGAGAGGAGGAAGAGTGCGTGCTTGGCGCAACTCTAGAGGTAGATCAGTCAGGTCCATTTGTGGATGGAGAAGTGAATGGTGTAAATGTTACATTCCTTGTGGACACTGGAGCTACCCGTTCTCCTGTTAGATCAGTGGAAATTCCAAATCTTTCTCTCTCAGGAGAATATATCCAAGTTGTAGGTGTTTCAAACCAACAGATTAAAGCGCCTCTTACCAAAACAGTAGAGGTGAAAGTTGGACCATTCAAAGAAATGCATCGGTTTGTGGTATGTGATTGCAGACCTGTAAATTTGCTAGGACGTGATCTGCTTTGTAAAATGAATTGTACCATCTATTGTACCCCGGATGGTAGTGCTTTTCAGACACCAGATGAAGATGTCCTATATAAAATGACAATGGCAGAACTAGAACCAGGAGTAAATGACATGTTTCCTGTGTTTGACGCAGAGAAAATCCCAATTGAATTGAAAGAAACGGTCAGATCTAATGTATGGGATTTCACAGGCGAGGACATTGGGTTAATGAGAGGAGTAGACCCTGTAAAGATTACTATAAGAGAAGGAATAAATTACCCAAATACTCCACAGTATAAATTAACGCCAGAAAGTATTGAAGGAATAACCCCTGTAGTTAATTAGATGATTGAACAAGGAATTTTGAGAGAGTTAATGAGTAGTCCATGTAATTCACCAATAATGGGGTTGAAAAAGCCGAATGGGACATATAGGATAATACAGGACTTGAGGAAGGTAAATAAAATAGTTGTCCCCTGTTGTCCAATTGTGCCAAACCCCGCTGTAATACTATATCAGATTCCACATGATGCAGAATGGTACACAGTTATTGATTTGTGCCATGCATTCTTTTCTATTCTGTTGCACCCAGACAGCCAGCCATTATTTGCGTTCCGGTTCGGAGAGCGTATTTTGGCATGGTGCCGAATTCCTCAAGGGTATACAGAAAGTCCCTCAATCTTTAATCAGATCCTAAAGAAATCATTGGAAGATTTAAAAATGCCTGAAAAATCTGTGATGGTTCAGTACATTGATGACCTATTGGTGGCATCAAAGACTAAAGAAGCATGTGTTACAGACACAGTTGCATTACTGAATCATTTAGCAGAAGGAGGACACAAAGTGTCCCCGTCAAAGCTGCAATTTTGTCAGCAGGAAGTACAGTATCTAGGTCATAAGATTGAAAAAGGGATGCGAAAAGTGACGACAGAAAGAGTAAGGATTATCCGAGGAATGAGAGCTCCGATGACCCAGAGAGAGGTGAGAATGTTCCATGGAATGGTTGGATATTGCCGACAGTGGATAAGTGGATTTTCATTAATTGCAAAACCTTTACAGCGATTGACAAAAAGAGATGTCAGAGATCCGATTGAATTGAATGAGGAGGAAATGAAGGCTTTCAAAGAACTGAAAACAAAGTTGTGTGAGGCACCGGCATTGGGAATGCCTGATTATGAAAAAGAATTTGAGCTGTATTGTAGTGAAAGAGATGGATGTGCATTTTCGGTGTTAGTGCAAAGGCATGAAAAAATGAAAAGACCAATTGCTTATTTTTCAGCTGTTTTAGACCCAGTAGCAAAGGCATTGCCTGGATGTCTGAAAGCAGTAGCTGCTACTTGTGTGAGTCTGGAACAGAGTGAAGGCATTGTGATGGGATATCCACTGAGAGTATATGTTCCACACTCTGTTGAAATTCTTCTGACTAGAACCAAAACCCAATTCATGACACATAGTCGGCTGACTAGATACGAAAAGGTGATTTTGAGTGCAGACAATGTAACCATTGATAGATGCACAAGTGTGAATCCTTCAACTTCCCAGATGAAGAAAATGTAGGAGTCAAAGATGAAGTTGATCATAAGTGTTTGGATGTGCTTGAATTTTGCACCAAGCCTCACCCAGATATTAAAGATGAGCCCTTAAAAGAATCAGATTACGTAATGTTTGTGGACGGGTCATGTCTGAGAACGAGTGGAGTTTTAAGTGCTGCGTATGCTGTATGTACGGTAGCAGTTATCATGGAAGCATCTTGTTTGAGAGGGATACGTTCAGCCCAAGTGGCTGAGCTGATTGCTCTGATTCAGGCGTGCAAACTGGGAAAGAATGTCCGAATTACGGTGATCACGGATAGCCAGTATGGCTTCGGAGTGGTCCACGATTTTGGGCAGATCTGGTTTCAGAGAGGTTTCTTGACGTCTGCAGGAACTCCTATCAGAAACGGTGAGTTTGTGAAGAAATTGCTTGAGGCGATACAGCTGCCTAAACAGATTGCAGTGGTGAAATGCGCTGCACACAAAAATGGAGCAGACTATATTACAGTGGGAAATAAATATGCCGATGAAATAGCCCAATATTGTGCCAGAAATATGGTCTCACTGAATCGGAGGAGAGAAAAAGAGAATGTTTCATGTCCCTTGCTATTTACTAACATAGTCGAAACCTGGGATGAGGTAAGGCAATTACAGGAAGAGGCCAATGAAGAGGAGAAAGATGGTTGGATAAAAGCAGGTTGCAGACAAAGAGAGGAAGATGACGTTTGGGTTTATAGAGATGAAAGACCAGTTATGCCTGATAGCATGATTTCTAATATGGCACGGATGTACCATGGACAAGCTCACATTGGTAGGGATGCCATGATCAGACTTTTCAGACAGACTTGGTACAACCCAAAATTCAGAGCTATAGCTGAAAGTCTTTGTCAAAAATGTCTTACATGCCAACAGATAAATCCAGGAAGGAAAACAGTAGTGATTTTAGGGACAATAGGACGTGAAGGAGGTCCTTTTACCAGAATGCAACTAGATTTTATTGAAATGCCCCCGAGCAATAGATTGAAATATGTTCTTGTGGTCGTTTGTTTGTTTTCTCATTGGGTGGAAGCCTATCCGATAAGAAGGAATGATGGAGTTACTGTGGCTAAGCTCCTACTGAGAGAATTCATTCCGAGATATGGTTTTCCAGTAATGATCGAAACAGATAGAGGAACACATTTCCAAAATGAACTGATTCAATTGATATGTGAAGCACTTGACATACAACAGAAATTACACTGTGCCTACAGACCAGAAGCTTCTGGAGTGGTAGAGCAAGTAAATGGAACAATAAAGAATAGGCTAGGGAAAATGTGTCAAGCCACAGGACTCAAATGGCCAGATGCCCTGCCATTGGTGCTGATGACTATCAGAAGCATACCTGACAGAAAAACAGGTCTGAGTCCTCATGAAATATTCATGGGACGAGCAATGAGACAAGCACATGTACCTGTCAACAAACTGCTGACTATAACTGATGATCTCGTATTGGACTATTGCAAAGGATTGGCTGATGTGGTACATTCTGTGTTTGATCAGGTTGGACCGGATGCGACCACTCTTGAAAGAAAACCAGCTCATGATTTGAGTCCAGGAGACTGGGTCTGCATAAAAGTCCACAGAAGAAGAAACTGTTTGGTTCCTCGCTGGGATAAGCCACGTCAAGTGATCCTGGTGACAACAACTGTTGTAAAATGTGCAGGTGTGAAAAATTGGGTTCATGCCAGTCACACCATCAGAGTTCCAGATCCTGAAGCTCGACCTGTAAGTCGACATCTGGAGATATCTGATACCAGTTCAGCATCCGAAGCAGAACCTGAAACAAGTAGAGTTCCGGATCCTGAAGCTCGACCTGAAAGTCGACATCTGGAAGAAACAGGTACAAGTTTAACAACTGAAGTAGAATCTGAAACGATCAAAATTCCAGATCTTGAAGCTCGACCTGTAAGTCGACATCTGGAAATATCGGATACCAGTTCAGAATCTGAAACAGACCAACCTGAATCTGATGAGAAAAAAAAGAGAAAAACAAAAGCTGACATTCTAAAGAAAGAAACTGAACCAAGAGACATTGACAGCGAACAACCAAGTACAAGTTATGGAAGAATTCCTCCAGAGATAGTTGAGTTAACTGAGGGAGACTTAGATTCAGATAGAGAGATAGGAGAAATTCCGGAAGAAACTCGAGGAGTAGTAGGGACAGACCAACTAATAGAAGAAACACAGGGAAATTTAGATTCAGATAGAAAGATTAAAACAGATGCGGAAGACAATCGAGGAGGGATAGACTCAAATGTCCCAACAGAAGAGACACAAGAAGGTTCAGATTCAGACAAAGAAATCGAGATCATAAGGTTCAAGGTTAGAGGAAGTGAAGTAAGGTCTGAGACAGAATCAGAAGAAAGTGAAGAAGAAAGAAAGCAAAGAATAGGACCAAGAAAGAGAACTTGGAGAGCTGAATGAGAGGAAGAGGAAAATGAACTAAAAAGGCCAAGAAAAGGAGACAATTGGCCCCACGAAGTTAAAAGACTGAGATATAAGATAATAAATTTGAACAGAGATGATGCGGAACAAGTAAATGAAATAACGAGTCAAAAGGGACAAGGACAATTACAAAAAACAAAAAGAGTGAAAAGACCTAACTTGAAATATAAGTCACCTGAGTGGCTATACATCGCATTGACCGATATTAAAGAAGAAGATAACAGTCACGAAAGCCCAGACGAAAGCAATAAACCAATGGGGGAAAGTGAATTGCACCAAAGCTGAAAAGAAAAAGCACGAAAACCGGACTGGACACAAAAAAAAAAAACGAACAAGACAAGAAGGAGTTCTGGAAAGAGCTGAAGAAAGCACCGAAACGAGACAAAGTAAAGGGTAGAGTGACAGAAAAGTCATTCAGAGGTGTGGTGACACATTTTCTGTACATATATATATATATATATATATTATCTACTGGCGGTCGCCAGTAGATAGTTATAGTTAGGACCTATTTTCCATAGGAAATCCGCAACATTCTATGTAAAATAACTTTGGCGCCGGTTGACGAATCTTCGCGAAATTTTCAAAACTCGTGGCCCGCTCCGGTCCGCTCCTATCCTGAAAGTCTCGGGGTGATTCGTCAAGTGGGGGATGAGAAAAAAGGGGGGTCCCAAAACATGTTTTCCCCATGCAATTTTCCATAGGAACCTTTCATCGCAGCTACAGCCCGAACTGCTAAACGGAATTACACCAAATTTGGCAAAAACGTAGCCCTTGGTTCAGAGTCGTGCCTTTTGGTTAAATGGTGTAAATCCGTTCAGTAGTTCCTGAGAAATTTGAAAAAGAAAACACATATATATCTGGGCGGAGCCTAACCACACATGTCATCGTGAGATCTGATTGGCTGTCAGCACTTCATCCTGGAATTGCTGGCAGCCATCTTGGGACAAATATAAATGATAGTACCCCATTGAAATGCATTGTAGTGAATCAAAGATTTTGAGGGTTACCAAAAGGAGAACTATAAAGGGTGATAACAGACTTTAGTTACATTAGAATTCATTTGTTGATGGTACCATACTAATTTCAGGAATTGTGGTGTGTTCTAAGGTGATTTTACCCTGTGAAAAACCTTCTGCTGGGATATCATGAATCATGTTTGAGAGAAAACTATTTTCACATGCTTGTCCCATACAGTTTTGGAAGGTGCTCCAGAAGCTAAAATGAGAGCATATTTTCTGTAAATTCACATTATCTTTCTCAGTCATGTGAGAATGAAGTCTGACATTCTCAGTAAAACATGTACATCCAACAAGGGCAGAGACTGTCAGTTGATTCCTTTGTGTTCTACTCCAGCTTCCCAGAGTGTTCTAAAGAACAACTAGAGTGCTAACAGCCTTACTTATGACAAAAGTATGGCACACCTGAAGCCATCTTGATTGGAATACACTGGTAACACTTAAAACATTTAATTTAAAAAGGAACAAAATGATGGGGTTCATTTTGTCATAGAAATTATGGTTAGTGCTGTAGAAAGAAAAATTAGGACATGTTTCAAGTGTGATCTCAAATATCTTCCTGTTATATTTCAACAGGAGCAGCCTGTCAGTTGATGCCTTTGTGTTCTACTGCAGCTTCCCAGAGTGTTCTAAAGAACAACTAGAGCGCTAACAGTCTTACTTATGACAAAATTATGGCACACCTGAAGCCATCTTGATTGGAATAAACTGGTAACTCTTAAAACATTTAATTTAAAAAGGAACAAAATGAGGGGGTTCATTTTGTCATAGAAATTATGGTTAGTGCTGTAGAAAGAAAAATTAGGACATGTTTTAAGTGAGATCTCAAATATCTTCCTGTTATATTTCAACAGGAGCAGCCTGTCAGTTGATGCCTTTGTGTTCTACTGCAGCTTCCCAGAGTGTTCTAAAGAACAACTAGAGCGCTAACAGTCTTACTTATGACAAAAGTATGGCACACCTGAAGCCATCTTGATTGGAATAAACTGGTAACACTTAAAACATTTAATTTAAAAAGGAACAAAATGAGGGGGTTCATTTTGCCATAGAAATTATGGTTAGTGCTGCAGAAAGAAAATTTAGGGCATGTTTTAAGTGAGATCTCAAATCCTCTTCTATTTCATTAGAAAATTCTGACATGCAGACTGAAACAATCACTTTCAATACCAGCAGTAGACTTCCAGTTAACTCCCTGGTGAGCAGTAGCTTTACTACAGTGATCTAATGAACAACTAGAGTGCTAACATTCTGAATTTATGGCAAATGTGTGACACATCTGAATGCCTTATTGATGGAATAAAAGTAAAAAACTGAAAGCATTTCCTACTGAGGAGACTGCAGTAAATGACGACATTAGGAAACTTCATAACAAATAAGTCTCCCAAGATGGCCACCAGAGAAAAAAGAGCCCAAATGTAGCACAAATATCACCCAGATGTAGCCCACATATAGCCCAATGACAGAAGTGTGCAAAACACTTTTTATTTTTAGTTTTTCTGCAGTTTTATATAGTGCAAACTGGTCAGGTATTGGAGCGTTACATCTTACTTGGACCCCTTATTGCGTATTTTGCACGTAAGTACATGAGATTGATCTTGCGAAACATTGAACTTTACGATTCTGTTAACCTGAAGTTGCTCTGAACCGGGCTTTGTAACACCCGTTTTTACCTACTGGTTTTAATTAATTCTCACTGTATTGTATTAGGAAAGAGGATTTACTGTTTTTATGTACACTTTTATGATCTATGTTTCTAAATCAGATCAAATAAAGTTTAATGAATTCTATGGCAGGACGCAGGCGAGGATTATGCATATCTTTCCTCACTTTATTTGCATAGCAGTTCAAAGAAAACGTAACACAACAATCATTAAACAAAAGACTACACAACCCATGAACCATTAGGGGGGTAGTCTCCAAGGCAACTATTGTCCAATCATATCACAGTCCTTCGTATATATTATCGTGACGTCCCTTCCGCTTCCTCTTTCTTCACTGCTCGTCAGTTAAGTGCATTCCTTACATTCTTGGCTTAATCTGACGTTGTTGCTGTTTGTATAGCGGTTTCTTGTGCACGTTATTAGCATTATTGCCTTGGTATTGTTTCATATTCCCTGTGCAGCAGGCTCTTGCCCGAGCGCGTTCTCCCCCTCGCAGTTTCTCCCGCTGTGTGCTCTGCGCGCGGTGAGATCCTGTCAGGCGCGTCTGGTCCGAGCGAGGCAACTCCGTCGAGGGCTCCCGCTGGTCTTTACGCACATTTGGGAATCCGGTCACTCCTTTAGTTTCCGCTTGATTCCCGACCAACCCTCGCCTAATTTTGACACCGCTACGCGGTGATTTCCCCACAGGGCCTTGTTAGTAATTGGTATTGCGCCTCAGTCTATTCTTATAACAGCTTCGGGGAAAGCCCAGCTGTTGGAGCACCGGCGAGGGGGCTGTCTTAAGGATTTTAAGGGCATTTGTTCTGTGCTCACACCCTCTGCTATCATGCCTTCTCCAGAAGACCATTTTTACTCCTCCTACCAGGAAGTGGAGGAGGAATGGCCCCCAACTTCTCCCTCCAGCAGTGGACCAAGCCCTCTCTCTGGCTATTTCTAGGGCGCGGGCTCCTCTTAGGGATCAGGTTGATAAGCTGGCGAAAAGCATCCCTAGGGTGTTCAGTGACCCAGATCTGGTGGTGGTGGGTCCAAGTAGCTCCCAGATGGGGAATAAAAGGGCCGTTAAGCATAACGCGGGGCACTTGGAATGATTTGATAAACTTGCGGAGACCTTCCTCAAGAGTGCGCGAACGCTAAAACATGCACCGTGCCGGGAGGAGGAGGGGCCCGGAGAAAATTGCGACACTGTCACCACTATTGTAGACACCGACGGCGGGTTTCCCTTAGAGGGAGAGGGTGTATCGGAGGACGATTTCTCCTCCAATAAGGATAAGGACTCGGGCGTCCCTGGCGTCCAGAGTCCCCCTCCTCTCAGTCCCCGGTTGGGGACGGGGTCCACTCGGACATGTTCGAGCCTACCCATATTTACCATCCTAGGTCGGCAGAGTGGACACCTGACGCCAAAGTGGCAGAGTATGTGGTGGGGAAAATCCATCAACCCCTTGAAAGGGAGGTCAGGAATAGGATGAGGGGAGAATGCCCAAGGCCCTCACTGAAGGGGAAGGTGGCACACACGCCTGAAATTGATGAGAAACTATGTACCTTTTTCTCCAAGTATATGAGGGATCCCAAGAAAGGAATTGATAGGTCTTGGACGTGGTAGGGCCCTTGACCCAAATTATTCAATTGACGGAGCTGTTCCAAAGAGTCAGGATCCCTTTGTCCACGGATATTGTGGCTGGCTGGGCGCACTACCCTAAACCCTAAAACACTACCCCCTCCACTACCCAAACACCACTGCACTACCCTAAACCCTAAAACACTACCCCCAGCACGACACCCTACACTACCCAAACACCACTGCACTACCCTAAACCATAAAACACTAACCCCAGCATGACCCCCTACACTACCCAAACACCACTGCACTACCCTATACCCTAAAACACGACCCCCTACACTACACAAACATGACTGCACTACCCTAAACCCTAAAACACTACCCACAGCATGACCCCTTTCACTACACAAACACCACTGCACTGCCCTAAACCCTAAAACACTACCCCAGCACTACCCCCTACACTACCCAAACACCACTGCACTAACATAAACCCTAAAACACTACCCCCAGCACAACCCCCTACACTACACAAACACCACTGCACTACCCTAAACCCTAAAACACTACCCCCAGCACGACTCCCTACACTACCCAAACACCACTGCACTACCCTAAACCCTAAATCTACCCCCAGCACGACCCCCTACACTACCCAAACACCACTGCACTACCCTAAACCATAAAACACTACCCCCAGCATGACCCCCTACACTACACAAACACCACCGCAATACCCTAAACCCTAAAACACTACCACCAGCATGACCCCTTACACTACTCAAACACCACTGCACTACCCTAAACCCTAAAACACTACCCCAGCACGACCCCCTACACTACCCATACACCACTGCACTACCCCAAACCCTAAAACACTACCCCCAGCACGACCCCCTACACTACTGCACTACCCTAAACCCTAAAACACTACCCCCAGCACGACCCCTACACTACCCAAACACCACTGCACTACCCTAAACCCTAAAACACTACCCCAGCATGACCCCCTACACCACCCAAACACCACTGCACTACCCTAAACCCTAGAAAAGAAACCCCCACCCCATGCCCAATCCCCTTACCTCTCACTCCTCATGGTTCCTCTCTCCTCGTGGTTCCTGCTTCACGTCATCTCTGAGGGGCGGTGCACGTCGTTGTGAGGAAACAGAACAGCCTCTGTTTCCTTACAACGACATGGATCATCTACATGTTTTTAGAATGCATGGTCATTTACCATACATACCTTTACAACAAAATTCGTTGTAAAGGCATGCGTGGTAAATGACCATGCGTTCTAAAAAATGCGTAGTAATGACTTCGTGATGTACAACGCATGCGTGGTAATGCATGCGTTGTAATGGTATCGCAAAGTAAAAAGTCGTTGTAACGGCTGTTTACCGATCGAAGCTGGCCCCTGTTCTTCAGTGAGACGTTTATTTGATTAATTAGGAGGAAGGAATGTGGTTTTTTTACCGAAAAGTGCATTCCCGGCTGTTGTATTGTGAAAGTGTCCGCGTGGCCTGGTTTCACTTCCGGTGAGAGAGTGGAAGAGTCTGTTTGGATCTAAAGGAGTTCTGTTGTTGGACGGGGCCGGCGCGACATGTCATCAGAAAACATAGCTAATGGAAAGCGTCCTCCCTGAAGTGTGGAGCAGTGCCATGAGAGGTCAACGAGTGTGCGTCCCACTGCAGTATGACCGTCTCGCATGACCCATGTGCCGCCTCCAGGGTACGGGAGGCAGAAGCGGCATCGCAGGTCCTCTTGAAGACCATTGTAGCACTAATTCTACATTTTGGTACTAGGGCATTTTAACTTCGTTGTTCCTGCCAGATACAAAGAGAAGATCCTGTGTTATTCAGTGCCCTCGTTACCTTTTTTGTGGGTTGTAGTGCTTGTCACTTCGCTGCCCCGCCGGTGCACACGACTGGGCACCCCACCTCGTGTGCCATCTGCAGGGCCTCTGCCCTCGGATCACTGGTTTCGGTTTCTGGAGTGGCAACATAAACAGTTGCTCCCAAAGGACTAGCCTGAACACTTAGGTGAATATCCCCTGCACCAGCATTCCACGGAAATTCTTTCCTAGCTATCCCACGTCAACGAGCACGGCTCCGCTCGCGACACCGTATGACGTCATCGGAGCCATAAGAGGACCTCGTCGGCGTGCTGACGTCAGTTCCACCCATTTTTTCCGTGCCACCGAGGCAAACAGGAGACCGAGACATTTTCACATGTATACATAGTATAATAAATATATATATATTCACTGAAAAACCATAGGTTTCAGGCACGTTATAGTTAGAAATTAGCATTTAAAAACCTTAGAAATTCACTGAAAAAACCATAGGTTTCAGGCACGTTATAATTAGAAATTAGCATTTAAAAAACCTTAGAAATTCACAGAGAAAACCATAGGTTTCAGGGGTGTTATAGTTAGTTGGACATTTCACTCGTACAAAACCATAGAAATTCCCCCGTTATAGTTAGTTCAGCTAACTATAACTCGCGCCCCCGCAATGCACTGCTGATGACGCCACATATTACATCACTCATGACATGGTCAGTGACATCACTGATGACATCTCAAATGACATCACTGATGACATCACTGATGACATCATCCAGTGAATGTGTGTTTTTCTGAAAATTAAATATGTTTTATATATGTATATCTCAAGGTCGATGGAAGAATAAATGGGTATATAAGTGTCTAAATGGATGATTTTTTTGTAAAATTGATTGTATAACTGACTAAGTGTATCTTAGTGAATACATGGGTTAGTGAGTAATGTTTAAATATGAAAATATCTGTATCAGTCTCTCACTTTGTATATAAGTGGCTGCATGGGTTGGTGAGTAGCTACATGAGTGTCTATATGGGTTATTAGTTGTTTTTTGAGTATCAGTATGAGTGTCTGAGTGTCTGTATGGTTCGGTGGGGGTATCACTTAGTGCATAGATGCATGAATGAGTGACTCACTGTTTGTATGTGTTGAAGACAGCATGTGTGCAGGACTGTATCGGTGGATGAGTATGTGTATGGGTGTGTTAGTGAGTGAATGACTGTCTCAATAGTGTCTTTATGAGTAACTACATATGTTTTAAACTAGTATATGTGAGTATTGGTGTATATAAGTGAGTATATGTGAGAGTGAGAGATTGGAAGACTTCCTGTACAAATAAGTAGGTGTTTCTATAAGTGATTGTTTAAGAGAGTAAGTATGTGTAAGTTTCTGTAGAAGTAAGTGTGGTAGTGTGTGTATAACTGTATATGCAAGTAAATGGATGTTTGATACTTTGCATGTGTGACTATGTGTGTGAGTAACTCTATGGATGAGTGGCGGTGTGTAACAGGATGTATAGGTGTATGAGTACATATGATGAGTGAGTACATGTATGAGTGACTGTATAGGGACTGTTGGTGAATGAGTGGATGTGTGTGTAGATCTTGGAATTACTGAATAGGTGTGTTGTAACTGGTATTGGTATGTCCATTGTTTTGAAAATATTAGTTTGTATTTTTGAGTGTGTGTATCAAATGTTATATTAGGGTGAGAGGAGGTCTGCCACTCTATCACAAGGATGATGTCATCAGTGATGTCATTTGAGATGTCATCAGTGATGTCATGAGTGATGTCACTGACCATGTCATGAGTGATGTAATATGTGACGTCATCAGCAGTGCATTGCGGGCGACGCGAGTTATAGTTAGCTGAACTAACTATAACGGGGGAATTTCTATGGTTTTGTACGAGTGAAATGTCCAACTAACTATAACGCCCCTGAAACCTATGGTTTTTTCTGTGAATATATATATATATATAGCTAGATAATAGTACTACATGGTAGATACTGAGAATAGAAGATCTAGATGTGAGTTTTTACGTAGATGGTGTAAAATGTGTTTCTTTTGTACAGGATTACTGATGTTTATTTGGCTTATTTTAGCCATAGTAATACCACTTAGGTTAATTGTAGAAGAAACGTCTGTAAAAGGAAATAACACGAAAAAGGATAAAGAAGCTATCACACAAAACACTGCAGCATTGGTAGATAGTACTGATTTACATAAGGATAAGTCTATAACTAATTTCTCCAAGAATGTCTTCACAAAACTGCTGTATGAATATGTGGTGACAATGGATGTGAGGGATTGCTATGTTTGTATGCAGTTACCTACGTCTGTCACAGAAGGTGTGACTTATCATCACCTTCCTTTGACGTATGGGATAACTTGTAGTGTTCTAGCTAGTTTATTTTATAAAACAGGTAGATTAGAATATTATTACACTGATATAGACACTGTTTTTGCTAAAATTCCCGTAATTCCTGAATTAAATAAGGTGAAAGTTGCGAAAATGTTTGGAGAATTTTTCTTAGAAAATAAAGACCTAACATTAGAGTATATAGTTAGACACAATCTTACCTGTGAACTAAAGAAAGAACAAAAATTTTCTTGGATATGGTAGAAAACAGAAGAGTTAAATTTCAGAGAAAGGTAGCAGAAGAAAAGATAAAAACACCCCATTGGGCGTTTGAAGAGAAAATTGAAAAAGGAGAAACTAATGCAGCTATGGTTCTAGATTTTGAATGGAGTTTTACAAATCCAAGGAGGCGTATACCCCTGGATGGCTCCCGTATATTTACAGGTATTGGTCCGTATGCGACAGAAATTGTTGTTAGATAGAGATGTGGGGTCTATGGCAAACACGCTAA
The DNA here is from genome assembly GCA_963921515.1 of Calotriton arnoldi. Taxonomy (NCBI): domain Eukaryota; kingdom Metazoa; phylum Chordata; class Amphibia; order Caudata; family Salamandridae; genus Calotriton; species Calotriton arnoldi. Next base: position 286,920 of record CAWUFW010008409.1, read on the forward strand.
ATAGTCTGTTTGGCTTTTTTATAGATTTTGCTTCGGGATTGCTTTTAACTTTTGTATGATCGAACGGAGAGGTCTCAATAACAAAGGGTGCGCTATTATCGGCAGGCTGCATTATACTACACCCCTTGGGACTGTTTCGGCTAGTTACAGGTATGAGTTGTTATGCCAGTATTTTTGGTATTAAAATATTGGCTTGCGGGTTCATGCCGTATTTACTATTAAGTCTATTTTTAAAAACAAATTTCTTACAGATCCGGTTCGGGACTGTTTTTTACGTACGAATTCCTCCTGTTAGAGGATGCGAGATTAGAGATTGATTATATACAAATTTAAGGTAATTTGTGCTCTCCTTATTTGTACGAATATTAGTTCATTTGTGCATAGGATCGTTATTTGATGTGGACTGACGTCAGTAGTTAGGAACATTTATTTTATCTTTGTAAGTTTTAAAGACTATTAAAACTTTGTACTGGGGGTTTCCCTGAATGCTTAATAGTAAGAGGGAGTATATGGAGTGCCTTGAAAGTTTTAAGTCCAGCTGGGAACTGTTTTCAAGGGTGTGTGTTATGTATATACACTTTCCTGAGATAATTCTCACTATATGACCGCAAGTTTCGGTAAATATTTTCATTTACCATGCATTGAAGTATGAATGCCCTATCTTAATATGGGGGGGTGTCGAATTGGTTGTTTTTTGGTTGGTACTTATTTCCAACATTGTGCCATAGCGTTTCTATATATACTTTCAGATCGTGGTATCTTTACATCATTCCGGGTGATTAAGATATATAATAGAAGTAGTTTGTGACATTCCTGACTGATTGAATTCATGAAAAGGACGCTACACGAACAGCCTTTTTGTCGGAGGTAATGAATTTCTTGATCTCCACTGAGTGACTGATTATCATATTTCTTTAAGGGAATGGCAATGTTATTAACATGTCCCTGAAATTAGTAATTGAGGCTATCATCTCTTTTATATATAGGTGCTGGAATCACCATTTGGCTGTGTGCATTTTGAGGCCTTTTATGCCCAATCGATGTATCAATTGAGGTAATCTCTTTGCAACGTAGTTAGATAACTACTATGCTAACTATGTATCTTTGGTTGTCATATTAACAGGCAAATAGAGGAGGATGTTCTGTCCTCCTATATAGAATTTGTGGTGGTACAGTTCCTGTTTTGTGCCAGCCATGTTAGCTGTTTTAATATGGTTCTAAGTATTTAATTGGAGACCATATGTGTATATAGTAAGAGATGAATGTTTGGTGAGTATGGATGTGGAAACCTATATAGTGTCACCATTGTGGTGGCTGTTGGACAATGAGACAATGTATCATAATAACTGTGTGGCTAATTTTATGTTTTGTTTTCTACAGGTTTTTTAATATTCTGATTGGGAATTATATGTGTTTCCTGAAGAAGGTGTTGGCCTAAAAATAGTGCCCACCGAAACGCGTCGATGCTTTTAGAAGAAAAGTCTACTTAAATCCATGTGGGCAATTGTATTTGATATGATATATGAATTAATGTTTTTTATTGTGTACAATTGATCTATTGATTTGGTGATACTTTTCTGTGATTTGGAATCATTTTTCCTACTTGTTTTTCCCAATTCCATTGAGTATTTTTAGTATTATTATCTGTGTTTTTGTTAGGTCTCTATTTTTATGGTTTTATGCTATAGTCCAGATAGGGATTATATGATTTTAATTCTATGTGATTGATTACTCACTATTATGTGTACAAGATTGTAGAATAAAATTTGTATTTTTGATAATAATTTTTGTGTTTTTTTATGTTTTTGTTTACATTGTCTTTCTATCCATGGTCATCATATAGGTGATTTAGGTTTCCTGTGTAAGTGTGATCTGAGCAGTTTATATTGACCCAAAGGGGGTTCTTTTATGACTAAGGTCTAGATTGGCCCCAACAGGGAAAATTGTGTATTAGTAGAAGTAAAACAATATATGATAACTATTTCCGTGGGTTCCAGTGAATGCCGAGATACATATAAAATTTTAGGAGGATGGGGATTTAAAGGTGGAAAAGATCCAGTATTTCCAGGGATCTATTACATTTGCGGAAATAGAGCTTATTATAGGTTGCCGGACCATTGGTACGGAACGTGCTATTTAGGCCTGGTCTTTCCAAAGATTTTTCATGTGGAGAGAGGAACAAAAGGAATACACGAGATAGGTACAATATTATCACGTAGAATGAGGGAAAGTTTTTCAGAAATAGTAGGTGACATTTTTGGAGCAGTGATACCAGCAGTGGGTATATCTTTGAATGCATACAAGATTCGGAAATTGTCCACAGTAGTAGATCGTTTATCAACGAATACTGCTGGAGGGTTCTTGATGGTAAATACCGAAATGGTTGCCATGAGAGCTATGGTAATGCAAAATCAACTTGCCCTTGACATTCTTTTGGCAAAAGAGGGTGGAGTCTGTGGAATGCTGAAAGTCCAACGTTGTTGCACTTACATTCCAGACAAAAGTGAGAATATACAGAAGTATATAAAGAATATTACTGATTTGCACAAAGAAATTGTCCCACTGGAGGTTGAAGGTGTTTGGGAGAAACTTGGTAAGAGTTTTTCCTCAATGCAAAAATGGTTCACAGAAATAGGTAGTTCTCTTATTGGGAAGATACTCACATCAGTAACAGTGATAATAGTGATAATGTTATTAGTAAGATTAACATATGTGTGTGTTAAAAGGAGAAGAAGAGAAAATAGAATAAAAAGAGAAAATGAGAAAAATAAAGAAAGAGAACGAGAAATGGGAGAAATAGAATTGGAAGAATTAAAAGAGAACATATACAAAAGGTCTAAAAGACAAAATGAGAAAAACTCTGTTGTATGATCTAACAAAAGCAAGTGGACAAGAAACATTTATCTGATAAATTGTAGGATAGGTTTTTAGTGGTGATATTAAAAATCACCAAAGGGGGAATTGATGGAGCAGGGTAAATAAAAATAATTTGTACCCCCTCTTTTGAAAATTAATGAGTTTAATGAATTAACGATACTAATTTTTAAATGGAGCATGAATTAATCAACCATTGCACCTTTAGTAAACACTACAGAAAGGGTAACCTGCAAAGTTGTGCAAAATCTAATTTATTTACAATTATAAAGTTGGCTAACCCTAATATTGTGATTTGCGTACTAATTTGAGTGAAATCGCATGATTTATGCTATGTAGTAGATTTGTATTGTGGCAAAGAATGCAGATGGTAAGTAAAATGGCTTTAAATGTCACTACTGCTAGGTAACACCTAACATGGGTCTTTAGAATGACAGGTGGTAAACAGAAAGGCTTCTTTTCTTTGTTTTAATTTTGATTGTATTTGTTCTTATGATAGTTCGTTCGGGCCTGTTAGGCCAGGCTGTGAAAATGGCTGCTGAGACAGATGCGGTCACGTGACGAAGCCAAAAGATGGCCTTTAAGCGGAAGAAATAAAGGAGCTGATCACATGGGTACGGCCCGTGCACAGAGTGAGAGATGTCAAGGTCGCGCTGACCTGCCATAAGGAGGGTGCCAAGAAAGACTCAGTGTGTATTCGTGGGAATAAATGAGAAAAGTACATGAGCAACAATGGACTAACTAAATTGTGACCATCGGGTTCACAACAAAATGAATGGACAAATTGGACTGCTTTTACCCAAAAGGTCATGGAATCATTGAATTCTTAACCATCCCCGAAACCAGTTTGAACAAGGAAGGCGATGAGGTGATCATGACCACCCCTCAAATGGACCAATTAACGTAATTCCTGCCCCTATGGATTGCAACATTTTGTGTAGTAAGCTAGACGTAAGGTATAAAAGGGACTGCTCTTATGTGGGAGCTGCTGCTGTTGCTGCTACTGTTGCTGCTGCTGCTTCTATAGGCTACTTCTTTGGGTTGCCTTTTTGCTGCTGCTGTGGCCGTTGATATTGATGCTATTACTGCCATTGACTTCGAACTTGACTGGGGAAGGAACGAGACCGCTGTGGGAAAATCTGTACGGGAGGTCCCGTCGAGGAGGCCATTTAGTGGGACAGTCAGCCAGTTTGGGAGTCTATTCTGTGATCTACGGTTTATCTTCTTTTTGGTGAACCATTCCTATCTGCATCTAAATGGGTAATTCATAAGTTTAATTTCTTTTTAGAATTCCTTATATAAATGTTATGAATGTATTAAAGTGATTAATAAACTAAGAATCTCACCTGTGCAAGCAAGAAATTAGATAAAAATTTCATTCTAATTAACGATGAGTCTGTGGTTCTTTAGTTCATTAATAATTTTAAAGTTTAACAGGTTATATAGTGATTGTCACGATTTGCTCCCTGTGCTCTCGTACCCACCACCAGGGGGCCGCATAGTGGGACTTTCCAGTCTTCTAATAAGCTTCCAGACCCTCCCCTGCATGCATATCCTGACTTCCAGCCATTTGGACACTTATTGGGAATTGACATCCATTCCCAATCCATGCCGGGTTTTGTGAAAGCCAGCCTGCTTATATTTGAAGCCAGCCTACTCATGCCTGAAACTCCATTACCCAGAATTCCCTGCTCACTGCTTTGTCTCCACCCCTGCAGGCCAAGGATGGGTGGAGGAATTCAGCTCACCTGTGGCTGGCTGCTGCTAGCCTGCTCACACCTGATGCATGTGATTACTGAGAGCTCTTTTAAGCCCCAGCTCCCTTCAGCCCAGTGTTGGTCATTGTAGCTGTCTACCGGTGAGACCGATCCTTGTTTCCAGTGCTCCCTCAGCTTTTGCTAATGTTTCCAGTGTTTCCTGAGCTTTAGTTATGCCTTGTTCCTGACCTGCTGCTGTTTTCCTTGTTCCTGAATTAGCACTGCCTGCAGTGCTACCCTGACCCCTGAGCCTTAGTATTCCTTGTTCCTGAACTGCAGCAGTTTCCCTTCTCCTGAATTAGCACTGCTTGCAGTGCTACCTTGTTTACTGAGTTCCTGAGCCATAGCTATTCCTTGTACCTGAATTAGCACTGCCTGCAGTGCTCTTGTTTCCTGAGTTTCTGAGCTAGTTATTCTTTGCTCCTGTTCCTGGTCCTGGGCTTCAGCTATTTCTTGTTCCTGATTTGCATTGCTTGCAGTGCTCTCTTGACTCCTTGTTTCCTGAGCTGTAGCTAATTCTCTGCTCCTGAACCAGCACTGCCTGCAGGGCTACCTAGACTCCTGAGCTTTAGCTCAGTTCTTGTTCCTGCCCCAGCTCTGCCTTCTATGCTACTTTGTTTTCTTGATTTCTTAACCTGCACTATTCTAGTATACCCTTGTAGCTTCCCTTCTGTATATCCCTTTCCAGTCCCTGCCTTTCTTCCCAATTCATTGGTTCCAGTTCCTAGTTTGCTGTCTTTCTATTTCTGCTGTCTTGCTTCTGTTACCTTGTATGTTTGTTACCTGCTTTCTGCCAAGTGTGCCCAGTGATTTCCTTCCTTTCCTGTTAAGCACTCCTCCTTGCTAGCTCCTTGTCTATTGTGCTTGTGTTTAGTTCTACCCCTTGCTGTTACTGCCTTGCGTGTTCCTGTTTGATCACCAGGATCCGTGGGCACAGCTGACTACCTAGGTGGTGTTTCTTGTTCACTGTGAGTATTGTCTTTGAGTTACATTTATAACATCACCATAGGTATAAGCTCCACAGACCCTGCCTTTGCATGCATATCCTACATGTGGGTATTTGCAGTCAGTATCTGTAACAGTAATTGTGGGTAAGAAACTTACTGAGCTTCAATCTTACCTTGTGGAGCTCCTGAGTGCTTTACCCCACACTCCCCTTTATTGTTAATGTTGTTTCATATATATGTCTTACACATTCGTACTGGGTGTAGTTTTTCTGAAAGCTAAATTGCCTCATGCGTGCCCTTCCTTTCTGAGTGTTACCCATCTTGTTCACTTCTACAGGCTTCCCCTTTGGATCCCTTTTTGCTCCTCTGATTCCCTGTATGATCCTGGACAGCGCTGTACTCCTCTTTATGTGTACGTTTTCTACCCAGTTCCCAGTCCTTGCCCAAGTCCCTGACTGTGTTCCCCACATAGTCCCGGACAGTCCCTGACAGAATGACCAACCCACATTTCCAGGGTCACTTGTGAGGTTTCTTTGCATTCAGTTAGCTACCACTTTTTTCTCAGAGTTCACCCAGTCAGTTCTTGCCAAGATGTTTAGTGTCAGATCCAGAAAGTCTGCGCATGTTGGCAGACATCCATTACCTAAGCAGTACAGTTCTATACAACATATTCAAAAGTCCTTGGACTCTAGAGATCGATTCATGGCACAAAATAGACTTTTACGTGCTGAATATTATTCCCTGTGGTTGGCTGATCCTTCTATGTTAGATTTTCATTCAATCTGTAACCCTGATCCTCACCTGATGTCAGCCAGTGACTTACAGGATGAAAACGAATTTCTGCAAACCTTGTTAGCAGCAGAAAGACAAAATAGCAATTTAGAGAGTGGTACTATTAAGGGAAATTTTTCTTAAGTTTGTAACTTAGAGACCCCTGTCAAGACAATGTTTTCTTTGAAGACATTTTCCAGACACAGTATTTATCAGCATCTTACCAAACTGGTAGTTCAATGACCCCAGTTAAAGCATGTTTAACCACACAGCAGCCAAAGAAAGAGCAGATTCATTTCATAACCTCTGTTTTCCTTTCAGATAATGTTACCCAGTCTTGTAGTCCAGTAAAGATCACAACACCGGATACTAGAGGGACCTTGTTAAATACTACTTTCAAAGTAAGCTGTGATCAGTTTGCCAAAAGAGAGAGAAGACCTATTAAAACACAGACAGCTAGTAGCAAGTTTGAACAAAATCCAAGGATTAGTTCTGTTGATTGTTGTGAAGTTTCAAAGTCTACCGCTGTCCTTGTAGAAAAAGATCTACAATCTTCACAGGATATATTTGAATCAAGGGTTTTGGAATTGCAACAAGAGAATAAAATGTTTCAGACTCTGTTAAAAAACTATAACCCAGAGTTCAAGTGGGAATCTAAAACCCTGGTACAAGACTACTTTTCAGCTTCTATGTTACCCTCCTTAGAAAAAGAGAATGAAACCTTGCGCACTATTTTGCGGTCCCCTCAGAGCTGGTCCAGTAATTGTGTAAATAATCCTGTGGCTGATCACTCAGATTCCACTCAGAACAGCCAGAGTACCATGTCTCAAAGTGCAGTTAAAGAAAGTATTTGTTTGAATTCTGAATTTTCTAACTCCTCTGTTTTGCCTTCAAGCACACCACATATTGAAAAGTCAGAAAATGATAGTACTGTATGCTCTGATGCACCTGTACCACCTTCTAATGAAGAAGAAAATGAGAATATTTCCAAAGACCAAGTGATCTCTTGCCTCTTTGCTCTGACTAAGACATGTGAACTGCCAAATGGTAAAGGGAGTCTGATCATCACAGACGCGAAGACAAGCACTATTCTGAGCCATCCCGAAGAAAGAACTTCAGCGTGTTTTAATGTGCAAAGCAACTGTGAAGATTTCACTACTGACAACAAGGAATCTACTGTTCAAGGGCTATCGCCCCTTCCAGAATTTGAAGCCTATCATCCTTGTGCCCCTATGCCATCAGCTTGTCTGCTTTCAGAATCTCCAGAATCCTCAGCTGACCTGCCATCTGAGCCCGAGCCTGCAGCCTACCTGCTATCAGTACCGGGGCCTCCAGACTACCTTCCTTCAGAGCCCGAGTCCTCAGCCGGCCTACCTACGGAACTTCAGCCTGCAGTCTGCCTGCCTACTGAGTCCACACCTCTGGCCTGCCTGCCTACTGAGCCTCCAACCAATTTGCTTATAGAGCCGGCGCCTCCTAAAAGTCTGTTTATGGAGCCAGAGCTTCCAAAGAGCATGTCTACTGAGCCAGAACCTCCAGGCCGCCTGCCTCCAGCACCAGAGCTTCCAGGCCGCCTGCTTCCAGCACCAGATCCTCCAGGCCGCCTGCCTCCAGCACCAGAGCCTCCAGGCTCCCTGCCTCCAGCACCAGAGCTTCCAGGCTCCCTGCCTCCAGCACCAGAGCTTCCAGGCTCCCTGCCTCCAGCACCAGAGCTTCCAGGCTCCCTGCCTCCAGCACCAGAGCTTCCAGGCTCCCTGCCTCCAGCACCAGAGCTTCCAGGCTCCCTGCCTCCAGCACCAGAGCTTCCACGCTCCCTGCATCCAGCACCAGAGCTTCCAGGCTCCCTGCCTTCAGCACCAGAGCTTCCAGGCTCCCTGCCTTCAGCACCAGAGCTTCCAGGCTCCCTGCCTTCTTGCCTTGAGCCTTTATTTTGCCAACTTTTTGACCCTGTGCTTCCAGTTTCCCAGCCTTCAGAGGTCTCAATACATATACATTCAGAGACTGAACCTCCAGCACCAGAGACAAAACTCTCAACATGTAAGCCTCCAGGGCCTGGGTCTCCTGCATACCTGCTTCCTAAGTCTCCTGCATGTGTATCTTTTGTATGTTTTCCTCCGGGGCCAGAACTTCAGGTCTGCTTCCTATCACCTCCTTCATTTTCAGCCAGTTTGCCTTTGACCTCTGTGCCTCCTGCCAATCCGTTATCTGCTTTTGACCCTACAGTCAATCTGCCTTTGTTTTCAGAGTGCTACTCTAGCCTGTCATCATCAGGACTTCAAATACCTTTAATGCAGGCTTCTAAGCCCCTGTCACTGTATTTGGACTCTTCCAGTTCTACCTTCAATACTGCTGTTAATTTACAGACTATTATCCAACCCTCCAGAACATCACAATTTACCTTCAGTCCTCTGATAGCGTGCACTGAATCTATAATGAAAATTGACTTAAGTCTTAGGAGCAAAGGCTTTGGATCCAGTTCCAGACTCCGGGAGACGGTCTTTGGAGGGGGAGTACTGTCACGATTTGCTCCCTGTGCTCTCGTACCCACCACCAGGGGGCCGCATAGTGGGACTTTCCAGTCTTCTAATAAGCTTCCAGACCCTCCCCTGCATGCATATCCTGACTTCCAGCCATTTGGACACTTATTGGGAATTGACATCCATTCCCAATCCATGCCGGGTTTTGTGAAAGCCAGCCTGCTTATATTTGAAGCCAGCCTACTCATGCCTGAAACTCCATTACCCAGAATTCCCTGCTCACTGCTTTGTCTCCACCCCTGCAGGCCAAGGATGGGTGGAGGAATTCAGCTCACCTGTGGCTGGCTGCTGCTAGCCTGCTCACACCTGATGCATGTGATTACTGAGAGCTCTTTTAAGCCCCAGCTCCCTTCAGCCCAGTGTTGGTCATTGTAGCTGTCTACCGGTGAGACCGATCCTTGTTTCCAGTGCTCCCTCAGCTTTTGCTAATGTTTCCAGTGTTTCCTGAGCTTTAGTTATGCCTTGTTCCTGACCTGCTGCTGTTTTCCTTGTTCCTGAATTAGCACTGCCTGCAGTGCTACCCTGACCCCTGAGCCTTAGTATTCCTTGTTCCTGAACTGCAGCAGTTTCCCTTCTCCTGAATTAGCACTGCTTGCAGTGCTACCTTGTTTCCTGAGTTCCTGAGCTATAGCTTATCCTTGTACCTGAATTAGCACTGCCTGCAGTGCTCTTGTTTCCTGAGTTCCTGAGCTAGTTATTCTTTGCTCCTGTTCCTGGTCCTGGGCTTCAGCTATTTCTTGTTCCTGATTTGCATTGCTTGCAGTGCTCTCTTGACTCCTTGTTTCCTGAGCTGTAGCTAATTCCCTGCTCCTGAACCAGCACTGCCTGCAGGGCTACCTAGACTCCTGAGCTTTAGCTCAGTTCTTGTTCCTGCCCCAGCTCTGCCTTCTATGCTACTTTGTTTTCTTGATTTCTTAACCTGCACTATTCTAGTATACCCTTGTAGCTTCCCCTTCTGTATATCCCTTTCCAGTCCCTGCCTTTCTTCCCAATTCATTGGTTCCAGTTCCTAGTTTGCTGTCTTTCTATTTCTGCTGTCTTGCTTCTGTTACCTTGTATGTTTGTTACCTGCTTTCTGCCAAGTGTGCCCAGTGATTTCCTTCCTTTCCTGTTAAGCACTCCTCCTTGCTAGCTCCTTGTCTATTGTGCTTGTGTTTAGTTCTACCCCCTTGCTGTTACTGCCTTGCGTGTTCCTGTTTGATCACCAGGACCCGTGGGCACAGCTGACTACCTAGGTGGTGTTTCTTGTTCACTGTGAGTATTGTCTTTGAGTTACATTTATAACATCACCATAGGTATAAGCTCCACAGACCCTGCCTTTGCATGCATATCCTACATGTGGGTATTTGCAGTCAGTATCTGTAACAGTAATTGTGGGTAAGAAACTTACTGAGCTTCAATCTTACCGTGTGGAGCTCCTGAGTGCTTTACCCCACACTCCCCTTTATTGTTAATGTTGTTTCATATATATGTCTTGCACATTCGTCCTGGGTGTAGTTTTTCTGAAAGCTAAATTGCCTCATGCGTGCCCTTCCTTTCTGAGTCTTACCCATCTTGTTCACTTCTACAGGCTTCCCCTTTGGATCCCTTTTTCTCCTCTGACTCCCTGTATGATCCTGGGCAGCGCTGTACTCCTCTTTATGTGTACGTTTTCTACCCAGTTCCCAGTCCTTGCCCAAGTCCCTGACTGTGTTCCCCACATAGTCCCGGACAGTCCCTGACAGTGATTGAGCTGGTTTAAATCACCATCAACTTATTCTACTAGTTGGTCCATCGACCAAAGAGCGGAATACCTTGATGTTTGGAATCGACAGGATCAAAGGCTAATGTATATGATGTCTGAGGCTTTATTCTGTCTAATTTAACAAGGTATCCTGTTCCTCCAGCAACACATTTTTCCTTGGTGTGTAATCCAGTGAGTGAATGAATGTATGATATGCGGTGTTATGGGCCCCACCGTCATATGGTTTAATAGAAGTGAATGATTTACCTGGATTGGTGTCCTGAGGAGAAATTTATATTATCCGCGCTGGATCACCTGAAAACTACCTGATATACAAGTCTTCTGAGGGTGCTTTTAAAACTGCTGCACTGCTAACAGAACCAGCCCCCCACCCTTCAAGTCTCCTGGGGAAATGCCCAATGCCCATTACGGCCAGTCCAGCCTTGAGGACAGAGAAGGGGAGAGTTTACCTCGCCTGGTAGCTCCTTATGTTTCAAGTGTTATCGACTAGGACACTAGAAACAAGACTGCCCAAATCTATCTTACAGTTCCTACGTTCAGCCTGAACAGCCTGATTTTTCTCGTCCTCTAAACAGATACCCAGTTAAGGAAAACCAGAGGGGAGCAGAGGACTCCTTACACACTTTAATCCCAGAAGACCAGATGTAAGGTTTGTCATCAATGAAAGGCCATTTTGAAGCTGGTGGAAGTTGATCCACTCTAAGAACCTAGAAGTTTCCCTTTCGCACTCTGCATATGTTTTCAGAACTGAAGGTGGACAATCTTTCTGTGCACTCTGTGAATAATCACTCACTCTCTCACGATATTTGAGCTGCCCTCTATTAATACCTAAAAAGTCTATATATCGTCTTGAAAGCTATTAAGAACTGCTCTCAAGTTTGTTATACATGCAAAAAACAATTCTGCCAGCGACCAATTGTTTGAGACATTCTCCTCCTAGAAGTATGAAAAGATTATCCAAGGAATTTTCAAATATAAAATACTAATTGAAGTGCTCTTCTTTCAGTCTGGAATGCTGTTTATTCAGCTTTGAATAGAGAACAAAAAGTGATGAATTTAATGCCTGAATTACTGTCATTCATTGGAAATTACACTGGCCCACATTCACTGATCAGGCCCAAAAAGGCAAAATCAGGTCTTGAGTTGCTGGTGTTTGTGTTCATCTAGGATGCAGCCTAGCATTTTGTGCTGGACTGTTTCTATTGGAGCAGGATTGTGTCTGATTAGCATATAGATGGTCCCTGTCAAAAGCGTAACAATGAGCAAAAACTGATCCACTGGAGAGGAGGTCAGAGCAATTTCCAGCAGCTGAAATTAATTCAAACATTCCATCCATCACTTTTTTTGCTTTTCACAGTAAGATGCCGTAAGTGCAACTGATATGCTGAGAAATGTGTCCAATAGTTCATTGACTGAAGATGGAAGTCTCTCATGAAGGGTAAAAAGCGTGAAACAAGTCTTGGGTTGCTCGTGTTCTTTGTTTTGCTCCTTTTGCTTTCACGGTAACAGCTATTAATAGGTGGCACCTTTTCTCCAGCACCTGTTTTTTTTTTTAGATTGATTTTTGAAGAGATTAGGAGTGATTGACCAGATCCGTTTTCTTTATTGATAATGTGGCATTAATTTGTCCAAGTCATTAGCACAATGAATAGTAAAGGTTGTGTTTTTACGAGTTCATTTATCAATGTATGAGACATCTGACTGTGATTACTTCATGTAGTGGTCAGAAAGAAGATTTTATTTTTAATTGATTATTCAACAATTTGTGAGGCAATATGTATATTTTTTTATTAGAATTTTCTCATAACAGTCCATCAAGACTTTACATGTTCTGCTTTTCTTGTAAATGTGTATTTCAAAGCTAAATGGAGAGATTAGAGGTCATAATTAGGGCTCCCGGTTTTATGGTATTTATTTTTTCGGCATTTCCGTCAGTATTTATCCATATTTTTTTTTGGGCTCATTATTTCTGTATTAATTTTTATTTTGTTTTCTATAGAAATGAAGCTGCAATGGGTATTTTTCCACATTTATTTGACTGATAAATGTATACTCGCATTTGAATGTCCAAAAGATTTCAGCAGTATACAGTGCAATTGCGTTATCTGAAAACAATTGCATTGTAGAATAGCATCAATACCTGTAGATCTGCACTTAATTAGGAAATCTATTGTCTTTTTTTCAGCTCCCCTACCTCTCAATCTGTACTCCTACTGACCTGTCACTCATGATAGACTATAGAAAAAATCATCCAAAGAAGACCTATTTTCCATATTTTTCTTGATTTAAAAATAAATACAGAAAGGAAAATAAATAGTTTTGTCTGTATTTATCTGTAAAAATCAGTAAAAAATGAAAACAGGGAGCCCTAGTCATAATGAAAGATGCTTGGCCCTTGGCTAAATGCTATGCAAGACATACAAGATAAGAGAAGTGTAACTCAGGAAGGCGGAGGCAATGAAAGCTAAGCTCTTCCTTCTGATATAAACAGTATCTACTAGTTTCCATCTACTGTGATCATATTTGTGAATTTGATACATGCATAGCAATTGTTCCTCCTCCACCTGGACAATGCTGTGGCAGAAGGGGACTGCAAGTATTGCCTTGGTCCATCTCACATTTAATCCCAAGTGTAAAAATGTCTTGCTGGCCCCAGCTCCATAAAACATGAAACTCACCATCTTTATCTCAAATGTCTACCTTACTTTGAAATGTGTTTGTGGGATGTTGCTTGTCTTTTGAGATGTGGTTGTAGGTGTAGGTAACTTGCACTGGGTTGGCAGATATTGTTGCCCGGACCTTGTTGACAGTTCTCACCAAATACGTACTTAATCACCAACTTCACATCTTTTAGCTTCCCAAAGATGAGGCTGAGGTATTTACCAGGTGTGACACACCTCTTTTTTCGAGTTTTCAACATGACAATGGGACATAACATGTTGAATTTTTAACAGAAAGAACTACTCATGCTTTACATTTTGTTGGACCTTTTCCCCAGTACATTTGTGATGATTTGTTCTGCTGGAATCTTACATGGGAAAACCACGAGGGTGTGATAATTATCACACAGCTTGTAATTCCGAGCCCTGCAAAAACTCCTCTTTGCAGAGAGATCAGAATTTAGCCCTGAACTTGTAATGAGGTCCTTAGGCTGCTCAAAGGAGTTGACATTTACAGAGCAAATAACAGGGTAAAACAAAAGGAACTAGTGTAATAACACTGAATCCTGCATGGTATTCCCCAACAGATTTGTAATAGGAATTAATTCTACTTCCCAGAACTTACCAATGACCAAGGAATTGGCATTTCAGGGGGGCGAGGGGGGGGGGAGGATGTTAGAGGAACATTTGTAATGGAGTGACTAAGATGAAGATATGTAGCGAAGGGGCATATTATCAAGGGCTTTATCTCCGCTTTTTTGGCTTTTAAAGCCAAAAAAGCGGAGATAATGCTTTCGCCCTATTTACAAGGCAGTGCTAACATGCATTAGCGCATGTTAGCAGCCTTATTACCGACGCCTCGCTTTGCATCTCTAATGAGATGCAAAGTGGGCGTGTCCTACTAACACAACACGGGAATCAAGGAGTTACAGCACTACTCCCTATCAACAAGCTGGCCCAGGACACCAATTCCGACGTTAGAATCCGCGCTAATCGCGGATAACGCCGACAGCTAACGTCTGCTAAAAGCAGACTAAGCTATACATATGATGGGAGGTGGATTCTATGGCTGAATCCACATCTCCCTATTAGCAAGGATTACCTGATCGCTTCCGTTGTAGCGCTGGATTTCCTGCGATGTGCGCGGATTTCACCGCTATCGCCCGGATTTAATATCGCTGTGGAGATATGCGTTGTTAATAACGCGATATCTCGGCGATTAAATCCGGCGATAGCCGGCGTTAAGCTAATCCGCGCTATGCCTGCTCAGCGATGTTTATCGCTGTTCTTTGTTGATATGCCCCTTAGTTTTTATAGAGAGATTTGTGCTTAAGCTATAGCCAGTGCTCAGGAACATCAAAAACACTTTCACAAATTGACCCATTTATAAAGCTTAGGCAATGCCTTCCTGACAAGCTGAAATTATGATGGCAATCCTCTTGATTCACTTTGCTAAGATGGTCCCTCTGCCTCCAGAGCCGTTGACCTTTCCGTATGCTATAGAACTATATGCGCCAGTTTTGGGTTTCTTTTTTTTTTTGAAGGGCCAGATCCACCTCCGCTCACGAGTGCCCTGTAAATTGAAAAAAGAAAAGTTCAGTCAAAGTAAAAGGTTGGGCACTCATGTGTACACATTGCCCATTCCTGTGTTCCTTTTGTCTTGCAAAAAGCAATAATTTCTCTATCAGACATGCTTTTCTCAACCATCAGTGAAAATACATAAAAGTGGGTCCAAAACAGAAAAGAAAAACATAACAATAGTGTTACATGAAAAAAGCCAATATGTAAAAATAAATCCATACAGAATGAAATGAACCCACTGTAGTCCCTTTGGGACTGGAAGACATTTAAAAAATAAACACTGTAGCAGATGAAAACAATTGGAAGCACATTTGTTAAATTTATTTTGGATGTGTTGCAGCTCTAAAGTAAATAAGCCTTGGCATGTGCGGCTCACAGAAACTTGATATCTACTTTCTAGAGGACATTATTTGGTAACTTTTTTTAATGGTAAAGTGTCTAGGAAGATACCTCGATAACCTTTCGACTAGTCTCTTGCAGATAGTGCCAATGTAAACATTCTATATAATACTTCTTTATTTGTTTGATCAAATTTTCTGGAAAAACTAGAGGCTTATGTTATGGTTGTACTTTAG
Source organism: Calotriton arnoldi (assembly GCA_963921515.1). Taxonomy (NCBI): domain Eukaryota; kingdom Metazoa; phylum Chordata; class Amphibia; order Caudata; family Salamandridae; genus Calotriton; species Calotriton arnoldi. The sequence goes on from CAWUFW010008409.1 coordinate 302,366, forward strand.
TAAAATGCTAGTAAGAAGTTATACTGGACATGATGTCATGGGAAGAAAATTAACCAAAAGGGGGGTTGGTACAGTGCATCAATCCAAGTTCTGACGTGTAGGAAAGTGGTGTATTATGTGGTGTGGGGGTTAGGCCTCACCATGTAATTCTATGACGATACCAAAAAGATGGTCCTTTGATTGTCAGTAATAAATTCGTAGTGCAGTCCCGGTACTGTGGCAAAGGGCTGTCAGGCTTTACTAGAGGAACATGTGTTAAGCATTTCAGAGTAACAATGTGGACGATAAGTAATTGACATGACTCAAAAGAAATCTGAGACCAATTTATAAAAATAAAACAGACTTTTACCTTATTTTAGACACCAAAACAAATGAAATAGCATACATATAACCGGAGCGATAGATTTTTGAAGCAATATAAAATCAATGCAAAATAATACAGTGACATTTTATCATTGCGTTCAATGGGAAAAACCACAAGTGACAATCGGTCACTTGCAGGTCAAGTTGCGGGGAAGGCTAGTAGGGTAAACGTGATGTGGGTCCCAGTACCAAGCCACAATAGCCAGTTCAATTTTACCTGGCCCGTGGAGCTCTAGTGCAGAGTTGTCCTGGATGTCCCTTGTGCTGAACCGGAACCGCGGGAGAGCTGCTTTCACAGCTGAAATGGCTGTGGGCAAAAAAGATGCAAAAACACAGCAATGGGGCCGCTGCTGAAGTCGGATGAAAGTCGAATGAAGTTCCCTCTTGGTGTAGCATCGAATGCAGTGGTCGGTTGCCGGACTGGCGACCAACAAGCTTTGGCAGCAGTAAGTGGAGCAGAGAGTAACTTCGACATCCGGTGGTCCCAGTGAACATGGTAGCTGCCTGTAACTTGCAGAAGGCAGACTACAGTTCCCACAGTTCACTTCCCATCTGGATTTCTACGATCCCTCAGAGGGCCCGAGGGACAGTGATTCTTTGGATCCTGAGCATTGTTTAACCCATGGTCCTAAGGGGACTAGTGCCACTAGTCTGGGGGAGCCTGACAGTGCTTCAGGCTTCAACAGGGGGTACTTGTCCTGGGGGAACTGAGAGATAGCCTCGGACGAATCACGATCAAGCTGTTCCACATGTGATGCCACAGGGACAAAGTATCCCTCTTTTGCTTTGGTGCAAGTCTTGTTGTCACCGACACGGGTCCCTTCTTTGTCCTTTTCAATGCAGGATGTTCAGAACTGAGGTTCTGGTGTCAGGATGTCCCTTACATCCTAAATTAAGGGGAGTTAGGGGTGTGGGAGCAAGTTGAAAATGGGCTGCTAGTCGCTGCAGCTAATCCGCCCCTGGGTTGAACACATCTGGGGGTGTAGGTCCCTTTTTCACCCAGAACCCACTATTTCTACCACTTTCAAAAATGGCAGAAGTCTTCCTTAGTTGTACAGACCAGACATCTCACCCTTGGGATGTGGCTAGCCTTCTGGGGGTATACCCCTCCTAACTACCTAATTTTCCTACCTGCCCAGGTGCAAATGTGCATGGGGCAGGAGGAGAGCTTCTCACTCCTCTGCTAGACAGCCGGGATGCATATCAGAAGCAGTGCATCCTTTAAATCTCACTGCCTTGATGTGCCACTTCACTAGCCTTCCTGAGAGGGAGGATGTGTGACCTCCTTCCCAGGGCCATCTTAACAGCATTATAGGCCCCCGGGCAAAGCAGTGCACTGGGCCCTGCCTACACAACAGCTCACAGGAATAAAAATGTTTAACAGAACATTAGTGTTAAATTCTGGTCTGCATGGGGCCCCTATGCTCATGGAGCCTCTGGGCAACTGCCCAGCGTGCCCATGCGTGAAGACGGCACTACTCCTTCCTGCCCAAGCCTTTGTTCTTGACTCCTAGAAGTGTTCATACTGCCTGGCAGGAGGTCAGTAACCTGCCTTGGCGCAGCAAGAGTGAGCTGTCAGCCAGAGCACAGGAAAGCTGGGGTAACCAGGTGAGCAACATCTAAGGTAGACACCTGTGTGCATGCCACATCACTCCTGGCACAATATTCTTGTCAGGGCTGAGAAAGCACATTGTTTGATATCAAACATGACATATTTAGCCAGTACCATAATGGAGCTGCTAACCTCTGGTTTGCCCGGGTGCCAGCCCAAGTTATCCTATGGACCGTCTATTACTTATTGTGCCCTTTAATGGTAAAGGGCACTATAGGGACCTATAAGCTGGCTCTTACATGTCCACACCCTTGATATAATGCACACTGCCTCCTAGGGCTTTAGGAGGCCTTCCTTAGGGGTGACTGGCATATATCAAGGAAGGCCTATTGACTTTGCCCCGCATGGTGAGGGCCAAGTCTAGTTCGAGCAGTTTGCACTGCTCCTGCAGTCTGCAATGGCAGGCCTGCTGCCAGTAGTTTCTGTAGGTCACTCAGGGTGGCACAAACAGTGCTGTAAGCCCTGGGGACCCCTTTACCACCCATGCCCTAGATACCACTGGTACCATATAATAGGGAGTTAAGAGAGGGTTAAAGTCCTTGTCAGTTGGGGTTTCCAATTTGCACATAACAAGTATGGGTAAAGAGCACAGGCATTTGGGCCTGGTTTGTAGGCTCCAGTGCACTGTCTGAGTTGAAAATCAGCATCTAGTAGTCCAACTGGGGGCAAAAAGAGGGGAGCATCTGCAAAAAGGCCTGTAGAACACATCAAAGCCTAATCTGCTATGATCAAGCCTCCTTCTCTTGCAGGCATGGTTTTTCCAATTATAAATAGGTAGCCAACTGCAATGGGTTGGTATTCAAACAACAGTTTCCAACTTACATTATATAGACAAGCACAATGGAGTTCGAGTTGTTTCTGATGGCACAGTATTCTACATTAATAACAACTACCTCACTCAGCATCCATTCCTCATGCTGTAAAATGAAATGTACATGATGCCATGCCATCCCCCCCACCACCCACTGGAAATGTCTGCCTTCCTCTTACCAAATAGCTATAAAATGACTAGCATATTGCTGGTGTCCTCTCCACTCTCAGGAGGGCAGTGCTCTCCAATGTGCAAGTCCTCAAAAATGCATAGGGTCACATGAATCATTATTTCAAATAGTGATTACCCTAATTACGATTCTCTGCGAATCGCAATTAGGTAATCGCTTATATGACTGTATGAAACTCCATGAGTTTCATTTAGCATTTCCTAAAGTCCACCTAAAATCCACCTAACTCATTAATATTAATGAGGCAGGTTACAATTTGTGACCTGCTGGGGTCAGCAGACCACCATGTCTGTGATTGCTTTTAAATAAAGCAATCATTTTTTTTTAAATGCAGCATGTTTTCCTTTAAGGAAAATGGATTGCGCTTAAAAAAGAAAAATGAAAAGTTGTCTTTTCATTTTTCAAGAGCAGGCAGCGGTCCATGGGCCCACTGCCTGCTCTTAAAAAAAACATTTTTACGGACATTCACACATGGGTCTCTTGGGGACCCCTTCCTGTTTGCAAATGGGTTACCAGCTACTTGAAGTAGGTGGTAAAATGTGAATGATTTGCGACCACATTTCAGTCGCAAAACATTCCTACACACCGCTGTGATGGGGTATTATGAAGACACGCCCTAAACTGTCCTTTCTAATACCCAATTGGTATGTATTCACAATTCCAAATTGTGATTTGGTACCATGTTACTGAATCGCAAATTGGAATTCATGCACACCAAAATGTATTTTACCGGTCGCAAACGGCCCGATTCGCTTGCGACGGGTAAAATGCATGATACATGTGGCCCCTAGTGTTGGAGCAGCATAATTTTGGCTCCAACTCTTCATGTATTATCAGGCCACATATATATTTACACATGGCCTCATGTATTCCTGTAACTTAATATCATAAACATAATGTTGTTCACCAAACATCTATAGAAAGTGCATGTACTGTATAATCTCGACATTTAAACAAGTTTGCATACCAACGTTTTCCTTACCGTAACATTGAATTGCTGTTCCCATAAATATCTGCAATTGTGTGGTTTGAATAATGTTGTTAACTCTTATATAATTATCTTTTCATTTGAATAGTGCTCTGCATCTGTATTGTAACTGTATACGTATCCATAATCATGCAGTTAAACGTGCACTGAAATGCTTCCTACATTAACTTGATCAAAGGCCTTAAGCATTTTGATTTCTTGAGGTTTAACCTTCAATGAGAAGCTTGCTCGGGTTGCAATGTTTTTTTCTCCTCTACAGGTGCAGTCATATGATCTCAAGAACAGAGAAAGGCACATTGTGTGTGAGAGATAGTGACGTTCGGGAGGAGTACTTTTGGCAAGGACGAGAAGCCTCAACTAACAAAGGCAGGACTACTGTTTGTACGTAATTGGGAGACGGAAGGAATCCAAGGACATTATGATGTGCAGAACAAAGGAAAGGAGTTTCAAGAGTAGTTACCAGGTTTTACTGTGTGAAGGTGGAAAATAATGATACATATATTATGAGATTCTTGAATGTTCTTTTGTGGGGTGTAATTGGTGATCACACTTCATCTTTAGTCAGATTCTTTTTAGACTCAGACGGGTATAGACCTCTTTACAACACATTGTTGTGTGGCTTTATGCTATGCAATACTCTTTATTTTGGAGGACTTCTACAGAAGTTCCGCTATGCTGACACCTTCTTGCTTTAGTAGATCTGATTAGGAATCCCCAATCAGTGCTTTTAGTTCAGGCTTAGTTTAGGAGATTTAGATTTCCTCATGCATAATGAAGCAAGAGGACCTCAAAGTTTATTCCGATCATCAGATTTTATTTCTGATTTTCTGCATTGCTATCACTGAATTCCTTGTATGTTTCATGTTCTTGGGGCTAAATTTTGTGAGACGATTTGGCCTCCAAGTAGTGATTTTGTTTTTATACAATATATTCTTAAGACTTGTGTACATCAACTTGTCTTTAAATTTGTAATAAACCCATACTTAATCTCATTTACCAAACTTGGGTCCTCACTGTGTGGCCGAATTGGTTACACTGTAAATTGAACTTGTGGATGATGTTAACCCCCTTTTATTCCTTAGGCACCAAAAAAGGTCAATTGCAGGTAAATTTGGACAGAGGGCACAGTGCTCTAGCAGTGTCCTCCCACACTCCATGGCCATCCTTGAAAGTAGCTTGTCCTTTAACACCGTAAAAATCTGGAATCCTGACACCCTGCTCCATCACACAACGATTATTCCTCCCCGTCCCACATTAAGTCATTCTTTCTGTGACCATGCATATGCGGAGAGCCAGCACTGTGATACCTGTGGCTGTATGAGAGTCACTGCCAGCACAGAGTTGTGGCCTGCATTCTCTATTATTTGTGGGTATGTTCAGACCTGCGATATGCAGATGAGGTGCCAGTTGGGTGTACAAAAGAACCACTCATAGTACCCTGGTGCCATCAGCCAGCATGGACACGAGATGCACCAGAAGGTGGGCAAGACTGTGGGCCATCAACTTCCAACCTATTTTCTCCTTCTGGTCTTCAGAGAAGGAAATGAATTTGCTTTATGCCAGAGCAATTATTTCAGTTTTTTCACTGTGCAGATTAGTGAAATGTAAAACGATTTTTGTAATACTCTAAGAGCAGTGAAAAGCCGGATTCTGTATATAGAGGCTTCTAATGGAAGCAATACACAACTTGCCTATTTTAATTCCTTTAATATGCTGTATTTTGCTTTAGGCAGTAGTTCACAAATGTTCCTCGTGATGATCTGACTATGTTAATGAGCAGTAAGCATGCCTGAGCTGGTCTCTTAGCTGCAATAAATGTAGTCCTCAGGTACAGACATCGCCTTGTGTTTCATTTCACGTGCTGCAGGTTTAGCAGTGGTAAAAAAAGGTTTTCTCTGTGTCATTCCAGTTTTTCTAGCTCGCGTTTTTCACCTGCAAAAATGGCAAAAACTGCTTTATGTTTCCCTCTTCATCAAATGGGGCTGTAATAAAAAGGCATCTTGTAATTAGGCCCATTGTGCCATGCTCTCTGGGGGTTATTGCTCTTCACACTGTGCTTGAGAGATGGACTTCTTAGGACTTGGTCTTCAGTGTGATATTTTTCACTTGATCAATGTTTCCCTATGGGTAATTCTCTGCTGTTTACTCAGATCTACTTATATAAGAGGGGCATTGCTACGATTATGGCTCCGCCCATTAAAACACAGGCCTCATTCCACTAAGTGGACCACCCACTAAACCAATTAGTATTTGACTTGCGGAATAATAAATTGTTAAAAGATGCATGAGGATTTCTATGTGTATTACATGTGCAGCCATAGGGGCAGTGCTGCAACGCTTAGGCCTCCGTTATAGAAATGGTGGGAATACTGTATCATTATTTCTGCATTTCGAAATTGCCCATTAAACGCGCATTGGTAAATGTAGGATGCACAATTACCACCGAATTCCGAATCTGGGGAATTACTGCAGTAATTGTGATTATCAGACCAAGTTCCCACAGTAATTCCCCATTTTTTTTCAAATTCTCATCCAGAGGTTTCACTAGGTTTTAGCTGGGTAAATATCTTGGGTGTGTGGGAAACTGCAGGATATGTTACTTATGCTTTCCTTTTAATTTGTGATTTTTCTGGAAAATACAAATCAAAATTTGACAGAATTTATAATAGGGGCCCTTCTAATACATTCTTGAGCACTCAACAGTATAGGGCACTTTTTCTGAAAACCTCTTCAAATGTGATTGCTATTTTCTGCAAAATCTTCAACTCCTGCTTCATCACTGCCCAATCATTTTTGGGGAACTGGCTATTTTACAGACAACCATCCCCACTTGAAGTTTTTTTTCCTTTTTACGTCTTGCCTTCCGACAGCGCATGCACTCTAAAGGGCCTGGAGCCCGCCCATTGCTTAACATTCGTCGACTTCATTGTCACTCTTCTTTGCTATCTACTAATTGCCCAACGCTTGCCGGCTTCACTTCCACTTCTTTCGCATGGACGAAGTGCAAGTTGGTTCATTTTGATTAGTGTCCATCCGCTGCTCTCACCTAATTGAGACTGTATGTCTTCTTTCCCTTCCACCACCCTTCTCCGTAGTGCTTCTTCTCCCTCCCATTTACCCCTTCTTGTTGCTTCTGGACCTCTCACACTCCCCTTCTCCATGTTGCTTCTCTCCCTCTCACCCTCCCCTTCTCTGTGTTGCTCTTTCCTCACACCTACCCCATCTCCATTATGTATCCAAATGAATGCTTGCACAGCCCCCCTCCTACTTGTCCCTCCGCTCCTCCCCATCGTCACTGCTTGCCCATGTCGCCCATCCCCTTCCCCCTAAAAAAAAGTGTTATGATGCAGAGCCAGTGACGAACATAACATATTGTTATTTACTAATGTTACTTTTAGCCATGCTGCACAGTCACACTGCAGTATACCAAGGCTTAAAAGACATTGGCAAAAGAAATAGCTCTCGCATAGGCAAGACCTATTGACTTTTCCAAGGCTTGTTTTGATTATGATCAAAGACCATACAAGACTCTGATCTAGGTGGTGTATGTAGATCGGGGAGTATGTTGTGTTCGTAGTTTGAATGTACCTACATGACAATTGTTCTTCGGTCCTTGCTCAAATTTTTTGAGCTGAAAACTAAACTCTGTTAATTTGCCCTTAGAAATGTTACTTCTTTGACAATGTTAAAGGACCTTGAAACCCCTTTTACACGAAGTAGTTGATTGAAATGAACTGTTTTTAATGTTGGATGTCTATGGTTGCACCAGATTCGGCATTTGTGCTGCATCCCTATGATCCGGGCATACTACTATCTGTGATAGTAGTATGCCCAGTCTTCAGTTGTTTGGATTCAAGCCTGACTCGGATTGGCCTTTAATAATAATGGATCAGACAAAATAAAACCTCTCGATGGTGGTCATTATTCTCAATGAAGAATTCCCTTCTGGTGCAGTGTGAGGTCAATTTTCGGTCCAACCTGACTTTTGAACAATACATAAATGTGTTTACTACCTCTTCTGTGTGACCTCCTTAGTGTTATTCATAAGATTATTTTTTTTGCTCCTGCAACCATTAGCGTTACAGTGGTTTGTATCCCGATACTTTCCAGGTTGGACTACTGCAACTGATTATTTGTTGGTCCTCCTAAATACTTGATTCATATAGTACAGTAAGTTCAAAATGCGGCCGCCTGATTGGCCCTAGGACTGAATCAGACATCATCCATGTCCAACCATCTTCTCCAGCTCTGTTAGTTACCTGTTGCAAAGAGGAGCCTCTTCAAAGCACCTTACTTGTGTCACAGAGAGCTTAACAACAGGAGAAGTGACAACTGTATGTCCTCTCTGTTTGAACGCTATCTGCCCTCTCGAGCTCTGCGGTCTACATCTCATCATCGGTTTTGCATACCAAGGTATACAAATCTCAGAACAGGAGTTATCAGGCACATGCATCAAAAGAAAAACCGGTCGCAAACGGGCAGATTCTCAGAATCTGCCCCTTTGCGACCGGTATTTTTGCATTTGGGATGCATCATCCCAAATTCAAAAATCGCAATTTAAGTAATCTCTAAATTGCGATTACTTAAATTGCGATTGCATTTAAGGAATCGCAAATTGAGATTCCTTAAATGCAATGCAACAAAGTAAAAAAATTAGCGATTTCGCTACTAGGGGGCGCAATTTACCATGAAGTTGAACTTCATGGTAATTTGCAAAAACTTTGAGAAATGCACTAAAGTGCATTTTTCAAAGTTGAAGGTTACACACACACATGTCCTTGGGACATGTGTGTGCGGAACATATGTGCACGGATCAATTTAAGGGGTGCAACAGGGTGTCCTTTTGACACCCCTGCACCCTTGAAATTGCATGCGCAATTTGTGAGTACCTATTGGTACTCGCAAATAGCGTCGTAATTACCCATTCATTCCTATGGGCCTGTAGGCCCATAGAAATGAATGGGAAGCCATTCCTTATTTGCGACTCGCAATTTGCGAGTCGCAAATAAGGAATGTGAAGGAATCGCTATTATTATAGCGATTCCTACATGCATAGGATTTTGCGAATCCTTAATTGCGAATCCTTAATATTCGCTATTAAGGACTCGCAAAATCCTAGCTTGATGCATGTGCCAGTATATCTCTAACTCAAATTACCCTCAAAGCATGTAATACTTTGTTGTCTTCCCTTGAGTCTCAAAACGATCTTTTACATGTTCTCAAACAGCAGAAAACCTATCTATTCAATCTGCTTTTAACCTTCCTATGCGTCTTTCTATGCGTGGGTGTTGTACAAGCACCGGGATATCTTTTGCTAAGGTCTTCGTTTACGCTATACAATTTCTTTTTTCATTCATTCATTCAAGTCAGCAGCTCCATTTCTGATCCTGTGAGTGTTCAAAGAGCATTCCAATCAAAATGAAAGGTATCAGGTTTCCAGCTGGAATAAAACATGGATGCTTTCTGGCTCCAGAACATGAACTAATTGCTTTCTTCTCACTGGACCCTGTGGCATGCATTACATTGCACCCTGCATAAGATCTAGATAGGATATACTGGGCAAAGTGGTGGGCCTTAACTGATTGTCCTGCCATTGCCGGGTGGATAAATGTTGTTTGAAATATTGATTCTGATTCTGAAAGAAAAGCCTTAGATTAATCAAAGGAGACTGTGGAGTCCTCTACGCCGATCAGTAGGATTCATGAATTAAACACCACTCACATGTATTCTGCATCACACCAACACACAGGGTCTTTGCAATTGCCTTTTTTCAATTTTACACGACATCCTCAGACTGACAAGATAAGGATTCTTAGTGGTATTGGTAGACATGATCATGGAGTTTGCTTATATTTTACTATCCTCCTAGCTTTGCGTACATCTTCAGTGATCAAATATTTATTTTCTCGAAGGAAATTAGGTGTCTTGTTCTTTTAGGTCTTATTTACGGCTTTAGAGTTGTAGTCTGAATTAATGAACCAATTTCTAAAAATTATTTTTCTCCGATTGTATTTCAAGAGTAGCTTGATGGCTTCATGCCAGGTCATATTTTACAGATAACAACTATTGTACTTTGAGGAACTTACTTCCAGGAATTCAGATGTGACCCTGGTCTCCATAACGTTCACAAACTTTCCATCGTTCTTCCATGTTTTTCTTCCGTTTCCTCAGTATGGTCAGGAGCATGATGGATTTTTTGGCATCAATATTACTTCTCTAATGTCTGTGTGGAGCTGTGGATCATTTCCATTAAGAATGAGAGTTAGGTCTCAGTTCGATGTCTTTCTTTTTAGTTTTTGCATGTAACAAAGTTTTTAGAATTATATATGCTGTCCTTTCATTTTCTGATGTTTTCTGTAGACACGCAACTTCTGGGAGCTGGACGGTGGCAATGTAGTCTCATTAGGTGCTCACAGAATGTTAATTGTGGCAGTGGCAAGAAAACCCTTTTTCGCCAGTCGCACATGCCTCTAGGAGACCTTAATTTCCAAAGCCCATTCGCATTTCATGCAATTATGAATTATTTTTCTGCAGTTTTTCCGAAATTTCTCATAATTATGCGAATTTCACACATCCCTAATCTTAAAACATTTTATTTGTTTTTGTTTCACCTGTCACCAGTCACTGGATATTACCGGTTGAGTGATATTTACGTTAGACATTTATTCACCTGCGCTCCCAAAATATCACACGTTCTTGATCGCGTAAGGCCAAGCTTTATTTAAATCTGGCATATGAAATAAATTATATTTGCAAGTACGTCATGTAACAAATCTTTCTATCTGCTATATAAAAGTCTCCTTTCTAAGTAATATACTCATTTATCTTTTTCACCCCATTCATCTGAGTCAGACGTGTTAACACACTGGCATTTTTATGGTGTTTGTGATTTATACCTTCATATATTCTGATTTTTGTAACTAGGAGCTCAGCCTTTTGCTCTGCATTGCTGAGTAACCATTTGATATGACATCCAAGTGACTATAACTCAGGGCAGGGCAACTCAGTATCCCCTCATGATTATCAAAGGTAGTCTTTTTTGGACATAGTCAAATATCTGGAGCAAAATTTATCAACACTTTCTGCCGATTTACGAGCCATAAGTGGCACAAACCAGTGCAAAGTGTTGGTTTTGAGATTTACTTTCCAGCACAAAACTTGTTTTGCACTAGAAACTAGTCCTAAAGTTAAGCCAAGTAGCGCTGTGAGCTACTTTGCGCTACTTTGCTCTTCTTTGTGTCAAAAAGGAGTACAATGGGTGGCGTTTTGGCATTCCCATCCCACCAATAATGGATTTTGATGCAAATCCCTAACCACTAAAAATGGTAGACAGGGATTTGCACAAAAAACGTTATTCCTCCTGTCAGCAAGCATAATGTTGGAGAAATGTTTTCTTTTCTCAAAACGTTTCTTAATTAGTGTGTGTACTGTATTGTACAGCACACATGCATGTTAGAAACATGTTAAACTATGTCAAATCATAGAATTATCCAGTACATCACCTATACTAGATATCGCACAGACACTCTAGCACTATGCTGCAAAACTATGTGTATTGGCGCAAGGCAGTCGAAAGTGTGCCAGTGCAGGAAGAGAGAAAAACAGTGCCATAGCTTAGTAGATATGGTGTTGTTCTGCCCTCTCCCTTTCACGCAAAGCAGAATAACAGCTGTTGTGTGCATTGTTTGTACAATTTCCTCCTGGTCTTCTCAGTTTTAAAGATTACATGTACATCTCCCATAGTGAATATATGGACTACATTTATTCAAAAAGCATAAAAGGTTACAACAAGCGACGATGACAAGGCTTGGAAATCAAATTAAGACATTTAGGGCAGGATTTATAGTCTGTCTGATAGGGTACTACTATCGCAAACGTGACAGAGTGTGCTACTCGCCAATCCCTGGGTCCACCCACCTTATTTAGTCAGTGGTTGATTTGTAAAAAAATAAGTGCCGGGGCTCTTGTCAGGAGGCAGCTTGTACCAGCTCATTTGTCCTGTGAGCGCCGCCTAAGACAGAACCAACTGATAACCGCAAAAGTGGTGAAAGCATGTGGCGTAATGCAGACTTGAGAGCTGGGGAACCAAGCTCCAGTCTCGGCTCAACATCCTGTGACATCCTGTGACTCTGGGCAGACCACTTAAACTCCCCATATATTAATGTGTCCTTAACTGGTGCTCATGAAAAGTGCCAGTGTTGATAATTAAGTGCCGGTTCTGAGCACTGGAAACCACCTGTTCAAATTAAGCACTGGTGTTTAGTGATGGGTTGTCTTCAAGTTTTCTATAGACAGGAAGCTTCCTCCAGTGACCCAACACAGTACGAGTCATCGGAGGAAAGAAATTACTCTGCCTATCCTATGTAGGATGGAAGGTGTAATGTATTTTTTTTCTGTGCATCGCCACCTGAAAAAGTAGCTCATCTGGGCTCAGCAACAAGTTATTACGCAGCTGGATTCAGTCTGAGTAAATTCAGTACAGGCACCTTTTGAAACTTTGAGATTTTTGTTAAAACCACTCTTTCCTCCCTGTATTCAAATTTGAACTTCTTTTATTCTGTAAAAAATGTTGAATGTAGAATGGCATTCTTCATTATTCTACAACAGACTGTGCACTTACATCCTTGATATTAGTGTTGAATCATTTTAAATGACTACAATTCCTCATGACCTGCTGTAGATACTCAACTTCTCAGACAAGCTACCGAATCGGGAGGAGTGGAACACTGGCAAATCTAGGCTCGCCTTTGTGACGCACTAGTTGACCACTGGTCAAAAAATAGTTTCAATCTTACCCTCTCTCCTTCGATAAGGAGATCCTCTGAAATTCTCACCATAATGAACTTTGCACACTGCAGATCTGTGTTCATTTGGTTATGGTGGCATAAAGAAGTCTCTGCACCCCTCTGAAAAAATGATGGCCCTTTGGTTTTTGCATTATAATATTTTGTCTACGTGTTTTCATTTATCAAATGCCTACTGATACATAGCTAAATAAATACAAAATATGGTTCATTATGTTCTTTTTCCATCTGGTTTCTAGTCTTCCAAGGGGCACTTTCAGAGGAATATTTCTTAGTAGTGCTTATAGCATTTGCCTCTCCCTGCTGAGCTGCATGAAAGGGATTTGCACAAGCTGTATAATGCCAGGGCTTGATTCTGCATCAGAAAGCATAACAAGAGGATTTGGGAACTTTCAAACATTTTATAAGCCACTACATTCTAAAAGACCATTACTTATAGCCAATCACAGTTTTTTATGCTTTGGTTTTCCTTTGTTGATAACATAAACATCCTTTACTGAGACCACCACAGTGCTCCAATTAATTTATATTAGGTCAATACTTGGGGAAAATATATGGCCTAACATCATAGTGACTGACTTCGGACCTGGCGAACCAGGTTAAAGTTCCATCTTATGCTTCACATTCTGTGATTCCGGGCGAATCGCTTAATCTCCTGGTGCCCAAGAAATGTGTAATGTAATCTTGTGCTCATATAAAGAGCTCTGATGCCCTTGGAGCACATTTGTTCAATATTTCGAAAAGACATACACCTCTTAGATGATGAACTTTACAATAACCTCAGGAAATCAAAAGAAGCAGTCACACAAAAGAGCTATAATTGAATCTATTTTATAATAAGAACATGTTTTTTCTTACATGAAATGTCTGTATAAAATGCAGAGTGAACTAAATTATTGGAAATTCACAAAGTATCCTTGATCCAAGACATTGAAGGAAAGTCCTACCTTGTGAATAGAGCTGTCACAGTTGATCATGATGGTGTTTCTTTCCATTTCCACGAGGATGCCCAATGAGCACACTTTAGTAGTCTGTATGGGAAGGAAGGACAGTGTCACTAAACATCAGCACATGACAATTGTGTAGGCCAAAAAGTGTGATGAGTGGTGGACGGGGATGAAATACTTTGGCACTAAAATGCTACTAGTGGGCATGCAGCACTGATTGTGCCACCCACTTAAGAAGCCCTTTAAACATGTCTCAGGCCTGCCATTGCAGAGCCTGTGTGTGTGGTTTAAACTGCCATGTTGACCTGGCAAAATAAACCTTTTGCCAGGCCCTTCCTTTTTAATACTTATATGCCACTCCTAGGATAGGCCCAGGATAGCCCAGAGGGCTTGGAGTAATGTATTTGAAAAGTGTGACATGTACTTTTAAGTTTTACATGGCCAGGTAGTGAAACGCTCTTAAATTTGTGTTTCGCTACTGCAAGGCCTAGCTCTCCCATATGATGACATTAGAGTAAACTTATTACATTTTATAAGTGTAATTTCCAAATGGAGAGAGATAACCTGTTCATGATTATTGTCTTTGAGACTATGGTGAAAAGCCCTATTTATGGTAAAATCGGGTTTTTGATCACAATTATAAAAATGCCTCTTTTAGACAGTTGGCATTTTTCTTCCCTTTTGTGTCCATAGCCTGGCCTGGGTCACATGCCTGGTTGTACCAGACAGTTAGACGTTGTAAATTCCTCCCAGAAAGGTACACAATAGAGGGATTGTGGATGCCTGAATAGGCCATCTGCTGGCAGGATGGGGTGGAGCTGAGCACAGCCCCACTTACACCTGAATAGACTGTCCTGTCTACCACAAAGGGCCTAAGAACCCTCCATTGTCACTGCAGCCAGTTTTGAGCCAGGGCAGGGGAAGCAGGAGATTCCATGCATCTCAGAGCGACTGTCTAGAAACTTCTCCCACCTTCCACAACCAGGGGACCAGGGTATAAAAATGTCTGACCTCAGACACCAACTCTTCAGTACACTTCTGGACCTGTGGATACTCTGCCAGGAAGAAGGACTGATGTGCTGCTACAAGGACTGCCACTCTCCTGGACTACTACTCTGAAGGAGCTCCTGTCTTGCTGTGCTGACCTGCTGCCCTCTTGCCAGGGTAGAAAGAACTGAAACTTCAACTTCATCCTGAACCCAGGACCCCAGAGTGGCTCAAAGTGCTAGTGCTCTGGGCTCCTGATCTGAGCCTTAGGGACATAAAAGGTTCCCCAACAGCTCCTGGACCTGTCTTCAGTGAGTTCCTGACCCCCAATTGATGCCTCTCAGGTCCTGGATCCTTGGTGTGACTCTCGTGCTCTTCAAATTATTGGGCCCGCTCACACCAAGACTGCGCTGATCGCAACGAAAATCTGCGGGAGCCACCCGTCTCTTCTCACAGCAGCATTGACAGCCCACAAGGGACCCCCAACGCAAAGCTTCAGCACGCTCTTCTAAAAATGCCTGGCCTGCTCTTCACACCACTCCCACTGTCGCCACTGATGACCTTCTTCAATGCTAACAGGGTGCTTGGCACAAAACTTGAGAAGGTAAACCTTCAGCTGGAGTAATCTGGGACTGTATCTTAACCAATGCCCTAATGTGGTTGGCCTGAACTTTTGATTTTGACCTGGTCCAGAATTACCAGATAGCCGTGGTTGTAGCTTTATGCTTTTAGGCACTATTTTACAGTTTATCCTTTAAAAATTCATAACTCCGGTTCTACTGATTGGATTTTTGCCGTTTTGGTCTTGTTTTATTTATTAAATTCTGCTTTTTTTCTAACATCAGGTGGGATACTTTTGTGTGGTGTTTATCCCTGTTTTACTGTTTGAAGTACTTCACACTTTGCCTCTAAGTTGCTCTGACTGCTAAGTGCCAACACGGCTGGACTGGGAACAGAACAATAACCAGTCCTGGCAATTCCACTCGACCGGCCTGGGTGGGGGTCTGGGTCTTGGGGGGTGTTACTGAGAAGCACTGGCTCGGGGGGGGGTGCTAGTCTTAAGCACTGCTGCTGCTTTTGTTACAAGGGGCCGATATTGCAGCACTGCTGCAAAACCGTCCCTCGCTAACAAAACCGGCCCCCACCCTTCCGGCTCAAAGGGAAAACACCCAGTGCCCGCTACAGCCAGTCCGGCCCTGAGTGCCAAGATACCAGCGGGTTAGCACAGGTTGGTTTGCTGTTTGCAGGTGCCTTACCCTGACAAGAATTGTGGTTGCTGCTTGACCAGGGCTCACACCACTGTCAACCAGTAACCCAATTTCTTACATATACATACCACTACATCAAAGTTTATTTACTCACCGTTCACTCAGTCTTGCCTTTTAGCAATTATCTTACCCTTAGTCACTCACAACCTATCTGCAACCTGCAGTATCAACCACATAATTTATCACTCACTCACTTGCCAGAGCATCTATTCAGCCACAGCCACTCATACACAACTCAACACTATTCACCCACATACTCACATCACCACCAATCCCACAACAAAACCAATTGCTCACACCATTCACTCGTAAGTGTTTTATGATACATCTCACTTTTTGCAGCAATATCATATCTCACAATATAACTTACTATTCACCTTGCTACACATTCAACTCGCTCCACCATGTGGACATCGTTCATCCTGCACACCATGACTCAGCACTCCACTTGCTTACATCACTACTCATACTGGGGCAGGTCTGCTATAGCAAGTTAGATTATACCATGAGGGAGGACTTAGCTGTTTAAGGACAATGCCTGTTGATCTGTGTGTCTTGGACACAGTTGACTGTTGTTGTTTCATGCATCTGTGCCTGTATTTGTGTTTGTTTATGTGTACAAATGCCTTTATGTGCATCAGCAGCATTTCTTTAGGTATCTGTATGTGTATTATCTAACACATTCATCGGAAATAGCACAGGCCTGTTGGCTTGGTCAATGAGTTTGGACTAGCATCTATTCTGTAAATAACAATGATCTAATTGCTAGATTACGTCGGCAAGGATTGAAAGATGATCCCATTGTACATGAAAGAGTTTTGCCAGACTTCTTGTAGGTACCATTCAAAATTGCATTTGCTTGTATTTGTGATGATATGCTTTACATGCACCAGAGTGAAACTGAAAATTGCCTCGAAATTGCTAACCATCTATACTAAATATGAGCCAGAGCCCAAAGTAGAAGATTACTGAAACATTGTGACAAGAGATAATTTTGTGGTCTAATTTAATTTAAACCCATGTGTTGAATAACATTGGGTTAAAATGAAAAAAACAAAACATTTTTTGATCCCCTGTAACTTGTACCCTTCCTCCCTATGGGTGGATCTGTATGAAACTGGGCATGAATATATTTACTGAAAAAACAAAGATTAAAATGATATTATAATTAGGAATTGTAATAATATCATACTTTACATTAACAAAACCTTAGGAATTCACTGAAAAAACAAAGGTTAAAGGGTCGTTGTAGTTAGGTGAAAATATTGAGGGTGCGAGCTGTAATTACTTCAGGGCACGAGTTATAGTTACTTGAAATAGCTTTAACTCGTGAATTTCAATGGCTTTGTTAGTTTAAAACTGACTGGAGAGGCGGGATTATCGGCGTGAATTGTCTTTTTTGTTCTGGTTTCAATGTCTTGGAGTAATCTGCCCCTACCTTTGTATCCCGCAGTGAGCCACCTTAACATTAGCTATCAGCCAAAGAAAGACTTGATCGTTTTCCAACTGATATTCAAGTGAAGCTTTTTCTCTATGGGAGAAATTCTGTTATGTGGCAAGAAACCTCATATGGGTTTATTGATAAGCATCAAGAACCCTTTATCATTGTATGTTCATTATATAATAGTCAAACGTATCTCTTAATGACCGGGAAAAATATCAGAGGGATGTGGGGTGGAAGCATGGACCCGATATGTACCAGGAAATACAATATAAAATGTACATTGTCTCTCTTGTCAATTTCCACCACCTGCCCCTCCCCTCAAAAGTGAAGTGGGGTCACTATTTCACTCTACTCGTTTGCTTCCTGCTCCCAGAGCAGTGATGGAATTCTCATTTGTATCACATTCCCCAAATCGTTTGTTTCCCCTTTTACCCTTAGGGAACCAAGCATTGGCCTGTCTTGCCTTACTCACCAGTAATCTTTCCATGCAGTTCCTTTTTTCCTATTTTTAAGTTACCGCTGCAAGTCCTAAGTCCTCTCCCTATTTAGTCGAATGGAAATACGCTGTGACCCTGACTTACAGACACTAAGAAGCATGGGCTATGATGGGTGCCACAGCAATGTCACCCCACCAGCTCCAAGACAAACATGACGTCACTTCCTCGGGTCTCAAGGGGGTCAGTGTGTGGTCTTGGAGTAAAGAGAAAGTTCTTTCTGCCCATAGGGAGGGAAAGACAAACACTATTTTGTCCCAAGTGTGATGTATTCACACATGAAAATCATCTTTCCGAGAATAAAATGAAAAAGCACTGACAAAGCCAATTGATCTGACTTTATTGTGCCAAAGCCTGTTAACAAAGGCATTTACGGTTTTACTTACCCCTCCCTCTCTGATGTCACATTCTTCTATAGTTTTGTTGTCTGACTTCAGGCACTCAGTCTCTTTCAATGTGAACCGTAGCTGCGGGGATCTTGTAGACTCATTCTGAGGGCAAAACAATGACGAACAATGACAAACCCAGAGTTTACAGATAAGGTGATGATTCAATTATAATATTATACAATTCAAAGAACATGTGAGGCACAAAGAGCTCTGTGTAATGTTAAGCTTGAGCAAAATTACATATTTTTTTCCCTGTGAATTTTTGTGAAAATGATGCAAAATTACACAAAGGGAGTGAAACGTGGCTTTTCAGTAATTCGAGTGAAAATTTCACACAAGGATTTATTTCGCTTAAAAAAAAGTCACACGAGATACAGGCAGCTGACTGAAGAGAGAATGTGTCTCAGCAAGATATTTTTTGCTCAAACCTTTTCCCCCTGAGCAAAAAATGGCCCAAAAGTTTGTGAATTTCAATAATTTTTTGTAATGCAAAATTTGTGAATTTCACAAGCGTAATTTAATCTTGACAGTGGTCTAGTTCCTGATTAACAGGCTAATAACATGCATACACTTATGCTGACTGACAAGTGCGTGAAATGGTTGTACATACTAGCAGTCGTGGTCCGTGTAGGAGTGCCGGCAGGGCGGTGACGTGGGGTGGGGGAGGGGCAGGGTGGGGGGTAGCAAATTACGGATTACGGACCAATACAGGTAAGTAAACATTTAAATCAATGAAACGAATTTCGTTTATTGATTTACATGCTTACTTACCTGTATTGGTCCGTAATCCGTACTCTGCTACCCCCACCCCACGTCACCGCCCGGCCGGAACTCCTACAGGGACCGCGACTGCATACTAGACTCTTCTTGTCTGCTAACTATCTCTTTCACAGTTCACATCCACTCCTGTTGGCTTTATAGAACCAGGGAGCCGCTAGAGACATTGGGGGCATATTATCAAGCACGGCGTTAAAATTATCGCCGGTTTAGCGGCAGAAAACTGCCGCTAAGCGGCGATAATGGAGCTTGATAATATGCCCTTGAGAATTCCAATAGAAGCCCATGTTGACACCAGAACATGGGCTTCTATTGGAATTCTCCAGGCATATTATCAAGCCCATTATCGCCGCTTTAGCGGCAGTTTTCTGCCGCTAAACCGGCGATAATTTTAACGCCGTTTCTTGATAATATGCCCCACTAGAGCGTTCACTCACTAATGAATTAAGTATGATCATAAAGTGTGTTCACTCATTTACTAAACTCCAAGTAATTCCCTACAATTCCAAAAAACGCTTGACTTCTAGTTACCAGAATACCTCACTTACCAAGCCATAGCCGGCGTCGAACTCTACCAGTTTAAAAACATAGTCGGCGACGGATGCATGATTGTAGAAGTCAACAGCATCCTGAACTCGCCAGGAATCTTTGGGGAGTGCAGAGGCAGCGGTCAGCGCAGCAACAGCGAGCCCAAGTAAGATTCGGTGCCAGCCCTGCATCTCTGGTCCCCGGGTCTCGTGCCAGAGCTGCGCGTGCCACCCACACCCAAACGAGCCCTTTTTATCTGAAACTGCGGTTCCCCTTCATCTTGGACTGCTGCCAAAAAGTAATAATAAATAGACTCGACGGTACGTCATATAGACATGAGTTTCACTGCCCGTACGGCCGATTGCAACACGAGCGAAGTGGGGAAATTATTCACTATTTCTCCCAACAGCCAGCAGAGATCTTTGGGTATTTTTCCTTCTTCTGCTTATTGCATAAGATCTTATAGGGAAGTTTAATAGGCCAAATCGGGACTTCAGATGTGCAGCACATGATTTAGAGGGGAAGCGCCTGCGCTTTACTGCTCTGGTTTTTAGCAAGGGTAAAGTGCACAGAGTCCTAAAGCCAGCACAAACAGGGTCCAGAAAAAGGTCCAAAATCAAGGGTGACCATACAGAAAAGGAAGATGGAGGTCCATGTTGCAGAGGATTTGCCCTGACATTTGTCCATAATACAATCACCCTGTATCCTGCATCTAAACCACTGTTCTAAAAATAAAAATAAAAGTGCATTCATTCAGATTGTCTAAGTAGGGACAACTAACGAAAGAAACGTGCTGCCTAGTTTGTGCCTCCTTACATATAACTCTATCTCCTTGGACTTAACAGAAGCATTTTCCCTTTCATGTCAGGGCTCAATCTTAATCTCCACAAGTAAATAGTTTCTAGAGATGGATGGTGTCATAGTGTGCACTCTGGTATCTGTATTGATCAAACCTAGCCAAAAGGCAGAGGAGTACTATACATGGTCAAGGGAAAATGTATAGTTAATGAAAATCTAAAAGGGTAGCTAGGTTCTGGGAATGCAAGTGTAATGTATTACCATACTTCAAGATTAAAACATAATGAGTAGCTTGCGTTCAACAGAAAGATTGTTAAAAGGCACAGGCTCTACGCTGTATGTAATAAGAATCATATCAGGTGCTATGTCTTGAGCAAATTAATAAAATATGTTAAAAACAAAAGGCACCTGCTCCCGCATAATAAATCATAAAACATAATTGATTACTAAGTTCAACAAACACCACCTCCAACTAACATTTTTCTGGCCCCTTTCAAGATAACTCATTCTATATCACAAGCTGATGTGGAAAACAACATCTGTAACTTTGAAGTGGAAATTTCCAAAAAACGTATGCGTCAAAGGGTATTCATACCTCAATCGCATGGCAGTTCTGTGCTTGTGCAGCACCTATGATGGACCTGCCCAGTATTTTGTACTGTCAGATATATTAATCTAGTACAGCAAAGGAGCAGCTTGCCTTAATGATTGTTGATACTCCACCTTCCTTGTTTTGTGCCTCTTTTTTAAAATTATACTAAAAGTGACTAATAGTAAGGGGTGTGAAATTTGTGTAATTTGATTTTGGGGAAATTAGGCAACATTATGCATTATTAGGCAATATGCAAATCCATCATTTCGTGCTCTATTGTAATGCAAAATGATTGATGTGAGGACACATCCTGCACTAAAAAATTGCGGGGAAAACATGCTGCCATGACAACAAGCTCTTGCTTGCTGGTTGTTCACGTTGTTCTTTTGCACCCACACTATAATTTTGCTGCGAATGGCAACGTAAATATATGATGTGGAATAAAGGTGTAATTTCAGGAATTTCACATAACAAGCATAATGCGAAATTCCCCAAATTATTACAATTAGGCCAGCGTAATTACAATTTTTCCCAGGCCTAAATAATAGCCAATGATTCACTATTGTTATAATAAACTAAATACAGCCCCTAGAGGATTGAGCAGCAACCTGAAGCAGTGAATCTGTCTGACGGCCGGGTGCCAGCTCATAGAAGTGCTTGCACAAACCGTCAGACATATTACCCCCTACTGACCAAGTCCCAGCCCTGTCTTAAGGGGTCTGAGGCATGTAGGTGCAATCCTTTGAGTGGCCTGCTCATGGAAGTGCCTGCACCGGCCATCAGACAAAATTCCAGCTCGGACAAAGCCTCAGCCCTGTCTAAGGCATGCAGGTGCCATCCTTCTAGTGACATGCTGCAGCATCACTCATGTAGGTGTCCTCGGGCATTTTAGGCTTGAGCCCTGGGGTGCCTGTGAAGAAAGTGGGTTATTATATGATGTGGTTGTGCAACCTCACTGTGTAATAAACTCATAAGCCCGTCTTGAATCAAATCAGGCTCATTTGCAAAACCTTAGCTCAACCCTGAGTAGCTGTCGCTTTGAGCAGTGAGGATTTGTCTAAGGAACAAGCGCAAAGAATTTAGAAGTACCAAAACAGTTGAATAAGAAAGAAACAGGACGCAAAGATAATCTAACATCAATTAATAAAAATACCTCCTATTTTTATAAAGTTTTAGACACCAAAATGAACAAAATCCACAGGAGAGCTCTGAAAATATTAATTATTAAGAAAATAATAAATCACTGCTTTTCATTCAAATCTCAAACAAGCATTGGTGTTGGACTTGGCCTTCTCTGCAAGGTCATCCCCAAAATTTTTGCGTTCATTCTCCTGTTACTGAACCCATTTTTGTTGTCTTTTAGGACTCTGCGCACTTTACCACTATAACCAGTGTTAAAGTGCTTGTGCTCTCTCCTTTAAATTCGGCCCAGGCGTAATTTTATTTACGCTGGATAATCTGAGTAATTTCAGTAATTCCAAGTTACTCTTTGACATGGAATTACAGTTAATAAAGCAAATACGCCAGCTCTTGTAATTAAGAGTAATTTGGGAGACAACTATCCTACTGTGAGAGCACATTTAGCGACTTTGAGCGGCTGCTCGTGTTTGCTATTTGTGTTCTTCTGAATTTAGCGCTATTTCTTAATGCAAAATGCAACCAAAATGGATGCGAGGGTGCATTTTGCACTAAGAATAGTGCTAGATGCAGGGAGTAAGTTGGGGGAAAATTCCACCCCAACAGCGCATTTAATGCTATTTCTTAGCGCAAAATGCCTTCACACGCTCATTTCGCACACAAGTGGGGCAATTTCCAATAAACAATAGTGCTAAATGGCACTGGGTAAATTGGGGGAAAATTCTACCCCAAGAGCACATTTAGCGAACACCTGTTCATGCTTGCTATTCATGTTTGGTTGCATTTAGAATTATGTCTTAGTGCAAAATACATTCTGGCGCTCATTGTTTAGCAAGGGGCCTTTTTGAATTAAGAAATAATGCTAAATGCAGAATTACCCTTCTTCCGTAATTATGCATAATCTTGCAGAATATTTTGGTAATTCCACATGATTACGCTACACTGCATTATGCCAGTTACACCCACCCCTACTTTAAGCATAGTAAAAATGTCTTACACCCAATTGGTACATTTCATTTACTTTGAAATCCCTAATAAAGTGGTACCACAGGTGAGCAGGGTCTGTAAATTAAATACTCCTAGTGGGTCTGCAGCAGGCCTTGTATCACCGACTTAAGTAGCCTTTTAAACTTGTCTCAGGCCTGCCATTGCAGCCTGTGTGTGCAGTTTTAGCCTGCCATTTCGACCTGGCAAAATAAGTCTTTTGCCAGGCCTAAACCTTCCTTATGATACATATAAGTCAACCCTAGGGTAGGTCCTACACAGACCAGGGGGCAGGTTGCAGTGGAATTAAAAAGTTGAACATGCAGTTTTATCTTTTACATATCCTGGTAGTGAAAAACTCATGAATTTGTTTTTCACTACTGAAAGGCCTACCTCTTCCACTCGATAACATTGTTATGCTGACCAACCTCATTACTATAATAAGTGATGACTTTCATTTGGGAGCAAGGAGGAATGTCTAGTTTGGTGCCTAAAGAATTGTAATTTAAAAACCTCGTTAATGGTAAACTTGGATTTTAAATCACTATTCTGAAAATGGCACTTTTAGAAAGTTTTTTTTTTGTCCTAACTGTTTGGTGCCTGCAGGCTGTATCCTGGGTCACATGACTAGGCATAGCTTGGTCTTTTTGTATTGCTCCCAGATAGAGAGAAAAGAGGGACTAGGTGTTGGCAGGATGGGACATCTCTGACTCCATAGGGGATGGAGCTGTCACCTACCGCACTTGCACATCACAAAGGCTCTGCCTCACCACACTCACAAATGATTTCACACCAGTCTATTGTGTTCCCAGGCAAAACGGGGCCAGGGCAGGGAGGTAGGAAATTCCAAACACCTCTGGGGGTGGAACCCTCTAGAAACGTCTCCTACTTCATAGATGGTACCAGGTATAAATATTGGACACTCAGACTCAACTGTTCAGTACGCTCCTGCACCTGTAAATACTGCGAGAAGTTGGCCTGGTATATGCTTTCCACTAATTAAAGTGCAATACATGCATCTATCATTCACACCGATTGTGGAGGAATAGTTAATCTACTAGAAAGAAAATATTTTTTATGCTAAATAATATACCACCAAGCCACAAATAAAGCTCAAAGATTATTTATTCTAAACCATAAGAGCTTAAAAACCTTCTGGCAACAAATTTTAAATAGCACACAAAGGGCCTTTGCCCTTATACACTCAAATATATAACATTCATATATATTGCACACAATTTTTAATCACAAAATAATATACAGTCAAGGTTAAAATACGGCGAAAAAATTTCACAATCAATAAATCAAGAAAATCAAAAAAGATCACATAAAACCACAATGATACAATAAACAAAGGAGACCCTATCTACACAGTTACACACTGAGGAGCTTGTGTTTTGTGCCCGGGGAGATCAGACCAGCGTGACTGCAGTGGCAGTGGGGGCAAACTACAACGCCCATCATCCCCAGCGCCAGGAGGCACTTGAAAACGTCGATGCCGGCCTGCAGCGCGGTGTAGCTGCGAGGAGCTTGTGTTTTGTGCCCGGGGAGAGGAGACCAGCGTGACTGCAGTGGCAGTGGGGGCAAACTACAACGCCCATCATCCCCAGCGCCAGGAGGCGCTTGAAAACGCCGACGCCGGCCCGCAGAGTGGGAAGCGCGCGAGGACGCGCCCGGGCAAAGCCCGGGCCAAGGGCGGGCTCATCGACGCCCGTCGGAGCCCGGAGGAGGCTGGGCTGGGCCCCCCCTTTGAAACCTGACATCTGGATGAAGGTACTTTTATTCGTTTTACCTATTGAATCCCTTACTAATCATGGGAAGAAAGAAACCAGTTGTGGACGAAACAGGGGGAGGAACAGTGGCAACCCTTGATGCGTTCCTGATTAGAGCTGCAACCGTCCTCTCTCACGAAATAGAGCTCACAGAGAGGCGCTTGTCCATGGAACCGCTCTTGCTAGCCAATAGATCATCCCCTGGGAGCATTGTTGAGATCGTTCCCAAGTCCCCCGGTTTCCAATCACCTGACGACCTTCCACCTGGTCAAAGGGAGTCCTCATTAAATACCCGATCACCTTCTACACTCACCTCGAGGGGTAATGAATTGTCATCTTGCATTAGTGTGGTCAATCTTGCCCCCTCAAAACAACGGAAGCCCCGTGGAATTGCCAAATCAAAACAAGCTAAACCTGCAAGAGTGACTAAACCCAGGGCAGTAAATGCAAAACCAGCTAATCCAGATACTGTGATATCGCAAGCGCTACAAAGTAAAAGCGCCATGCCCCGAGAGTTAGAGGTGGACAATGTTTTTTGGGCAGAAGTCACCAAACGAATGACCACTCTTCTTGATCCTATTCTTTTTAAATTGACAAAGATTAAAGAAAAATTAGTTGCCCTTGAGTCTCAATTTACATCTGTACCATCATTAACCCAGAATGCAGAATCTACACACCCACGCATGGTTAATCTACAACAAAATGCCTGTGTCTGTGGGGACGTGATCACTTTACCATCCTCAAGTATTCCCCCAAAGTACAGCCATATCGGAGGGTCCACCACCTCTAGTGCATGAGCAATCCCTCCCTCAACCACCAACACAATCCTTATTCGTTATGGACAAAGAAGAAGTGACACACAAGGCATACCAGAATGAACGAGGGCCAGGGGGACCAAGAATGGCATCTCATCCACCAGGAACAGACCATCTTCCTGTAGCAAGGGATGCTAATAACCGTCAACAATGCCTCCATCTCCCACCGGCAGCTTCCCCCTTAGTGCTGGTGCTGACCAATGTCCCCCTTCTGCGCCCCAATCAGCAGGAATCGACCGCGCAGCTTATGGACAAATCCCTGCATTGGCTATCTAGCCAATCCATGAACTGGGGTATGGGCAGTCTTAAGTTAGCCAGCCAAATTATCATGGCTAGAAGGGTGAGGTGGGTGGGCCAATCAATGAAAACGTTTCCCGGAGATTGCGTAGTGATAAATTTTGATAATCCTTATACTGGCATTTTCCTCCTTAGGAATCTGGATAGACTTCGTACTAGGACCACGCAGATTATTCCTCTACCATTGGAATACTTTTATAAACAGGCCCCATTCCCAGGTCACGATCAGAGGGGCAACCTAAGATCAGGCTTTTCGGCGTCACATCAGTTAGACTGCCCAAACACCACATCGGGTGTTGGGCTCTCAAACAAATTTGAAGCCCTTTCTGATATGGAAGCATGCAACTTACCATCAATACCCACGTATCCACCTTATACAATTTCAGCCAATATTGAGCCCACTAGGCAGGTTTCATCCTTGTCTGTTTTACCCCAGGAAACAGGGGATAGGAACATCATAGGTCTAGCCTCATGGAACATAGCAGGAATTGCTTCAAAAGTAAAAAAACGTGGAGTGGCTTAATTATTGGCAAAAGAGGGACGCTATATGTTTCAAGAAACCTGGGCAGTGGAGCCAGTTTTCTTTGCAGGGTTCCGGTCTATTCATACTCCAGCCGTTCCTTCAGCATCAGACAGAGCTAAGGGTGGTTTACTAACCTTGGTTTCTAACACACTTTCGGTACAAGTAAAACAGTTGGGTCCTCAGAACAATTGCTTTCAAATTGTCCAATTGGAGGTGAAAGATCAGGTCCATTGGATATTAATTAATTTCTATAATAATAATTTTGGGGGCAACATGAAACAAGTGGTCCATAATTTAAATAATGAAATTCGATCAATTAATTTACGGACTCAGAAGGGCCCTCCCAGCCTAATATGGCTGGGGGATTTTAATATTCATCTATGTAAATACAATGAGGTGAGCGTGTGCTGGTTGGAAGATCCGCAAGGTAACCCACTTACACACTTTAAGCATAGCGAATATGGTGACATGCTCAATAGGCTATTGTATACAAGTCACCTGACTATAGTTAATAGTGGCAAGACAGGTCAAATAGAGCCCACATTTAGGAGAAACAACTCGGAGTCCTCAATCGATTTTATTTTAGCTTCTTCTGTACTACAGGATAGAATTGATCACTCTAGCAATATTTTCACCGACCACAGTGATCATGCAATATTACTTATTCATTTAAGCATCCCCCAAAAAGTGAAGAGACATCATCCGTTAGTGAATAACATCTCATTATCTAGAAATAATGGATATCAACTGAAGTGGGCACAGGTGGAGAAAAAGAACTTGGTCCCTGACATATTAACTAAAGCGAAGGGGGACATTCGACTCTGTCTGACTGAGGATGTCTCTCCCTCCCTTTTAGTCTCCCAGTTTGAAACCCTTCTCCTAAAATTAAAAGCCACACTTACCCGATATAAACCAGCAAATGGTATACCATCCGGTCGGTGGTTTGATTCACGATGCTCCTAGCTAAAGAGAACCCTTGATAGCGCCTTAAAAATGAAACCCAGCGTTCCAGAACTGATAAGTTCACTTCGCAAAGATTATAAACAGGCAAGAAGTGCACGTGTTAAGGAACTAATGGAGAAGGCCTGGGACGATTTGGCACAAGCTGCAAGTTCACGTGATAGCAGGGAGTTCTGGAAAGTTATAAATGCCCCATACTTCAAAGACTCAAACGATTCGTCCTTGGATAGCCATGTAGAGGAAGTTGCATGGATAGGGTATTTTGAAAGCATCTTTGCATTACATTCCCCCCAAGAGTTTCCTCAATTAGACCAACTTTGCCACACTAATGGGACCCTGACCTTCTCTCTGCATGAAGTGAGAAAGGGATTGGAAGCCTGCATCAAAGGAAAAGCTCCGTGTCCAGACGGGATCCCAATTGACCTTTTCCAGGTCGATTTTGAGCTATGGGTCCCGTTATTGACAAATGTTTTAAACAGTATAGCGGTGGTGGGCCCCCCATCTTCCTGGAGCCACAGTATAATAGTCCCAATTTTTAAAAAGGGAGATAGAGGCTGCCCTAGGAATTATAGGCCCATCTCCCTCCTGGACACAACTGCCAAACTTATGAGCCGGCTGTTGTTAGCCAGGTTGGAGGAGTGGGCCCAAGATCGTAACATTTTAATGCAAGCGCAATATGGCTTTCAGAAAGGCAAGGGGACAGTGGATCAATGTCTTAATCTCTCGCTTTGCATAGACAAGTACACGAAGGCCAAAGGAGGGAGGTTATACATGGCCTTCATGGACTTGTCAGCTGACCTTCGATTGTGTGTCCCATCCTAAATTGTGGCTGATGATGGAGGGTATGGGGATTGACCCGTTGATTATCAGCTTCATCCGTCAGTTGTATGCCAATGCCACCGCCTCTGTGCGGTATGGCAGAAAATAGGGAGTGCACGCGGTCATTCAAGATTGAGAAGGGAGTCAGACAGGGCTGTGTCCTCGCCCCGTTTCTTTTTCCATCTATACCAACAGGGTGGAGGCGGCCCTGCCTGGTCTCTCCCTAGATGTGCCGAAATTTGACAACATCTCTCTCCCAATTTTGGCATACGCTGACAATGCGGTTTTAATCGCCAGGACTCAGATAGCTCTTCAAGGCCTCATATCCTCGTATGCTTCATTTATGGCCTCATTAGACCTCAGGGTGAATGAATCCAAATCATTCATTATTATAGCGGGAGCTCCTAGAAGCGTTAAAACACCTTATTTCCATCTGGTCTCAAAAAAATCGAGAGTAGTTGATTCCGTTCCCATACCTGGGGATCTTGTTTGATAACAAGCAATCCTGGAACAAACTAGTGGCAGCAAGGGCCCTGGGTATGGAAAGAGGAACCCAAGCCATAAAGGGTTTAGCCAAAAAATTAGGTGCCAGCCCTCTTAATATAATAAAAAACATATACCAAGCTAAAACTAAGATGGCGGCAACCTATGGGGCCGGAGTGTGGGGAATGGCCCAAATTGATCAACTGCAGATAGTGGAAGACACCTTTTTTAAGACCAGGGTCTCGTTACCACCTTCAGCATCTAATTACATCTTGCATCTCGAATTAGGCCTCCCATATCTGTCTGACTCTATCAGAATGGCACCCATCCTGTTGTGGCTCTTGATTTGGCTAAGGGCTACCGTCAACTTAACCCAACGTATAATTGGTGACTGCCTGGGGCTCGAGGGCCATAGCAGGATTGGCTGGCTCAGATATGTGGAGATGGAACTGAATGCAATAGGGCTGGGAGACCTCTTTAGGGACCCAACAACCTGTATCAAGGTCTCTAAACAGAAATTAATTAACCTCTTTTTGCTGAAGGCCAACCGTGACCGCTGGGAAAAGAACAGGCATTCCCAGGCGCTTGCAGTCTATGATCAAATTCCACCAAGACCGGAGGAAGGCTACTGTTACCTTTCTTCCGTTACAGTAGCCCAACACAGATTTATTCTGCTGCGCTTTCGCCTGAATCTAATTCCCTTGATGTTGGGGTTCCCAGAAAAGAGGTACAAGCATGCAGATCTAGGTCCCTGCCCCTGTGATAACCGTTCACCACAGTCTGACCTACATTTGGTTCTTTTCTGTAAGTTTTATCTTAACGAAAAGGAAAAGGTTCCTCCCTCCCAATTTTAAGGCGGAAGCATTTTTTACAATGCAGAGTGGCACTGCATTTTCTGAAAGCTCTTACGAACCCCCATGTCTGTTATTTTGTAGCTTCCTTTTATGGGCCTGTTGGAGGAATAGAAGGGCCAGGGGTCTGCTATCATGAATTATGAATCTTAATCTTCACGAATTAAATTGTACAGATGATTTTGGTTTTAATAATGAATCAAAAAAGTTTAATAAGGTTTTAAAATTGTTTTATGTTTTTTTAGTTAATGAGTTTTAATGTGATTTAATTGATGAATTTGTGCTTTTATGATCTATCTGTACATAGATCGAATAAAGATTTAAATTGAAATTGAATTGACTGTTGTGCGTATTGATCCAACACTTAGCATCCAGTTTGAATTCTGGTAGGTGTTATAATTTTATTCCTTCCCAACAATTCCTGTGGTTGGATTCAAAGTCTTGTTGGCGTCGACGCGTTTCGGTGGTACACTTTATATCACAACCACCTTCATCAGGACTCAAATTTAAAGGAACTGTATCTCCTTCCAACATAAAAACCGTACTCTACATGGGGAAGAAGTATATGGGAACAGGGTTTAAATTTCTAAAATCTCCATCCTACTCCCCCCAACTCAACCTCTTTTCCCCCGCCTCTGGCATTGTTCTCCATCCTGCCCCCCCCCCTGGACTCAGCCTCTTTTCCCGCACTTTGTGCCAGTTAAGAACAACAGGAGGAAATATACTTTTTTTAAAATTAGGAAATCAACATTTATTGCCCAGGTTATTCAAGTCAATAGGACCTATAATCCCTTTGTACTTTAATGTCTGTACTTGGTGGTTTATAAATCAGAGTCACAATAATAGTGGCTCATCTATGTCTATACATTAAAACCCTCCTCTAGCCACTATTAGCATCCACATTCTTACCACATAAAGAAGAAAAGAGGAGAAAAAAGAGAGAAAGTTATTAAAAAAGGTATTTTTATATATAGATAGAAAAGGAAAGATAGACTGAGACAGAAATAAATTCATCACTCACCACTTTAGGTGAAGTCTGCTTTTAAAAAAAAGGAAGATATCCAGCTAGTAGTTATTTTCTCACAGCTGTGACTTTGTGTGTTGATTAAAATCGCAGAATCCCAATTTCTATAAAGAAGGCAAGACAATAATTTATACTACGTTGAGTACCTTGATTATTCCAATCTTATAACTGGAGGGGAGGTTTTAAACTTTCTTACCTCTCTAGTTGTAGTTGTGTGCTTCACACGGTGACCTTTCGTATTTCTTATTCTATTTATAGGGAAACTAGTTCTCCTATATTGTGTCTGCCACTAGGGACTCATGTACCCTTACTCCAAATTCATTCCTTCAAGGAGTGTCTGTTGTTTGGTGCCGTACTACAGCTAAAAAAACACAGAAACACATTGCACGGCATATATTCAATTATTGTGTCATGTGTCAAAAGTTCTCCTAAGCAGTTAATTATTATTATTTTTGCTCGCAACTTTAATTTTTAGTGTTTTACAGAGGAGGATTACCTGGTTAAGATTATCGCTATGGCAAACCCTCCTTTCTATCTGACTCTAAGAGGTGGTTTTTATGTTGGAAGGAGATACAGTTCCCTTAAATTTGAGTCCTGATGAAGGTGGTTGTATTATAAAGTGTACCACCGAAACGCGTCGACGCCAACAAGACTTTGAATCCAACCACAGGAATTGTTGGGAAGGAATAAAATTATAACACCTACCAGAATTCAAACTGGATGCTAAGTGTTGGATCAATACGCACAACAGTCAGTGTGCAACTGTGTAGATAGGGTCTCCTTTGTTTATTGTATCATTGTAGTTTTATGTGATCTTTTTTGATTTTCTTGATTTATTGATTGTGACATTTTTTCGCCGTATTTTAACCTTGACTGTATTTTATTTTGTGATTAAAAATAGTATGCGATATATGAATTTTATATATTTGAGTGTATAAGGGCAAAGGCCCCTTTGTGTGCTATTTAAAATTTGTTGCCAGAAGGTTTTTAAGCTCTTATGGTTTAGAATAAATAATCTTTGAGCTTTATTTGTGGCTTGGTGGTATATTATTTGGTATATAAATATTTTCTTTCTAGTAGATTAACTATTCCTCCACAATCGGTGTGAATGATAGATGAATGTATTGTACTTCTTAACTTTCATTGAATACTAAGGGGAAATTTGTTTTCTCAACTGTTCAGTAGTGCCCTGTACCCGTTGGCAGTAGGGCCACCTCTCTAGTTTCTTACACTAATTAAAGTGGGCACCTTGCACCAGTCCAAACGACCCTTATGATGTATGAGGTCAAAGATAACCTTTAGAAAGCTTTCCTAGTGGTAGCTGTGGAGAGCAGCCTTCAGGCTTAATCTTGAAGGAATGTAAAGCAGCTTGTTTTACCAGAATATCACCTCCTGAATGACTAAATGAAGGGAAACCACACAGTAGTTATATAAAAAATATGTATTTATTAATATAACACTCTCTAAATCATGTTTGATCCACCCACTCCTCACTAGGTTTACTACTGCACATTTGAGGAAAGTTGTGACGGACAGTTATGCAGCAGTAAATGCCACGTATTCTTTATTGGACACTTGAGGGGCATATATTTTTTGACATAAATTTGGCTTTGTGAATTGGGCCTATATTGTAAATAAATTATGGGATGGAGGAGCGCGATGTAATTATTAATGCAGTCTTTTCTGGGTTTTTTGGGATAGTGGAGTTTGTCGTTGGACAGCAGGGAAAAATAACACAAGTACCCTACTGGTATTATTATTATTCATATTAAAGAGCTCGACTGGGAGATCAAAATATCCCTGGAAAATATTTACATCCCAGCCTGTTAGTGCACTGAGCAAGTGCAGTAAGAGAGTTCACCATTACCCCCAGGTCCCTCCTGTCCTCGTCCCATTCATGACAAAGTGGAGATAATCATCTCCCAACAGAATAAAAGAACATAGGAATGCTGGGACCCTAACCCCAGCCCCTCCCACTGGGAGTACATAAGCAGTACCGACCCAGCATTCGCCTGTTCTTTTTTTCTGTC
Organism: Calotriton arnoldi; assembly: GCA_963921515.1. Lineage (NCBI taxonomy): Eukaryota > Metazoa > Chordata > Amphibia > Caudata > Salamandridae > Calotriton > Calotriton arnoldi. The sequence continues at coordinate 335,053 of CAWUFW010008409.1, forward strand.
TGTCGACAGGATTGGGACGTGGTGCTGGCGGAAACAGCGTTTACAACGCTGCTGTTACCACGCAGGTAGGTAACAACGCGGTCGTTACAGCGACCGCGTTGTTACCACGCGTGGCTTTACATCGCAAATCGTTTCTACGACTTGCGCTAGGTGGCGTGCAACACCAGGGAATGTGTCGGATTTTAAGTCCAACACATTCCCTGCTGTTGCGCTAACTGGAGTAGGAATAGTCATTTATACTATTCCTAAGTCCAGCGCGCCATCTAGCGCAAGTCGTAGAAATGACTTGCGATGTAAAGCCACGCGTGGTAACAACGCGGTCGTTGTAACGACCGCGTTGTAACCTACTGCGTGGTATTTGCTCACGTAGTAACGTCATACATTCGGTGCTGGTGCTGCTCCTGCTGGGCTGGAGTGGCTTTTTTTCATTCACCTCCCCGTCGGGCTGCCTGGCTGTTCGGTGCGGGGGGTCTGCTGGTTTGCCTCCCAGCCTGCCGGGCTTGCTGGGAGGCTTGGTTGTTCCTGGCCGGCTCTTGCACGACGAATGGCCCTTAGCAACTGGTGCGCAGGCCCCCCGGTTTCTTCCGGGTTGCTGGGCGCGTCTTCCTAGGACCTGGCCGGGTGGAAGAAGTGCCATGTTTGCCGGTTCCCTCGCCTTCCCTGCCCTGGCGTGGGTCCAGGTTCGCCTTGGGCTGGCTGAGGGGGGAGGAGGGGGGCCTTGTTCCTGTCTCCTGTCCCCCCCGAGTGAGTACCGCGTAGCGGTGTCTGTTTCTTCGTTTGCGCTGCTGAATTCACTGTGGGTAGGCGGCATGGAATGTGGCGGCTGTTATTCCCTTACTACTGTAAGTACTGACTGCGGCACAGGGAGGAGAGCCTCTCAGTGGCTACGGCCTCAAGCTTAGAGCTATGTTATTCTTGTATTCTTGTGGCAGTTCTGAGCGCATGTCTACTGCTCACTTTGTGGATGTTTTTTTCTTCAGTTAGGATTTCCTGGATCCTCGCTCTCCCAGCCTTCGGCCGTTGTCCTGGAGGCATGTGTTCTGTTCTGGTCTCAAGGATGGGCTAGGCAGGATTTATCGGGCTGGACTAGGAGTTGTTGCAGCTTGCTCCTCTGCCTTTGGTTCCTGCCATCCCTCGTGGCATGTTCCGTTCTCTGGCCTGTACGGGTGGCGTTTAGGTGCCTGTTTGGCTGTGTCCGGTTCTGGTTGGCTGTACTTCTGGGTGAGGGACTTGTGGTCTCTTTCTGCCCAGCCATGGTTTCTGTATGTTTGGGTGGGCAGTGCTGGAATGGAGCAAATGGGGCATATCAGGAGCCTGTAGTATGCCTCCACTCTGCCTGCTTGGAGCTTCGTTCTTTTCTCTCTGTCCCCCTGCTGGAAGGTGGTCTCAGTGTTATAGAAGGGTGCTGTGTTCTGCAGTTCGCTGGAAGAGAGACCGCACTTTGATGTTAAAGGCATGAGGGGCATGTGGGTATGCTTCCATACTGCCAGCCTTGTGATGGCTGAGACACCAGTGTTGCTCTTGAGTTCGGGCTTGGCTTCCACTCTCTGTCCTGTGGTTCTGCTGTGTACTGTGTCCGGTGCTCCTGTTTGCGCTCTCTGTGGCACTTCCTGAAGACTGCTTCTTTTCCAGCATGCTGCCCTCCTCATGCCAGGCTGCTGATGTCGTGCTTTCATAGCGGTGCCCCGCTGCTGCCCTTGCCCCCTATTCTGTAGGAGGCTGCAGGTTTCTTTTTTCCAGCTCTGGGGGGGGCTTCTCCCCTTCTATGCTGCAATACCCTGTGCGATTGCTTCTTGAGCTGTGACGGGTGCTGGCTGCTTTGCGTGTTGCCTTGTTTGGTGCTCCTGAGGATTGCTGGTATTCGTGAGTGCATGCGAGCTGGCCTGTTGCCATTCCCATCTGAACGCATCTGTGTTCTCCTGCTCTCCATGATGGAGCTGGGTCGGGCCTGGTTGCTGTGTGTCTGTACGCCCGCCTGTGTGTTCCGATGGTGTGGGCTTACAGGTGTTGTGGCTTTGTGCCTGCTCTGCTTGGGGTTCTCTGCTGTGCCTCTCTGTTTTCCCACAGTCTGGGTCTCTACTCCCTGTTTAGCTGTCCGCCTGGGTGCCTGGTGCTGTGGCATTTGTTGGCGCGCTCCTGGCCTTGTCTGCTGTCCGTGGTTTTGCCTAGTCGAGCTTGTTTTGGGCATGGGGTGCCTGGTGCTGTGGCCTTGGAGTCCCTCCTTGGGTGTTCCCCTGGGTCTGCCCTGTGTTGCTGGGTGGTTCTTTCCAGGTGTGGGGCTGCAGCTGTTCACCCTGTCTGCTCCTGCTCTCCTCTGCTTTCGGGCATTGCACAGGTTTGGGCCTGGTTGGTTCCTGGGGGGTGGAGGGGGTTCCACATTTTCTGGGTGCTCCTCCTTCCTTGGCCTTCTTTGGGGCTGGCTGCTTGGCTGCCCTGTTTGCCCGTGCCTGGGTGGGGGCTCGCCTAGGTGTTCCTGGTGATGGGTGCTTCGGCTGCCTTATCCTGTTGCTATGGGGCACGGTCATCCGGCTGTTGGGGTCCCTGTCCCCTTCTTTGCCTGGTTTTGGTTCCTCCTGCTCTGCTGTGGGTTTTCTTCTTTCCTAGCCCATGTGTGGTTGACGGCCCGGGGGCATTTTTCTCTGGTTGCCCTGGTGGATCGTTTTGCTGGTGGTTCTGCTTGGCCTCTGGCTGTGCCTCCTTGGTGCTGCCTGTTCTCTTCTAACTGTGTCTCCTGTTGGGCTGTTGCCTTGTTTGGGTTTCAGGCCTGTGTGGTCTGGTGGTTCTGTGCCGGGGGTCTATGCTGCCCTCCCTGGCCTTTGCCTGGGCTCTGCTTTGGGCCTTCCCCAGGTGTGGGTTGGGCTGCCTGGGCCTTCTGTACGGGCGGGTTGCTTGGCTTCGGTCCTGGCTTTCTGGCTGCTTGGCCCTCTCTTGCCTTTGTTCTGCCCTAGGGGTTTTTCCCCGGTTCCCGCCCTCCCTTGGTGTGTGCTGGGCCTGGGCTGTTTGTGTGCCTGTGCGGTCTGCTTGGCTTCCGCCCTGGCGTCTGTTGCCTCTGTGGCTTGTTTGGTTTTGGGGATGCTTTCCCTCTTCCCAGCGGTTGGGGATTCGGGATTGTTGCTGTTGGCCCTGTCCCACCCCTTTCGGGCCTATGTGGGTTCCGTGTTGTTGTTCCCCGGTCTTTGCTGGTCTGTCTGTTGTGTTTGGCAGCCTGCCTGGTCTCTTTAGGGGCCTCTCTGGCTCGAGGCCGCTTGGTCGGCTGGTGGTTCGGTTGGGGTTTCCCGCGGCGGTCCCCCCTGTTGTGCGATGGGGGTGTTCTGCGGGGGCTCTATAGTTGGGGCAGGGTCAGTGTCCTTGGGGGTTCGCCTCGCCTCCCCCTGCTGCTCTGGCAGTCCGTGTCCGGTCCTGGTTAGGTTTTGGGCCTTGTTCTGTGGGGGGTGTTTGCCCTCCTGCGGTTCTGGTCCCTGGCCCCTCCCCTGTCTTTTCAGATTCGGTTGGGGTCTGGCTGTTTGGTCCTCCTGGTTGGTCTTTCCATCTTTCGGAGGCTGGTTTTCCTTTGAGTGCTTCGCTGCTCCCTTCTGGCTCTTGGGGCCTGGTGGGGCAGCGTAACGGGGGCTGTGTTCCTGCTTCCCCGGTGTTCTTGAATGGGCCTTGCCCTTTGCCCCTTGCCCTGTCCCTGGGCTCCTGCGGCACCTCCCCAGCTGGGTGCTTGGGGGTTGTCGTGTGTCGGCTCTGTTTTGGGCTGGGTTGTTCAGGTTGTGGGGGGGTGCTGGTGCCTGGCCACTGTTCCCCTCCTTCCTGGTTTGGTCTGGGTGGTCCTGCCCTTGGTTGGTTCTTTGGGTTTGTGCCTTTGCCCTGGTGGCTGGCACTCTCCTCTTTTCCGTTTTGGTTGCTATCCGGTGAGTCTGCCCGGTGGTGTTGGCCTCTGGTGGGCCCCTTTTCGACCGTTGTGCCCGGTTAGTTTCGGGGGCTGTGGGGCCTTCCGTTCTTCCCCTCGTCGTTTGGACTTTGTGTGTCCGTTTGGCTGTGGGGGCTTCCCTTTTGTCATTCAGGGTGTTGGTTGCTTTGGCCCCTGTTTTCCTTCTGGGGCTTTGCCTATGGGGTCTCTTTGGGGTGCCTCCTGTTCGGCTTCCCTTTCTTGGGCCTGGTCGCCGTTGTGGCGTGCTCCCTTCTGCTGGGCGGTTTGGGGTTCCTTTTTTCCTGGGTGCTCTGTTTCTCGTTTCATTGGTTGGCTGCTTCCTTGCTGTCGCTGTCGCCTTCTGTTTCCTTGGTCCCGGTTTCCGGTCCTTGGTTGTGTCCCGGTTGGCCTGTTTCTGGCTTGCTGCCCAGTTTGGCCGCTGGAGGTCTTCTTCCTTGTGTGGCCTCCTCGCTGTTCTTGGTTGTTGGTGGCCTCTGTTAGTTTTTGTTTGGCGTGTTCTCCCTCTTCCTTTTTCAGGGGGGGCTCCTGGGGTGTGCTGGATGCCCTCTCTGGGTTGTCCTCCTTTTCGCCTTGGTCGTTTCCCGTTGGGTTTTGGGGGGTGCAGCCCTGCTTTGGTGGGGTGCTTTCCTGTCTGGGTGCTCTGCCTCTTGTTTCCTGCGGCTCTCCCTTTTGCTTCCCTTGGGTTGCTGCCTTTGGTGTGATTCCCTGGGTGTGCTTGGGGGTTTTGGAAGGCCTGTTTTCTGCTTTGGTATTCTCCACTTTGTCATGAATGGGACCAGGACAGGAGGGACCTGGGGGTAATGCTCTATTACTTACGGTAGTCTTCATTACTCCGGGTCCCGTTGTCCTCGTCCAATTCATTAGCCGGGTCTGGTGGCTCAGTGGACTAATGCATCCACTGCAGGGTCCTGTGTTCGACCTCATGGTCAAAGGTTTGAATCCTGGCGGGTCCACTCAGCCTTTCATCCATTTGAGGTCGATAAAATGAGTACCATTAAGTTGGGTAACAATAAACATCTGTTATTCAGCGCCAAGATGCCCCGTTGCTGGGGTGAACGTGCGCTTTACAAATACGTATGTTATGTTATGTTACGCCCCGCCCTCCCCCCCGGACGGCCGGCCTTCCTGTTGGGGACTTGGTAGTTCAGGCGGAATGCTAGGTAGGTACTGTACTGCTTATGTACTCCCGTTGGGAGGGGCTGGGGTTAGGGTCCCAGCATTCCTATGTTCTTTTTTTCTGTCGGGAGATAAATATCTCCACTTTGTCATGAATGGGACGAGGACAATGGGACCCAGAGTAATGAAGATTACCAGTAAGTAATGTAGCATTCTTGAGAAAAAATAGAAAAACAAATTTGGGGCTTAATGATTCATTGGATAGCACAATTTTCCAAAATTATTTATTAAAGTAAAAGCCATTTGGCCAATGAAAAAAACGTCATCCACGGGTTTCAGACTTATCATGGGGGTAGGACCCCTTTTTCAACTCTCCCTTCCAGCCTGCTTGCCATCGCTTTGTTAGCTCAGAAATGTGAGAGCCAACCCCCCCTAAATCTCCCTGACTAGGACACACCACTGGGAGGAAGGCGATGAGGCTTGGGTATGGGAGAGGAGGTAATGCGAATCAAACAGTGGAATCAGTTAGAGTGAAAGAAGTAGGCCAGACAAGGAGAGTATTCAGAAAGGCGGGTAGATGTTCAGGGTAATGAAGAGTGAGAAAGGAGTTCAGGAGCAGGGACGAGCAATATGGGTCTAGGAAGGCCGAGTAGAGGGAACGGATAAAGTATGAAGAGGGCAAACTGTAAGAAAGAGCAATTAAAAAGAATATTGGAGGTATTCATTTTGAGGACTCAACCTGGAGGTAAGATAAAGAGAGTGATATCAGCTGGAAAAAAGAATGATAACCATTAGAAAATGATAAAGGATAATGTGGCAGGACCACTCAATAAAGCTGCAATCACACATTGTAACTCACATGTGGATCAGGATTGAAGGCCTCATTGTATGTGTGTGTGTGTGTTTATGCGTGTGTGTGTGTCTGTGAGAGAGTGAGAGAGAGAGAGAGGGGGGAGGGGTAAGAAGCATGTGGGAGCATGCAAGCATGGTGTGTATGGTGTAACATCTACCCACAACAGAAGCAACCTTTATGGCCATTTTTTCAATATTTGTAGCACTTGATGCTTTTGAGCTCAAAGTTTAGACAATAGTGAGACCACAAAAAGAAGATATCTAACTACACTGAGCTCTGATTGGCTTTAACTTCCAGCCTTGTCCCGCTGACGGATTTTGACTTCTGAAAATGACCAGGACTAACTGCCAGCCTTTACCTGCCACTCCCTCCATTACAAAACATGCCTGGGGACCAGTGTACCACACAATATGGAATAACATTGAATTTTAGGTTTCCTATTGGTGTCTATGGAATTTCTTTTGTTTCTTTAGTCCTCATCACCAATATTTGTTTTGGTGCTGTTTAGTTATTACATTTTATTCTATTTTTTCAAATTGTTTTGGAAACAAACTGATCTATTGCTTGCACTCAAATTAGTTTTTTGGTACTTCTGTTACTACATGCATTTCTTTGATGGAAGCCAGTACACTAGTGCCAAGCTACCAAGAGTAAGCACAAGTTTCCTCACAAAACCATCTTTTCGTTCCTAACATTAGATTGTTTAACTGTTTGGGAGCTCAGCAGCAGCTCACACCAAGACCGAGACCTTTTCTTCCCCTTATTACTAACCAACTTTCCTTCAGTGTGTTATTAAACACACTGACATTTGGCACACAGAACAGGTAGGAAAATATGGTGGGACCTCAGCGGACGGCTGGCTGGATGGAAGGCTGTGGTTTGGTAAGTCAGGCCCTGGGCTCACTTTGGGGAACAGCAGCAGTAAATGGTTGTGTGGCTGCCTGTAGCAGTCATAGATGTATGGCTCCTGCAAATTTCACGTGTAGTGTGGCCAGCTGTGTGGAACGTTTGTCAGGAGGTGTAATGCTGGTGGGTGCTTACTTTAATGACAGATGTATTGGGTCATACTGATTTATTAGTGCTTTTCCTTGGTACTGTGCCAACTGCAAATTTTGCCGAAATATCAGTAAAGTTTTCTGAGATGGTCTTACTCTTGCATAGTGACACGTTTGTGAAAGATAGGGACATGTAGCTGGTGGTGGTAGTTGGCACCGGTAAAAGAACCCCTTACTTCATGTATCCTTTGCACATATTAGGTAAATCTTAGGTACGATGCTAAGCGGTCAGCACACTGTGGATGAGATAGCGCTCACTGTGTGTTTCTAAGATCAGTGTATGTGACAGGGAAAGCTTGCTTGCCAATTAGTGTGGTACTGCAATGAGTATCATGTGGTCTGCTACTCTCTCCTTGAATACATTTACTATATGGTAAGAAACCACTGATCTTTGATTAAGGATTTTGTGCCTTAGTGTGAGGAGGCAGGCCCTAATTCTTGCAAATAAATGTGTCCTGTCTGTCTATTATACAGAAATTTTGCTTGAATTAAATCACTGTATAAAATATGGAATCTTGATTACTCACTCTATTTACCGCAGTTAGTAGCTGACCTAAGGACTCTGCTTATATAAAAAGGGAAGTCACTTGCATAACTATTTCTTAATGTGTGTAATGTTTATTTAGCAAAGCACTGGTTGCTGAAACACTGCATTGCCTCATGTCCGCACTGAGGAGGAAGCATCCCCTATTTCTACACCGACAGCAGACCACATTTCTTTACTGATTGCGACGGGAACTTGAACAAAATAATATTTACCATTACAGGACGTAAACACACGTTACTGAGCATTTCACAGCAATGGTCGTTGTGACTTCTTTTATATCATACATCCATTTTTGGCATTTCTTTCATAGCTGAAGTAAATTGGTCAGCGGGGGACACCATATTAAAAATATTATGCTGTATTCATAAGCCTTAGGAGCCCCCCGTTCCATATTAGCCAATAATTGGTAATGTTCGCCAGGGGGGAAGGGAATATTCCACAATGTGAAAGGGTGCTGGTGGGCCGCCATGCTCTGAGTGCCTCTTGAATGCCTACAGGTAAGTAAATGCAATGCCTTCTTGGAAAGCGTCCAAAACGGCTGTATCCTTTTAGGAGCTGAAGTTACTGCAATAAAAAGAAGAAAAAAATAGTCTCTCTCTCCCCACCCTTTACCTGATCCTAAATTGACCAACTAAGCACTCACGCCCTGGTTCACACCCAATAGCTTTACTTCTGATTCCACATTGAAATTCCTCCTGCGGAAATTGAGGAATGTGGGAAATCATGCAGGATAGGGGCCAATAATTCTGTAACCCACGTGTTAGTCCCCAGTCTGAACTTCAAAACTTGTTATTGTACTATTGCATGTGCAGGAATACCAATGCAAAAAGAACAATTGATGGACAGAATGCAGAACAATGTCATACATTCACCCCAGTACAGAGATTTGGGCCTAAATCCATCACTTTTTTGCTCCCCATGCCATTCCAGTTTGGACCCAGCTATATGCAAATCAGTCTTGACCCTGCGCCCAATGGGAACAGTCCAGCCCGAACTGCCAGGCCAGGTCCTCCCTCTTTGTTTTCTCGCCCTATGTGCAAGAATACCAGCCAGAATGATAATTCAAGCCTGCTTCTCCAGTTCTATCAGTGACATGATGGATAGTACAGCCCCACTGCTGACTCCCACCTATCACCCACTCCTCTCCTTGGGCTGAGTGCTCTCTAATGGGGTCAAAGACAGGCTGTGCTAGGATGGGTTTGCCCTCCCTACTCACTCACATAAGCAGACACATCCCTGAGTTAATCACAAACAGTATTGATGACATCCCCTTCAATTTTGCACAAAGAAACCAAAAAGGAAACATTGTATCTTATGTGCTCAATGAGATAAGCAAAACAGAGCTAGTTTAAAAATACAAAATACATTAACGACACAATAGATTTTATCTTATTTTCAAAATCAATTTTTTATGATTGCCCCACTTGTAAAAGGCGTTCCAAAATTTGAACATTTAAAAGAAATGTTTGTGAAAAGCCAGCTTGGTTTCATTAGACATAGGGACTTTACAAATAATGTGGGTGTTAAACAGTCTGAGGCAGTTCCGATTGCGATTGCTAAGGTCCCAAAGCACTGTGAGGGCACTGCTGAAGGAAGTTCACACTGATGTGTAGATGCAATGAAAAGCATGACCACAACCTTACCCCAAAAACCAATGATAACTGTTGAATGCCAAATCCCTGCTGAACGGGGTGAAGAAAACTGTAGCACATTTTAGGTACAAAAGATGTAGGTGAGTTTAAGTTGATTGGTTGTTTTTCAGTTGGTTGAAACAGTTTATTGTTCAGCTCAAGCATCTTTACAATATAAGCTTATACAAATATATTAACAGCGTAAAGTTAATCTATATTAAAAATAAAGCCAAATAAATGTTAAAGGGTTCTGTTGCATCAACATCACAAACAAAGTGTTTGCCCAGCAAAGTGGCCCTGGAATAGACGTAAGAAGCCATCTGGAGGGAAACATTTCCCCTGAGGGCTGTAAGTGGCATCTGTGTTTTAATGTTGACAAAAGCCTTTTACCTGTAAGTAGGCTGTTGGAAATTAGGCTACTGGTTGAGAGAGGTGAAACCCTACTTAAGTAGCAACCACAATTTCTGTCAGGGTGAAGAAACAAGCAAAACTGCGTCATCATTGAGGATGCTGTTGACGGGGGGCTTGTGATACAAAGTACTGTGTTGGAGTTGCGTTGCGCACCAGCAGTTCCAAAGAAGCTGCGTGCCTACGATGTGGAGTCCTGCATTGTCATCGAGGATGCCGTCGATGCAGGGCTTGCGATGTAAAGGCCTGTCTCAAGGATGCGCCATGCAGCGGTGGTTCTGAGGAGACTGTGGGTTGTGATGTTTGGCAACGGGGTGCATCGTGCTGCGGCTGTTCCAATGTGGCTAAGAAGAGATGTGTCTCGCTGTGCCTGTTCTGCTCACAGGACCACACCAGTGCTGGCAGAGCACTTTTAGACCCACTTCCAAGGCTCCAGGACTGGGGTGGCACCACTTGGTGGGTAGGACTTATAGCAGACAGAGTCCAGGTGCTGGGTTCAAGGTGGTTGGAGCCTTTTCTGTCCCTGAAGCTCTGATCAGAAAGCCAGCCAAATAGCCCTTGGAGCCATTCTGGTGGTCTTGGGTTTCAGAGGCAGGTCCAGTCCTTTCACTCAGGCAGCAGGGAAGCAGGCAGCAGAGCAGCAGGACAACAGAGTAGCAGTCCTTCTTGCAGGGCAGCACAGCAGTCCTTCTGAGTCTTCCACAGGGCCAGAGGTGTGCTGAAGAGTTGAGTCTGAGGATCCACTATTTATATCTGGTGCCAGCTTTGAAGTAGGAGAAGGTTCTGGAGGTTTCCACCGCCAGTGGTGTTTGGAATGTTCTGCCTCCCTGTTCTGCCTCCCTGCCCTGGCCCCAGCTTGTCTGGGATCACAAAAGACTAGTGTCAAACCCTTTGTAAGTGTGCCAAGGTAGAGCCAGGTAGACACCAAGCTCTATATTCCTACCTGCTCCCAATTTAAAGTTATCACTTATTAAATGTATTAAGTTAGCCCAATGTTATCCTATGGGAGAGGTAGGCCTTGCAGTAGTGAAAAACAATTTAAGAGTTTTTCTCTACCAGGACATGTAAAAGTTAAAAGTACATGTCCAACTTTTAACTACACTGAACCCGCTCTATTGTCTGTTTAAGGCCTACCCTAGAAGTAACTTATGTATCAAAAAGGAAGGTTTAGGCCTGGCAAAAGGTTTATATTTTCAGGTCGAAATGGCATTTTAAATTGCACACACAGGTTACAATGGCAGGCCTCAGATATGTTTAAAAATGCTACTTGAGTGGGTGGCACAATAAGTGCTGCTGTCCCACTAGTTGCATTTAATTCATAGGCCCTGGGTACATTGAGTACCACTTTACACAGACTTACAAGTAAATTAAATGTGCTAATTGGATGTAAGCCAGTCCTACCATATTCAAGGGAGAGGACACAAGCATTTTAGCACTGATTAGAAGTGATAAAGTGCATAGAGTCCTAAGTCCAACAAAAACAAGATCAGCAAAACTGGAGGAGTAAGGCAAAAAGTTTGGGGGAAGGCCACCCAAAAGCTAACAGACATAACACAGGTCTTATGATCCTGAGATATCTATGTAGGATATGAGCACACACACAAACATGGAGAACTAAACACATCATTGACTCTACATGCACAATTAACAAGAAGCTTTGGCAAAGTCATCAACCTGGTTTTAGCAAGCTATTGTTACTTTTTTTTTTATTACAAGCATATACTATAAAAATTTAAATCAGAAAACACAACACTGCCTCAATGTGGCAGCCCTATGCACGCAATAAAATTAAAACAATTTGTATATAATATTAATAGAAATTTACAAGTGTTTCTCCGCAGGCAAGTGTGCTTGGAACAGGTCTGGAAACTCTTTTTAGTTTTAATGGGCAGCACAGGAAAATAGTAATCTTATTGATGCAAGTAAAAAGCCCCTACGAAGATGTTGGGAAAAAAATAAAATAATGAATGGCAGGCAAATGCATTTCTTTTTAGGCAGGTTTGCGTATGTGATTGGGCAAATGCTGTCACTCATAGTGTAAGAGAAACAGTGGCTGAAGTGAACAGACCCATTTTCTTATTCTGTTTACTGTGGTGAGTTGAAGCAAAAAGTGAATAACAGTTCAACATACCAGTGGATGAAGATGGCTGATCCACAGCCTCTCTATATATATATTTATATGTGCATTCTTATCATTTTTTATTTTTTTTGGAAGCTTGGCAACTGCATACACGCAGCAAGAATCTGGGCATGTCAAGAAGGCAGAGAGTGGAAGAGCCTCAGCTGCAGACACTTGCCACATGCCTTATGCCAGGTAGATAATCCAAGCGTCACCTCTGTCAATGGAGTGACAAGAGAGCTGTGAAATTCGGCAGCAATCCTGGGGCCCATCTGGTCTTTCATAGTGAGTACGGACAAGTCTGTCCCTGAGGAAGGGAGATCTACCTTCTAGGTGTGCAAGCAAGTATGTATTTAACCTCTGATCAGCCTTGCGTGCTGAAAGGAGCACACAATCGGAATTGGCTATGCAGGATGGTGGCAGAGAAAAGAGAACAAATAATAAAGGACTTGCAGGCAAAACCGTTCCCATAGGAACAAGAAGGGAGAAGCACTGGAAAGCCCACCATCTCTCCCCCAGTGTTGTCATCCAGTCCTGAAGAGGCAAATGCTGATGTTCCATTATGAAATGGTTCATGGAAGATTTCAGGGGTCTAAGAGAGGACTTCTCCATTCTGAGATCTAAGATAAAGCAAGAGATCCAGGGCAATAAGAATAATGACAATTCTCTGGGGAAAGAGGGTTGTCATTTGAAGAAACAGGAGACAATAGAGTCAAGGAGCAGGGATTCCTTCAAGAAGAGATTATCAAGCTACAAGAACGAAACCTCAACCTCTAAGGGCAGATGAGGATTTGAAAAACTGCCCCAAGCCAAATAACATCAAGATTAGTGGCGTTTCCCATGGCACTGAGAGTGAAGGCATTGAGGACTACGTACATACACTTTTCAGAGCAGTTCTGGATTCCGTTAACTCTAAACACACAGAGATGAAGAAAATGTAATCCCCTCTCTATTGAGGAACATACTGCTCAATATTCTGACAAGAGTCCACCATTTTCAAATCAAGAGGAAAATCATGAACAGGGTGAAAGAAAAGGTAGGTTACTACTGGTCACATTTATTAAAAAATCAAGCAGCGAAGTGCAGCAAGCCACCTTGCTGTGCTGCATGATAGTGAAAGGGCAGGAATGTGCCATATTTAACATTATATGGTGCATTCCTTTCTTTTTCCTGTGCTGGAGCCCAATGTGCTGCCTAGCACCAATGCAGGCACCATGGCACCATGGTGAAAGGGAGCCTGCATTGTAAGCGGAATTGTTTTTGAGCGGGAAGGGACACATTTCTGCACAAAAGCAATCCCCTGACTCATTTTCCTCTTTCTGTGATGCTGCCGAATGCAGCACATGGAGAAAGAGGAAAAAACGAGGAGAAATAAAGATATCTCTCCTCGTTACTCCTCACCTGGGGATGCGTAGCATTTTGATGCATTCCCAGGTCTACCAGTAATGGTAAATCTGGTAATGTGCCAAAATCCATTGGCAGATGCATGGATACACCCATGCTCCACCCATGGAGCACCTCGCCGGTGCCCATCTTTGCAGTTTTTTGCTTTGCCTTGTGGGGGAGCAGGACCAGATCCCCCACCTTCCTCGCGGCTTCCACGCCGCAGAGAACGTCGCCAGCACGCCAGGTGGCGCACATAAGCAGTTTGGGGCCCCCGCAGTGCGGGAAGCTTGCGGACGCACCCGGGCTGCGCCAGGAAGAGGCTGGGCTGGACCAGGTCCCTTGGTTCTTTGTTTCGACGGCCTTCGGCCTGACCTATGACGCCTCAACACCACTTAATACAGCTCAAAGTACCCACAGATATTTTGCTGAACGAGGCCAAGGTCATCAATCACTAATCATCCTCAAGTGAGTACCTGTTTGTCACTGTGACATTGATGCTGCTGTTTTCTTTTACCATCTGTTTTATCCTCTGGAACTGAGAGGTGCTTTAGGCTAATTAAGATAACTAAGGACAATATGGGGAAGAGGAAAGCAGGATTTGTGAGCTCATCCCAGGCCCCCAAACATGGTACCATAATTACACAAGAAATAGGCAGAGTGGGGAGGCGCCTCTCTTTGGATATAGGTTGAGCATTTCTTCCCACGCCGGAGGAGCTCTTGTGCTCAGTAACTGATATCCCCCAGGAAAAATCATCAAATGGAGTTATGGGTCAACCTCAGGAAGGCATTGTGACTTCTGGCCCCAGCCAGAGTAAAGCTACCCCAGGGCACAATACGCACGATAGGGGCGTTAATGTTGTTTCTCAAAACGTAGACTTGAATGACCCCCCGGCACCCAAGAAGTTGCAGAGAACAACCAATAAAGCAGAGACTGTGAAGTCTGGGTGATTGTGGTCAATGCTGACACGAAGGGCACTGAAGAATTCTGGAGCCTCTTAAAGCAAAATATAGCGAAAGTTCTGTCTGGTTTGTTATCTGCATTTTGTAGTGACATCACTAAAGTTTTGACCGAATCTAATATCACACTTGGTGGTATCGAAAAAGTAATGGTTTCCCTTAACCAGGCCTTCCAGACATCTGCCCCGAAATTTCTAGCAGCACCATCCACATTGGCCCCCCCCAGGAGCTCCCTTCGCCATCCAGTCCCCCATAGTGCCAGGTAACGCCTCAGGGTCTTTGGTACAGCGCTTTGTTCCTCCAGCTCACCCATTATCTATTCCTCAAGGTAGCCTTGTTCGGAATCACTGTTGCCCTCCCCCACAGCAATATACAGACTTTGCAGACAGTGCATCCGCCCAAAACAGCAATGATTTGCCAGCATTAGATCTCCCCCCAGCTTGCTGCCCCTATACAGTGGTTCTGGCAGGGGTTCCAGCCCCCAGTACCCTGAGGGATGAGTCTACCACCCAATTAATTAATAAGGCGACTCATTGGTTGAGTAAACACGCTAGGTTTAATATGGCAGACTATGGGCATATTTTGATGGCACAGCGGGTTTCCTGGATTGGACGCTCTAGGAAAATATTTGATGGTGACTGTGTGGTAATCACGTTTAGAATCCCGGAATTAGCCCGTAAGATTCTATATCACACTTCTCACCCATCGTTTTTCAACTCAGGTATAAAGCCATTGCCCCTGGGTTTCTTTTGTATGGCCACCTATTAGCCCTAAACCCTCTCGCAATCATACAAACCTGGAAGTGGGAGTTCCCCCTTTAGGGGGAGTATCGATGTCACTCAACCATTTTGCTCCTCTGAGAGAACTCAATAAGATAGACTGACAGCAAGAGTGCGTGTGTAGGGGCGATGACTGCGAAATGCCCCCTGAGATTGGCGAGGGAAAAACAGATGGAAATATTGACCCCCACCCTAGTTTTAGGCATCAAAGTAGTAGTGGGACTGACAACCTGGGGGGCCTCTCTGCCTCACCGTATGCACAGACACGGGTCAGTGGGGCCAATCTGAATATTATTTCTTGGAATGTGGCAGGACTTACTGCAAAATTCGCAGATGAACAATGGCTCGGTTTTATTAGGCATTTTCATATAATTTGTTTACAGGAAACATGGGGGCCTGAAAATACTTTCTTTCTTGAGGGATATAAAACATTTTTTCGTCCGGCAGAGGGCTCCAGTTCTGGACGAGCAATATTTGTAGATTTAAAGATTCAGGGCAATATGAAGCCCTTGGCATGGGATTCTCTAGTCGTCCAAGGGCTTACATTAACAAGCAAATCATATAGATTTGCTCTAATCAATTTTTATAATGCAAAACGGCAACATCATGGGCCGTCAAGCGTTACAGAGTTAACAGGGTGTCTTGAGCAGCTACAAGGGGAAGGTTTGACGCAGGCTCAACTAATCCTAGTGGGAGATTTAAATTGTCATCTATGTTCTAACCTAGCAGTGAACCACGAAGATCAATCAACCTGCACTATTAGTGAGCGCCTGCACATGGAACATACCATGGAACGACGGAAGTTGGAGGCCCTCCTTAATATTAATGGTTTATCACACACATTGGATTTGCAGGTTGTTCCCCTGAGTTCTTCTTTCCCCCCGACCTATAAAGGCGGGGGTTGTTCAACAACCATTGATTTTATTTTTCTGTCATCCTCCTTGAGGAGGGTTATATCGTCTTTTAACACCCATCATAGCCCATTCAGTGACCACAACCCTCTGACTCTGGAGCTTGGAGTCTCTGGGCGACAACCTGTATTAGGCAGAACAAGTGGACGTTACTGATTTTAATGGATCCTTGTTTAATAACAGCCAGCAGGAGATCTTGACCTGTTTAGATCCGCAAGCTTCGGGGGAAGAAACCATTCAGGCATTCATTTTCATTGCAAATTCAATTAACCCTCTGCTAACAGTCCCGGTAGCCTTTTCCCGTGTGGCAGCCCCAAGATGGTTTGACAGCGAGTGCTTCCGGGCCCTTAGAGATCTGAAGATGATTTTGAGGCAGATTCCGCGTGACAGAGCCCGGGTGGCGGCCTGCCGTAGTACCTACAAGCAGGTAGTCAAGGGGCGTAAGCGCCAACTGCAAACATTAGCTTAGGGAGAATTAGCAGAGGCATGTAAACATAGGGACAGCACCAGTTTCTGGAGGGTCATCAATAACCCTTGTTTTTCAGACCCGGATAAACCAGTGTTATGTCATTATATCCCCCCAGATATATGGAAGGAGCACTTTGAGGCAGTTTACAATCATGGCCCTAGTGAGTTAAACCCACAGAACCCAATTCCCTCCATAGGTCGGACCACATCAATTTTACCTTGGCAGAAGTTAGAATGGGTATTGAAGGATTATCCCAGAATAAGGCCCCAGGGCCCGGCGGGATTCCTATCGATCTCTTTTGTCATAACTTGGAGATATGAGATCCACTTTTAACCAGGGTCTTAAATGCAGCAGCTTCAACAACTATCCCTTCTTCCTGGTCCTCCGCCATTATCGTTCCGATCTTTAAGAAGGGAGAAAGGAACAGCCCACATTGTTACCGTCCTATATCCATTATAGACGCCACAGTGAAAGTTCTTGGGCGGGTCCTCCTTAATAGGCTGTCAGATTGGGCAGACGCGAATCGTATAATCTCGGAGGTGCAGTATGGGTTTCAGGTTGGAAAATCCACCACAGACCAGTGTCTTAACCTTTACCTTTTAATGGCAAAATATACATTAGCTAAACCAGGTGCGATGTTCCTGGGCTTTATGGATCTCACCACAGCCTTTGATAGGGTGAACCGCAGTAAGCTATGGAAATTGCTTGGGGATATGGGGGTTGATGTGGCGATAATTAAAGTGTATTTTAGCCCCTTTTTTGTTTACATTACATATTAATGGCCTAGATGCTTCCTTGACGTCCCTGCAGGCTGATACCCCCAGGATAGGGGCGAGGCCGGTCCCTGTTTTATTGTACACGGATGACGTGGTTCTTCTTTCACCCACACTGCGGGGTTTACGGATCCTACTTGATGAGTTCATGTCTTTTATGAGTGAGATGGATATGTCACCGAACCTCTCTAAATCATATGTAATGGAAGTTGGCAAACTGGGTACTAAACACAATTCCTATAAACTTTGCTCACATAGCTTAGTGAAAGTCCTTGCCTTTTCTTACATGGGCATATTATTTGATGAGAAACTTTATTTCAAAAACTTACAGCAGGGAAAGATTGTAGAAATAGTAAGATCAACAGGAGCACTTGCAAACTGTGCCTATAGGTTGGGAATTTGGTCAACGGAGATAATTTTAAAACTATATAATTCTTACTGTATCTCTAAAGCTCTATATGGCAGCGAGCTTTGGGGTCTATGTTGTCTAGTAAACTCCAAATTGCAGAAAATAAATATTTAAGGCATATCCTGAGAGCCCCACCGAGCACCCCCTTGTATTCCATACATGAGGAACTAGGGTCTAAATATATCATGGACTTGGTTGCGGTTAAACCCCTGTTATGCTGGGTGAAGATCTGGTCAAATGAGGAGGCAGGATTTAACATACTTGTAATTCAGGACTGCCTCTCCCTTGACCACGCACTTAAAATACCCTGGTTACAATACATTGAGGATACCTTTACTGCCCTATGAAGACCAGACATGTTCTCTAGATATGATATGATAAAGCCCCGGGATAACAATACCATCAAAGAGTTGTTTTTTAAACATGCGGCAGCTCACCGCGAGGCACAGGAACTCAGAAAACCCCTGGTAAGAGCGCACATTTTGGTAAAGTCTGTGCAAGGTATGGAGCTCTATTTGGCTGTTTTAACAAGTGCACATGATAGATTTTTAATTACTCATTTTAGACTGAATCAAATTCACCATCTACTGGCTTCGCACAGATGATAGAGGTGCCTGTGGCTGCGACTCTAGGTCTCCACAGGATACCCTCCATTTTTTTTTTCTAAATTTTTCTCGCATCCTCGAAGAGCGCTTCTTAAAGGGCTTTTAAAAGATTTAAGGTTTAGACATGTTTGCATCGCCTTATTGTTTTTACAGCTTTTACCTAATGTTTATACACTTTTCTGGGTTAGCAATTTTTTAAGATCTGGCTTAAGGTTGAGATGCTCTAGATGCGGCTAATGGTTATTTTTTCTTTGCGTATTTGCACAATGCTATGCTGCTATAAATGTAACGTACCCCTGTTGATTAACCAGGACTATTTATGTGCTACCCTTGTTCATCAATTCCTGCTTATGGCCCTTGAGCAGTTGTTGAATGTTTTTAGCTGTATGTTGGATGTTTTATAAACCAGTATACATGGTTGTATGCAGTTATTACAAGGATTTGATGCGCTGAGTCTTTTCAAACTGTTTCTTTTATGGCGGAATTATTTATTGCCGAATAAAGATTATTATTATTATTATTATTATTATTTATTAGCTCGCCAGTGCAGAGTAATGCAATGCAGCGATTTGCAGCTCTTTGATAGATTTGGTCCTAGCTTTGAAGGACATAAGACACAGATATGCCAAGATCTTTCAGTGCTGACACTACAAAAAAGAAGGTCCTTTGCCAAGTAATTGATTTCTTCAGAACAGAAGGCATAACGTGTAGATGGGGTAAAATATTTTGATTGATCTTTTTGTATCAAAATCAACAGCATCAGGTATGCTCTCTGAAAGAAGAAAAGGAGCTCCTATCCATGCAGCGGTCAAAAGAAGATTTATTGAGAGACCCAATTCAGATGTCTCCTAGGAGATCTGAAAAGTCACAAGAATGAAAGCAGAGAGCTGTACCTTGATCAGGTCATTGGAACCGCTGTTAGCGGATGACATAGCTAAGTAGAGACAGGACATCATCACTTGGCTACATGGGGCTGGAGATCTTGCAGATCAGGGGATGGAAGAGGCCATGAGTCATTGCCTCAGTGACAGCAATAGCTGATTAACCTCTACTACTGTTGACAATAAATGGTTGGAGAGGGCCGATCACTGCATAGATGATCAGAGCTAACTGAGTGGATTTAGGATAAGTAGGAATGTTTGATTTTGCTTTCACATGAGTATGACTCTTGGAAGGAATTCATGCTGGGTGGGATGCAGGGCAGTGAAAGCTGCATTCGTTTTGTTGTTGGAAGGGTCTTAAATTTGTTAACTGTTCACTTTGAGATTATGAGGGAGTGCACACCAGCTCACAGAGAGTCAAGCATAGGCATTGATACAGAGGTATGACA
This sequence comes from Calotriton arnoldi, assembly GCA_963921515.1. Taxonomy (NCBI): domain Eukaryota; kingdom Metazoa; phylum Chordata; class Amphibia; order Caudata; family Salamandridae; genus Calotriton; species Calotriton arnoldi. The sequence continues at coordinate 354,314 of CAWUFW010008409.1, forward strand.
CCAGGCTTGGGAGCACACCACTTCCCCCTTTTTTTTGGGCAGCTTCAGCTACAGCATAGTTGTCACAGGGATCTATGATCCTTAAGCTTTGCCAGTTGTAATGCATGTGACCTTATTTACACTTACAGTTGATGACTTTAATTAATTACTCGCTATCCACAGATGGATGAGTACACTTGCTACTGTAAAATGCTAATAATATATTTGATACATAACTATGTGTTTTATTGATTACATAAGGATGTCAAGACAGCTAAACATGTCTCTGGGTTAGGCCTAAAATGCAGCTGTTGTAATAGTCACAGTGCAAATCCCTTTCGTGTATGTGTTAGAGTGCTATTTATGCCATATGAGCAGATGTATGTGTTATTCACCAAGACTAGACTAGCGTCTTCGTAAGTAAGTCAAGCTATAGAAGCACAATATTGTTGTCTTCTTTATGAATTGATTTGGATCAGCAGGTGATGTGGCATCAGTGGAAGCTAATGAACTTTGAAATTGGTGGGAAATAAGTATCCAGGTAAAGTATATAGAGTGATTAAGTAACGTGAGGGAGCCCCACATCTTCCTTGGGAATTCAATTAGATGTAGAAAGTTCTCTTAACAGGAAACTTTTTTTTAAAAATGGAGGCAACTGGTGCTTTTCAAAGCCTAGTTTTAAAATAAATTTGCAAAAAGCCATAGGTTCTAAATCAGCACTATGTGTGTTCCAAAAAAATGGAGGCAACTGGTGCTTTTCAAAGCCTAGTTTTAAAATACATTTGCAAAAAGCCATAGGTTCTGAATCAGCACTATGTGTGTTCCAAACTCAATCTTCCCTAGAGGCAATACGGGGTCACCATCCCAAGGACACATTTAAAATAGGGTGGCATGATAATGCAATTTATGGTGCACTTTTTCTAAAATTTGAAAATAAAATAAATTGACAAGTGATTAATAACATCTAAGTAGCAAGTTGACAAAGTGTACCATATTACAAAATGTGTGTAGCATCTTTCTTCTCTTCTACTATCCACACCCTTTCACTTTCCCTTCCAGCACCTTTGAAGTAGATTATATGCCATGTATTATCACTGAGAATTTACTTGGACGGGTGAGAATGAGAAATGTAAAAGGTAAAGAAATCTCACAGTCTCAGACTAGGAGCAGAAAAGCTGTTCCTCAGGTGGAACATAGTTCTAGATTCAGACAAGAGAGGCAACAGACACCTTATAAATTTGGATAGTAGAAGTTGCATCAGACTCCTGTACTGGGAGTGTCCTTAAAAGATTTTTCAATCCACATGATCAGAGGCCTGGGGCATTAATCCATACCCCTGAATGTCACTGATTGAGCAAGTGAAGCAAAAAAGGTAGACTCCCCTCAAAGGACTACAGGGTTATTTCCCTGTAAGGTGTTTATTTTCAGTTTGAGTTTATCAAGAACAGCAGTACAATAATTAGAATATCAAACTTATTGTACGCCGACGATCTGATATTGATCAGTCGAACTCCAGTCGGCCTGCAGCATTTGATAAACTCCACAAGCAATTTTGCAGACAAGAACGGGCTAAGTATAAATCTCAAGAAATCTAAAGTTATGGTATTCAAACAGCAGTGCACCAAAAACCAACCGAGATGGCTACTGGGTGGCAGGCAGCTGGAGACGGTCGCGGAATACAAGTACTTGGGAATAATCTTTGACAAGAAGGGTACGTTCTACAAACAAAAAGCGGCTATCAAAGGCAGAGGGACCCAATTGGCCGTTGCGCTAAAAAACAGCAAGCACAAAATAGCAGGCCCCAACCTAGTCCCTCTATTGGAAGTGCTTCGAGCAAAGCTTTTACCTTCAATTACGTACGGCAGCGAACCATTGAGGGGGGCAGACGAGACAATTTTGGATAAGGTGGTCATGGAAGCCGTGAAAATAATATTTAATATCCTGCAGTACACCTCTCCAGCACAATTAAGGCTAGAGTTCGGCCTTCAAAAACAGCAAATAACACGGAAGGGTGTCTATGCCAAGTGCTGGTACAAAATAAAGGGAGCTAAGCCTGGCTCATTAAACTCATACCTATGGAAGGAGATGATAAGGAAAAACGATGGTCCCGCCTTGGTCTACCTCCAGTCAGGAATAAGGTGGCTCGCTCTACAGGACCTGTGGGAATCTGATCTTCCCTATAACAGCTTCAAGGTCTTGGTAAATAAATCTGTAAAGATTGTATCCCTTGAAAAAGACAAAACAGACCTAAGTAGAAGAGCTCACAGCTGGTTTGTAATCCAGAGTTACTCGAGGTGTACGCCACAACCATACCTAGAAACAAGCTTCTTGATAGTCATGAAGGAAAGTTTTTTGGCTCAGAGGCTGGGAATCTTACCCGCAAAGCCGCATTTACCACCATGGAAACGCACACATCCAACAAACCATTGCAGACTGTGTGGTGAGATCAAAGAGGATGTTTTACACTTACTGTGCGTCTGCAAGAGTTTAGATCTGGAACGAAGACAGTTTTTAAAGCCGCGCCTGAAAGAAAATGAGATACAAACATGTAGACAGGCGGTGAAGGCTTGCTTTGGGGGTAAAGATGTCCGGTTGGCTTGCAGCTTTGTTCGCTTCATGAACGCAGTAAAAACAAAACTAATTACGGCAGCACCCTAATAAATTGGTCACCAATTCAGTCTCACTGACTGTTAGCTATTTACAGGACGCTGGTCGTAATCGATTCATATCCTCTAGGATGACCAATTTTAATCCTTATGCTAGCTTGGCCAAGATTTTACAAACAAATTTACAGATACCTGCACTGGGCCCGGGATTTTTTAGGAGGTCGGTTTTCAAAGCTGACATTTTCTGTCTTCTAAGATACATAAAGAATTTTTATCGCCAGTAATACATGTTAGTTTTACATTCTCTTTATAGTATAGGAAATCACTGTAATTTTATAGAAAAGTGTTGTTTTACTCATTTTATATATGTGTTTTACCATGTCACTAATTATTTATTTTAATTTAATTTTATTTTATTTTATAGGTTTTATATAGCGCTGGCTGGACCAGAGGTATCAGAGCGCTTTACAGGAGTATAAAATAGATACAGTCACAGGAACAAAAATCCGCAATAATCAACAGCAGTGAATAATAACAGGTTACAAAAGAGAGACAGTTTGTAATAATACAAATACAGGTAAAAGATCAGGAGCAATTTACAAATCTAAAAGGAATGATAGAAAAATGGGTTAGGGTTAAGACCCCCAATATTTGTTGAGGAGGTGCACTTTGAGGTCCTTTTTAAAGCTGAGATAAGAAGGGTTGCATCGCAGGTCTTTGGGGAGGGCATTCCAGGTGCTTGGGGCATTGCCGGAGAAGGATCGGGATTGGGTGGATTTCTTTTTTAACAGGGGTGGGACAAGGAGGAGAGCGTTCGTACTTCTCAGAGCTCGGGAACTGCCCACTATGCAGAGTTTGTTGGCTAGGTAAGGCGGCGTGTTTTGGTGGAGGGCTTTGTGTGTAATGCAAGCATTTTTGTAGGCAGACCTGCCTTCGACAGGGAGCCATTTAAGAGTTTTGAGGACTGGGGAGATGTGGTCAAAACGTTTGCAGTCGGTGATGAGTCTAATTGCAAAGGTTTTTACTAATCACGCAATAAAGTTTACATTACATTACAATAATTAGAATAAGTCCTACTTAACAAAAAAATGAAACAAGAGTAGTGGGCATAAAATACAATATATGAAGAAAATATTGCTAAAATATATAATTATAGGGAAAAATGTAAAATACATAAGGAATATGTGGGGAGCAGGGGAAAAGAAAACACTATGTAACAACATTTTATAAATTAGAAAAAATGATAAACGACGAAGAACTGTAGACATTATTAATAGAAAGAAAAATAAACATCACATATTAGTTTATGAAATTGCTTATTAGCATAAAAAGGCAATAGGGTGAAATTCAAGGTAGCTTCTTTACATTATCTGACACAGTAATATTTTTATTAACAGGTGAGGTGGAATGGGATATATACGGATTTAGTGGGAGCCATAAGAGATCTCTCTTTATGGCTAAAGATATAGGAGAGACATAGTTGGTGTCTAGTCTGTGATGAAAACAAATGGCATTCCACCAGGACCTGAAATTGACATTCTGAGCTTGTTTCCAATTTGAAGTTATTAAGTTAAAAGCAACAGCCAACAATAAATCTATCAACTTATAACTGGGGGTTGTGTGGGGCCACTGAGGCACCAAACTACCTAGAAAGATATTAGGGGCCTGATTACGATGGTGGTGGGACCGCTACCTTTAGGCTGTCTGTGACAGTCCCAACACCATCCAGCCCATTGGATCCGACAGCCACATTAGGATGAGGGTGGTTGGAGCCAGGCTGTTGGGGGGAAAGACCGCTGCATCCGACAGAATCAAGGATACCATCACTGCGGCTGTTGGACTCCTATTCCCTACAATGGGGCGGTGCCTGCTCAGGCACCACCGTAGGGATTAGGATGTCCCTTTCCAGCTGCATTTTCATTGTGGTTAACCAGCCATGAAAAGGCAGGCAGAAAGTGACTTTTGGGGCCCCTAGTAGCACCCCCTTCACCCCTGGCCCTCCGCTATGGGGCCTGGGGGGCGCTTATGGTGCCCCCCTAAACATCCCTGTACCATGTGGCAGGCACATAGTGCAGGGATGTTTCAAATGTGTATATTTTGTATTGCAGCGTGTGCTGCAGCCCGCAGCACATGCCGCAATGCAAAATATACACATTGCTACCGCCGGGAAGGCGGTTGCATCGTAATGAGGACAGCGGGACCGCCAACTTCTAGTTGGGCGGTCCTGCTTCCACCATGGTGCGGGTCGGACGAGAGTTTGACCGGCATCATAATCAGGCCCTTGGTTAAGGAAAAAGGAATAGCAATTAAAAAAACCTTATTGAGTCCAGACCAGTTTCCAGAACTGACAAATAGAAGGACATTTAAACAACATAGGCTTTAAATCAATAATTGAGCATGAACAGAACCAGCAAGAAGAGGTTGAAGATGGAGAAAAGGATTTTAGGGACACAGGGGTAAGTAACAAGCAGTGAAAGCCAAAGTAAAGGGCTTACATAGTATTCACAGCCTTCGTAGTTTTGTGAAGCTTCAGCCATATCTTATCCCATAAGGTAGTAGGCCAGCATTCCATTAAACCCATTTCCCAAGCTAGTTCAGCCCTTGTCTTGGACCTATCCTACTTCACTTGTAATGATTTATAAATACTAGATGTTGATGGATTATTGCTCAATAATGGAAAAAGTAGAGCGATATGGAGGGAGGGAGCGAAGTAGATGGCAATGTGGAAATGTATTGATTGAGGGAGGAACATAAAAGATCATATTGTGTTTTAGACGTAGAAGGCAGAGATAATTTTGTTTGGTGATCAGAAAAAGATAAAAGTTGACCATAGGAAGAAGTTGTGATACCCAACACAGACCTTTGGCACGCCAATTCTTCCAATATATAGATCTATTCTTAATTCATTCTGATTTATTATGTCAAATAGGTTGTTGTTGATAGGTAGCAACCAAGATGTATGTTGATGTAAGAAGAGATGTCAGGAGTTTACAGGAATGGAAAATAACTGGAGAGTGTGATTGAGAAATATTTGTTGTGAAAGCAAGAACTTCTTTGAAATCAAAAGTGGTGATAAGAGATTTCTATAACTGTAGCCACATAGGAGGGTGTAAGAGGAGATTGGAAAAGTGCCATTGGGCAGCTTGTTTTAAAGATAAAGCGTAATGGTACTTTTTAAAAATCTGGGAACATAAGGCCTCTGTTAGATTTATCCTTTCTTAACGAGGATAACTCTATACAAGGAGATTTGCCTTTTCAAAGAAATTTTGATAAAAGAGAGTCTATTTTCTTAAAATAGTTACCCGTGATGAACGGGAATCTTAGCAATGACATATAATATCAGGGCTGTGAGCATCTATAGGAAAGTAGGATTTGCTTCTTAAGGTTACCCCTACTTTTTGCTTCATGTGAATCTGTTTTTGACTAGTCTGACTGGGATCCTACTAATCAGGACCCCAGTCTATCTGCTTTCTCCTTAAACTGTTATGTCATGTGCTTAGGTACATTCCAGATTGGATACTTGAGTACCCTTGTCAGTCCCTAGTATATGGCAACCATGTACCCAGGGCATAGGTACCCCAGAGGCCTCCCATGGGCTGAAGCATGTATTATGCCACCCATGAGAGGTCATGCAAAATGGAACTATAGTCCTGCCATTGCAGCCTGTGTAAGATGGTGCATGCACCACTCACTTTAGATATAGGTTTACTATACCTAAGGGTCACTACACTTAAAACCTACAAGTCACACCTATAGCAGGCCTTGACAATCCTGAAGGCAGTTTGCTTGGTTCTATGTGAGAGGGTGCCACTGCATGAGCAAGACACACCTGCAGCCTACAGAGTCCATTCTCCCGGGTTGTTAGTGCTGCAGCCATTTACAACATATAGAGTGGCATTATGCGACCGCGTGATGACCAACTCTAAAACGACTGAAAGTAACCCTATCGTGTTTGGTGTCAAACATTGTGGAATCATACCCCCACACTGGTAACTGGTGTGGGAGGTATGATTCCACCCCTCAGAAATGAGCTTTGTGTGTTCCCTGGTGCTCCCGGTACCAGCCTTCTAGTCCCGGGCAGCCCAAAATGGTTGCTACCGACCAGAGACACAATTCTGCCTTCCTGCTGCTGAGCCAAGCTTGAGCAGGGAAAGGCAGAACAATAGGCATCCTGTCACAGGGAGGTGTGACCACCTCCCAGACAGGATTAGTGTATTAGGCCGGGGTGGGTGCACATGCCAGCGACCGAAGGTCTGCATGATGGGCACATTTGGTGTCCCTGTGCATAGTCCAGTTCAGTCCTGGGAGCCCTTTGCTCCTACTCTGGTGCGAAACTGGACAAAGGAAATGGGAGTAACCTCCCCACTGTCCAGATCCTCTCCTGGCAAGGCCCCCTGAATCTGTCCAACCCTCTCCGTGGGTACAAAAGGGCTTACCTGGCTGTAGGACCCTAGATTACACGTGGACAATATTCTTAACCAGAAACCACTGAACTTCGACCGTCTGGACACTCTGGACTTCGCTGGACTTCGTTTGGGCCCTACTTCGTCTCCCTCTCAGTCTGAAGCATCGTCTGTGCCCATGAACCATACAGGCTCCACGCAGGGCCTGTGGAGCATCAAGGACAACTGAAGATATCTCCCTTGGAGTGAAGGAGTCACTCCCCTGCATCCGCAGGCACCACATCCCGATTGACTGGTCTGCTGCTCCTGAGCTCCTACAGACTCCAAAGGCTCCAGAAACACCGGAGGTAGGTTTCCAAGTCCCTTGAGGTCCGAGCTGCCCTCTCACCAAGTTTGAGGTCAGAATCCCTTGTGGGGGCTGCAATACCTGTACCCCTGTGCACCGTGTTCATTTGCAAGTTCATATGCTTGTTGGCCTTTCCCGAACAAGTACACTGGGCTCCAAGTAGCTCCAACCTCTGGCACCATTTTCTACAAAGAACTCCAGCCTCCTCACACCGAGTGCTCCGTGGGCTGTTGCTTTGTGAAACTGCTTGAGGTCCCCTCGCAAATCCTGTGCCTCCGGCCTGTGGGTCCCATTGAGGGTCAACTTTGTTTTCTTGGGCTCCCCTAGTTGCTCCAGGCCTTCCCCGACTCCCCTGTGTTTAGTGAGTCTCCTGGACCTTGCTGGTCCGAACCGTAACCTTCTTCAACCTTCTGTGTGGGTTGCTGTCGCCAAGGCTCGTTGGTGCTCCAGCCAGACACCGACCCCTCAGTACTCGACATCCTTTGTGGGAAAGCTTGTATCCAGCTCCTGGTTGTCCTCGACATCTCCTGGTCCCGGTGGCTGCAGAGTGAAGAACCCCTTCAACGCACCTGAAGCTCCCAACATCGGTGGGCTTTTGTCTACCGAGCTCCTGGTCACTCCTGAGTGACCCAGACTCTGTCCCCTCTGCTTTCAAGTACTCTTCAACAAGAATCCACCTTTGGATTCCGACTGACACTTTTCTTCCTTCCAGCAGCGGCTCTTCTTCAAAGTCCTCCATTGAGTTTGACGGCGGTTTCCGATGCCACTTCAGACCTATACACCCGGCTTCCCTGGGATAGGTAACTCTGGTACTACAGTATCCATGGGTGGGGTGGCTCTCCAACCACCTAAGTTCCTCTGGGTTTCTTCGAAGTCCACTGGGAAGGGTCCTTAAACTTTAAAACTTCAACTGCAACTCTCCCATAGAATTGTACGGAAGACGAAGTCGTGTTCCCACACTGCACCCATCCTCTATGGGGTCCCTACTTACTCACCTTGGGTGGTTCCTTGGGGTCCCAGCGATTCTACATCCTCTAGACACTGTCTTGACTCGAGTCGTGGTTCTTATACCACTATTTTAGTATATGGTTTGGTCTCCCCCTGGAGCCCACTGTGTATTAGTGCTATTTACTATTGTTTCTGTGCTACAGTATTGTGTGCTTTGTGAGTATCTTCGTGCAGAAGACACTGTGTTGTACTTAAAGAGTGTTATATCAATAAATACATATTTTTATAACTACTGTGTGGTTCTCCTTTCATTTAACCAATACTATAAGGTTGCATTCTGGTAAAACAAGCTGCTTAACATTCCTTCAAGACTAAGCCTGAAGGTTGCTCTCCACTTGGATAGCTTTCTAAGGTTATTTTTGACCTCTTAAATCACCCTAAGGGTTGTTTGGACTGGTACAGGGTGTCCACTTTCATTAGTGGACAGCATATACCAGGCCAACTTCTCACAGCATCATGTCAATAGAGTCAATTCTTCCCCACCAAGAAAGAAAGAGTGGATGCCATCAGGCAGTATTGTCATTTAATGTTTTGTTAATTTATTCAAAATTCAATTGTAAAGTTTCTCTAATCGTCTGTGAAAACCACAATCACAGATATTTTATTTTGGAAGGTTGACAGGCAAATTCCATGCAATTAAAAAGCTGCTTATTATGCGAAATATTTAAAGGTAATACCTCACATTTATCAGTGTTAAGACGATATCCTGATAAGTGGGGAAAAAGTAGTAACTTGCTGAAGAAATGGAGGAAGGGAAGCTGTGGGAATAGAACAATATAGAAGGATGTCATCAGCATAAACTGACATTTTAATTTGGTGAGACCCAGTTTGAAAACCTGAAATATGTGCATCATGTTGAATTTTGGTTAAAAAGGGTTCAAGTGCAATAATAAACAATTGGGTGATAATGGACAACCTTGGCGTACCCCTCCGAACAAAGGAAAATAGTCCAAGAGCATACCATTAACAAAAATTGCAGCTTTAGGGTCTGTGTATAACAAGGAAATTAAAGCTATCAATTTGGGTGGGAAGCCAATCCATTTTAATGCTTGAAACATAAAATCCCAACCAATCCTGTTGAAAGCTTTTTCTGCGTCCAAAGCAAAAGCATCATTAGGATGATCTCATGTAGAGGCCTTGCTTAGAACATTAAAAAAAGACTCGAGCATTGTCAGAGGCCAATCGGCCCTTAACGAAACCCGACTGTCCGAGCATATAAGATCAGGTATAAGAGGGTCAAAGCGCAATGCTAAAATGTTTTACAAATATGTTGTAATCAGTATTAACTAAAGAAATGGGACGGGAATTCTTGCACTGTGAGAGATCTTTATTATCCTTTGGAATTAAACAAATCATGGCATCTCTGAAGGAGCCCCAAGAGGCACCCTTAGTGACGAATGAGTTAAATAAAAGTAAAAGGTTGGGAAGGCGAAGCTTTGCGAACTGGTTATATAATTCAATAGTAAAACCATTAGGCCCAGGAGTTTTCCCTCTGCATAATATGGAGACTGCATGAGTAATTTCTAAAAGTAAAATCTCTGCCCCATGTGAATCAAAAACAATATGATGTGAGGTAGGGGGAGCAATGGTTTGAAAGAATTTTATTCAATCTGATTACAATGACTGTGTTTCAGGGGAATTTAAATTTGTGTAAAAGTTAACAAATTCATTTAAGATATCCTTCTCCTTAAAGAGAGTAGTTCCTGTACTGTTTCGTAAGTATTATATTCTGGTTCATCTCTTATGATTTTTAAATAGTTTGCAAGCAATTTCCCTATTCTATTTTGGTCCCCATAGTAACGTGCACTGCTCTTCAATAAGTACGAAGAGGTGGCATTCGTAGTTAATCTATTAAAGGTGAGTTTGTCATCAATAAGATGTTGGAGGGAGGTTTAATTTTTAGAGTGATCATAGGTATATTCCAATGTTTTAATTTCAGCAAGTAATTGGTTGGATTGTGATTCCATAGATTTTTTCTTTTGCGAGACAACATTTATTATAAATTCTCTTGTCACTGCGGGATCTCAAATCATTGCAAAAAAATAAATCAGGAGTAGTGTTAATAACAAAATATTCAAAAGCAAAGCTTTCAAACTGGGATGTGAATTTAGTATATAAAAGTAATGAATTGTTAAAGCGCCGTCTACCTGCATGTAGTGAAAAGGGTATGAGGTCAAGGTCCATGTATACTGGCGCATGGTATGATCTTAAAATTGAGCCAATATCAGACTGAAGAGCATGTTGGGCCAATGATTTACTGGGGAAAAGATAGTCTATGCCGGAATGGGAATGATATGGGGGTGAATAAAAAGTATATTCCCGGAGATCTGGGTTACATAATCTCCAAATATCAACTAAAGACTTATGCTGGATGGTGGATTTGAATTGTGAGTGCATTTTAGACTGGACAAATTTGACTGTTGAATATCTATCCAGTATAGAATCATGAATGTGATTGCAGTCACCCACCAAAAATAATATATTCATCATCACACAAATGCAGTTTATCAGAAATGGCGGTCCAAAAAGTAATATCAACGGAAACTGGACCATATACATTAAAAATACTTAAAGGTATGTTATCAACAAGAAGCTTAGCAATGATCCAAGGACTTTCAGAATCAGATTCTGGTTAACATCTGTAATATGTAACTTTTTGTGGCAAAGAATCAGTGCTTCATTCTTCCTACCCATAGTGGGGGAAGCAAACACATTACCTACCCAGCATCTTTTTTTAACTTAGCAATCTCCAACTCAGAAAGGTGTGATTCTTGAAGTAATGCAACATCTGTTTTTAAATTAGCTAAATGGGATAACAACCTGTGCCGCTTAATTGGGTTACCTAACCCCTTAATATTCCATGTGATAACCCTGAATGAATTACTGAAACAATAGCATGCACAATTAAAATGTCTAGTAGCTAGAGTAATAAAGAAAAAAATCAAGTACTGGGAGAATAAGAGCTTTGCTTAATGAGTAAAGGAAGAGAGAGAAGGGAAATAGGACGGGAGACAGGAAAGAAGAAAAGACAGAGTGGAACCATAGAAAGAAACATCAGTAAAGAAATGGTGAAAAAGAAAACAAAAAGACAATACAAGTCATAAAAATTACAACTGAAGAACATACCTACAAAACACTAAAACAAGAGGGAGATTGGCAACACAGTAAGGTCACAGCAACAACACTTGAACTCTATAGGACAGCTGGGCAACCTTGCCATCAATGAAGATATCACAAAAAATTGAGACCTTACTGGAACGAGCATGGAAGACATATACCTGCATCACCAGAAAAAAAGACATTACAGAATTAAAGTTTGATCCAGCTGGGAAAAAAATCATAACAATTATTCATAAAAGAAACTATTACTTAATTATTATTAAAAGAAAAAACAGGCAAGAGAGCTAAGATGACATTCAAGCAATTCTTAAATTTCGATAACTTCTGCTCCTTGTTGTTGGAGAAATCTCTTAAGTGCAGCATGCTCCTTATAAGTGGTTGTTTTTTCCTTGTAAGTCATTTTAAACAGGCAAGGATGGATTAGACTAAATCTAGCGTTTATAGCTCTCAATTGAGGATACATATCCAGGAATTGTTTCTGGCAATCGGTAGTACCTTTGGCCACATCCTGAGAGAAAAACAATCTGCGACCAGCCCAAAAAATTTGTTTTTTGGCTTTGACAGCTGACATCACTTGTAATAAATCTGTGTATTACAGGAAGAATAAAATAACTCCTCATGGTTTTATAGAAACTCTGGGACCAAGCCTATGTGCCCTTTGCATGTTGAAAGGGGTGGTAGTCGACATGTCAAGATGTTTTGGCACAAAAGACCGCAAGTAGACAGTCAGATCAGAGCCCTCAGTGATTTCAGGAAGTCCATATACGCGCAGGTTGTTTCTTCGATTTCGGTTTTCAAGATCTTCCGTGTGTTTTAATGAGAAGAGAGATTTCAGACTCAGGATGAGAAATACTTGAAGTCGCATGTTGAAGGCTTTCTGTTTTTGCTCTGCCATTAAATCTTGTGATTCTAGAGAAGACCATTTGTCATCTAAATGTTGCAAAATTTTGGTAGTCTCTTCCATGAAGGCTTTCAACACACGTATTTCTTCAAGAATCACATCCATAGAAGCCGTTGTAGATTTCACTGGAGATGGAGAATGTTTTTAAGGTCTTTTGTTTGATGTCATTGGCAATTTACTAAAAAGCTTCATTACGATGTGAGTCGGAAAGACCGCCGCATTACAATGCCAGTGGTCGAAAGTGAAACTGGCCAGTCATTCCGGCTGGATTCCGACGGGCTCAAGGAACCCGTCGGCCAGTCGGAACTGGCATGTAATCCCTATAGGATGGCGTATCTGCAGTCGGGATTCCGATGTCGGTTTCCAACAGGCTTCCCATGCCGGGCTTTCCAACATAGAAAGCCTGTTGGAAAGTGACCTCGGGGGCCCCTAGCAGCGCCCCCTTCTCCCTTCTCCCTGTGGCCTCAGTTGGGGGCCCCTGTAAATCCCTGCACCGTAAGGTGCCTGCCATATGGTGCAGGGATTTACACAGGCTCCAATTCCTCCATGGGAGCTTGTGCTACAGCCGGTTTACGGGCGCAGCACAAGCTACCATAGGGAAATGGGAGTATGCGACCGCACCATGTGCTGTCACATATTAATAAGGTATGAGGAACTGCTGACCCATGGTCAGGCAGTTCCCATACCGATACGGTGTTGGGCGGATGGAAGTCTGCCCGATATCGTAATAAGGCCCTTAGTGAGGAAGTTCTGGGGATGGTACTTGAATGAGACTCTGGCTTCTAAGAAGTAGTGTCATCCATATTGTTGTGATTAGAATCTGAGTCAGAGAAAATAACATTGCTAGAAGTACCAGAAAGCTTAAGGTTTCTTATTTTCCTCATATACAATAAAGGGGCCGGAGAAAAAATGGAATAAATTCCTGGAAATTGCTGAGTCTCTACACACGTCTGAGACTTACATTTGAGTAAGAAAAGAGTTGAGGTGTTCGTTATGAATTGAATACCTGAGACATGAGCACTATAGCTGAATTAGTCATGAGAGTACCAGTATTGAAAATGATGTCAAGTATTCTCCTATGAAAAGAGCAAATCTTCAAGAGAAACAAATCAATGAGCCAAAGAACTGAGAAAACATGAGAAAGAGGCTCCGAAAATTATGCATAAAACATGAGAGCATTTGGGAGGAGCTCACATAAAAAGTTTGGCAGTAAATAATATAATATGAGCCTGAAACCAGTTAAGGAAATCCATGGAAGTGCTGTATAGATTTAGCATGTTAATGTACAAGGAGAAACTTCCAAGATGCTTGCCATTCATTGAGGGGACAGAAATGTCATTCATAAATCTCACAGCAGCAGGGGCCAGGCTGTCAGTGTTTCCAAATGCAGTGGTTGCACTTATAAAATTAACAACAGAGCTCGACAGCTCCAATTTCAATGTTCAGTGAGGAAATATGCGTGCAGCCTTCCTAAATGGTGGGTGTGACCTCTCACTCTAAGGCAGAATCCCCAGGGGTTGGCTACACACAAGAAAGAAGTTATTGGAGCCTGAAAATGGCTCCAGCGTCTCACCGGTATTTCAGGAGGAGACACATAGGGGGATATTCACAATGACGGGCGATAACTATTGCCAACGTCAGTCATCGGCAGAACAGTTAACGCCGCCTAACCCTGAATATTATCGCCATGTTAGCGGGGTATTATCAAGCCCACGCTACATGGCGATTATAACAGGGCGCGTTGGAGAAAACAGCCGATAACAACATCGCGATAGTGATTCCGGCGTTAGCCAGCAATACCTTGCGATCGGCACATTATCGCAAGAAAAGTCCCATCTGCACTCCCGGAAATAACTGCTTGAGAACATGCCCCAGAGGCTCTGCAGTGCAAACACGGGTTAAACAAAACCGAAGGCAAGTTTCAGAACGCACCCATTAAATGAGGCACACCTTATTACTGCAAGACCTGCACACGGAAGGTATATTCTACAGAGTGCAACATTGTACGTATTCCATAATTTCATTTACTCTCGGTTATATGTGGGACAATGTTATTTAGGCAATGCACTGTCTAAAGCACGTCCATTTACCTCGGAGATTCTCTGAGTTAGTGCATGAGCTGTAGAGAGCACAATTCGGAATGAAACCATTGTTCTGTGACCAATGTATGCTGTTTGCAGCTTTTGACTAGCTATGAGAAATTATGAGTAAAATGTATGTGCTTAGTGAAACACGTTCCCAAAGGGCCCCTGGTGTGCATTGGGCATACCCATCAAGAGCACCCAACCATGCAAAACTGTGGCTCTGTGCCCCAGGTGGTAATAACACCACTACTATGTACTGTTGTGTTTTTCATTACATCTAAGGCAGGGGCGTAATGGGCCCTACACTTCAGGGGGGTCCCATTCAGTCTCAGAACTATGAATATCTGTGTAATATGGGAGTTTTGTGAGCCACTTAGCATATTCTACGGGGGGCCTCAGCTTGAGCCAGGACACTGCTCAAAAGTCCCTTTTTTGGCTGCGGATGAACGGCCGTGCAATTCAAAATGCATTACTTGTCTTTTAAGTGTTTACAGTACAAATAAACAACAAGATTCACATTTCTGAGACAGTAAGGGGGACATTATCAAGGATGGGCGATAACTATCACCAACGCAAGTTATCAGCATTTTAGTTATCGCCGCCTAACCCTGAAAACTATCGCCATGTTAGCGGCGTATTAACAAGGCGTCGCAACATGGTGATAGTTAACAGGGAACGGGGGTGAAAACTCCCGATAACATGAGCGCGATGGCGATAGGAATTCCTGCGTTAGCCAGCGATGACTAGCGATAGGCCCATTAGCGACAAGAAAACTCACCTTAGCCAGCCCAACTTTATTTTTCTTGCCTCTAATGCAATAAATTGCCTATCAGTCAACATCAAATAGTAAATAGGCATAAAATACAATAACATGCAGAATGTAGCAGACAGGAACAAGTGCAGCACACATCAACAACCCCTGCAAGCCAGCCAACATCCAGGATGACCAGGATGAGAGCCATGATACCTTGCTGGACCTGTGTCTGGATCCTTGATACCTCGCTGGACCTGCGTCTGGATCCTTGATACCTCGCTGGACCTGCGTCTGGAGCCTGGAGAGGGATGTGGAGGAGCTGTGGAGTGGCTGATCCGTGTCAGTAAACATTGATGCGCGACGATCGCCCGTACCTGGTGGTGAAGTCTGGCAGGACGCATGGAGACACGTTGCTGACCTGTGTGAGAAGACCACCTTGCGACCCTTGGAGCTGTTAATGGTAGAAGCGCACATGCGCACCAACGTAGTGAGATACGCATTGCATACTATGATCCACCACCACACCGGGGTGCACGGAGGGGATTACCAACGGTGTGTGCCGTCTCACTGCATCACAGGCCGGATGATGTTGGGCTGGCCGAACGCTGTGGAGGGTGAGGCCCCTTTGCTACGCCGAACTTGTGTTGCGTGAGCACTGCGTTGTCACGCCTAAGGGGGCCCTCCTGCATCAACTATATCTTGAGGCCCACCAGCAGACTAGCCTGCAACTGCTGTACCCAGCCTAGTGAAATCACACATGGCTGATGCTCCTGCTGGCTGAGTCACAGATTTGGAGAGAGTGCAGTGGATTGCGCCACGGTGTCAATGTCCAGGTAAGGAGAAGGTGGGACTCGCAAGAGGGCCGTTGGGCAAGTCACTCGGCCTATCACACGTAGATGACGCCCCCCCAGTGGCCTCTCTTCCACTATGGCGGAAGAGCGTTGCCCCACTGCCTCAAGCAGTGCAGAAGAGGAACAATCATCACATGATGATAACTAACTGTTGTAATCATGCTATGTATCCTCAGGGGGTGGGAGGGTGGGTAGGAGTGCTCCAAACATGGAGCAGGGCATGGGCGGATTGGCATGCCCACTCAAGTGCGCAATGACTGTTTGGTCGGCCCACTCAGGCCGCACAAAGCAGTCATGTCCACTTCCCTGTTCGCAATGCAGGCTGCATTACAGCCTGCATGGAGAAAATGCCCACCCCTCCGGCCCCTGGCTGCATGACTTGTCCCGTTGCAAATTAGCAATCACACTGCTGCATGGCAGCGTTGTGATTGACTCAGGGTAGGAAGCCTGGCTGCTGAATTCCTGTTCCTGGAAGCAGACGCAGGGGAGCAGGAGCTACGAAGACACAGGGCCCGGCTTTGAGGTAAGACTTCCCTCATTACAATATTTACGACACCCGCTCACACACAGATCCCCGCGTCCAGGCACCATCCAGTATTCTTTCCGGCGTTTACTACCTTACAGCTGTCCAGCACACCCCTGCCCCCAGCACTTCTCAATGTCAGCCGCTGTGCGCACATGCATAGCGGGACTGACACTTGTGTGCCAAAGGCACATACATAGTTACAACGCATTACATGACATTGCATTCCATTCCAATGCATACTAATACTAGGCACATTGCAACAGTAGGTTAGGCGTTGCATTGCGGAGACATGTACATCACTATTCCCACTCCAGTGAGTGCAACCCTAAACTAACCTTTGCACCCCAATCCCAACCGTGAACCCAGGAATTTGTTTTTGAGACCCCAATACACACCCAAAAATCACAATCGACCCAATTCACACCCCACATTTCATATTTTACCCCAAATGCACACCCCAAATTTCATATTTTACCCCAAATGCACACCTCAAATTTCATATTTTACCCCAAATGCATACCCCAAATTGCAGATCCGACATCCGAAACCCATACCCACACAAAATACTTAAAATTACCCCATTACTGACCTCACAATGTGTTGTACTCAAATGCGATGTAAAGGCACCTGCGTTGTCAGAGTTGCATAGTTAATGATGTACTGCCTGCGTTGTACTGGACGTCTCCCATGCCAAAGGCAAACCATAGGCTAGCCCGTCTGTGTCCGTCTGCCCCTGGACCGTGCTCAGCACCAAGGAGCCTTCCTCTTGGACACTCCACCGCTATGACGCCAGCACCCTCCTCGCCATCAACCCTGGACGCCACCTCGCCTGCCAGGACCAACCTCTGCTCCAGACCGGACATCGCCATTGCCATCACTGACGGCTGCAGTATCACCCGCAAGGAGCAGCCCGACCTTCAAGGACAAGGACAAGGCATTGCCATCACCTACAGAGGCCCACTCCGACTGACCACGCACTCTAATGACCCAAGGGTGACCATGGACCACCTCAACTCCCAGATCCAGACCAAGCCCAATCCCAAGCACATCCACTGAGGCACCCTCATGTGCAGGCCCCCCGGCCCTTGGCCCCCCATTCTCAAATACCATTGTTGACCTCATTGCACCCCAGGGTCTCCTATCCACCAACAACATCCTACTCGGTTATCTCATGTTCCACCCTGACAACCGCAGTGAGCAGAACACCACCGCCTTCTGGGGATGGTCCCCAACATCAGACGCAAGCAGCAACTCACCTCAACAAGCCACATAGCAGGACACACGGTCAAGCACGTCACCTCCGCCATCGGGAGCTTCGACTTCAGCCACTTCAGCCACAACACTGGACTCTCCTGGACCGACCATCATTGGATACACTACGTCTTCACCTTGCCCACCGGACGCCACCGCCATCATCGCACACCCTCGCAGCTGGATCAAGGACAACGAAGAACGTCTCGTCAACTCCCTCCTCACCAACACTCCACCAAGGCTTGCAAACGATGACACAGCAGCGCACAACCAAAACTGATGGATCTCCAACAGCGCAGACATTCGGGCACCCCTCATGAACTGCACTGCGTCAGTACCTTCCGCCTGCCAGGATAGGCTGGCCCCATGCATTGCTGGAGTTGCGTCATGGTTGTGACACAACTGCAGCAATGCGTGACTTTAGCGCAGAAAGATATGCAGAAAGATAAGTCAGGATTCCTGACGTAACTGTAATGACTTGCGTCATGGAGCGCTGTCCAGTGAGTACAGCCATCCATGCTGTCGCAAGAAGGGCGTAGTGAGAAGTGTTGCAACGCTGTCTTGTCGCAGTGCTGCAACACTTTTCATGACTGGGGCACAGGAATGCGCACTATCTTATTGATGGTGCGCAGTCCTGCCCTGTAATTTTGTAGCAGGGCAGCGCAGCGCAGCAACATTGCTTGCAGCGCGGTCCAGCAACAAAACCTGCTGAAATGAGGCCCCAATGGTTATCTCCGTTTTAAGACCAGATATTTTCTGGTCTTAAATAACTGCCTCTAGTTGCAGTTAGAGCCACTTTTTTTCTTCCTCTGGAATTAAGGATTCCCCTTGTGAATAGGGAAATCTTGGTTTAACGTCAGATTTTGCAAGAGAACGCCTCCCTTGCATATCATTAGCGATAATTATCGCTGACAGAAGTTGCGATGTTGAAAATGGTCCATTTCGCCTAAGAGCTGTCGCTAACGGCTGTTAGCGACAGCTTGTGAATATTGCGATAAAAATATCGCTGCTTTATCGGCAGAAACGTGCCGCTAAAGCGGCGGTATTGCCTTGAGAATATGCCCCATAGTTGTCTCCTCTGCCGACAAGCACCGGAGCGGTCTCAGAAATGCTGTAGGCTCCGGTGTTCATCAAAGCTCAGCATGGCACCACCATCTTCGTTGATGCCGAGACCACACCCCGCGTAAAGGTGTTTTTAAATGTCTGAAAACTGTGCATTTAGTAGCCTATTTGTTGAACTAAGAAATTGAACAAATACACAAGTTTTCGGGCATGTGTGACTTTGACTCCAATGAATGAGAAATTCCAGAACCATATGGAATAGCGAACAGATTCAAGAAGCGCTAAGAGATCACACAAATGGTAAACATGTGCTACATGCTGCTAAAAGGAACTAACTTGCATTTTACAACACATTACACTCTGAAGGGTAATTGATGACATTTTGCAATACTTCAAGTTTGTGTCTGCCACAGTATAAATAACGTATGTTGCTTTGTTGGACGGGTTTTCCTCTCTATGAACTTTCAAGTTTTTGGTCCCTCACAAACACATACAGAATTAGTGCAACTTTAACATTTCTAATAGTAGTCTCTGCTGAAAGGCCAACTTTTGAAAGTACATGATGTCTGACTTTCTAAGCCAATATTAGGCGCAGTAGTGTTCAGCATGAGAAGCTTTCAGTGTTGCGTAGGACCTTTGGCTCTAGTGCGGAGTCTCACGGGCACTGCTTGAGTCCCACCTGTGTACACATGCATGTATGGGTGTATGCTGTAAAAAATCCAGGGCGATTAAATAGACAGAGCCCATTTGCTACAGGCATAGAATTGGGATTTTTTATTTAATTTCATGATTTTGTCATGCGTTTGTGCAGTTGAATTTATAAAAGGATAAACGGAAATAATTATTTCAGAACTGGTTAAATTATTATTTGTTGTCCTGCCTTAAAGGTTCACATTTACACAACACATATGATTTACTGTTAGAGTGACCATATGTCCCAGTTTATAGGGACTGTACCATTTTTAATCATGACCCGTAGTTCCAAGAGGCTATGTCAGTATGCATTATTGTGTTGGTGTAGGAAGCTGGCTCTCTAGTGCTCTAAAATGAAGTACACTGTCTAGAGAGTCCAGTGATTCCCTAATAGGTATGCAGAGGTAAACATAGATAATTCCAATGCTCTTTTTGTGGTTGTGTGGGGAGCAGTTACGCTTATCAGAGGGTAGTGCTAAGCATTTGTTTTCACACACAGAGACAATAAACGAGACACACACTCAAGAATAAATCCAAGACCAATTTGTAAAAATAAAGACTATTTTTTTGTATTTGTAGAGACCAAGAACACAGTTCTAGGTAAGTAAATTTTTTACGATTTTTAAAGAGTTCAGAAAATATATCAGAATTGTGCGCAGTTACGCACCATAGGAATCAATGGGAAGAAACAGAAAATTGCATATAAAATCAGGCAATGCTTTCACGAAGTTCACTTTCTCTTTGTAGGTCAATGTGGGGACAAGGTCCAAAGTTCCAGCAGGAGAAGTTCGGGAGCATCCTGGATATGGCAGGAGCAGACTGCTGAGGGTCTTGGAATCTGGTGGGCAGAAACGAAAGGGACCACTTGAAAATGCACTGCACAGGTGGACTTACTGGTAAATCCGGTGGGTCTCCTTGGACGGCGGAGGTCGCAAGGGCCTGGGGACCATGGGAGCAGAGCTGGTTAGTCGGTGCTGGGGCAGGTGGGGCCAGATGCAGAGCAAACAGGTTAGCCGGACGTCGAGCGTTATGCGCCTTTGTGGGTCCTTGCGGTCAGGAGCAGGCAACTTGGAGAGGTGATCTTGGGACAGTTAGGCCACTCAGGAATTGTTCTCCGGTGTTTCGAACGTCCCTCGACAGGAGCTTGCTTCTGGTGCTTTGGTAGTTGGTGTGGACTTGGTTTTTCCCATTGAGGGCCCGGTACCCCTGGTATTGGTACGCTGCGGCTCTGGTAGGTTTGGTGCCTCCAAACCTGGTGGAGAGGAAGATCTGACCCTCCAGATCTGTTGTACGTTTTCTTGCTTTGGTGCTGCGTTGAGGTCGTTGCGGAGCAGCAAGTCAACAAACTGGACTTCACGGGATTGGTGCCTGCGGTATGCAGGGGAGTGATACCTTCACGCCAAAGGAGATTCTCTGTGATTTCTCAAAGGCTGGAGGTGCTCCGGGGTTCTTGGAGTCCTTTCAGGTTTCATAAACACAATCCTCAGCACACGTCTTTTAAGTAATATGCAATTATCCAATTTGTTTTAGTCAAGCATAAATGATACAGAGAATTTTTCGTGCTTGGTTTCTTTTCTTTATTCTCTTTGTTCTTGCATCAGCCAACACGTGTTTCGTCGCACAAAGGAATTTTGTCCTGCGACTTTCTCAAGGCTTACAAGAGTCCGTGTTCTCGAGAACACAGCGCTGATGTGGGGACCTACACGTCCTTCTTAAGGTTTGGCTCATGACGAAGATCCACGGTTAAATGCGACGTGGACATCGGAACATAGATTTTAATTTTCCAGTGGGATGGAATTATCACCACTGATAAAGGAACTTTTTGGACTCTTGTAAGCCTTGAGAAAGTCGCAGGACAAAATTCCTTTGTGCGACGAAACACGTGTTGGCTGATGCAAGAACAAAGAGAATAAAGAAAAGAAACCAAGCACGAAAATTTCTCTGTATCATTTATGCTTGACTAAAACAAATTGGATAATTGCATATTACTTAAAAGACGTGTGCTGAGGATTGTGTTTATGTTTTTGTTGGTTTCGACCACGTGTTTGGGGAGACTGGTGGTTCTTCTCACCTTTCAGCACCGTCCATATAAATTTCTCAGAAATCTAAATAGAGTGTAAGTGCTACTCATTCTTGGAGCGCCATTTTACCTATAACCATACCACTGCACCGTCGTGAATTTCCTTTCAGGTTTCAGGACGAAACAGCAGCATTGATTGTCAAGTCCTTCTTGCACCTTGCCGGATTTGGCACCTTTTCATTCTGCATCAGTGCTTCTGTTCTCATGTAGCAGGTCTTCTTTTGTCCTGATCTACTTTTGTTATATTCCATATACGTAACCTATATAGGCACAGGTAACATTGCAACCTTTCACCTATATTCTTCCCTACATTGCATACATAATGGTTCTTAGGGACTGACCTTTTACCTAGATATGACACTGCATTCAGAACGCGGGTTTCCCCCTACTTCGAATCTCATACATTATGCATGAGGCTTCTTGGAAGCACAGCAGGACTAACATCCCCTGTATAATATCTCTGTATAAAGTTCAGGCCCGACGTCATCCTTTAGGCCGACACAGTAACACAGCAAAGTAGGACCCCTGGTGAGACCTATGGGTATATATACATCACATCTTGCTTAGAAGGGAAGAGGAGACCGAGACCTCCCGGCTGACACACTGACCAGAGACGTTGAGGTTCCTGCATGCAGACACTCCAGCTCGCAGTGGTCTAACATCCCTCGCGGGGTGTCCAACTCGAGACCAGGACGGGGTCCCATATTCTCTCATTCTCAGGTAATGGGGTTGACTAGATCCTAGAGGGATTCTTGGCATAACACCTACACAGATGCTAGGTACATTTAGGTACACCCAGTTAGGGAGACATTGAAGGAGTACGCACTTTTTATCATGTGTTTTATGTACTTGTATATATTCATGATTTCTGCAAGATGGTAGAACTTTACCATCCCTTTACTTTCGTAGTACTTCTAATCATATATCTCTGCTACTGTCTAATGGTTGTTGCAGCTCATCTATTCTACACTAGAATAACAACTGTTCAATAAATACTTATTGAAAACGCCCAGCCTGTTTATTCTGTGTATCTATCTGAGACAAACCAAGGGGTCGATTAGGATGGCGGGCGGAAGCACATCCGCGGTGCTGGCAGGTGCGGGAAATGCCCTTTTCCGCACTCCAGCAGCGGTCCTCCCGCCATATTACGATGGGCAAACATAGCCCATTTTCCGTCTGCTGCGTAGTCAGGTGAACCGCCAGATTTTTGCGCTTGCCACCGCGGCGGAGTGAGCCAATAGGGACTCCCCGCCGTGCGGAATGACGTTCCGTCCGCCGTACAAATCACGATGCCGCAAACAGCCCATCACACCGCAGCGGAGAATCCACCCACCCAGAGACGGCGGAAACACGACAGCGGAGCGCAAAACCAGACTCCCGGTCCCCTCCACCCAGACCTGATCGCAATGGATCCAGCACTCCAAGCCCTTCCGGTGCTGTACCTCCTCCACTACCAGCAAATATTGCACTATCACGGACAACGACGCAGGTACGCCAATACACAACTCCGCACACAACCACAACACACAACTCATGTGCCAACACACGGTGCCTGTCCACATCAGACACTCTGGTGGGGACAGAAACATATCCCCCAGTGTACTCACACATGTCCTGCCTGCTAGAAATCCACACATCCGGGTCACCCATCAACCGAGAAATCACAGCAATGTCCCGGTCACGTCAACACAGCGGTGAAGACGCAGGAAAACCTGCGCACAATGTAGTAGGCAAGGCCTTCGCCAGGCATGGGCAGTCCCCAAAGACTCACAGGGCCCCACCTTCACCCTTCCCACACTACTCATCCCACACCCATCTGAGAACATGCTGTGTGCCCCTCCTGTGCCCCCCATGCACAATCAATCTGCCAGGTGCAGCCAGACCTTGCACCTCACACATCAAAGGACAAGGGAGATTGACTGGGAAGGTGGGGGTGAAGAGGAACACCCTGCACAGAAGCTCAGGGGCAGGACAACCCTCCTCCTCACACCAACCTTCCACCCCTGTGAAGCCAACTGAGTATGACCACAAAATGAAGACTCACACTACCTATGAACATCCAATGAACTGTTCACACTGCCTGTCAAGTCACTCACAAACACCTCACACTGACACCCAGCCATATACCCATACCATAGGCCACCAGCAATGGAGGACAACAAATGTGCCAGCCAAAAGTGAAGTGGACAGTGCTGGAAAACCATGGAGCAAGCCACATAGCATCTGTACATCACATGCAAGAGAAGGAACATATTACACCACCCTTAGGCCATCAAATCAGACATGGCTGGCACAGTGAGTCAAATTAAGCCAAAGTGACCTCTGTGCAACAACTCAGGGAGACATCAAGGCAGCCCATGCATAGGCACAGGAATGATAGGAAGTGTCTGAAGTCATACATTGACCAGCCACACATCTGTCTCAACTTACTTGACATGTGTATGTCATCAGCACAACTCACATGGCACATTGTCACACTCCTTGACTGTCAAACACAAGTAGGACCTTCACACATACTCCTCCTCTACCCACCTCACACCTGCAGCACACAACACCTGTGAGAAACACACAGAATGGTCCAAATGATGGCCTGTGAGTCCAATGACAACCAATCACACTCCCTGTGGTGCATCCACAAATGTCACACCCGCACTCAGGGATGCCTGAACCAATGCTGACACAAAAACAATAGCCAAACACAAACCTCACAAACAACATCCACAGAAGTCCAACAAGCCCAGACATGTGCAGCCAAATAGTGGAAAGGCAATGTGACCACAGACAGAACAGGAGTACACAACACTGTCACTCAGGGCCAATGCCCAGACACCATACCCCAACACAAACAAGAATCGCATCATCCAAAAACAAACATGAACAATAACTGGGATCAATGGGACAATCAGCTGACACAGACTGAGACACCAAACCACTCATCCAGTGAACATGGCGTCACAGTGTACCACAAGCATGCACATGCACAATCCTGACAAGTGACAGGTCAAAAATAGGAGGAGAAACCACCAATGTGTACCCAAAACAAGCTCAGGAATAACAATCCACCTTGCTGCATGTGCCAGACACACAAGTAATGCACACTACACTTGCAACACACATCTGCATGTATGACACAGCAACAACTACTCACACACAATCCAATGCAAATAGAACATCACACACACATAGCATCTGTCAGTAGAAAGAGCCAAAACAGGCCAAACACTGCATACATCCACAACAAAAACACAACAGATGCACATACTAATCCATCACATAGCAAACTCAGCTGGACATCGGGGGGATGCACACCAGGCAAGTACAAGGCAACACACACTGACAGCACTGCAAGCACACCAAGCATTGTGTGCACACCAACCAAACCAGTAGCACATATATCTGAGTGTCACACCATGAACTCCCACAACACAAATCATCACAGCACACAGAGGACATCTCACTCAGGAAGGGTAGCAGTACCTCAGCAAACACACATACAGCTCAACCATCACCCACAGATGCACAACTAAGGGAAACCCAGGGGCAAACAACATGATTAGAGGACTGTGCTCCTCAAACATGTGCACTGCACAGGAGCAACCATGACTGCAAAACAGTCAAAGAAAACAACACATAACTAATTTGGGCAACTGTCCTGAGTGGCACATTGGCCCTGTACACATTTCAGCCACACACAGCATAGTGTCACACAATGAAGTGGTGGGGAGGCTCACACACTGGCAAGCCATGGGGTGGAAGACATGAGATTGAAGTGGTGTGTACGTCAGTAGTGGACAGGTGAGGAGTGAACAGTACACAAACACATAGAGGAGTTAGTCACAATGTGTAGGCATCAGAAGCACATATATAGGGGATGGCCTGACTCCACATGCCACATACCATACTGGAGGCAAAAATGGGTCAAGTGACAGCAATGCATGAGAGAAATCACAAATAATGTCAGTGTGGGGCTGAGCAGGTCTTCACAGTGAGCACAAACAATAACAAGGCGCATGGCTGAGCAACAAAACACAACACAGACTTGGCAGGCACACACACTGCATACTCACAACTGGCAGCGACAACAAGTAGGTGTCCCCCAGGAGTGCAAGGACACAACAACACACTGCACAGTGCCCAACCTACAACTACTACATGTGCCCACTATCTGAAGCACATGGCAGACAATTAAAACAAACAGGCACTCATTACCTGGATCATACATGTGTGCAGTTGGCATTGCAGGGGCACACACACATCAACACTACTGACAATGACAGCCCTTTCACACTGTATGACCACTGAAGTTCACATATTCAAATGTACCCCGTGTGACTAGGTAGACAGGCCCACACAAGATGACCACACATCAACACTGCTGTTCACACATCAAGAAAGATCACACAGATATGAAGGACCCTGGCCACCCCGCAAATATTCCTGTGGATAGAAATCACTCCTGTTGTGGCATTGCATCATAACATGACATGTGTCCAAAGTAGCAAACCTGACCATAGAGTGATTAGGATAAGAGGAGATCATCACAAACAACCATCATTGCACCCTCAGGCCTCACAGTCTTGAAGAACTAAAGTGCCTGTCACCTCTGCCAAACTCTGAAAAAGTAAAGCAACCAATTGGCAATGTTGAAGTAGCATACAGAGCATGTGTCACATGAAACCATACCCATACATAAAACCTCTTATTTAGCAAGGACACAGACAAAGCAGACAACAGGAGTAACTGTCTTTATTACATATTACTCAGATAGGCACCAAAAGTAGAAAACAGCAAGGCCATTGGCCAGTCCATAGTTCAAAGTATGTACATGTGTGCATGAGAACCTGCACAGGGAATGAGCATCCAAAGTGACAAACAGCAAGGCCCTTTGCCAGTCCATAGTTCAAAGTAGGCACATGTGTGCATGAGAACCTGCACATGGAATTGGCATCCAAAGTGACAAACAGCAAGGCCATTGGCCAGTCCATAGTACAAAGTAGGCACATGTGTGCATGAGAACCTGCACAGGGAATGGGCATCCAAAGTGACAAACAGCAAGGCCATTGGCCAGTCCATAGTTCAAAGTAGGCACATGTGTGCATGAGAACCTGCACAGGGAATGGGCATCCAAAGTGACAAACAGCAAGGCCATTGGCCAGTCCATAGTTCAAAGTAGGCACATGTGTGCATGAGAACCTGCACAGGGAATGGGCATCCAAAGTCACAAACAGCAAGGCCATGGGCCAGTACAAATCTAACGTAGGCACATGTGTGCATGAGAACCTGCACAGGGAATGGGTAACACCGTACACTGCCATGGGAATCAGCACAGCTCTGGGGATACAAATGGGCAGTCCAGGCACCGCTGGGAGAGCGATGGGTTTGGGAGGGGGGCTTAGCCTCACACTTGGCTGTCAGTTGAACTGGGAGGTGGCTGATTGTCGGGGCCAGTTGGAGGACTGGACCTGGGAGAGGACCAGCTGAGGTAGAGGCATCAGTGGCTTTGTGAGCCGGAGGGCTGCTTGGACCGGGTGGCAGCATGGCACGGGGAGGCGGAGACATGCTGCCGTGAGACACAGTGTGTGAGGGAGAATGTGGAGGGCTGCCTTTCCACTTCTTGGGGATTCGATAGGTAAGAATTGTCTTGGTAGGAGTGAGAAGTTGGGCGGGCACAACAGCCTCACTCACAACCAAAGGTGCATCAGGTGCAGGTGGCTCACTCTGTGGAGATTTGCTGTATCTGGTGTTACGCTTGGGCTGGCCTTGCCTTTTCCCCTCCATCCCCTGTCGACCAGGTGAACCCCCCACAATGCTCTCCTGTCCCAGCTTCACAGGGGTGTGGGTGGGAGTTGACGTTGTGGGTGAATCTGCCTTAGAGTGCTGTTTCTGCAGACTCTTTGCAGGCACCAGCTTCACAGCAGGCAGGGCAACTGTTTGTCTGCCTTTGGGAGCAGGTTTGGGGACGGGAGTGTCTTTGGAGTGGGGTGATGTGGATGCATGTGAGCCTGAGGCCTGCTTCTTGGCCTGATGCCCCTGAGTGTCACCAGAAGGGCTTTTCCCTTTGCGCTCCTGTGTGCCTGTTTTTAGTTTGGGGGATGGTGTCTGTGCTCTGGGCCGCTTGGAGTGCTGCTGTTGTGTGCTGCGTGTTGAGTACTTGGAGCTGTGGTGTGAGGTCACCCTCGTCAGATGTTGCCACTGGCAGGGTGGTTGCCGAAGGGACTGGAGCTGGACTCTGAGCCTATGACAGCTGAATGGCTGCCGTCACTGTGGAGGACAAAGACTGGACAGTCCTGTGCAGCCCACCCACGTCAGAATGAATGCCCTCCATGAAGGCAACTACCTGTGCCAACTTCCTGTCATGATCCTGGAAGTCATTCAGGAGAGTAGTCTGACCCACACACATCTGGCGCAAAAGGTCCACCGCCTCAACACTGACGGCAGCAGGGGAGACAGGGGCAGCCTGGGGGGAAGGACACTCTACCCTTCTTACTGCTGTGGGAACGGGCAGCACTAGTGGTAGTAGCTGGGAGGGTGGGCACAGGACGATGTGTGGTGGAAGAAGAGGCAGATTTCCCACTCCCTGTGCCCGCCAACATCGAGGAGTCACCGCTAGAGTCAGATGATGTTGAGGTTGGTGTTTCTGGGCGGGAGTCTTCCAGGACACTCCTGTCCCCATCCGAGGTGCTGGTCACATTGGTGTCAGTGAGCTCATGTGTAGCAGTCATGCCAGATGCCTCACCACTGGTGTCCGTCCCCTGTCCTTCTGTGCCCTCAGTAGATGCTGCAAAAGAAAGAGATGTAGGCTCAGTACAGTGCCCTACTCACATACATCATATGCAACCAAAGCAAACAACTAGAATATGATACCCCCATGTAGCACACCACCCTGTGCGATCTGCATGTGCAAGCTTCATGCTAAAGTAAGAAGATGCATGGAAACATGCATAGTTGGCATCAATGACCCATGTGACGTTCACACTGCCATATAACTGGCCCGTGCCTCCCAGTTACCTGACATCCTGATTCCTGTAAGCATACCTACGTGCCTGTAGGTGAGATAGATGTACATCTCAACATGTTGTCACAGTCACATATGGAGTCACTTTAAGGGGACAACACAGATACTGACTCCAGAATGTCCTCATACCATGGCCATGAGCTACTGATGTCTACCATGTTGTGCTTTGAAGCGCAACGACCCTTGCACATTGTCGGCAGATGTGTAGTTCTCACAATTCCAAAGTCAGGCACTGCACACATCGACGTAAGCACACTAAGATGAGGAACACAGCTGTTCACTCCCCGGTGATGTCTATGACACCCATAATGCAGCAGATGGCATGATGCCACATCTTATCTTGCAATGTCAAGGGCCATTATTTTAAACATATGAGAAAGTACATGTAGCAAAAATGCATGTCAGCTGCACTCAACACAGAGGCCACTTACAAGCCATTGCACCACTCTGGAAACATCACAGAGCTCAACACTGGCTCAGGGTTGGGATACATGCAGTCACTCACACCCAAAGTCACCCTTTGCAGAACACTCACCCCCAACTTGCTGCTGATGGGCCCTCAAACGTCCATCCAGCTCTGGCTCTGTCACAGTCAAGATGCGGGCCATTAGTGGTGTCATGCTCCTGCGCGACAACCTTCCAGTCCTGGGAGTAGCCCCAGCGTCATCTCTGCCACGTTTTTGCTCATCCGGCAGATGTCATCCCACCTCTTCTGACAGTGTGTGTGCTGTCGGTTGCAGTCACCTAGAGCCCGCACCTTGCGTGCAATGGCCCTCCATAAGGCCTTACGCTGGCGGACTTTAAGCTGCAGGCATGGGAGACAAGAAGAGGCTGTTTCAGGGACACTGGGCCATGTTCCACTCTGTCTCAGGACAGGAGCATGCAAACACTTAGCACAGCTGTACAGAAAGCTTGATCAGAGGCAATACAACATGACACGTAGTACATTTGCATCAGATAATCTGATTGAAATGCATTTAGGTATGAGGGTGGACACAGGACCAGGCCATCTCACACACATGCAGAATGGCAGCACACAAAGCAATGTGAAGAAGGCCCTCATCTGTGATGCAGTATGTGAGGGAGCAAGATATACATCATGTTGGAATTGATGTTTTGGGGAAGACTCACTGTGTCCAACACTACACACCCCTCAATGTCCTTGGCCTGTGAGTGGCTCACTGTGTCATGGATGTCACATCTAGGGACATGATCTTACATTCTCACACCCTTCTCACAAGGTCTGTCTTGTGCAATCATCAGGCCTAAGATAGCTCATTGAGTGACAGGGTGGCAGACAACACATATGTCGCACTATGTCCATTTACTGATGGGTCCCTGACAAATTGGGCTGTATGTGTGCAGGCCAGGGGGACTCACACTGAGGACAAACCTGGCCCATCGGAACAATCACATGCATGTACAATATGAGAGGTCAAACAGTGCCTACACATGCGAGTCAGTACACATCATGAAATCAATGGAAGGAGGATGTTTCAGAAGTACATCACTCTGATGTGTCATAGGCGATTTCCCACAAAGAGTGTCAGCC
Source organism: Calotriton arnoldi (assembly GCA_963921515.1). Lineage (NCBI taxonomy): Eukaryota > Metazoa > Chordata > Amphibia > Caudata > Salamandridae > Calotriton > Calotriton arnoldi. The sequence goes on from CAWUFW010008409.1 coordinate 384,545, forward strand.
TCAGGCATTTCGATCTTGTGCATAATGCTCACATATCCATGGTGACATTATGTAAGGTGTACACACATCCTTCAGTACCCTCTGGACAAAACACATTTGGAATGTCCCAAATGAGCCTGTGAAAGGCGAATGGACTCTGACATCCATTAGCACAGGCAATGTTTGTTCTGACTTCCACTCTCCAAACCAGCAGGGTTACTGTATGTCTGCAAAGACACTGCATGTCCCTCCCATCCTTCAATGCAGCCATGGATCTGTGGTGATAAGGCTGCACACCCCATTGACATGGAGTCAGCATGCTAGGCAGTGTATCACACTAACTTGCACTCACAGGCACATACTACAGCAGAGCTACATCATGTGAGCACTCTTTGCACTCCCCAAATTTCACTCTCAAACACTCACCATAACATCAGGAGCACCAAATAGCCTCCCGTAGTGTGTAAGCACCTCGTCCACCAGGACCTCCAGCTCCTCTGTGGTGAAGGGACAGGCCCTGATGTTCTCAGTCCTCGCCTTCACTGGGTCCAGGAGACAGGAACAGCAGCAGTTGGGGATGTAGAATGGCAGGCAGCAGTGTCTGGATGCAGTGGAAATGTGTGGCTCCCTCACAGACATATATAGCCCCCTGGGGTTGTTTCAGTGGTACTCAGCTGCTGCAATTGGTGTTCCAGATCAGCTTTGTTCAAATGTAACCAATGACCGGCCCCGCGGTAGCGGAGCACACCTACCGCGATTTCCAAAAGTGTATTCCACTAGCGCGATTGCGGTTCCCATTGGCTGAATGGGCAATGGCGGTGTCACACCGCGGTGCCCAGGCGGTCGCTACCGCAATTGTGCATCTTACAATTGTATCCAATGACCGGCCCCGCGGTAGCGGAGCACGCCTACCGCGATTTTCAAAAGTGTATTCCACTAGCGCGATTGCGGTTCCCATTGGCTGAATGGGCATGGGCAATGGCGGTGTCACACTGCGGTGCCCAGGCGGTCGCTACCGCAATCGTGCATCTTACAATTGTATCCAATGACCGGCCCCGGGGTAGCGGAGCACACCTACCGTGATTTTCAAAAGTGTATTCCACTAGCGCGATTGCGGTTCCCATTGGCTGAATGGGCATGGGCAATGGCGGTGTCACACCGCGGTGCCCAGGCGGTCGCTACCGCAATTGTGCATCTTACAATTGTATCCAATGACCGGCCCCGCGGTAGCGGAGCTCGCCTACCGCGATTTTCAAAAGTGTATTCCGCTAGCGCGATTGCGGTTCCCATTGGCTGAATGGGCATGGGCAATGGCGATGTCACACCACGGTGCCCAGGCGATTGCTACCGCAATCGTGCATCTTACAATTGTATCCAATGACTGGCCCCGCGGTAGCGGAGCACGCCTACCGCGATTTTCAAAAGTGTATTCCACTAGCGCGATTGCGGTTCCCATTGGCTGAATGGGCATGGGCAATGGCGGTGTCACACCGCGGTGCCCAGGCGGTCGCTACCGCAATCGTGCATCTTACAATTGTATCCAATGACCGGCCCGCGGTAGCGGAGCACACCTACCGCGATTTTCAAAATTGTATTCTACAAGCGCGATTGCGGTTCCCATTGGCTGAATGGGCATGGGCAATGGCGGGTGTCACACCGCGGTGCCCAGGCGGTCGCTACCGCGATTTGGCATCTTTACATTGGTGCCAATGCCCGTGATTGCGGTGGCGGTGCACGCTTAGGGCACCTATGGACACATCATGCTGTAGCAATGGCAATGGCCAGTTCTCATCATTGAACACTCCACACTTACAATGAATCATGCCACCAAATAGTTAAATTGAATGCTAGTGTGACATTCTACTCACTGATGTCTACACATGCCATGTCAGTGCGATGGAGTACATGCATTGGCATGTAGTCCCTCACATGTCACTGATGAAGTTGTTGTGCATGTACACAGATCTGTTGTGTGATGGACTCTCAAATATGGAAACATGTCAATGTGTGAGATGGCTAAGCAACACACAGTAATGATGGACTGACTACTTAATGTGCCTACTTCACTGTGTAGATTGCTGAACTCATGTAGATACTTGATCTTTATGCACACACTGTGCTCATTGTGTCGTTAATGTGTTCCCTGTCCGACTCACGCAAGAAGGTGTGGCAGGTACAGCAGCTACATAGGAGACAGCAGTGTTGGTGTTTCAGACATGTGCTGTGTCAAGTACTCTCAGGGCTGGTGACACAAGATGTCGGAATGTCCCATTTCACATTCACATAGTCTGTCTCTGGTGCACTCAGTTTGTACATAGTGATCAGGTGTACAACTACTTGGGGTCAAGTTGTCTCTGCATGTGACTTGTGCTGTAAGCTGTTGTGTCAGGCCAGTCATCGTTGGCGCTGTGTCAGTCAAAATGTCAGATGTTGGACACATCTCATGGCTGAATTGAATTGACAAGTGTCCCCTTTTATCTTATGTAGGAGGCGACCAAATGTGCATCGGCCATTCACCTTGCTGGCGGACATGGAGGATGTGGACATCATCCGTAAGTTCCGTTTGGATCGGCAAAACATCCAAGACCTATGTGCTCAGTTGGAGCCCCATCTGAGGCCTTGCAGGACATATCTAACTGCTGTGTCACCAACATGTAAGGTGATGGCGGCCCTGCATTTCCTTGCAACTGGCTCGTTCCAGTACACGGTGGCCAGCGCAGGTGGGATGTCGCAGGCAATGTTCAGTATGATGCTACGGGATGTCCTGTCCGCTATGATGGTATACAAGACACTTACATCCATTTTCCACGGAGACAGGAATTGGCAGCTGTGAAGGCTGATTTTTATGACCTTGCCCACATCCCTAATGTTGTTGGTGCCATTGACTGCACCCATGTTGGACTGGTTCCGCCACAGGCACAGGAGCACATCTACAGGAATAGGAAGCATTCCCATTCCATTAATGTGCAGGTTGTATGCCAGGCAGATATGATCATCTCACATGTCTGTGCCAGATTCCCTGGCTCAGCCGACGACTCCTACATCTTGCTTAACAGCATCGTACCACAGATGATGGCAAATCTGCATCCTGACCGTGCGTGGCTTGTAGGTGAGTTAGCTGAGTCAAGTATTGTGCTGTATGTGTGACATGCTGTCCGCAGCTACAGTCATATTACAAAATTGTTCTGTGTATCTGGCACCTAGGTGACTCTGCATATCCCAACCGGCCTTGGTTGCTGAGCCCACTGCGGAATCCCAGGACCCAGGGGGAAGTCAGCTACAATGAGGCCCATGGGAGGACACGTCGTGTGGTGGAGCGTACTTTTGGGCTTCTGAAGTCTCAGTTTCAGTGACTGGACAGGACCGGAGGCGCACTGATGTACTCTCCCCAAAAGGTGTGCCAGATAATTGTTGCATGCTCCACAACCTGGCCTTGCGCAAGGAGATCCCCCTGCTCCTGGACGATGATGCGCCGCAGATGCCCCCCCCTGCAAGCCCACACGTGTCCAGTGACGAGGATAGTGGAGAGGAGGAAGGTGTCGACCTGCGCCAACAGCTCATCAACCGCTACTTCCCTTGAGTGTGAGTAACATTGTACAACAGTGCCATTGTCTGCTGTCTTTGATGGTGGTGTTGAGGCCGAGAGGAGCTTTTTGATTGCTGCCTGTTGTTGGCTCTGTGCTGATGGCTGATGTGTGTGGCACAGTGTAGTCCTGAACAGCTACATGATGTCTATGTTGAGATTGTTTATCCTTGTGATGTGTGCTGGTTTGTGTACCTTGATCACTAGTGTTGTGTACTGGCTGTGATGCCAACACCTGACGAGTAAATGTCGTTCTCTTGTGTCTCTCTAGGTCCCTTCAGACTCTCAATGCCTCGTCACGATCTGAGCCACTGATACATTGTGTTCTGACTCAACATTGTACATATTGTGATAAACATGGAGCTGACACAAAGACATAGGTGTGTAAAGAGTGTTTATTTACATTGAGTGGTTGTGACAGACAAGTGATGTTTCAAGAAAGGGTGCTAAGTGAATCAATGAGTTGTCAGTGATGGCAAACAAGACAATAGAGTAGTCACCACATTGATGAGGTGACACAGTCCAACAGACACCTGCCATCAACATGGCAGTGTGGGAAAGGATAGTCAACAAAGTCAATGTCAAGGTGTACAGAGGTGCTATCATGGGCGTCTCTTTGACTTGCGTTTGGCTGGTGCTTTGACACTTGACCCTCCCATGGTGTTTCTCGGACGGCCCCTCTTGCGTTTTCCAGGGGGGGCTCCTGCTGCGGGGTCAGCGGTGTCTGAGGAGTCATCCTGTTGCTGCTCACCCCTCTCTGTGGCCGCAGCTGGGCTGGTGGGGGGATCACCCTGCAGGCCACTGGAGGGGGGTTGAGCCTTAGTTTGTCCCACAGGTCTGTTCCTCAGAACACCCACAAGCTGACCCAAGAGGTCCACGATTTGGCCCATATGCGTGTCTATGGACCTCAGCAGCAGGCGGAGCTCACGCGATTCTTCCAGAGCCTGGCCCGTGTGTCCCTGGGCTTGTTCGAAGGCCCCAAGGACTCTGGCGAGGTTGTCCAGGGCTTCGGTCCCAGTGTCCTCTCGATTTTGTCCCGCAGTTGCCCTCCCACCTGCCCTGCTGCCCCGGACCTGTGGCGTTGCCACTCGACGCACCCGCAGACTCTCCCTGCCCTCCTCTGATTGTGTGATGGTGCTGGTAACCACTGAGGCAGGGCGAGTGGTGCAGGCAGCGGTGGTGGTGGTGATTGAGGCCGCACAGGTCGTTGCAGCAGGGGTCAGCGCAGTTGTTGTTGCTGGGGTGGTGGTGGTGGGGACAGTGGGGGCCTGGGACATGGTGCGACCTGGAAGTCCAGACGGGCCAGGTCAGTGCTCCTCATCCGAGAAACTTAGGGAGTCTGCATCCGAGAGTCCATATTCTGAGTGTGGAGACTGGCTCTGCAGGTTAGTGTTGTCTTCTGCAGCAGTGAGTTGTTGATCTCCTGTTGAACAGAGGTGAAATGGTCATTAAAGAGCACCCCACAAGCATGGTGTTAGATGTTTGAATGTTACATGTGTTACACCACAAAGTTTACATTGTTTACACTTTGTATGGCTGCAAGGTACTGCACATCATGCCATGATGTGTGCGTACATACATTACTTGTCCATGGTGTGACATGTAAATAGGTACCATGTTCCACATACAGATTGTGTGATTACAAGAACATGTCGTCATCTACCGACTTGCAGCCCATCAACTTTATGTGATTTGTCTATTTTGTTTGCTCTGCAATGAAGATGTTACATCTGAGCAAGAACTAGCCATTGTAATCTTCTGCATACCTTTGTGATTTCATGTACTTTACTTTCTTTCAACAACTGAACATGCATGTTTTGTGTTCATATGGGCCTTCATGCTCTGCCACCATGGCACTTGCACATAGCATTCCGTGCTGGACATGATTGTGCCCGGAATTTCTTCACAATGTGGCTTGCTGGCTTGACGTTACGTTTCAGTGACAGTTACATACACTTGGCTGTCTGCACACAGGAAATGACTATTGGATGTATGCCATGTTGGGTGACATGTGAGGGGTGGTGTGGTCATATGGCGCCATGCTTTTTGAGAGGATTGGCAGGGTGCATGCACGGGTTACCTACCTGCACTGTGACACAATTGAGGGGAATTGCTGCCACATGGTTGTGGGTGTGGGGGGAGTGCTCCATCCTGGTGAGCTCTGGGACAATGGGGCCTGGTGGGAGTTGTAGTGCAGGCTTCACAAACACAACCAACCCCTCCCTGTTAAGATGGCTACCTACCTGTTAGTTTGATGAGGGGAATGCAATGTCTGCCACTTGCTTCTGGGTGGGGTGTGGGGAGTGCTCCATCCTGGTGAGCTCTGGGACAAGAGGGCCTGGTGGGAGTTGTAGTGCAGGCTTCACAAACACAACCACCCCCTCCCTGTTAAGATGGCTACCTACCTGTTAGCTTGATGAGGGTAATGCAATGTCTGCCACTTGCTTCTGGGTGGGGTGGGGGGAGTGCTCCATCCTGGTGTGCTTTGGGACAAGGGGGCCTGGTGGGAGTTGTAGTGCAGGCTTCAGAAACACAACCAGCCCCTCCCTGTTAAGATGGCTACCTACATGTTAGGTGAATGTGGGCAATGCAATGTCTGCCACTTGCTTCTGGGTGGGGTGGGGGGAGTGCTCCATCCTGGTGTGCTTTGGGACAAGAGGGCCTGTTGGGAGTTGTAGTGCAGGCTTCCCAAACACAACCACCCCCTCCCTGTTAAGATGGCTACCTACATGTTAGGTGAAGGTGGGCAATGCAATGTCTGCCACTTGCTTCTGGGTGGGGTGGGGGGAGTGCTCCATCCTGGTGTGCTTTGGGGCAAGGGGGCCTGGTGGGAGTTGTAGTGCAGGCTTCCCACACACAACCAGCCCCTCCCTGTTAAGATGGCTACCTACCTGTTAGTTTGATGAGGGGAATGCAATGTCTGCCACTTGCTTCTGGGTGTGGTGGGGGAGTGCTCCATCCTGGTGAGCTCTGGGACAAGGGGGCCTGGTGGGAGTTGTGGTGCTGGCTGCCTGTACACCTGCCCCCATGGTAATGTTGCTAGCTACCTTTGGGGTGAATCATAGGGAGTAGATGTTGGAACTGTGAGACGTGTGTTGGGGAGAGTGTGGTGCACATGCATGCATTTTGACCTAGGAGGTGTTGCTTTGTAGTTGTGCAAGACAGTACATTGTAGTGTGGTGGTAGACATTTGTTGGTACTTACCAGCCTCCACTCCCCCGGGTATTCCTGTGAGACTCTCGGGATGCAGTATGCCAAGCACCTTCTCCTCCCATGCCGTGAATGTTCGTAGTGGAATGGGAGGGCCACCGCCAGTCCTCTGAGCCAGCTCACGGTTCTTGTTTTTCTTCTCTTTCACCTTGCTCTTGAGGTCATGCCACCGCCTCATGATCTCCTTCTTGGTGCACGGGATGGTCCCTGTTGCATTGACCCTGTTGACTATCCTTGCCCACATTTGCGTTCTGGTGGCTAGTGGTGTCTGTTGGACCAGGTTTCCAAACAAATGTGGTTCTACTCTGATTACCTCATCTACCATCACTGACAACTCAATGTCAGTGAATTTGGGCATTTTCATCTGTGACATGGTGTGTGATGTGCAAATGGGTTAATGGTGCAGGTGTGGAGGAGGTGGTGGTGATGTGTGTGGTGTGTGTGTTGTTGTGTTGGTGTGATGTGTGCAGATATGCCTATCCTTTGTGCTGTGGGGTTGGACCCTTCAGTTGTGGAGTAGTGCAAAGGATTGTGGTCAGGGAAGGGGCTGGTTTTATACTCAGCAATGTGGGTGGGTCAAAATGGTGCATTCCTGTCAGGTGTGTTGTGTGGGTTGACCTGGGATTTGTATTTTTTTGGTGCCATGGGGATGTGTCATTGGGGCGTGTTAGGTGTTTTTTGAGGCTGAGCCAGGTTAATTGCCACACTTGGTAGCCTTGTTGTGTGTTTTGTTGTCGTCCGCCATTGCTATTCCGGAGCGAGCGCAGCGGTGGGTATACAACCGCTCTTCCACCGGATCTCCCATTCATCGATGCTTGCGATCGCGCTGGTCGGAATGCAACGGCCCTTCCGCCGGCTCTCCCATTCACCAATGGTTGTGATCGCGGCGGTCGGAAAAGAGCTGATCGTTCCGCTGTCGGCGCAATGGCATCCTAATTCAACATGCGGTCACTCCGCTGCCCGTGCGGCGGTTTCGGGTGTTTCCGCTGCAGGACAGACCGCCGCGGACGGATTTTTGCCTGCTCCGCACGCTCCCGGCGGTCTTTCGTGGATTCTGACCACCGCAGTCAGATTTTTCTGGCAGTTCATCGTAATCTGACCGCCGGTTTTCCCGCGGTACATGCGGACGGTTTATTTCTGCTACCACGGCGGTCGGGGAGCTTTTCCGACCGTCATCGTAATCGGCCCCCCGGTAAGCACGAGTGACTGAGCGAAAGGTAATATATTGTTTCCACGATTCTGAGGGATCAGAGTTGTCATGTTCTGAGGTTGCCAGAATCTATTCTCTCCTTGGTAAGAGGAGAATATAGTGGCACTGTGAGCTAGCTGATACAGACAGGCTAACGTATCCGGTGAGGGTGCATGGAATCAGTCCGCCACCAATCCCACAGTTTATGTTATCCAAATGCGCAGATCCTGTATAGGTTATATAGGAACTACACAACACTGTGGTCCAATGAATCTGAGGTTCAGGCTCAGTGAACCACCTAAATTTTGAAGTTAGGGATGTTACAAAGGGAGACAGGTAATAGCCAATGGACTATCTACCTTTAGGGTGTCTACACCCGGTAGTGACCACTTCCTGTAGAAAGAGACACTATCCTAGCCCTGATTGAAGATTTCTCACCATCTCAAGATGGTGGAATTTCAGGAGAGGGGTTCACTTCACCAGCCCTACCCTAGGGGTGGTGCAGGCTGAGGGGGGACCCTCCCCCTCATCTAACTAATTTTCCCGCCTTTCCACCCACCAAAAGTGGAGCAGGAAAGGGGGCTTGGCCTACCACACTATCTTTGAGTACCTTGATTGGATTTCAAAGGCGGCATTGCCTTTGAGGCTTCCCACCCAGGAAGACATCCTGTCCTGGAGGAGGTTTGAAACACCCCCACACTAAGCAGGTATTGTTTCTGCCCTCTGATATTGCTGGCTCTCACCCTATTAGGTCAGACACATGTCTGGTCGTGACAGGCTGGTGAAAACCGGCCAGAGACCCCATTAGTGTTTGGTTATATTTCAGGGGACCCTCTTAAAGGTTCTCCTGTGTGAATTTATTAATAAATCCAACACAGGCACCAGTGAGGATTTATTAAGACATGATGCTTGGTACCAAACATCTTAGAAATCAGTGAAGCCATGATGGAGCTAGGAAACTCATGTTGACAAGTATCCAGGCCCTATGTACTCTTTATGGTTTCTCTGTCACTTACATCACCACAGAATGGACTGGACATTGTAGGGGCATATCTGCTCATGCGGATATGCCCACACATAGGATATAGTGCACTCTGCCTTAGGGCTAAAGGCCTGCAGTAGGGGTGACTTACCTATATCCTATGCAGTGCATGGGGAGGCATGGCATACTGGGCTGTGTGCCATGTCGACTCTTCTGATTTTCCTGCACCAAGACACGCAGCCTCCAATGGCAGAGAGCATAGCCTTGGTGAGGGGGCCCTGGGGTGGCACAACCAGTGTTGCAACCCCAGAGGACCCTCTTCAGTACCCATGCCCTAGGTACAAGGGGTACCATTTACTAGGGACTTACAGGGGTAGCTGAAGTTGTGCCAATCGTGGTACATTGTTTGGGAAAGAGATCTGGCACTGGGAACCTGTTAGCGGGGACCCAGTGCACTTACAGTTCAAAATTACACCAGGCATCAGGCAAAAAGTTGGGGCTAAACATGCAAAAAGAGGCACTTTCATACAGTTGGTTTTAGCTGCAGCCATCAGTTCAAGCAGAAACAAAGAGCAAATGTGTTGGCCTATACCTGCTCCGGGCTTTCTTTTACACCTTTCTAATACAGTCAAATACCTGTCTTGGATTAATCATGAAGGCTCATCGGTCTAAAGGCCTGGGCATTGCAAAGCTTGAAGACTTAGGGCCTAATTCGTAAAGGTTGGCTTGTATGGTATTTTACCAATCCAAAGCTGTAATACTGTGCCTGGAATGGTAAAAGGCTTTAGCCATTTTACAGTTTGGCATGGATAGCACTGTGCTAATCCTATGCTTAAGTACTTTGCTGTAGAAATGGCAAAAGAATTTGTCCCTTTCTATCTCGGCGTGGATGGCACTGTGCTAATCCTGTGCTTAAAGACTTTGGGGGATATTAGCCACAACTTGCGATAATTATCGCAAACCGCGCTTAGCGCATTTTTTTTATCGCCGCCTATTGCTGGATATTATCACGGAGATAACACGCTATTAGCAACGTTTATCTCCAATGCGATAAAATATCCAGCGATAGCGGCGAAATGCGTGAATATCGCTGGAAATCCAGCGATATTCACGCATTAACGCCATGGTGGACTTAGCCTGACAATCCACCTCCCATTCAACAAACAGGTAAGTCATGTTTTTAGCAGGTGTTAAATTCTAGTGATATTCACGCTTAGCGCGACTTTTTTTATTGCTTCGCCTGCGTTGCTAATAGGGGGAAGTTGTGTTAGCGACTGTTTTCAGTCGCTTTTAGTTGGGAACGCCTACCTTGCATGTCGTTAGCGATAATTATCGCTGGCATGCAAGGCGATGGGAAAACGGGCCGCTATTGCCAGAAAGCTGTCGCTAACGCCTGTTAGCGACAGTTTGCTGATAGGGCGATAAAAAAATCACCGCTTTAGCGGCAAAAAGTGCCTCTAAAGCGGCGATTAAGACCTTGCTAATATGCCCCCAGGATAGAAAAACAGACATTTGAGGTAAGCAGATCTAGAGTGTTGCTCGTGTTGAGGGTGCTCTATACAGGAGCTGCTTTCCACCTAAACTTGAGAACTACCCAGAGTTCTCTGCTTCTTTTTTGCATAATTTATGTGTCACTCTATGCCTGAAAGGGTATTGTTTTGACTTATACTGGGTGCTCCCTTGTGTCTGGACAAAGCTATACCTCTCTGAAGTGCTCTAATGAGCGTGAAACACGTGTCAGGGGTAGCTTTTATTCATTTCAGGTTGGCTTGGATGGTATTTTACCAATCCACAGATGTAATACTGTGCCTGGAGTGGTAAAGGGCTTTAGCCATTTTACAGCTCGGCATGGATAGCACTGTGCTAATCCTATGCTTGAAGACTTTGCTGTCGAAATGGCAAAAGACTTTGTCCCTTTCAATCTCGGTGTAGATGGCACTGTGCTAATCCTGCGCTTAAAGACTTTGATAGAAAATCAGACATTTGAGGTGAGCAAATTTAGACTGTCGCTGGTATTGAGAGTGCTCTAAACTGGAGCTGCTTTTCACCTAAACTTGAGAACTACCCAGAGTTCTCTGCTTCTTTTTTAAATATATATATGTATATTATCTACTGGCGGTCGCCAGTAGATAGTTATAGTTAGGACCTAGTTTCCATAGGAAACTTTTTTTTTGTTTTCTCAATATCTTTGGTGCCGGATGACGAATCTTCGCGAAATTTTTAAAAATTGTAGCCCGCTCCGGTCAGCTCCTGTCTTGAACGTTTCAGGGTGATTCGGCAAGCGGGGGCCGAGAAAAAAGGGGGGTCCCAAAACGTGTTTTCTCCATGTTATTTCCCATAGGAAACTTTAGACACGACTACAGCCCGAACTGCTGAACGGAATTACACCAAATTTGGCAAAAAGGTAGCCCTTGGATCAGAAAGAGACTTTTTTGTTAAATGATGTAAATCCGTTCAGTAGTTCATGAGAAATTCAAAAAATAGAGGTCAAAAAATCCATTTCCCATAGGAAAGTTTAGACACGGTTACAACTTGAACTGCTGAACGGAATTACACCCAATTTGGCAAAAAGGTAGTTCTTGGTTCAGAAAGCGCCCTTTTTTTTAAATGGTGTAAATCCGTTCAGCAGTTGCTGAGAAAATCAAAAAATAAAAGTTTCGATATATAGAGGCACGGAGGATCCGCTCACCCTCCCGACCACGAGCTTTATTCTAATTGGCTGTCAACACTCCAAACCAGGAAGTGTTGGCAGCCATCTTGTGAGAACCGAGTCACAAGAAATCAGAACAAAAAACACGAAAAAAAAGAAAAGGGGGCAGGGTAGAAACACCCTGACCCCCTAGGCCTGCTTAGGGGGTCCCAAAAAAGCATTAAAAAAAAAGAAATCGGCAAAATGCGCACCGGATCCGGCCGCGAAACTAAAAAAAAATGCGCTTCATTAATATTTAGCCCCCGGGTGGGCAAGTCCCGGGGGCATGCAATATTATAATTGCGGGGGCCCAGGGAAGCCCCCGCAGCCCCGGGGACCACCACGCCCCGGGGCTTTCCATAAACATTTGCGGGGGCACACGGCCCCCCCACAGCCCCGGGGACCGCCACCCCCCGGGGCTTCTTATTTTTAATGTGTGGGGGGCCTTCAAGGCCCCCCCAAGCCCCGGGGACCGCCGCCGACCGGGGCTTTTATTAATTATAATCGAGGGGGCACACGGCCCCCCGCTGCCCCGGGGAATGCCACCACCCGGGGCTTTTTTAAAAAAATGCATAGACCTGTGTGGGGGGCTTGAGCCCCCCCACACGCCCCGGGGACCGCCACCTCCCCGGGGCACTAATATTCAAATGCAGGGGTCCGTAACGGACCCCCGATCCCCGGGGACCACCATCTCCCCGGGGCTGTGCATGTGATGGGAGGGGGGCCCTCCTGGAGCCCTCCATGGCCCTGGGGGCCACCACCCCCCAGGGCCGGCTCCTGCAGTGTCCCGGGTGCCCACCCCGGGACACTGCTGTTTGCAATGACAGGGCGGGAGTCTCGCGGCTCCCGCCCTGTCATTGCAAACTGCTTTGCTTCATTGAAGCGAAAGCAGGGAAACCTGCTCTCGCTTCAATGAAGCAAAGCAGATTGCTTTTCCACAAGGGGAGCTGCATGTCAGCAGCTCCCTCTGTGGAAAAGCAATGCCGGCTCCCGCAGGACGCGGGGAGCCGGTGGGACCGTGGGGGCATTGGGGCTCCCCCCATGGTCCCCAATGAGAGGCCAGGTCCCGGGGGATGGGGTCCCTGGGGCAAGGAGTGGCCCGGGAGGGGGGCCACGCAGCCCCCCTCCCCAATAATATTTAAAAATTGTTTTTTTTTTAAATCACGCAAACGCCGACCCCTGGGGATGGGGTCCCCGGGGCCATAAATGGCCTGAGGAGGGGGGCCACGCAGCCCCCCTCCATAAACAAAAAAAAATATTTGGCCATGCCCCGGGGGATGGGGTCCCCGGGGCCGGAATTGGCCACGGGAGGGGGGCCCACGCGGCCCCCTTCCCGTTCATTTTTTTTTTTAAAGGGATCAGGCCCTGGGGGATGGGGTCCCCAGGGCCCAAAAAAAGGGAAAAGAAGGGGGGCCACACAGCCCCCTTTCTAAAAAAATGAAAAATACAAAAGACGCGATCGTGCCAGAGGCCCCGCCCCCTCCCAGCAACACTCTGCAAACGCGCCCTGTGGCGCGTTTTAAGTTGGGGAATTAATTCCCCTTCAGTACTGGGGGTCCCTGGGGGCCAACTAGCCCACCAGGTACCTCCAGTAAGCGCCACAGGGCTGCGTTGCAGAGAGGTGGTCCAGGCCACGTCCCTTTTTACACCTCTCTGCAACGCAGCTCTGTGGCACTTACTGGAGGTACCTGGTGGGCTAGTTGGACCCCAGGGACCCTCAGGATTCAAGGGGAATTTATCCCCAACTTAAAACGCGCCACAGGGCGCGTTTGCACAGTGGTGAAGGGAGGGGGCGGGGCCTGAGGTGACATGCGTGCAAACACGCCCTGTGGCGCGTTTTAAGTTGGGGAATTAAGTCCCCTTCAATCCTGAGGGCCCCTGGGGGCCAACTAGCCCACCAGGTATCTCCAGTAAGCGCCACAGGCCTGCGTTGCAGAGAGGTGGTCCAGGCCATGCCCCTTTTTACACCTCTCTGCAACACAGCTCTGTGGCGCTTACTGGAGGTACTTTGTGGGCTAGTTGGACCCCAGGGACCCTCAGGATTCAAGGGGACTTTATCCCCCAACTTAAAACGCGCCACGGGGCGCGTTTGCACAGTGGTGAAGGGAGGGGGTGGGGCCTGAGGTGACATGTGTGGAAACACGCCCTGTGGCGCGTTTTAAGTTGGGGAATTAATACCCCTTCAATCCTGAGGGCCCCTGGGGGCCAACTAGGCCACCAGGTACCTCCAGTAAGTGCCACAGGCCTGCGTTGCAGAGAGGTGGTCCAGGCCATGCCCCTTTTTACACCTCTCTGCAACGCAGCTCTGTGGCGCTTACTGGAGGTACCTAGTGGGCTAGTTGGACCCCAGGGACCCTCAGGATTCAAGGGGACTTAATCTCCCAACTTAAAATGGCCACAGGGCGTGTTTGCACACATGTCACCTCAGGCCCCCCCTTCACCACTGTGCAAACGCACCCCGTGGCGCGTTTTAAGAGGTAGTTTTAATCCCCCTGCCCTATTATGTACTAGGGCCTTACAGAGGAGGTCATGCTAATCACAGGGGTACCTCAACGCATAGTGTTCCCTAGTGTATGTAGGTGTTTTCACTGTATTCTAAGTGTCTTTTAGCATAGCACTGGCTCTAGGCCTAGTTACTCAGAGTCAGTTACCACCAGTACCCGTCTGAAAAAGTTGTGGGCACAGGATGATTTTGCAACAAGGCCTCTTTCTGCTCCTCTGTTGGTTCTTTCTGCACATGTCTTGCTTCTTCCTGCTCTTTTCTTCGTCTTTGTGGACTTCTGTTGCTTCTTTCTGCATTTCTTTTGCTTCTTTCTGTGCGTTTTTTCTTCTTTCTTCACATGTCCTACCTCTGTAGGCATAGTTAGAAACTAGCATTTAAAAACCTTTGAAATTCACTTAAAAACCATAGGTTTCAGGCACGTTATAGTTAGAAATTAGCATTTAAAAAACCTTTGAAATTCACTGAAAAAACCATAGGTTTCAGGCACGTTATAGTTAGAAATTAGCATTTAAAAAACCTTAGAAATTCACTGAAAAAACCATAGGTTTCAGGCACGTTATAGTTAGAAATTAGCATTTAAAAAACCTTTGAAATTCACTGAAAAAACCATAGGTTTCAGCCACGTTAGAGTTAGAAATTAGCATTTAAAAAACCTTAGAAATTCACTGAAAAAACCATAGGTTTCAGGGGCGTTATAGTTAGTTGGACATTTCACTCGTACAAAACCAGTGAAATTCCCCCGTTATAGTTAGTTCAGCTAACTATAACTCGCGCCCCCGCAATGCACTGCTGATGACTTCACAAATTACATCACTCATGACATGGTCAGTGACATCACTCATGACATCACTGATGACATCACTGATGACATCTGAAATGACATCACTGATGACATCATCCAGTGACTTTGTGTTTCTGTAAAGTTTAAATATGTTTAATATATATAGGGAAAGGCGTATTGAAGAATGAGTGGGTGTATAAGTGTCTGAATGGATGATTTAGTAGGTGCTTGACTGAGTCTATAAGTGAGTGATTAAACGTATCTTACTGAATGCATGGGTTAGTGACTAAACTGTGTGAATGTCTGTATCCGTCTGTCTGTTGGTGTGTAAGCGGCTGCATGGGTTTGTGAATAGCTACATGAGTGTCTATATGAGTTATTGATTGGTTGTGTGAGTATCTGTATGGGTGCCTGAGTGTTTGTGTGCGTGGGGTGTGTGTGACTCTGTGCATAGATGTGTGAGTGGGTGATTCACTGGTGTTGTATTCCTCTTAGGGTGTCCGTATATAGGTTTTCCTGTATCATGTCCTTATATAGGCACAATTCGCCCTGCCCTTATATAGGCATAAAATCCCAGTCCTTATTTAGGCATTAAACCATGCACTCCAAATACAGGCATGGTCTCCGACATCCGTCCACCCTAACGTCACAACGAATTCTTGAAGAACAGACCCTTAGGCTTTGGGAGTTTCCCTAGCACAGGACTGTTGATTTCTTCAAGGACTCATCTATTATGCATGAACCGTTATACCTTAGGGGTTCATTCATGACGTCTTCCGCTGTCCGATTCACTTCAATGCTAACATTCTGAGGTACCTCTCAGGTATAAATATACCTTCCTTAGCCCCTGTATATCAGAGGAGACCTCGACTTCAGAGGAGCCCGTTTCCCGGCCTGACGCACTGAGAAGACGCTGTCATCCCTGCACGCAGAGAGTCCAGCTTCCAATGATCTGACTTCCCTCGCGGGGTGTTGGAGTTCGAGTCTGGCAAGAGATTCCCACCTCTCTCATTCTTAAGGTATGGAGCTGACTAGAAACCTAGAGGGACTCTTGGCATACTAGGCATACTAGACTTAACATACTCTTAGTATACCATAGTAAGGAATACTTCACCTACTTCATACCTCTCCCTACACCTAGGTTAGGTTAGGTACATTGGGGTAGAACTAGCTCAGAAACGCATCGTATGAGTACTCGCATTTTTAGTCTATGTTATTTATGTAAATGAATATCTACTAAAAGATCATGCTAGCGCAGTATTATTTATTTCTACTGCTTACGCTGTACATTATTTATCTTGCATACTGTCTTGTGATCGTAACAGCACATATTACTTACACGAGAAACAAGACTGTTCAATAAATCTTTTATTGAAACGCCCGTCTATTCTTTCTGTGTAACTTTGAGGAAAACTAAGTATGCACGAGTGAGCTGAGTGAAACGGTTATCTATTGTTTCCACGACTCTGGGACATGTTCTGATTCTAAAGGGAAACAAAGTTGTCATGTTTTGCGGCTGCCAGAATCTACTCCCTTCTTGTTTATCAAGGAGTTTCTAGAGGCCTCTGAGCTAGCTGGCACAAGTAATTAAGTTTAATATACTCGATAGGGACATACCGACCTCAGTCCTATGTCAAACCTATAGGGTATATTATTCCAATGCGCAGAGCCTATTAGGGAAATAGGAGCTACACTACATGGCGCCCAACGGTTTGGTAAGGCGGCAATTTAACGCTAGATACTGAGTAACTCAGCTGTGCTTTTTCTCTCAGAGACCCCTACCCATATACTCCAAAAGACGTCTGGAGTGGGCAGGGTTAAGTATCCGCTACGGCTACAAAGGGAAGCACCCTATATATAAGCTGTTTGGTTTGCTCAACGTTGAAGGATATAGTGTTCCAAAATATTGTGCACCTATCTTTGTTTCCTTGAAACTTGTTCTACATTTTTCAAAAAACAAAATGCCTGACTCCGACAATGACACCGGAAATGATGAAGTTATGGGTCAACCAGCTTTAAGAGCTTTAAACATTACCGGTTTAGATGGAACCGAGGAGGGTGTTATAGACATCCCTCAAAACTTAAGAAGAGCCATCACTCTAAAACTCATAAAACACGGCCTACCACCAAGAGGCGGTAGAGCAGTTTTCGTGATAGAGGCACACGAATCCTTTCAGACAGAGGTATTCTATTCATGGGTAATATTTCCTGAATCCAATCCAGTTACAAAACTGTTTCACTTCTACAAAGAAGATGATCCACCAGAGGAATATATTCCTTTCGAGGATATTGAAATTCCACTAACATACCAGGAGCATCAGCTCTGGTTTAAAGGCACCCTAAAACATCACAGAAACATTACCAGGCTCGGTCCACTAGGTAGACCAGGAGCAACATGGCCGATTCTAGCCGGCTACACACCTCATCCTGAACTGGCTATAATGTCAGATGAGGAGTTACTTACTCAAATAACAGAGTTAATAAAAATCTACAGACAATTGGTCCAATATGTTATGCAGACTTTCACAGTCCAACCACCATTAACCATTCCAAATCAAACCCCTCAACAGGGGAATACACTGAAAATTACACCGCAGACTCTATACGCAGTCATGGGTAAAATGCCCACAAAACGTGAGCAAATTCCATTCTGGATAGCTCAAAAAATTACTCAAATCGAAGCAGTATTTCCAAATACTAGCCCGTATGAGAAACACAGAATCCTAACAATCAGTTTACCGATGGGGATCACACCACAACTGGAAGACTGCACCACTTGGGGCTCAGTCTTTGCTGCCATCTATACTAAAACACATGGTATTCCATCAATTGCGGTAATACCTGATGTCCTGAAACAAATTCAAAACGAATACGGGGCAGAGCCTGCTCTAAATTTAGGTATGAAATTACTGAAGAATTTCGACCAGGTCTCAACAATAATATTATCTAATATTAAAGGGGAGGCAGCAGCAGTAGCGATCCGCCAACGATTAAGGGAATTCGATGTTACAGAACATCAGACTGAGCTACCCAGAATAATTGAACAATCTTATGCAGAATTAGGCAGAGATAGTTTGGGTGGAAGACCAGTGAAGCCGAAACTATCTGAAAGTCCTGAGAAGGACTCTATTAAACAAACTCCTACATCTTCTAAAAAGAAGTGGGAGACTAATAAACAACATTCAAACGAGAAACGTTCTCAATCCCAAGGTAGGTCTCCTCAAAAGGAGCCCTCTGAAAGGAGGTATAACCTCAGGAATAGGGATAATTTGAGAAAGCCTGACAGGTATCAAGATACTGATACACGTTCCTCTCGTCCCTTTCAGATCTCGTCACAGACTTCGGAAAGAAGAGGACGGTCAGAACATAGAGAAGAACGCGTGAAATCCAAGGAAGAAAAACACGCTACAAAAAATAAAACAAAACCTCACTTCTCCAAAAAGAAAGTAGCAGGTCTGAAGATCAGACATCCTGACAATACTGAGAACACAACTCAAGAACGGAGAATGGGCTCAGACAATGCTGGACAGTGCAGCAGAAGTCACAATAGCTTGCCAGAACCTGAAGGAACTTCTGGAGATAGTGGACTTGAATGAGTACATTACAGTCGAGACTGTAGACACCAGGGTTAGTACTCCACAAAAGTTATATGAAATAACACTCCGGATGGAGGGAGACATACCTAGACAGGTGAAAGCACTTTTTGGGGAAAAACTTTCAAGGGGCTATGACATACTTATAGCAGAAAAAGACTGGCCACCACAATTTGTCAGGGAGTGCCCACATGGCGAGGACATTATTATGCCTGCCTTCTCCAACCATATTCCAATTCACCTAAAATATACATATGCCAGGAAATGGGCAGTAGCCCAGGCCCCAGCATTATATAAAAATCATGTAGGATGGGATGAGGACTCACCTCACCATAAAATACATCTGAAACATGAACCAACTGCACAGAGGCAGTACCCAATAAAGCAAGAAGCTAAAAAACAGGTCAGGGAGATCTTAGATCAACTTGAATACCAAGGGGTGATTGAAACATGCACCTCCTCAATGAACAATCCTTTGTTTCCTGTCTCCAAATCAGACAACACCTATTGTCTAGTTTTGGATTACAGACACTTAAACACTTGTTCTAAAACATTTGCAGTGCAAAATGCACATAGCACAGCATTAATGAATAATATTGTGCGTAAAAAATATAAAACCACATTAGACATCTCAAATGGTTTCTTTTGTCAAAACATAGCACCTGAAAGCAGGTACTTAACAGCATTCTCCATAATGGGGACCCAGCGTCAATTTTGTCGACTCCCACAAGGGTTCAAGAACAGCCCGGGGTTATTCTCAGCGAGGGTAACGGAGTTACTATAAATTTATGACAATGAGGCATTGTCCTATGTCGATGACATCTATCTGACAGACGATGACCTGGACAAACACTTGAACAGGGTGAGCACCATTATACTGGGCTTCGCCTCTGAGGGCTACAAATTCAACTTCAAAAAGTCCAGAATTGCCCATCTTAATGTCCTATTTCTAGGATATGAGCTTTCAAGTGAAGGCAAGAGCTTGGCAGCTAACTTTCTAGAGAAATGTGCGCTGCTCCAACCTCCAAAAACGCTAAAAAACTTACAATCCATCTTGGGTTTCCTAAATTTTGGAAGAACATACATTCTAAATTACGCAGAAAGGGTTAAACCTCTCTACGCATTAATCAAACCAGATTTTCAAATCAAAAATTGGACACATGAACACACAGAAATCTTGCGTTCACTCCAGGCTAACATGTTAGCAACAAATCACTTACAAACACGCGTAAGTCAACGCAACCTGGTGATCCGAATAATTTCGGGTCAATGCGGATTCACCTACTTAACATTTAATTAGGGTGAAAAAATACCAATCGCATACAAATCTCATTTGTACACACAAGCGGAAATGCGCTTCACTTCAACTGAAAAAATTCTGACAGCAGTTCAAACCGCTGTAGCAAAAGAGAGAGCCTTAGCCCAAGGGAAACGCATTATTGTCGTAACCCCAGTACCAGCTTTAGAAGCGGACACAAAAGCAAGCATTCCAAATGCTAAAGCATTACATCCAAGATGGATACAATGGGTAAATTCTCTTGCTGCAACAGATGTTGAATATGTTTTTGATCCCGATTTAAAAACACAAGCGTTCCTGCAATATGAACAAGAATGTCCTCTGCCCACTGAAATCCTGCCTCTCAATCAGTACGAATTCATAATTTACACTGACGGATCCGCACAACCCGCAACAGGGAGTAAGCAAGCTTACAGTGCAGCGTGTGCAATCGTTAAAGGTCGCATGCGAGATGGCATCTTCAGACCTATGGTCACAAAAACTCAATCTCTAGGGGATTGTACAGCTCAGCGAGCTGAACTACAAGCATTCAAACTGGCACTTGAAAGTACAGATCGAGAATTCCCCACGCTAATAGTGTGCGATTCCTTTTACTGTGTTCAGTCGTATAATGAATATATACAAAACTGGCTTGAAAATGGTTTCAAAGATGCGAAAGGTGGCACAATAAAGCACAAAATGCTTTGGGAACAAGTAGTTCAGTTGAAAAACAAACTACCAAAGGCTCACGTGATCCACACACTGAGTCATCAACGTGATGGCGTTCACGTTGCAGGGAATTCATTGGCTGACGAAGCCGCAAAGGGGGCTGTTCAGACGGCTTCCATAGCTGCGATCACTCGTTCAAAAACAAAAATAGACAGTGAGATAATGTTGGCTGTCAATGCTACAAGCAAAGGCAGTGGTGCAGCGTTACCAAAAAAGTTTCCACTCAAGTACTCTTATGTAATTGATGCGAACAACGTTCCTTTTGCTCGAATCCCTGGAGTGGGGGATAGGGTAATCCCAAACATGGAACGTAGAGCAGCCTTGATTTATGAAGCACATTTGGGGGAGGGTCTGTCACATCAAGGGATCTCTAAAACAATTTTGACATTAAAAGAGATGTACTGGGGGCCTGGGATGAATACAGAAATCCACATCTTCATCAATAACTGCATAGACTGTAAGATACAGCGTGATGCTGACCGCCACCAGACACCATGCTACAAATGTAGCTGCCCAGTACAGACACCATTGTTAGACAGCATTAGACTATCTACGCGCATGCATCCTTCTGGACAAATGCAATCCCACAAATACGGAATCAAGGTTCCTATAGATATGGCCTCAGCGCTCGGCTGACGCTCGAACTGTTATAAAAGATTTGCGAGTCTTTATCGGCACATACGCAATAGGCACGCTACATTCTGACCAGGGCCCTGCGTTTAGCTCTCAGGCTTACAAAGAAGCCATGGCCAGTCTGGGTGTTGCATTGCAGTACTCCTCTCCATTCCATCCTGAGGGAAATTCGGTTGTGGAAAGGAAAAACCGGGACATAAAGCAGTCTATAACAGCTAGGGTATTAGGTTCGGGTGATGGGTGGGTCAAACATCTTTATGGGGTCCAACGCTCATTGAATAACCTGCCAAGAAGTTCTCTAGGGGGGGTCACTCCATATGAGGTCCTATTTGGGACAAGAATGTGGGTACCAGACCTCGATTACAGAGGCACAGTGGTGGAAAATAAACTGTTTGATATCAAAGATCGTTTGGCTGTTTTACAGGAACTCAATGAACTAAGATCGAAACAAAGCAACGTATTCCTGCAGCCAACCACCACTGGGGAAAAACCGGAGGTCCCAGCAAGGCCTGTCTGGATTCCAAAAGTTGGGGATCTAGTCAGAGAAAAGATTGCGGACAAGATGGAATTTGGACCTTCTTACAGACAACCAGTACCTGTCCTAGCAGTTCAAGGAACAAGAACAGTACTTCTGCCGCCCCTTGCTGGAAGAAAGGAGAAAAGATTTGTGTCCATCGACCTCATCAAACCACAGTATGTGGCCAATACTAAATAGTAGGCCTCGTGGACTCTGACCTAGTAGCAGACGCACTCATCTCGCTACTATCCAAGAGGTTCAGACTGA
Source organism: Calotriton arnoldi (assembly GCA_963921515.1). Lineage (NCBI taxonomy): Eukaryota > Metazoa > Chordata > Amphibia > Caudata > Salamandridae > Calotriton > Calotriton arnoldi. Next base: position 406,476 of record CAWUFW010008409.1, read on the forward strand.
AAGACTGATAACATTCGAGAATTCAGCAGCAACAGATGAAGGACTAAGCAACAATGCAATGAAACTCATCCCTCTTGAAAATCAAGTAACAGTTCGTCCAAATACACCTGTCTACACCAATGTAGCAAGTGATCGACTGGTTCCAGCGATTTCTACGAATCCTGATGCAATTCCAACAATTGACAGAACTGCTTCTGGCTATTTCATTAACTTTGATACGTTCTCAGAAGATCCGAGTGAACCTGAAACGACGCCAGCATCATCAAAATTCAAGCAGCAAGTACAAGACTTTCTTCACTTTCTGAAAAAGACTTATCTGGTTTCACCATGGATTGAACTCTGGATTATTTCTGGAATATTTGTTTTCCTGCTTGGGCTAGCTTTGGTTATGACTATGAGCGTGCTTATAAATGGCAGATACATCCATGTGAATACTGAAGGAAAAGATGTGAACGTACTTTTGAAACCTCATAAATCTTCCCATCGTGAAGCAAGAGACTTGTCAACAGTAAACATCACAGCTGTTCCTATACAGGATGGTATAGTGTGGGACAAAACAGATTTTGGTATTTTTGGCCCGACGGAGAAATTGAACATTCCACATTTGTTTAAAATTTCACTAAGTGATCTCATTTCGTCCAGTACCTATTCTGATGATTGGGACTTTGAGACTGTTAACGACATAATGTTTGACCTAGAAAGATCTGCTGCATTTTCTAAAAATGAATATTTAGAGGGTTCATCAGACTATGAACAACTGTATTGCTATAACCACTATGGTCATCAATATTTGCATAAATCTGCATACCCTAGAAATGTGTTTATGTTTAACCAATGGGAGCATTGTCCTACACCACCACAAGGTAGTTCAAAAACATTTGCTAATAAGTTTCCATATTTTTCAGGTTATAATATATCTGATCCAGAAACGTTTTACTATAAAAATATAAACAAAACAGGACTGGAAATTATGTTAACTAATACAAAACAGATTTATTCTGCTGCATTTATTGCCCAACTGTCTACACAAGGTTTCGACTTATGGAAAGACAAAATAGACACAAAATCTGTCAGGGGTACTAAAGATTGGCAAGTGCAGGGGATAGAAGCTTTATTTAGAGCCTGTATCATCCCTGAACAAATAATGTTTTTGAATGAAACTGTCCAACAAACATCTTGTCTTGGATTAGCCAAGATAAAAGAGATGAAAATACCTTCTGTACCAACACCTGCAAGTGATAACAAAACACATGCAGCGGTTTACAGTTGACCAAATACTACAATTCAACAGATCTAATACTGATTGGAGAAAATGGTTGATCTGGCCCACAGACACGAACAACTGTCAGGAAAGATTCCTGAATAAAACTCAGGGCTTTACTATTCATAGGCCAGACCCAAGATACGTCCAAAGACAGCATCCGGGGGTAGTAACAACATACAGTGTAGGTAAATTGTGCATCGATTGGCTGCAGAAATCTACACTACAGGATGTGAAACAACACTTATCCTTACTTAAAGAAGACGCAGACCTTAGGGAATTCTTGCTTGGACCAAGAAAACCGCGTCAAAAACGTTTCATATATGACGGCATCTATGCTGCTTATAATGAAGCATGGAAAGTGTCACAGATGGAGGCCGCAGAACGAATACGTGAACTTGATCGTATTAATTTAGAGAAAACACTCACTGTGGTCGACAATGGGTTAACAACTTTGTCCTCCAGAATATAGTCATTGGACAACATTGTATCCTCTGCTATCGACATACTAGAACACGATTTGGCGATGTTACAGCAAGGCCAGTCTCAATTACGTTCTATTGTGTTATTAAGCTGGACGCTGCAATCTTTGCGTGCGGGCTATGTGCCTTGGCGTTTTATCAACACGTCAGCTCTGTTTGCAGGATACAATCTAACTGATAAACAGATCGAACTGGCACAAAGGGGAGCAAAGTATACAGTGCTGAGCATTGAGAAATTGGACAAATTACCATTCACAGTGGCAGAAAAACCAGCTACAGAATGGCACATTCATGGCAAAATCACACTACCTGTGACTACTTTTCAGTTTCAGTATTGCCTCAAACAGATGCAAGCAGGCAAATATGAAAGGTTGGGTAAGTAATACATTAAGACATCTTGGAATTTACCGTATACATATAGATGTTGGAGTGGGGATCGTGAAGTGTTTTTGAGCGGTATACACTGTAAAAGTGCACTGAGCGGTTCACTTATATGTCAGGAATTTCTTTACACGGGGCTTGCAATGGTTCTGTGGCAAATTTGTCTTGCCATCAGCAGGGTACACCAGCTGCTGTGATTAATCCAACGTTTGGACAACTTTCTATTGGGAGTTACCTCATGTTGAATGATCAGAGTTGCTGCGGCATGTTGCCAGGCATCCCATATCTAGTAACGGTCAACTCCAGGGTCACTTGCTGTATGCAAGTATTGTTTGCCCCAATAGACACAGTCAGGGAGTCGCCTTTGTGGCCTTCGCTGAATGTCTCTTTTATAAGATTTGATACTTTAAGCAGAATGAAAGTCATGCTTTTACAACAAACAGTGCCTTTGACCTCGGCCAAAGAAACCTATGATCTAAAAGTAGCAAGGACTTCGGCTGAGATACAGACTTTAATACGTACAAACTGCCCTATACATTTCGTGGAAATGATAGGACATATCTTTAACATGTCTGATACAAGCGGAATTGTACATGTATTTAAGAGCATCTGTTCCGGTCTGTTAGCACCTTTCCAGGCAATACTCGGAATCATCCCGAACTTTGCACATTCGGTGTTTGGTGGCATACCATTAATTCTAGCACTTGTTGCTGGAATTCTATTTCTCTTCCTGCTATTACGCTATGGCCAGCCTATTCGCAGATATCACTCCGAGCGAAATGGAGAAAGCTCTCCTTGAACGAAAGTCCCGTGAGCGAATAGTACAACTTTTGGGCATGCCTCGTCTACGGGACCTTAATACCACATGGTTCCTGTCGTTCAGACAAATCTGGCAAGATTGCATCTTACCTGTTCTACGATGCCTGCTATGCAGTGAAGAATGCCTGTTAGACACCTGTCTAACATTTCCATCAGCAACGCCAACGGATATCGATACTCTGCTGGACCCGATAACGGCCCATGCTCTGTGTTGTCCCCAGAGGCTACCAATCCTGATGACGGCATTCATTGAGATCTCACAGACGCTTCCAGCTGCTGCTGAGGTACGAGATGGATCTACAGGCACACAGGTAACAACGGACGCGAACATTGCTGCGGCATCCTATGCTGAAAGAGATGCTTCACATCTCTGTGCAATTAATCTACTACACGAGGTGTTCCGAATGTCACCAACTACAGTGGACGATATTTTGTCTACAGAAATAGATGATCTCATGTTTACACCAGACCCGTACACTGACTCTGATTCAACCCACAGTGTACCAGAGACGCAGTAAAATTTGGCCTTCATATTTCAAAAACTTGGAACTCTTCCCAAATTGAACTGTTTCCGTTTTTCGAACTAAATGGCAATTCAGTCTGCTTGAAGTAAAACTGTTCTTATAGTACGGACTTAGCGGCACTTCCCCAGACACTTTGTCATCTTATTTGTCTAAAAAGTTCATTAATCCTCATGACATGAAATGCTTTTGATTTTGAACAACTTATCGATCATTTTCTGTCAAATGTAAATTTACTGCTTATTTCATTCAAATTGCATTTAATTTCCAAATATATGCCTGAAATGAAAAGCAATGCTTAAAATGTACAGTACCTTTTGCATTCTAATATCTATTTTAAATTTTTTTAAAATGCTTTTTTAATGCTTTTAAGAAATATTTTTAGCAATATGCGGTACTCCATTTAATGTTTAGCATTTTAAATGTTTAGCATTTTTATTATTATCGTACACACAAAAGTGGAGTGGGTGTTGTATTCTTCTTAGGGTGTCCGTATATAGGTTTTAGTGTATCATGTCCTTATATAGGCACAATTTGCCCTGCCCTTCTATAGGCATAAAATCCCAGTCCTTATTTAGGCATTAAACCGTGCACTCCAAATACAGGCATGGTCTCCGACATCCGTCCACCCTAATGTCACAACGAATTCTTGAAGAACAGACCCTTAGGCTTTGGTAATTTCCCTAGCACAGGACTATTGATTTCTTCAAGGACTCATCTATTATGCATGAACCGTTATACCTTAGGGGTTCATTCATGACGTCTTCCGCTGTCAGATTCACGTCAATGCTAACATTCTGAGGTACCTCTCAGGTATAAATATACCTTCCCTAACCCCTGTAAATCAGAGGAGACCTCGACTTCAGAGGAGCCCGTTTCCCGGCCTGACGCACTGAGAAGACGCTGTCATCCCTGCACGCAGAGAGTCCAGCTTCCAGTGATCTGACTTCCCTCGCGGGGTGTTGGAGTTTGAGTCTGGCAAGAGATTCCCACCTCTCTCATTCTTAAGGTATGGAGCTGACTAGAAACCTAGAGGGACTCTTGGCATACTAGGCATACTAGACTTAACATATTCTTAGTATACCATAGTAAGGAATACTTCACCTACTTCATACCTCTCCCTACACCTAGGTTAGGTTAGGTACATTGGGGTAGAACTAGCTCAGAAACGCATCGTATGAGTACTCTCATTTTTAGTCTATGTTATTTATGTAAATGGATATCTACTAAAAGATCATGCTAGCGCAGTATTATTTATTTCTACTGCTTACGCTGTACATTATTTATCTTGCATACTGTCTTCTGATCGTAACAGCACATATTACTTACACGAGAAACAAGACTGTTCAATAAATCTTTTATTGAAACGCCCGTCTATTATTTCTGTGTAACTTTGAGGAAAACTAAGTATGCACGAGTGAGCTGAGTGAAACGGTTATCTATTGTTTCCACGACTCTGGGACACGTTCTGATTCTAAAGGGAAACAAAGTTGTCATGTTTTGCGGCTGCCAGAAACTACTCCCTTCTTGTTTATCAAGGAGTTTCTAGTGGCGTCTGAGCTAGCTGGCACAAGTAATTAAGTTTAATATACTCGATAGGGACATACCGACCTCAGTCCTATGTCAAACCTATAGGGTATATTATTCCAATGCGCAGAGCCTATTAGGGAAATAGGAGCTACACTACACTGGGTGCATGGTTTCAAGAGTGCATCTGTGATGTACTGTATGGGTGGGTGAGTGTGTGTATGGGTGTGTTAGTGAGTGAATGTATATCTCAGTGGTACATGTGTGAGTAACTACATATGTGAAAGGCAGTATATATGTGTGTTAGAGTATTTAAATGGGTATAAGTGAGAGTGTGTGATTGTGAGAGTGGCTGTATGGATGAGTGTGTGCTTGTATCAGTGATTGTATAAGAGCGTAAGAATGTGCTAGTATTTGTATGAGTAAGTGAGCTGGTGTGTGTATAACTGTATAGATGAGTAAATGGGAGTGTGATTAATTATTTGCATGACTGACTAGGTGTGTGAGTACCTCTATGGATGAGTGGCGGTGTGTGAGTGTCTATATAGGTGTATGAGTGCATACGATAGTCCTGTACTGAGTGACCGTAAGTATGAGTGACTGTACGGGTGAGTGAGTGGATGTGTGTGTAGACCTATGAATCAGTGAGTGGGTATGTAGTTATTGGTGTTGGAGTGTCTATGGTTTTGAGAATGGCAGGCTGTAATTTAGAGTGGGTGTATCAAAAGTTATATTAGGGTGTGAGAAGATGCATGAAATTATCACATGGATGATGTCATCAGTGATGTCATTTGAGATGTCATCAGTGATATCATCAGTGATGTCACTGACCATGTCATGAGTGATGTAATGTGTGACGTCATCAGCAGAGCATTGCGGGGGCGCGAGTTATAGTTAGCTGAACTAACTATAACGGGGGAATTTCACTGGTTTTGTACGAGTGAAATGTCCAACTAACTATAACGCCCCTGAAACCTATGGTTTTTTCAGTGAATTTCTAAGGTTTTTTAAATGCTAATTTCTAACTATAACGTGGCTGAAACCTATGGTTTTTTCAGTGAATTTCAAAGGTTTTTTAAATGCTAATTTCTAACTATAACGTGCCTGAAACCTATGGTTTTTTCAGTGAATTTCTAAGGTTTTTTAAATGCTAATTTCTAACTATAACGTGCCTGAAACCTATGGTTTTTTCAGTGAATTTCAAAGGTTTTTTAAATGCTAATTTCTAACTATAACGTGCCTGAAACCTATGGTTTTTTAAGTGAATTTCAAAGGTTTATTAAATGCTAGTTTCTAACTATGCCTACAGAGGTAGGACATGTGAAGAAAGAAGAAAAAACGCACAGAAAGAAGCAACAGAAATGCAGAAAGAAGCAACAGAAGTCCACAAAGACGAAGAAAAGAGCAGGAAGAAGCAAGACATGTGCAGAAAGAACCAACAGAGGAGCAGAAAGAGGCCTTGTTGCAAAATCATCCTGTGCCCACAACTTTTTCAGACGGGTACTGGTGGTAACTGACTCTGAGTAACTAGGCCTAGAGCCAGTGCTATGCTAAAAGACACTTAGAATACAGTGAAAACACCTACATACACTAGGGAACACTATGCGTTGGGGTACCCCTGTGATTAGCATGACCTCCTCTGTAAGGCCCTAGTACATAATAGGGCAGGGGGATTAAAACTACCTCTTAAAATGCGCCACGGGGTGCGTTTGCACAGTGGTGTAGGGAGGGGGGGCCTGAGGTGACATGTGTGCAAACACGCCCTGTGGCCATTTTAAGTTGGGAGATTAAGTCCCCTTGAATCCTGAGGGTCCCTGGGGTCCAACTAGCCCACTAGGTACCTCCAGTAAGCGCCACAGAGCTGCGTTGCAGAGAGGTGTAAAAAGGGGCTTGGCCTGGACCACCTCTCTGCAACGCAGGCCTGTGGCGCTTACTGGAGGTACCTGGTGGCCTAGTTGGCCGCCAGGGGCCCTCAGGATTGAAGGGGTATTAATTCCCCAACTTAAAACGCGCCACAGGGCGTGTTTCCACACATGTCACCTCAGGCCCCGCCCTCTCCCTTCACCACTGTGCAAACGCGCCCCGTGGCGCGTTTTAAGTTGGGGGATAAAGTCCCCTTGAATCCTGAGGGTCCCTGGGGTCCAACTAGCCCACGAGGTACCTCCAGTAAGCGCCACAGAGCTGCGTTGCAGAGAGGTGTAAAAAGGGGCGTGGCCTGAACCACCTCTCTGCTACGCAGGCCTGTGGCACTTACTGGAGATACCTGGTGGGCTAGTTGGCCCCCAGGGGCCCTCAGGATTAAAGGGGACTTAATTCCCCAACTTAAAACACGCCACAGGGCGTGTTTGCACGCATGTCACCTCAGGCCCTGCCCCCTCCCTTCACCACTGTGCAAACGCGCCCCGTGGCGCGTTTTAAGTTGGGGGAAAAAGTCCCCTTGAATCCTGAGGGTCCCTGGGGTCCAACTAGCCCACCAGGTACCTCCAGTAAGCGCCACAGAGCTGCTTTGCAGAGAGGTGTAAAAAGGGGCGTGGCCTGGACCACCTCTCTGCAACGCAGCCCTGTGGCGCTTACTGGAGGTACCTGGTGGGCTAGTTGGCCCCCAGGGACCCCCAGTATTGAAGGGGAATTAATTCCCCAACTTAAAATGCGCCACAGGGCGCGTTTGCAGAGTGTTGCTGGGAGGGGGCGGGGCCTCTGGCACGATCGCGTCTTTTGTATTTTTCTTTTTTTTTAGAAGGGGGGCTGTGTGGTTCCCCTTCTTTTCCCTTTTTTTGGGCCCTGGGGACCCCATCCCCCAGGGCCTGACCCCTTTTAAAAAAAAAAAAAAAAATGAACGGGAAGGGGGCCTCGTGGGCCCCCCTCCCGTGGCCAATTCCGGCCCCCGGGACCCCATCCCCCATGGCCAAATATTTTTTTTGTTTATGGAGGGGGGCTGCGTGGCCCCCCTCCTCAGGCCATTTATGGCCCCGGGGACCCCATCCCCCGGGGCCGGCCTTAGCGTGATTTAAAAAAAAAAATGTTTTCATTATTATTGGGGAGGGGGGCTGCGTGGCCCCCCTCCCGAGCCACTCCTTGCCCCGGGGACCCCATCCCCCGGGGCCTGGCCTCTCGTTGGGGACCGTGGGGGGAGCCCCAATGCCCCCACGGTCCCGCCGGCTCCCCGCGTCCTGCGGGAGCCGGCATTGCTTTTCCACATGGGGAGCTGCTGACATGCAGCTCCCCTTGTGGAAAAGCAATCTGCTTTGCTTCATTGAAGCGAGAGCAGGTTTCCCTGCTCTCGCTTCAATGAAGCAAAGCAGTTTGCAATGACAGGGCGGGAGCCGCGAGGCTCCCGCCCTGTCATTGCAAACAGCAGTGTCCCGGGGGTGGGCACCCCGGGACACTGCAGGAGCCGGCCCTGGGGGGTGGTGGTCCCGGGGGCCATGGAGGGCTCCAGGAGGGGGGCCGCGCGGCCCCCCTCCCATCACATGCACAGCCCCAGGGAGGTGGTTGTCCCCAGTGCTCGGGGGTCCGTTACGGACCCCCGCATTTGAATATTAGTGCCCCGGGGAGGTGGCGGTCCCCGGGGCTGCGGGGGCCTCCCTGGGCCCCCGCAATTATAATATTGCATGCCCCCGGGACTTGGCCCACCCGGGGGCTAAATACTAACAAAGCGCGGGAGTCCGCGCTTCGTTTTTTTTAGTTTCGCGGCCGATTTGTTTTTTTTAAATGCTTTTTTGGGCCCTGGGGGTCCTTGTGGGACCCCCTAAGCAGGCCTAAGGGGTCAGAGTGTTTCTACCCTGCCCCCTTTTCTTTTTTTTTGTGTTTTTTATTCTGATTTCTTGTGACTCAGTTCTACCGAGTCACAAGATGGCTGCCAACACTTCCTGGTTTGGAGTGTTGACAGCCAATTAGACAAAAGCTCGTGGTCGGGAGGGTGCGCGGATCCTCCGTGCCTCTATATATCGAAACTTTTATTTTTTGATTTTCTCAGCAACTACTGAACGGATTTACACCATTTAAAAAAAAGGGCGCTTTCTGAACCAAGCACTACCTTTTTGCAAAATTTGGTGTAATTCCGTTCAGCAGTTCAAGCTGTAACCGTGTCTAAACTTTCCTATGGAAATTGATTTTTTGAGCTCTATTTTTTGAATTTCTCAGGAACTACTGAACGGATTTACACCATTTAAGAAAAATGTCTCTTTCTGAACCAATGGCTACCTTTTTGCCAAATTTGGTGTAATTCCGTTCAGCAGTTCGGACTGTAGTCGTGTCTAAAGTTTCCTATGGAAAATAACATGGAGAAAACACATTTTGGGACCCCCCTTTTTTCTCGGCCCCCGCTTGCCGAATCACCCCGAAACTTTCAAGACAGGAGCTGACCGGGGCGGGCTACGATTTTTGAAAATTTCGCGAAGATTCGTCAACCAGCGCCAAAGATATTGAGAAAACAAAAAACGAGTTTCCTATGGAAACTAGGTCCTAACTATAACTATCTACTGGCGACCGCCAGTAGATAATATATATATATATGAATATATATGTGTGTTTTACTGTTTGAAAATAAGTTTGTTATATTTTTTAAAACATCATTACAACTATTTTATTTTTATTACATTAGTGTTATTATTTAATATACATAATGTTTACTATTCCAATTTATATATCTTTAAAAAAACAATATTTTATACATCGGTATTAGTGACAACAATATTTTTTTCGATATTTTTGTAAGTTACATTATAAGTATAGCATGAAAATAGTTTTGACATTGATATTTACGTCACAATATTTTTGTAAGGGAATATTTTGCGGGTTAATATTTTGTCAATGTTAGACTTGGCATCTTTAGCATGATTTCCCCTGACTTTTTGCCTCTACCTCTCTGCTCTGTGCACGGACCCCGTGCTCAAGGCACCCAACTTCTCCCTAGATTTTTTTGTGCAGACAGATGCTTCAGTGCATGGTGTGGGAGCAGTACTCTCACAATTGATCGACGAAGGATTGGACCAACCCGTAGCTTTCATTAGCAGAAGGCTACTTCCCAGGGAACAGAGGTGAAGTGCAATTGAGAGAGAAGCTTTTGCAGTGGTCTGGGCACTGAAGAAGCTAAGACCCTACTTGTTTGGGGCTCACTTTTGGGTTCAGACAGTCCACAGGCCCCTCAGATGGTTGATGCAAATGAGGGGTGAAAATCCAAAACTGTGGAGGTGGTCCATCTCCCTACAGGGAATGGACTTTATGGTGGAACACTGCCCTGGTTCAGAACACGCCAATGCTGATGGTCTGTCCAGATACTTCACCTTAGTGATGAGAACTCCCAAGAGGGTGGGTAGGTCTCCCCACCTTTCAGCTGGAGGGGACATGTGTTAAACTTGGCATCTTTGTCGTGGTTTCCCCTGCCTTTTTGCCTCTACCTCCTGTATTTTTGATGCTGCGATGGATTTAGTTTTTGCTGGCTTAGATGCTTTTGGCACTTTGCCACTGCTGATCAGTGTCAAAGTGCAAGTGCTCCCTGTGTACATTTTTGTTACAATTGGTTCTCCCTGATTGGCATATTTTATTTACTGGTAAGTCCCTAGTAAAGTGCCCTGAGTGTGCCAGGGCCTGTAAATCAAATGCTACTAATGGGCCTGCAGCACTAATTGTGTCACCCACATGAGTAGCCCTAAAAAGGTATCTCAGACCTGCCACTGCAGTGTCTGCGCACAGTTTTAAACTGCCATGTCAACCTGGCAAGTGCACCCACTTTCCAGGCCCTAACATTCCCTTTTTTTACATGTAAGGCACCCCTATGGTAGGCTCAAGGGACCCCATGGGCAGGGCGCAGTGTACGTGAAAGGTAGGACATGTGCTGGTGTGTGTGACATGTCCTGATAGTAAAATACTGCCAATTTTGTTTTTCCCTATTGAAAGGCTACCTGTCCCATGGGATAGAATGGGAGTTACTTTGTAACATCTTACAAGTATAACTTCCTATTGGGACAAGATGGAGAAATAAAGATCAGTCTCTCTGAACTCAGAATTTAATAACACATCTTTTAGTAAAGATGTTTTTTAAATTGTGTGTTTGAAAATGGCACTTTTAGAAAGTAGGCATTTTCTTGTTTAACAATTCTGGGGCCGATTCCGATTCAGGCCGGAAATCTCTCCGACCGAGCCGGACCCGGAGAGATTTCCGACCGAATCGGACCCTGGCAGTCCGACCGAACGAGTACGATGCATTCGCATGCTATCGGACTCGATTCGGTCGGACTCCCATTGAAGTCAATGGGAGCCGGTCGTACAATGCGTACGCGGGCTCCCATTGACTCAATGGGTGCGAGGCGAACAAGGGCTCCCCCTACAGCGGGTACGCGTCGAAGCGGGTCGCGCCGTACATGCACAGGTAGGGGGGACCCATGGGTCCCCCCTGTGTGCGACTCACGTGGCTAGGCGTACAGGGGGGTCTGACACGGACCCCCAAAGTGCGGCTCCGACTGCTCTTTCGAGCCGGACGGCGCGAGTCGGTCGGACTGCTCGAGGCGCGCATCGAACTTACCCGGCCGGGGAACGTCTCCATTGCGCGGTGCGAGTCGTGTCCGTGCAAGTCGGTCGGAACGGTTGGGTCCCGTGAACGAGTCGGTCGGCGGTTTCGCGTACGCTCGCATCGTACTCGCTCGCCCGGACGCACGTCCGACTCGGTCGGGAAACAGGGCTCCGAATCAGATCCGGTAATGCTAAGTCCGATTCGGAGCCCTACCGGCCGAGATCGGAATCGGCCCCTCTGTGTGCCTCTGCCTGTTTGTGGATTGACTGTCTGGTTTTGTAGTGACAGGGGCTGGGGATGTCCATTCATTGTAGACAGCCACTGAGGGGTTGAGGTGTGCCTTGCCCTTCTTGGATGACTCAGAGCTGAGCTGAATAGACCTTGGCTGCATTTAGAGTAGTGGGAGACGTTTTCCTTGCACCTGAATAGGGCCTGTCTCCACCCGATGTGGTCATACTACACCAGTGAGGACAGAACTGGTTTGGACTGGGCTCAGAGACCCTCGTACAAAGAGAACAAAGACAAAATGGGGTATAAGTAGTAGACCTTAAACCCCAGAACTTTAGATCACTTCTGAACTCAAGAGGAACCTTTGCCAAAGAGAAGAGCTGAAGAGCTGTGAGGAGGCGTACTGCCCCTTTGTTGTGTGGTGTGTGCTGTGTGGGGTTGACCTGCAGTTGCTGTTTCTGCCAAGGAAAGGACAAAGACCGAAGCTTTGCTGTGAACCTACTTGAGGAAGAATCTCCAAGGGCCTGTGTGTGCTGGCCTCCTGTTCTTGGAAACTCAGGGACATCAAAGTTTCCAGGTACTCACTTTTCTCTGTGGGCTGCCTTGGCATAGGACTCCGCTAATATTGGACCCCTGACCTCTTGTGTGCGACGCCTCCGCAGAGCCCTGTGTGTTTGGTTCTGCTAGGGCTCTCGGGTCATTTCTGCTTGCAAAGATAGTGAGCTCACTTTGGCTCCTGACTGCCTGCTGGAGCTCTGACTGCTGCTTACAAGTGTGGTGAGTGCTGTGCCCCCACTGCGTTGCAGCTCGTCCCACTCCGTTTGCCAGAGAATTCTCCCTGATCCTCCCGGTGGGGGGAGACAGTACGGCAAGGTCACTGCATGTAGCCCGAGTCCCGGGCTGAATTCGCCATTTATTTTCTTGATGCCGTCGGGGAGCCCTCGCAGCCCAGCCGGATACTAGGCGTCGCCTAGTAACGAGAACCACAGAGAGAGAGAGAGAAAGAGAGCTGTGGCCGACACAGCCCCGCCCAGCAGGACGCCGCGTCAAGCTCCGAGGTAGTGGGAAAGCACCCCATCCGGAAGAAGCGCTCCAACTTCCCTTCTCTGTGCCGACAGTGTGAGAAAGATCCCCAACCCAAAGATCGGGCTGCACCGGCCGTACCTTGTTTCCGCGCTTGAGTCTGCCCCAATCCTCGCAGTGCCGGCGAAGGTGCGGGCAGCCAAGAGAGTTGGTCTGAAGGGGGCACGAGCCACCACTCCTACGCAGGTGGCAGATTGAGCCTGCAGCCTGGGCACTGCACGAGAAGGGCCTTGCCGGGAGCCAAGATCACAAAGGGGCACGGAAAGTGCCCCGAGCCCCGAATCCCTGCACACTCAGGTAACCAGCGGGCTGCCTGGCCAATTTATGATATATCCTGGGGCAGACCGCCTACAAATTCTTTAACAAGTGAAGTGTACTACATTTGAATTGACTAAAGTCAATACCACAGTGAACTACATGCATAACCAATGATTTGAATTGCCTAAAGTCATAACCAAGGTGTTTTACGTGCTATGAAATGATTTATGGTCCCATGTGTTTTATGAATAATACAAAGGATATATTTTTGATATAACCTGGTGTGTGGTCTCTTGTGGTGTGCCTAGTGTGTCACTGGTGTATGTGTGTGTTGCGCAAACGCTTTACACATTGCCTCTGGGATAAGCCTTTTCTGTTCTGCCAAGCTATCAAGGGGGTGAGCAGGGGTTATCTTGGGTGTGTGACTCCCTTACCCTGACTATAGTGGTGGGTTCTTCCTGGCTTAGGTGTATACCCTAGCCAACCAAAAACCCCATTTCTAACAGTCAGTGAACCGCCATGACTGTGGGGCTTCCGCCCTGAGTGCGGAGGCCCTTTGTGAATCACGCCTTAAGGGTTTACAGTGCCCACACAAATTCAGCTTTGGGTTGCAAACGATTGAGGAGATGGAGCAGAAGTACAATGTCTCATCATCTGTCCTCTTCCAGCTGTGTGGCGTGGTGTTGATTGACCCTTCAGCTCCCTTAACCTAAGCACAGTAGCTTCCTGTCACACTATCTGTGCTCTGAAAAAGAGGAGTGTTCTGCGGTATATGTAGCTGCTGTGGCGATAGCCCCATAATGGAGATTGGGCTATTAGCTGGGCGCATGTTGTGAAATACCTTTCAGCCAGTCTTGGCATTTCAGCCAAAAACATCAAAGGAGGTTTTGACTTGTAAATTTACATTGACCTAGATAAGTATTACATAGCCCATGTGCTTCACACATTCCAACATTTAGTAAAACATCAAAGGGAGACGGTTAAAATATTTCAATTTTTTGCCGCAAAAAAATCAGGGGCCATCTGCCTACATTAGAAATCTTGCCATGTTTGGTTTTTAATGCAGTTAGCTTAAAAACACAGGGCTTGTTTTCAAGTTCAAGACATTGAAGTTTGGAGTGGATGCTCTGTACTTAAAGAAGATGATGCCAAATCTCAAGTGTCTCACATCATCCTTATTCTTTAAACAACATTAATTATGGTAACCCGCCAAAATTATGCCCTCAGCAAGTTGCATTAACACAAAAGTTGTAGCTGGACCAATGTTTCAGACACGAAAATCCCCAATCGAGCTGTGACTGATCGAAAGCTAGTTCTTAAGGTGGTGGTTCCGGAGGAGGAGGACACAAAGTAGTGGAATGGTGTCTGGGATAAGTAGCAGAGAAGGAGGTAGGGGGTTCTGAGTCTTAGAGATCTTGCATGGTCTGCAGCAGAAAACCTTTCCTGAACCTCAGTAGACAACAGAGAAGGCAGCACATAGTGAAAATACTCAGGAGCACATAGGGGGGTCAGGTGGTGGGAAATGCAGATTGCAATGGGACTGAGCAAGCCCCAAGGGACAACAGCCTGGACATCAAGTAGGAGTCAACAGGGGATGCAGCTGCAACCCTGGCTCTCCTTTTGCGACCCCTGTGACTGCCTTTGAGATTCTTGCATTTGGATTTGAAAAGGAACAACTGAAAATGTATGCAGCTCTTTTAAGAGCCAAGTTTACTTCCTGCAGTCCTTGCTCCTTTCAATCCATTACATTTTCAGAGTGTTGCCACAGTGAGAGTTCAGGTTTGTAACTGTGTCTTTGTGTAATGACTGGTGCCTAGATTGGTGCTGTTGAAGTTTTTTGTTTAAAATCATATTTGCTTAGAAACATGAACATTTTGCTTTTGAAACAAAAACTCAGAATTTTACAGAACTATGTTTTCTTGCCATAGGCTGAACTCAGCCTCGACTGGGCCTCGACTCCATATCGGATTTAAGAGTAGCCATGTATTCTTCTATATTTTCATTTCTCATTGAAACTGAATGGAGCACAATGTGCACTGATGCATTGTGATGACTTGCTGCTCTCAAAGAATTCCAGAGGAAAACCTTTGCTCTATTGCTCTGCTCACTCACTGGAAGGTTATTCATTTATATGGCTGCTATTGTTTATGTAAACAGATTTGTACTTTGATTCTGATGACTTTAGGTCAGAGTGGAGTTTATTAATATTCATCTAGGGGAATAGTGCTAGGATGGTGGCATTAAATATGATGTTGTATTAATTCTGTATTTTGATTTGTCGCCACGTGATAACATGTGATCCCATTGACTTGGGTAACAATAAACATCTGTTATTCATTGCCAAGATACCCTTCTGGGTGAACGTGCACTTTACAAAATACTCAATGTTATGTTATGTTGCTTACCTTATGCTGGTTTCCATCGTGAATTTGTCTTTAAAAAAGACATAGGTTTGAGGCTCCGTGGTGCCCTTTCTTGAGCCTCGACTGATGCTGTCGATTTCTTACTAATTTGCTACAGATTCTGGACTTAGACTCGTTTCAAGATTTTTCTCATGCTGCATATATTTAAATACTGTCAGGCTTTATGGAAAATGATTTCTAAGACTTATGCTAAATTCCCTCTGACTGATTTATTATGCATTTTGACTGATTTTAAGACTAAGGGCCTTCTTTGGATCTTGGCAGACGGGTTACTCCGTCAGAATGGTGACGGAAATCCCCTCTGCCGAAATATAAATCCCATTTTATCCTATGGGATTTATGTTTTGGTGGACGGGATATCCATCACCGTTGTGATGGAGTAACCTGTCTGACAAGATCAAAATGAGGCCCTAACTCTATTTTTCCCTTCTCTTTTGCACTTTAATATTTTGAAAACATTGATGGCTTCTAACATACTGCTATCAAGCCTTTTCGAATCTTAAGGATTATTAATTAATTTCTATTTGAAATGCTGTTTTGAATCTCACCTTTAGGGGTACATTTCCTCATCTATTCTTGAGGACAAAACCACTCCTGATCCTGTGTAGGCGCTTTACATCTATCATATCAGATAACCTGAGATAGCGTCAACAATTTCAACGATTGATGTCCTGTTTCTGGAATGATGTAAATATTTGATTTGAAGTTTCTAGATTGGGTTTACAGTCTGACATCAATTACCTTTAGTGATGCTAAAGTCTGTTGGGTGTCTGACATGAAATCAATGCTTAATCTCAGTTTCTTGTAGTTGTGTCACAGTATGATGTTAGAATACCTGTGAAATGTTAAAGTATGAAGTCCAATTCCTGCACTAATGTCACATTATGATGTATACTTCATGACATGAAGGCACAGGTTTTGTGGCATCATGTCAAAGTCCATGCGAGGTTCCTGATGGGATGTCACAGTCTGAGGTGTGGAGTATTGGCAAAGTATGATATCATATGCCATATGTTCAAGGTCTTTTGTGGGCTCAAAGGGTTCAATGTACAAAATCAGACGATTTGTGACTGCAAAATGTATGTACCAAACCAAATTGTGATTCAGTAACAAGTAACCAAATCACAATTTGGATTTGTGACTATATACCGAATCAATATTTGGAAGGGGTGTGTTTAGGGTATCCCCTCCAAATAACAATTCGGAATGGGATGTAGTTATGTTTTGCGACTGAAATGTGGTCGCAAAACATAAATATTTTACTGACTGCTGAAAGGGATCAATTTCTCTTTGTAAATGTTGGTAGAGGCATTTTTAAGAGTAGGCAGTGGTCCCATGGACCACTTCCTAGTCTTCAAATGTTTGTTAAAGTTTTCATTTTTTTATACACATCCCATTTCACTTTTAGGAAAACTATGACTTCCTGCTACTGCTCAGTTTGCAATTAGGTCTTCTCATACAGTTAAACCAGACCCAATGCCCCCATATGCACAGAAACCACTGGTTATGTATGGTGATAGCAAGGTTTATGGCAGCTGAGTTTTTTACTGCCAGCCTTGCAAAATCAAAGCCGTAGGACAAGAATACCCCAGCTCATGGCTGTGGTGAAGTCTGACGTCATGTGGGACACCATCAGCTAGCACTGGCTTTTTAGTCAGAAGTGCATTGCCGATTTCATTATCTGGAGACCCTAGTTTGAATCCTGGCTTCCTCATTTTGCTTTCATGGGTTAGTACATGCATGAGACAGTAGAACGAGAAAATGGCAAGAGATTGGGGTTTTCAATACATCACTTCCTGATACAGCCCTCTAACCTTCCAAGGAGAGCTCTAACACAAACATTTCCTACAGCACCATCCAGAAGAAGCCAATACTTCTGCACTCCCTTCTTCCACATCAGAGGGCAGCCCAGAAGCCTTATCCAGCTAGCAATTCGATGTATTCTCAGTCTGGCTCTTTAACCTCTCGCACCCCACTATCATCACATGCACAAGCCTGCAAATAACTCAACACCAATGTATAACTACAAACAGAGAGTGCAGTTGTCACTCTCCGTCAGCTTTTAAGATAAAAGTATTGAACTTAACCCTCTCTGTAGGGTGACCCCCAAAATCTTTTTGTACAATGGAGGAGGGACTAAGGGCTATATTTATCCAGGTCCAGCATACGGGCCCAAGTGTAATACAAAAACAGAATGGTATGCTGTTCCTAATGAACACTATCGGTTGATGTGTAAGTGGTGAGTTATGAAGTACCCACTAGAGGCAGGAGGAGGTTTCTTCCTTTTGGAAAAGGACCCTCACACACCCCATCAGTGGGGTGTCTTGCTTCATCATCGGGTCTGCTCCTTATCGGGTCGGCGCTGCAATACCCGATCAACACCCTCGTTGGGGCCTTTTGGCGGAGATCTTTTTTCCTTTTGCCTGTAAGGTGCAGTGCGTGTAAGGGCCCTAGTGAGTGTAGATGTGGAAGATACAAAAGTGAGGTTAAAACAGGAGGTAGAGGTCCACCCAGAACTATTTTAATGAATGTGGCCACACTCCTGATTAAAAACTTGAATATCGCGCACCCCTGTTATAAGGTCACAGGGAAATGCGCTGTTGGGGTCAACATGTTTCTTGCCATTGTTTCAATTAGAAGGCAATTCTTCAGGACCGATGCAAGATCTATCCACACTTTTTGGTAGTGGTCCCTAATTAAATAACTAAGTGTCCACCCATACAGCACCCTAAAAAGCGGTACCTGTAGATCTAGGGCGAACAAAGCGATACCATGTAGATCAAGGACATCAACCTGTAAAGAAAAAGGGAGCATAGAGATTTACTAGAACATTGCGGAAACCTTCTATACTGGTATAGTGTTCAGTTAATAAACTAATGGATTTACGTGATAAAAGGCATGCATCACACTTAGGTGTTTGTGACCATGCACTGGGCGATTTAAAACTACGTTAAAAAAGCAACCAAGAATGTACACAAACTGCGCGTGTGAGAGAACTCACCCCAATCGGGTCAGATTACTGTTTCATCGTGTTCCGGCAGGTGTTGACACTGAATAGTGCAGTGTCCTTGAAAGTGTGGGAGATATAAAAAGATGTTTTATGTCAGGATTCTATAGAGTAGTAATGTACTCATTGTGGTATAGTTCGTTCAAAGCGAATGCACCCCAGGAGTCGGGGTCGGTGTTAATGAGGATCGCTCATGTTATGTCGAACCCCCAGTGGCCACCGCAACCCCCTGAGCTTGACACCTAAAGGCGCAACCACAGTAGTAACGCAGAGAGACAAACCCGGGTGCCGTTGGTCGCCACGGGCGTCCGTGGAAACACTCCGCACCTTTTAATCAACACGAAACCAACATCCACGTGAGGAGAAAGCAAGGAGTCCCATTGGACTCCCACGAGGCTCGGAATCGCTGTCCACAATGCCCTGTGTACGGCCACACCCCTCGGCGGACGTCGGGTTGTGCTAAAACACAGGGGCGTTATGGTCAGCGTATCAGGGCACCAAACAGATGTGAGCAAGTCGGGGGCTCCAAGGTCCAGCCTCCCGTGGCCCCCGCTGCAAGAACTGCAAGGGCCAAGTCAAACTACCCATGGTCTTGTCCAAAGCCTGTGAACCGAGTAGTTGTACTTACTTGCGTTATCCACGCTGCTGGCGGGAAAGACCTACCCTCACTCTGCCGGTCCCGGGAGGTACTGGTAGGTGCGAGCGCCGTTCAGTTAACCTTTCCGGCGGCCCACGCAGTGGGCGGGTCCTTCCTCCTCCGCGCTAGCACTGCTAGTATGTTACCCTCGCTCATGCCCGGCGCCATGTTGGAAGTGGCGAGTTGTGTAGTGCCACTCGGCGTATTAGGAAAGCAAAGGTGGACTATTGATGGAGGATGAAGTATACCTATCGGGGCTCACAAAAAGGTATGAGTAGGTAGGTGTATGCGAATAGGTGCTTCGTAACAATTCGCCTTCAGATCCTGGTCGTGGCATTTGTGTAGTCAAGTGGTGAAGCTGTCACCCATTGTGATCGTGACTCTGAAGGGTTAGTGTAAGGTTATGTCAGCAGCTAGTCAGTGCCCCCATGGATTGTACGGGTCAAATATGGGGGGGTGTCAGATGTGTTATGTTGCGTACAGTATCACTAAAACATCATTGCAACTTAAATTGAATCCAGACAAAACAGAGTTGATTCTCACTGGTGGCCTGGCTAACCCATGGAACTCCAGCTTTTGGCCTCCATCTCTCGGGAGCCCTCCAGCCCCGGTCTCGTCAGTAAAAAGCTTGGGGATTATGATCAGCAATGATCTCACTATAAAAGCCCAGATCAGCTCAGTGGTCTCTGCATGCTTTTTCCACCTTCGTAGAATTCGAAAAATTAGCAGATTCCTCTCCATCGAAGCCCTGACCCAAGTGGTTCTTGCTCTGGTGATCTCACGCATTGACTATGCCAATTCCCTGTACGTTGGTATACCTGCGTACCAAGTCCATCGCTTGCAGCGAGTCCAAAACCAGGCAGCTAGACTTATTCTTGGACAGCCAAAGCATTCCCATGTAAAACCGCTGCTGAGATGCCTCCATTGGCTCCCTATACCCCAACGCTGCATGTTCAAACTGGGCTGCATTATCTACAAAGCCCTGTTAGGATGTGGTCCCGCTTTTATTGCTTCAAACATTCAGCGATATCTCCCCTCTCGCGATTTACGTTCATCTAACAAGAACTTACTGGTCTCTCATGCGTTCAAACGGAAGAAACATGGTGGCCTTAGATACACGTCCTTGGCCCCTCAATTTTGGAACGCTCTTCCTCTGTATCTGCGCACTGTGGACTCCTATACCCAATTTAGGAAGTCACTTAAAACCTGGCTTTTCTCCCACGCCTACAACTGACACTTACCTTCTGTTTGGAATTGCTGCCGTCTTGCCCTTAGCGCCATGAAACCGTTTGGTGAACGTGCGCTTTAGAAATGATTTTTAACATAACATAACATAGCAACAGAAATCGATATAGTGATAAGGCTGAAGTCTAGTCAGATTGTTATCTAGTCAGTGCACCCCATGGGATGTCCTCATTCAGGCCCTCTCTGACCGAGGCTAATCGCAACACCCACCTTTGTTCGATTCTGAAAAGAGCGTCTTTGGTTACGCCGGGGTGTGCTTCTAGGACACACCAACTGATTAGTCTGGTGAGTGGCGCAGTTGGTCAAAATGTGTAGTCATTTTGGTGTTTGTTTTATGGCACCTGAAATTACTACGGTGTTCTGTGATCCGTGTTCTCACTGGTCTGGTGGTCATCCCTATATATAGGAGTTGGCATGGGCACGTTAACACATAAATACAGTTGGACGTGTTGCAATTTGTATGTTTATTGATCTGCCACTTGAACCTATTTGCGAATGTGATCTCTTTAGTCACTTTTGTAAATGGACAAACAGTGCATGAACCGCAGGGGTAGTGTCCCCTCACTGGTGGTAGGTTCCATAGAGATCTCTGTACATTAGTATTTTGGATCTCAGGTCTTAGGCCCAAAATCTTACCTTCCCCCCTGCTGTTTTACTGAATTTGCTTTTGTTGGCCTTAGGATTCTGTGCACTTTACCACTGCTAACCAGTGTTACAGTGCGTGTGCTCACTCCTTATAACATGGCTAAATTGCCCTACACCCAATTGGCACACTTAATTTACTTATAAGTCCCTAGTATAGTGTTTCTACAGGTACTTAGGGCCTGTAAATTAAATGCTACTAGTGGGCCTTCAGCATATTTTGTGCCACCCACTTAAGTAGCCTTTTTAAAAATGCCTAAGCTGGGCCAGCGCAGCATGTATGCAGCTTTTTGAAAGTTTAATTATCTTTGTTAGCACAAAGATACAATGAGGTACAATATTAATCATTATCATTATAAAAATATAAAGCGAGTCTATTGAAATAAGTATGGGAAAAATTAACATATTTGGTATATAAACGAGCACCATGTTGTTGAAACAATTAGAAAATGTGAAGTTTATTTGTAAAAGTGGAGAGGGAAGAAAAGACAAGAGGAGAAGAAAATGGAAAAAGATGAAAGAATATTATGACATGTAGAGAGTAATCATAAATTTGAGTTACAATATCATTTACGTACAGCTTTTACAAAATGTTTCTAAGAAACAGCCTGAAAGCATAAAATAAGTATTGCAAACTATGTATCTAAGCTATATAGAGATTTCAATGGAAGTTCTTTGACAGATAATTAGTAACAGTCAGCCACAATTGCTCATGCTTAATAGCTAGTAAAGTTGTAGTCAAACTGTATGTATTTAGCCTATGACTGTGGCACATTAGATTCCACTATTGATGGATATCAATAATATCCTTTCGTTTAAAGTTAAAGCAACAGTGATTAGCATGTCAAACAATTTTACAAGTGCAATATTTTGTGACCACATAACATGTACCCCTCCTAAGAATATCTTTTGCATAGAGAAAGTTGAGAAGATTAGTGTGATAGTATCGATCTTAACCCATACAGACTTACAAAAATCTATTACTTTAGGGCAATTAAAAACATATGTATATAAAAACCTTCAAAACAATTACATCTCTAGCATGTCTGTTGTACAGCAAGTACAATTTTTGATTTTTCAGGCACAAAGTACAATCCATTGTAAAAGAAGGTCAAGGTTTGTTTTAAGATAGTCGAATGTGCAGTAGAATGTAATTTCAACCAAATCTCCAGGTCTGCTTCCCACATAAGTTCAACTTTAAATTTAGTTCTTGTAGAATCCAATAAACCAAGCAATTCCTATATATATTGGAAATATACGCTTAATCGTGTGAACCAATGAATTATTCATGTTTTGACTAAGATCCACTGAAGAGTGTGAAAAATCTTTAAACACTGAAAGTATTTTATCATGTAATAGTTGAAATTTGTTGATCTGTGAAGTAGGTAGATTACATCTGTAGTATATTTCAGAGAAGGAAAGCAAGATGTCTTTATGCAATAATTGTGAAACTGTCATTAATCCCTTATTGGCCAGATCCTTCCATTAAGTACTCAACCCTTATGCGTGATCTATTCATTTTACCATAAGGTGCTAGAAATCAATTGACATGAGGTCAGATTGATATATACCATTTATGGTTTCAACAAATTACAAGCATGTGTCAAAGTAGATTGCAACTAACATTTAGGAGAAGACATATATAGCATATGCATCTATATAAATGGGAGGGTTAGTGAAAGTTCTAAACCAGAGCATAGTATATCACGATTCCTTGAATTTTTCTAATGCTGAATGCTTTGTGATAACAAGAAAAAATGGAAAATTAACTTATTCATAAGTCTCAGATGTTTGAGTCTGTTAAGTGAAAAGCACACCTTTTTTCCATTCCATAAAGTTTCAAGAGAATGCTGGGAATGTTTGTAAAAAACTATTTTGAAATTTTAATTGACAACATCATAAGGAAAAGGTTTATAACAGGTAAAAGCATAATTTTAAATGTATCTAATCAATCCCACCAGTAAATATACAGAGGGTACCATTTCTGTGTATAAGTAAGTCTTATTAATAAATCAGTGATATTTGCTTTATGAGTGTCTCAAAGTGAACTACAGTACCAAATGCCTAATACTTTGATCTTGGAAGTAGTTGACGCTAGTCCCATATGGGAAAAGTGGTCTTTTACACAATATTTATTAAGGGGTAAACACCTCTGATTTATTTATATAAAGTTTATACTCAGACACTTGAGAATAGGTATTAAGTTCCTTATAAAAAGCCGATATGTAGAAGTCTGGGGATGGCATAAACAATAAAATATCATCAGCATAAGCAGTGTTTATATGTTGATCTTTAATATTTGAAGTCCAGTGAACATTGGAGAGAATTTTAGTTGAGTCAATAAAGGATCTAAAGCCAAAATAAAAAGAAGCTGTATAATGTACACCCACTCCTAGTACCTCATTGCAGAGGAAAATAGGGAGATTAAACATTTTTGGCGTACATAGAGGATATTGGGGCAGAGTATACTACAAATACTTCATCTATAAACTTAGGACCAAATCCATGCCAATGCAAAGCTTTCTGCAGGAGTTGCCAATTAACCCTGTCAAATGCTTTTTCAGCATCAAAGATAAGGCTGCTAAATTTCTGTTTAGGAGTGTAATTTATGATGTTTAGAAATGTGTGAGAGTTATCTGATATATTTTGGCTTCTAATAAAACATAACAATTGATTCAGGAAACAATATATGCTTTTTGACCTGTTTTTTCAGAAAATGATACACAAAGGCTTTTTTGCCCTATGTTGTACTCCTCTTTCCTACTAATGTATTAATAATAGGTATTTCTGCTAGTAGAGACTCAGGTTCCCCTGGGCAGAAGTAAACCCACGCTGGAAAAACTGTTTAAGGTGCTCAGTGTACTTGCAGCTAGTTGTGGCAGTAACCAAATGTTGGTTTCAGATTTTATGCAATAATTGTTGTGAATGGGTCATTTTATACCTGGTGATTAACTCAAAAGGTGATAACTGATGGAAAAGATGGGGTTGGTGGAAAAGCCATCAGAACAAGGTATAATCATCAGTCCCAACCACTCCCGAATTCTTGAACAAACATTCCTAACATGGTCACAATGTTCTTATTGTAATGTTCCAGAGTACAGCGAGAAGTGGGACAGTATGGAATCGGTAATTTCTGTTTTTCCCTGGTACTTGTTTCATGATACTTGAAATAAAGTCAAATTCTCTATCTGATAACAGAGATAAGGGTAACCCAAGCTTTGAGAACACATGCTTCATTAGTAAAGGTACAGCCTTTTCCTCCTTGTACTTGAGCCCAGGTAGACATCCCTGCCATTGGGTGATTAAACGGGAAACAGTTAACAAATACTTATTCCCACAAGGTAAATATGTAATGAAATGTATCTTGAAATCTGATTAAGCTAAGGTCATTCTTTTGTGGTAGGGACCTAACAATAGGCAACTGGCCTGAAACAGAGAACACACCAGCAAACTTGGCAATACACTTCCGCATCCTGCATTTGGTGTCGCCAGTAACATACCCCTGAGAGGATTTCATAGGTATTCATAGCACTTTTCTGGTCTGAATATGATGTATCGTACATGGAATAATAATTGTGAAAGTGGATGGGGCTGTGAAAGAGAGGGATTACAAATTGGATATTCCAAGTTTGCTTCCAAACTGAGACGGAATATTGAAAGGCATTTTGAACTTCGAAAAATTTCCATCAGGATATGTCAATTCAGGGAATTTAAAATATGATGAAATATTTCCGACAGCAAACTTAGAGAGCCAAGTGAGAACACAAATTCATTCCTTTCGATATACAAATGCATTGCTTGTTAGTTTGATACATACAGTCCTTTCTGGTGTACCATCTATTGTGCTGACCAATTGTGCCTTGAGTGGATACTTGAGCATGAAAACACTACCCTCCCATGAGCAGAAGGTATCTATTAGGGCGCACAGTGAGCATACATGGGTTGCAACTAGAATCAACCATAATTACCTACTGGAAGGCTAAGGTTGATCTCAGTGCAAACGTCTCTTATTTGTCACTGTATAAAAATCCATGGCGGTGTAGTGGCAGCGGGGTGCAGTGGTTTGGGGGGGCACTGCAGTCCAGTGTTAGCTGTTTTTCACTATCAAAACAGATGATAGGGGTGATGGGGCATAGATAGATATATAGATAGATAGATAGATAGATAGATAGATAGATAGATAGATATGGATATGTACACACATACATACAAAGTAATTGTAAACATTTTAAGTAAATGTGTAGGATCATGGATTGCTTCAAACAATCACTTCTTCGTAGTTGAAAGGTAATTGGATATATTAATGTGTGTGCCAAGACACCGTGTCTGTTTTTTTTCTGTGTTCGCTTTTGGCACTGGACAACATTCAACAGGTGAGACTTGTGGAGTGGGGCTGGCGGAGGCCGAACCTATGGAGCTGGGGCTCACTACCTCCCTAGCCTCCCAAACGCCAGTGTGCATTTCCTAGCTGCACCAGGGTCTTTAGTGCCACTGCTACACCACTGAGCACGTTATGTTGTGTGAACCTGGTGAAATGATTTTATGTCATTATGACCTGTTTCTCTAATCCGTAAAAGTTAAGCACAAAAAATATGCAAAATATATTCCTATCGATATTTTATGTTTAGGCGCAAAGAAAAGAGGTGCTAAATTACTAAATTTCACCTGCTTCAACCTTCTGAAGTTGAGGAGAAACACATTTACAAATTTACCATTTGTAGGAAAGAATTTTGGGCAAAATTTAAATTTTATATCTAACAGGGTGGGAGGTTTTTAATTTTCTTTTATGACATTTCAATTAACAATTCCAATGTTTCACCTTTTGGATTTTTTAAACGTTTGTGAGGTATAGGTTTATTTTTTTGAATTTCGATCAACTTTAAGAAATTTTAGAAGTAGTCAGAAATGCTAGTTCTGTAAAGAGAACAAAAACCTTTGACTACTTTGTGGGAAATGGTTGCTAAGACCTCACTTTGAAATGAAAAAGACCACAAATGGAGAAAGGAGGGAAAATGCAGAAACCTTTTCAAGTATGTAGACTTATGTTTGGAGGAGAAGATATTCAGTACATTCAAAAAGCATAGGATTGTGGTGCCTGTCAAGCAAAACACATGATAATCATTATCTGCGGTCCCTACACATATATGAGTCCAGTGTTCCTGTAGGTGTTGGGGCGCCTTCGGCTCACAATATTGGTGTAACTGTTAGGTCTCGGTCTGTAGTACGTTCTGTTGTTTCTCCTTCGGTAGCTCCGGCTGGACCTCCGAACACGAGAACTCTGCAAAAGAGAAAAACCTTTGTGAAGGCATCAAGATGAATACACCCACATACTCTTTGTCCTTGACAATTTCTCCTGTGTCATAGCAAGGCCTATTCAATGTACCAATGGAAAAGTAATTCGCTGCCAGCAGCTTTAATCCCAAACTTTTACTCGAGAATAGGGTAGAAAAGACAAAGCCCAGAACTGTGCTACCAGAAGTCAAGACAGCGAAAAACATGAATATAAAGTAGGAGTTGCCCCTTACACCCCATCTTCATCTTTAGCTAGAACCGTTAACTGTGACAAGATGAATTAAAAATAAAGAAATGGAAAGATAAATTTAGAAACAATGTTTAAACATTTACCGTAAACTATAAGCAAAGTAACAGTGATCTTTATCAAGTGTTTTATAAACCCCTGGAATAGAGCAGTGTGAATTTGGTTTCTGAGTGTGTGTATCTCAGATAATGCACAGGGATACAACTTTCGAGGATGTAGTGAATTTAGGAGGCACTGTACTGTGGACTATGGGCAATGGAGCCCTGCAGAACTATGCTTAAAAAGAATGCATGACACCTATCAAAGAATTCAGGTTCTTCACTGTTTCTTAACCTGTTTGTTGCCCCAGTTGGCCGGTTCCTTGCGATTAAAAATTTGTAAAGTTTTTCGAATGGGTAACAGTGAAGTAAGTAAAATCTTTATTGTATGATTACCTAAAATCATTTACAAAAACAATGTGAATTTCATCATAAAATAGGCATTGAATAAAAGATATAAAATAGTTGAAACATTTATAGCCCAAATAAAATTAACAACGTCAAAGGGTGCCTCCCTGTGATATCGGAGCTCGAGTCCCTCAAGGCTATTTTGTATGGCCAATGCAAAAAGTGGAATCGCTAGGCAGAACCAAAAGCCATGTGTGCGTGGGCATGCAGTATTGTGTCATGCAGACATGCATATAATTACATTATATGTGAGCATGAATCGGCAGATTGCAAGGATTACTACAGGGTTGTTTAGAGGCCCCCAGTATTTTGCAACCAGGCCAGTCATACATGTATCTCAGAGGGACTCATGCCTGAAAGACAATTAAGTAAGCCTTAAGTGGGTAACAGTGGTTTTGCAGGAAGATGCAAACTGACTCTTGAGAAGAAGGGTGACATCTGCAACTGGCTTCAAGTGGAATGTGAACAAAGGTACAGGAGGGATTGAATCCTGCCCTCTCCAGACCTGGTCCTTTTTCAAACAAGTGAGTGCAAGGTAACTGCTCTGTACCCCTGTGTGAAGCCATCTGTACCCCTGTGTAGCATTATCCCAGACCTGTTGATTTTACTAAAATGCAAATAATATACTTCCATATAGGGGCTTTTAGGCACCTCTCTTCATCCATTGGTCTGTTGTGTCATTCATATTTTGAGTCCACTACAGCATGTAGCCTAGTTCAGAAACTGATTAACTTCACTTTGAGGGACTGCATTTTATCCTCTCACAGTGAGCACATCGGCACACAAGCTAATTCCCTTCAGTGCCAGTGTTTTTGGCTGTTATTTCATTGTATACCAGATTGTGTCTATTTGAAACTTCTTTCTTTCTTTCTTTCTTTCTTTCTTTCTTTCTTTCTTTCTTTCTTTCTTTCTTTCTTTCTTTCTTTCTTTCTTTCTTTCTCAAAGTCAAGAGGATTGCAGCCTATGCCAGACTGATTGATTCTTTTTAGATCTGTATTAGCCAAAACCTTTTGATTTTACTACAATTATGTGTATGGCATAGTTAGTTATAGGAGTTTCAGCCTTACTTCGTTAATTAGTCTGTGGTTGGTGTCATTTACATTTTTCTTCCTCCCACTCCAGCATGCATTAAGGAGCAGTGTTTCAGCCCACTTCAGCCATTTCCTGACTTTAGTATAAGTTATGGCATGCTGTCCTTTTACACAGAATACATACACACACAAACTTGTTTCCTACAGTGCCAGGGAATACTATGGTAAAGTGGGATTTTTGGGAGACCAAAACACTTTTTGACCTGTAGCAAATGGGTTTATTAGATTGATGCCATTTGTACTTTGGAGAAATGCAGAATTCTCTTCTCAAGAGGATTTATGTTTAATTACAAAATTAGCAGAAACAACTTACAAAAAAACCCTAGGAAAGGCACGTGATCGCAAGTTATTAAAAGTGAATACATACCTCGGTAACAGAGCTTTCGCAAGTGATCACAATTCCATTTCTTTCTGGGTCCATGAGGAAGACCGCTGAGCACACTTTTATTGCCTGCAAGCAAAAGTAACGTAGCACTCAATGTCAACATATAATACCTGCATGGGCCAAAAAGTGAGACATGGCTTGGATGGAGGAGGGGGACCTGATGTATTAAACTTGTGATGGGGCATAATATAGCACACTGCTCCAGATAACTGAACCATGTTTACTGTCAGGAATATCAAGTTCACTTCCGTAGGTATGTAGACAGTGACAATCGAAAAAAGGCCACTGAGTCAATTTCTTTGGCCTTGGACTGACCACAAGGCATGAGACTAGTCTAATTTAAGCAGTAGGTATTTTTCCTTCATCTGTCAACATCTCAGCTAGAAGAGAACTCAGTCTTTGGAAGCTCTAGAGAGAGGAGTTGTTGCCTATGCAATATAATTTTAAATGTGGAATTAACAATTCGAACTGGCATGCCTTGCGTCTGTACATTGTTACCAGCCGCGGCTGCTGCAGGTAAGAGCGGTGTGCGGTGGGCCCGACTGGCGGGGTGATTTCGAGAGATGACCACAAGGGAAAATTAAATAAATAATAAATTTCCCCTAGTGGTCGTCTCTTGAAATCCCCCCCACCCCCCAGCCGGCCCCACCGCTCTTACCTGCAGCGGCCACAGCTGTTTGTTACTGTGTATGGTCGTGATCTCATTTGTTACTCTTGACCTGATCAACTTCTTCAGTTTGGCCATTACCTCGGGAATCCTCTGAGAACCAACAGAGGAGGATATTGTAGGATGACATATGGTGAATTGTGTTTGTGAAAGATTTGCTCATTGGGGAAAACCTAATGAACATGTGTTTTGTTCTCTGTGTTTTGTTCTCTTTAGAAGGGTAAAATCATGACTTTGTGCTGTACCCCTGTGAATAAAACCACACCCATTATAACTTCCTTCCCCATCGAGGATCACTCTCCACTCTCCTTCGCCGTTAAACCTTTACCCTACTTCTCTTTTATGCTCCCTACTCATTACCCCATTTTGTACACTTGCCACTCTATAGTGTTCTGCTTCTTTGTAGATAAGTTTTTGCTCTATACTTGATTACATACAGACATGAATTTCACCTCAGATGGTGACATTCTCAGTAGTCAAATACATGCATTTTTTGTGGCTTACAGGCTTAAAGATGGAGGACACCAAATTGAAGCATGGAACACATTAGAATGAGGTGAGGTTGTTGAACTTTCTGCTGATTACTCATATGTATGCTGTGGCAGCAAATACAACGTTTAGGAATTGAAGAAGTACTCTGGTAGTCCAGGGAGTAGACAAATGACCTATAATTCAAGACAGTATTAGTACTTGTACCTTGGCTTGGAACCCAGCATATATGTACAAGCCCCTATCGCCACCACAACGTCACTTATATCAACGTTGTGGTGGCGATAGGGGCTGCGCCTTATTTACAAGGCAGCGTTAAGCCACTTAACGTGGCTTAATGCTGCCTTGTAAATAAGGCCCCCTTTCATGCTATGGTTAGCGTGAAAGGGGTGGGCAGTGGGTGTTGCGGTGGGCGTTCCACCACAACACCCATTCATTTTGACGCTGCCCCTTATGTACAAGGGTGGCGTACATAGGAGACAGCTCCAAAATTAAGACCAGGTAAAACCTGGTCTTAAGTTGGCGAAACGAGGAGAAATGCATTATTTCTCCTTGTTTTTGCTTTTTCTATGTGTGCTGCCTTGTGCAGCACGGTGAGCAGTCAAAATATCGAAAATAATATATCGATATACAATAATATCGAAGTTAAAATATCGAAGGGACAGAATATCGATGTGAAGAATATCGATGGACAGAATATCGACCCTAAGGTAAGTAATATCGAATTTTTTAATATCGATGTTACTAATATCGATATTTGTATTTTTTTTTTTTTTATTGAAATCCATAAAATTAGCATTATTATCATAAAAGAGATCCTACAATTCAGCAACATTGTAAAACATGATTCGACATAAATACAAATAATCAATGCTTCAGCAGACATCATGTCAAGCGCTAGACTTTACAACCATGAGGAGAAACATCTATCCATCTTAAAACATCCATTGCCATATTACTGTTATTTTCCAAGACTTCCTAAAAATTTCGGGCTCCGCCAATACCCAACTCCCAAATCACTTATGCGGCTTAAACATCTCCATTAAAAAAGTCAGCCCATATCATCTCAAACT
Organism: Calotriton arnoldi; assembly: GCA_963921515.1. Classification (NCBI taxonomy): domain Eukaryota; kingdom Metazoa; phylum Chordata; class Amphibia; order Caudata; family Salamandridae; genus Calotriton; species Calotriton arnoldi. The sequence goes on from CAWUFW010008409.1 coordinate 437,191, forward strand.
TCTTCAGCCCTCCCGTCCGTGCAGCATACGTTCGTTCAGATCTTTTAACTTGTGCCATTTTCCGGAGCCATTCAATTTTCGAGAGTATTAAATCCGTGCGCCACTTTTAGAGTAAAAGTGACCTGGCAACGGCCATTCCAATATACAAGAGTTTAATGAGTTTTTCTGTCAGGCCAAGATCTGGATCATAGCCTAACACTATCAGCAGGGCATTAGGCTCACTTATTAATATACACTCTGCTGATAAATACTCAAAGATTTCTATCCAAAATTTCTTAATCAGAGGGCACTGTAGTATTATATGTGTCCAATTAGCAGAAGGATAGTTGTGACACCGAAAACATTGCCCGAATTATTAGGGTACACCTTCGCTATAAAACTAGGGGTTCTGTACAGAAGCCACTTACTAAAAGATAGCATCCTCTGCCAATTGGCACCTCTGACGGTACTGAAATTTAATTTATTAATAGTGGACCAAACATTAGAAGTAATCTCCGTCTCCTCATATTTCTCCCATTTGATTATAGCCTTCGCTTCAAGATCTTTCCCTTTAATAACGGCTAAGCGTTTTCTCCATTTCCCTGGTTTCTTAAAACCGAATCTTCTAAAAGATCACAGGTTAAACTTTTCTGATTAATAATCTGGACCAAATCCAATTCGTTGAGGAACTTCCTAAAGATATTGTATGATCCTAGTAGAAGAAATTCCCGGGGAATTAAACGAGACATTTCATTTATATTTAGCCATCGGTCATTCTGCAGGAAATCAGAAAGTTTCCGAAACCCTGCCTTAATCCAATTTTGGGTAATCATATATGGATCTTTAATGGCTGCAGAGGAAATGAGAACCGCTATGGGAGTAGAGCAATTAATTACTGGTATAGAATATCTTCTATATAGTGCCCGACGTTTATGATAAAACCAAAGAAAACACTTATAGCGAACTAATTTAGGAGATCTGACAATTAAAAGTGGGCAATGGATCTGATTCTCCCCACAGATTAAATTCATAAAGAAGTTTTCAAAAAAGCCTGACTGTGATAACTGCTGAAATCTTGACATATATTGTGCAAAGTATGCAAAGTAATACTCCTTCATTTACTCGCTCCTCATATAAAGTGCTCAGTGCAATTCGGGGTACCTTCTTAGCCCACAAAAAAGAAGTAAACATAGACTCTATTTTCGTGAAAAAAGAATTACCTAAAACACATGGAATTGCCGATAAAAGGAAGTTAAAAAGTGGAAGCACTGACATCTTAATCAAAGCCACCCTGCCTAAAATAGTCAAAGGGAGGGGACTCCATCGTGTAAACAGATCTCGAACTTTGTGCAAAAGTGGAGCAAAATTTAAGACATATAATTCTGAAATCAATGGTGAAAACTGAACCCCTAGATATCTCTTCGGGTTTATGTTAAAACATGAGATAATATCGGGATGTAAATCCGAAGATACCCCACCACCACATAATAAAATTTCAGTTTTTTTCTTATTGATTTTATACCCCCAAAGGCCTCATATCGTTCAAAAATCTGAAAGGCCTTAGCCTGAACTTCCTTCTCCGGTTTTATGATGAGCATGATATCGTCTGCATAAAGTTTTATTTTACTCATATTTGAAAGTGGAGGGCAAACATCAACATTATTCCTTATGGCAATCGCAAGGGGCTCAATAAAGAAGGCAAATAGCACCGGGGACAGCGGGCATCCCTGTCTAGTGCCCCTTTTTACTTTCACTTGACCTGCCTTCACAGCATTAATAATGATATTTGCCTCGGCCCTCAAATATAGCCGCTCAACCAACCCCATGATTTTAGAAGGGATTCCAAATTTTCCCAAAATACAAAATAGGGATTCCCAGATCACCAAATCAAAAGCCTTTTCGGCGTCTAAAAATAATATTAAGGCTGGTATCTTCTGGGTATCAAAATAGTCAAGTGCCTCCACCAAAAAGTGCGTGTTCGTGCCTAACTGGTTTCCGGCTATAAAACCATTTTGATCCTGATGGATTAACTCTGAGGCAATTCCATTAAAACGATTAGCTAAAAGTTTAGTTAGTATTTTGTAGTCAGAATTTAAAAGCGTAATTGGACGATATGAATTAGGGTCTTCGCTATTTTTGCCTTTTTTAAGAAAACTGACTACACTTCCTTCTCGAAATGACAGCGGGATAGGACCCCCCTCTAAAATTAAATTTAGGATTAATAAAAGATAGTCCACAATCACATCTAAAAAGGTTTTAAAGAATTCGGCTGGCAGGCCGTCCGGACCATAAGCTTTGCCGCTAGGAAGATTTTTAATAACAAGCCTTAACTCCTCTTTTGTAAAGGGACTCACCATGTGCCCTTTATCCTCCTCTGATAGAACGGGCACTTCTAATTCCTGCAGAAAGTCTTCCAGCGAAGATATATCAATTGATAATTGTTTGCTATAAATGGCCTTGTAATGTTGAACCATTATGTCTCCAATTATCTCAGGGTCTTCTGACCGAGTGCCAGAGGTCGGGCATCTTAATGCCAGTATTTGATTCTTTGCGGCTTGTTCCCTAGCCTGCCATGCCAAGAATTTTCCTGTGTAATTGCTTTCTTCATATATCCTTTGCCTATCCTGAAGGAGGCGGGAATCACTTTTAGCATAATATGTTTCAGACAAATTCCGCTTAGCCTGGTCCCACAAACGTCTATTTGAGGGCGAGGGGCCAAGAAGAAATCTATCTAGGGCACTTTGCACTCTATATTCTAATAACTGCTTTTCCTCCTTCCATTTTCTGGAATTCTCTGCGTCTTTACCAATGGCTAGGCCTCGAAAAAATGCTTTAAACGAATCCCAAATCACATGGGGTGATGCGGAATTATCGTTTCGCTCAAAAAACTCTGCAATTTGTACTTTAGTTTTAGCTACCCAATTTTCGTCTGACAAATATTGCTGATTTAACGACCACCTTTTCCCGGCTGAACTACCTTTACCTAAAGCAAGCTCTAATATCACCAAAGCGTGGTCTGAGAACCCATTTTGGAGAATTTTCTGTTGTAAAAAAGCCAACTTCCTGGAGACAAGAAAAAAGTCGATACGAGAGAAGGTTTGAAATCTCCCTGAGAAGCAAGTATACACCACTTCCGACGGAAACGCAGTCCGCCAGGGATCGGCTATATCAAGCATCGAGCTATAGCTAAGTACAGATTTCAAAGTTTTACGTTTTAGCTGTTTTTTATATTAGATGAGGAGTCAATTTTAGGATTCATTAATAAATTGAAGTCCCCCCACAATCAAATCTCCAGAGACTTGAATTAGTGATTGAAAAAATTCCTCATATGGGAGAGGATTATCCTCAACCGGGGCATATACACTAGCAAATGTCATAAGCCGATGGTCCAGATTACAAGTGACCCAGCACCATCTACCACTGTGATCACATGCAGAGCTAATTACCTCGGCCTCAAGTCTTTTGCTAAGGAAAATCGCCGTGCCCCTCTGTGCTGCCGAAGACGAGGAAAAACCCCTATACGCTGCCCAAGTTCTAAACATTGCAAAATTAGAAATTTTACTAGCTGGAATATGGGTCTCTTGTAATAATATGGCTAAGGGATTCTCTGTTTTTATCCAAGCCTCAATAGCCCGCATTTTCCTCTTATTATTGAGGCCATTTACATTGAACGAAACCACTTTCAATCTTTCCTTATTACCCATTTACGTGGACAGAGCAAATTTCCAAAAACCTGGAACGAGACCTTTCAAGAATAGGAGTATAAGACCTGAGGCCCTCTCTAATCGAGAAGCGAGATGATCCTCTTTCACTTTCACATAACACTGATTACAATACTCAGCTAAGTATAATCTAAGAGTATGGATTTCATTTTTTTGTATTATAAAACATCTGGCAAATGACTTGAGAGGGTTTTTTTTATTTATTTTTTTTATTATTTTTTAACCTTGGGACGCTAGGTTAAATACGTATATTATGAAGAAACAACTGAGGCTTGCCGCAGAAGCAGCGAAAGTGGAGGCTTCAGTTGCAGCCAAATCTAAAACACGTTCAGCTAAAGCTAAGCTGAATTTGGTGGTAACGAAAGTAGGAGGTAAAACGCATCAAGGGGAGCCTTCCTTCAGCTCTCAAAGTTCAGATACTGACGATCTACCTTTTAGGGAGTTAAGTTTACGAGAGGCGGCAGGAATTAAGTTAAGGGACACCACCGTATGTACTTCATTAGGAGAAGCAGCAGCCTATAAAAATGTTCAACTAAAAAAGGCTACAGACTTTCCTCTATTTGCTAAAAAGATGCCTACTCCTACCACTGCTACTTCACCGCGCCCAGATAACCCCAGCCAAACTCTCTCAGTGCAGAAGGCCCTAAATGACTTGTCGATATCGGCCATGCCAGTGGTCCAAGTAACCTCTCCGGGCTCAGTTCCCTCCGCCTCTCCCGGGGTCCCCTCCCCCGGAGTACATGGCATGCAGATACAAGGGGAAGAACATCAGATGGCACCAATTGACGCAGAACAGCTTAACAACACCGCCTCAATTTCAGCAATGGCCACTCCGACTTCACTTCCTCAGTTTCCTCCTCTGCTCCTTTCTCCTGGTGGAAGCAACAGTCCAATTCAAACTAATGCTACCAGGGCCAACCAGCTTGTACAGCAGGGCCAAAACGATATGCAAAGCCACTTAGTAGCTTCAGCTCCAACTACAAGGGAGACTGAATTGGTGGATTCTTTGTCGCTTGAGGATCTCAGTGAGATCTCGCCAGGAGTGAAGGAGTGCAATCCGGCAGTGGATGGGAACGAGAAGGTTCTGGCATACCAGCTGGATGTCAAAAATATGCTAAATATGATCCTGGGGGAAATTCGGGACATGAAAAAGACACAACAAGCTGAAATAGCTACAATTCATCAGCAATTGGGCAAAATTGAGGAAGCGGTTGCCAGTCTTCCAACTCGACTCCAGGAAGCTGAAGCAAGAATCTCCCTGGTCGAAGACCAAATGAATGGTATTCTGCAGCAGGTAGATTCAGCCTCCCGTGAGAAAATAAGGATGGCGAATAAGATCGAAGAACTTGAAAATTTCTCACGTCGCTCAAATTTGCGCATAGTCGGTGTCCCGGAGCGGATCGAAGGAACAGATACACTCAAATGGGTTGAATCCTTTTTGAAGGAGGTAGTGATTCCAGAGTTCCCCGGCGATCTGTCTGTAACCAGAGCCCATCGGGTTCCAGCACATCTTCCCCTCAATTTGAAGTTTCCGCGAACTATTCTTGTTAATTTTGCAGATTTCCGGATAAAGGAGAAATTTTGTCTAAAGCTATTTTGTCTAGGCAGTTTGAAATCGAGAATGGTGCAAAATGCAGAATTTTCTCTGATATGTCTGCAGATGCAGCCAGAAGATGCAAGGACTTTGTTAAGTTATTGTATTTGTTTAAGGCTCAAGGGGCGCAAGCCTCTAGTGCCCAACAATCCAAGCTTAAGGTCCTAGTCCAGGGGAAATTTCATTTATTTACCCGCATTGAAGAAGCCCAGGAGCTTTTAAAGCTATTTCAACTGGGAAGTAACTGGGTAGTAACTGGGGGTCCCTTTCGCCTTTATGAGGGTTTTTGTCGTTGGTTGGATCACTATGTAGGTTCTTGCTTCTAAAGGTTATATCTATGCCTTCCATCTCTGTTTATGTATTTTATTTATTCTGATTCAGGAAGGTTTGGTCCGCAGGATTATTATTATTATTATTATTTTCTCCTCTCTTCTTCCTTTTCTCTTTTTTTTTTTTTTTTTTTCTTCTCCCTTTTTTTTTTCCGGGAGGGGGCAGACGGGGAGGTCACCTCAGGTGCAATTCCAGGGCACCAATAGTAGTACTTGGGGGGGAGGGAGAAGGTGGATAGCGGGACTTGCCGCTTTCTCAAGGTTGAGCAGGTATGACTACCTGCTCACGACATTGGGTTAAGGGTGGATTCACAGGGGTGGGCAGGGAGCATGGGGGAAAAGATATTTGTATTATTGTTATGTATTTTGTTATGTTTTTAATATGTATGTGTTATATGTGTTTTTGTTAAGTGTTCTACTTGTTTAAAAGTATATGTATACAATTTTTATATGTTAATAATAAAAAAAAAATTAAGTTACTTTTTTTTTTTTTGTACTGTAGCGGGTTGTGGGTTTATAGGGGAATAGGGTGGGAAGTGATTTAATTATACTAAATTAATTATTAATTTTTAGGAATTATAAATTAATTTTAATTATTTTTTGCGTTTAAGTTCTGTAGCGGGTTGTGGGTTTATAGGGGAATAGGGTGGGAAGTAATTTAATTGTAATTAAGTTATAATTTATTTTAATTAATTGGTATTGATAATTATATTATTGTTAATTAATTAATAATTGGTAATTAATTTGTATTAATTGGTTATTAATTTTTATTAATTGATTAATTGATTATCATGTAATTTAAATGTAATTAAGTTATAATTTATTTTAATTAATTGTTATTGATAATTATATAATTGTTAATTAATTAATAATTGGTAATTAATTTTTATTAATTGGTGATTAATTTTTATTAATTGATTAATTGATCATGTAATTTAAATGTAATTAACTTATAATTTATTTTAATTAATTGGTATTGATAATTATATTATTGTTAATTAATTGATAATTGGTAATCAATTATTATTAATTGGTAATTAATTATTATTAATTAGTTATTAATTTTTATTAATTGATTAATTGATCATTATGTTAAGTGTATTATTTTATCATTGGAGAGTGTTGTGCGTTTATAGGGGAATACTTTTGGAAGTAATTGAAATCTAATTAAGTAATTATTAAATTTATTTTTGGGTATTGATAATTAATTTATTGGATATTAATTATTAATAGGTAATTTTTTAAATTACAATTTTTTGGTTCTAAAAATTAATTTATTGTTGTTTTATCATTAATTGGTAATTAAATATTATTAAATATTATTTATTGATAAATTTAATTAATATATTAAGAATTATTTATTAATTGATAATTAAAGTTTAATTATTATTATTATTGGTATAAAAAGCATTTAATTGTTTAATATTAGTTAATTGGTAATTACGTTTTAATAATTTATATGTTTTGTGTTATTAAAAATATTTTATTGTTCAATATTTATTATTTAGTAATTAATATTTATTAATTATTATTTATTGGTATTTATTATTAATTTATTGTTAATAAATGTTCTATTTGTGATTATGTTTTTAATAATTATTTATTGGTATTGGTAAATAGTTTAGAGTTATTTAATAATTCATTAATTATTTAAAAAAATTAATTTATTTATAAGTATGTTATTTGTAACTTCTACGCTATCCAACACTTCCCCTACTGTTGCACTCTCTGGAGTTGGAATAGTAATTTTTACCCCTACGCTATCCAACACTTTCCCTACTGTTGCACTCTCTGGAGTGGGAATAGTAATTTTTACCCCTACGCTATCCAACACTTTCCTTACTGTTGCAGTCTCTGGAGTGGGAATAGTAATTTTTACCCCTACGCTATCCAACACTTTCCCTACTGTTGCACTCACTGGAGTGGGAATAGTAATTTTTACCCTCACGCTATCCAACACTTTCCCTACTGTTGCACTCCATGGAGTGGGAATAGTAATTTCTACCCCTACGCTATCCAACACTTTCCCTACTGTTGCACTCTCTGGAGTTGGAATAGTAATTTTTACCCCTACGCTATCCAACACTTTCCCTACTGTTGCACTCACTGGAGTGGGAATAGTAATTTTTACCCCTACGCTATCCAACACTTTCCCTACTGTTGCACTCACTGGAGTGGGAATAGTAATTTTTACCCTCACGCTATCCAATGCTTTCCCTACTGTTGCACTCCCTGGAGTGGGAATAGTAATTTCTACCCCTACGCTATCCAACACTTTCCCTACTGTTGCACTCTCTGGAGTTGGAATAGTAATTTTTACCCCTACGCTATCCAACACTTTCCCTACTGTTGCACTCACTGGAGTGGGAATAGTAATTTTTACCCCTACGCTATCCAACACTTTCCCTACTGTTGCACTCACTGGAGTGGGAATAGTAATTTTTACCCTCACGCTATCCAATGCTTTCCCTACTGTTGCACTCCCTGGAGTGGGAATAGTAATTTCTACCCCTACGCTATCCAACACTTTCCCTACTGTTGCACTCTCTGGAGTTGGAATAGTAATTTTTACCCCTACGCTATCCAACACTTTCCCTACTGTTGCACTCTCTGGAGTGAGAATAGTAATTTTTACCCCTACGCTATCCAACATTATTCTTACTGTTGTTTTTTTGGGGGTTGTAATAGTAGTTTTATTCCCTACGCTATTGAATATTTTTTGTATTATTTTAGTTAATATAGTATATAATTAATTTTAAAAATATTAAAAGTAAATTTAATTTTTTAATTTGTTATACATAAGTATTTAATTTTTATTTATGTTATTGTTTTATGTGTATAGATGTATTTGTAATTTATAATATTTTTTAATAATTTATAATTTATTAAAATAATTATTCAAACTGATTATTAAGTAAGTATATATATTATATATTATATGTATATGTTTAATTAATGTTTTATTTAATTATATATGTTACTTATTAATTTTAAAAATTATAAAATATTTTTAACTATGTTTATTTTAATTATAAGTATTATTTAGTTTATTTTACATATTATTTTTAACAAAAAAAAAACGATATTTTTCATAATATTTTTGACATCGATATTGTTTTTTCGATATTTTTGTACTTTACCATGTTGTAGATAGGATTTCGATATTATTGACATCGATATTTTTGTTGCGATATTTTTGTAGGTCGATTTTTTGACCTTCGATATTTTGTCAGTGATCCGTGCAGCACACATGGAAAAAGCAAACTGCCATGGATTGTTTATGTACAGGATGGTGTCCCTTCCTGTACATAAACAATCCTTTAAAAAAATGCCATTTTGTCAGTTTCATGTGTATTGCACGAAGCAGCACACATGACAGTGACAAAATGGCATTTTAGGATTGTTTATGTGCAGGAAGGGACACCTTCTCACACATAAACAATGCTCCCCTGCACGCAGACACCCTTACACTACGGTGCAAGGGTGGCTGCGTTGGCGCTAACTTGCTAAACTTAGCACCATCGCAGGGGGAAACGCTAGGCTTCACCACATTCTTGTAAATGTGGTGCAGCCCTGCGTTTCAGAAGTGGCGGAGAGAGGCGTTAAGCCAGGAAGGCTAATGCCTCTCTCCGCCACCTTCTTGTACATATTCCCCCCAGTGTCTTGTGGGCATGCTACAGATTTCCAAAGAAGGAATGATGTTTCCAGTTGGCATGCGATTTGCAGAAATATGTGTCTTTGAAAACAGATGGGAGCTGATGTGGAAGCTCAGTGACTTTTTCCAGATTGTTGGACTGGGAAAAAACTCTTTTAGGGCCATATTGTTAAGCTTGAATTGTCTCTTACCGTTGCATTTTCTGCTGGAGATGGCACTGAATTCTGTCTTGGTGGTACTGACATTCAGATTACAATGCATGAAAGTCGGGAATGTAGGTGTTGTATTTGTCTCAGAGACAACACTTTGCCATAAGGTTGTTTGTGGTTGAAATATGGATGAGGAAACACACCTTGTTTGCCAAGTGGGACAACGAGGGACTCTTTATGGAAGAGTAAGGTCATGGGATATACAGGAGTGTGCCTTTGGCAGCCTCTCAAACTACATGAAAGTTACCTACTTTGCTTGTCGCTACCAAAATATTGCTGTACAAGCCAGAAACAAATAAATTATTTATTTCAGATGCTTTAAAACCCACAAAGGATGAAACAACTATGTCTTGACTGTTAAGCAGTATAATGTGCTGTGTTTTTTTAATTTTTCAAATAAACCCTTTAACAAGAAGGTCTTAACATCAAGCACATAATTCCTGTTATTTAGTTGGGGATATCAACCGCTTGGCTTTATTCTGAATAAGAACGTGCTTGGCAATGTGTTAGGCCTGAACGTGGTGAGAGACATCATCACCAGATAAGGTAAAACTCTGTCTGATATTCTGGTCGATGTAGGAAAGTCCTTCAAACATGTCTTGTAGCAATACGTTTGGGTTGCTTTGTTTAAAATTAATCTTCCACCAATGTTAATTAAAAAAAAATCTGTTAAGCTTTATAGAAATGTAATTGTTAAATATTATCAATGACCCTGAGATTAAGAAGTCCTTAATCATCTCAGGAGTGCCCTATGGACTGCCCCACTGCCCTCCTTTGATTGCTGCATATGTACAGCCGCTGGTCAAAATGGACCCCAAAGGCAGTGAAATACAGATGTGAGCTTAACAGACAGCAGAGTGCCTCTGTGTGAACGCTGCTTACCTCTTGGTCTGTCCCAGTCAAGATAATACAATCAGTGCATCAGAAACAATTACTGCTAAGAATCAGAAAGTATTTACATGTTCAATTAAACATATAAAGATAAAGATCCATGCAGTTATTAGTTTACTGAAAGTTCTACCCTTTATTGAAAACAATATTAAATAACTTAGCATCTGGGCAGCACACAATCCTACAGATGCTTGTAAAAACGACGAGTTGAAAAAAAACAGGACTTATTGTGCACAAAGCATATTGTGATTGGTGCAAAGCCCTTTTTTACATACAAAATCAGACATATCCTTTATGCTACAGTCAGAGGCCTGAAATCAAAATGGTTCAATCTGATCCAGGAGCAAACCTTTAAGAGATTATTTTTGAAAGAAGATCCTGATATATCCAGGGCTTCATTGCACATCCCTCAACTGAAGCTGATTCCATTGAGTGTGGGAACTCCTGAAAACGGACCTTTTCAAAGAGGTATTTTACCTGCAAGCTATGGAAATATTTCCAGGAGCTAATTTAGATGATATATAACTATAATGATTGTTTTCAAATGATCCCATACAAGCTGATAATGCCTAGTTTTACTCAGGTCTAGTCACAAGTTGTTTATTACCCCTCCATATCATTTCCTTCCTGCCCTCTATTAAACTGGTGATGGACGTATATCTGAAGTATATGGGTTGTAGTTCAGCAGATTGCTGCTAGTCCTGTTTCCACTGCACTTCTGTATACCATACTGGAGGTGTCAATTATGACAGTGACTATGAACAGAGTACTGCATCCTGGACCTATGATAACCAAGATACATGGGTCTTAGAGCCTTATTATGACTTTGGCAGTCTCGGAGCGGGGCCGTCACGCTGCCGTCCTGCTTCAAGACTGCCAAAGCCATTAAAGACCGCCCGCCAGAGTGCGACTTATTTTTACTCTGGGTGGAGGTTCTTTGGCCGTCCCACCGAGGTGCCTTTGAAAAAGGCACCACAATGGGTGCATCAAAGGCAGCTCCTGCAGGGCATGGACTGTCAAGTCTTTGCTCTGAAGGAACTATGGATGCATGCACTCAGGGGGGCACAACATGTGCCCCCCTGCATGCACCCCATGGCACAGAGGCAACAGGCGACCCTATAGGGCCCCCTTTGTTTCCTCACGGCCATGAAAAGTGTGGCGGTGAGGAAACACCTATTATGCTTGGTGGTGCGGTAGCTGCACCACCAGCATATTAGGGGCCTCAGACCGCTGTAGCACTGCAAGGGATCATGGATCCCTGGCGGCAGCAATGGTCCCATGGCAGTAAAACCACCACACTCCTAATGTGGTGGGCGTTCTGCCAGTCAGGCAGACCGTGGTCCGCCACCACGGGTAAGGTGGTCCATTGGACCAACAAACTAATAATAAGGGCCTTAGAGATTTGGAGCACTGGTCTAAAAGCAGAGGTGACATGGTTGCTTCTGCCCAATGAAAGGTAAAGACAAAGGCTGTTGATATATGATATAAAGATATAGAGAACTAACTTTAGGAAGCCTATAAATACATGCATTCACAGAGGTAAACCTATGCACAGCAATGTGAAGCTCAGATTTACTTACCCCATGCTCTTGGAAGTTGCATTCTTCAATGGTTTTGTTCTCTGACTTCAGGCACTCGGTCTCCTTCACCATAAACTGCAGCTCTAGGGTGCTTGCAGACTCATCCTTGGGGGTAATGAAATATAAAACAAAGGTAATATCAGAGCTGCTATTCTGCTTGAGAATAGACTCAAGTAGTGTATGCAAAAGGAGTTCAGCACCTCATTCCTTACACCTTTCAAGGTCACCCATGCTGATTTGGCAGAAAAGTGGAACTGCTACAATATTTAGCAAACTCAAGGTAGCACATATAGGTGGAGGCAATTCACGGAGAAACAACTATGTAATTTCCTTAACTAAATAATTTCCTTATTTTCCTAATAATACCATTTAATAGTCGAACATTAGTTGCTCAAATGCATTAAATTAGGTACTCACCAAGTCATACTGGGGATCAACTTCTACAAGTTTAAAGATGTAGTCTTGGCTGGATCCCTTGTTGAAGAAGTCAACAGCGTCTTCAACGCGCCAGGAAACCTTGGGAGGTGGAGGGATGGTGGCTGCTGTAGCTACAGCGAGCACAGTGAAGACTGTGAATAAGGCCTGCATCTTTGGTGTGGTCTGCTAAGGACAAAGCCTTGTGTGCCACCAGCACCCATAGAAGCCTCCCATTTTATCTGGGCTGGTGCTTCCCCTTCATCTCTGACTTGCACCCAAGAACTAATGATAAACATGGCTGATACATTGTGCATCCCGAACTCTGATGAAAGTTTTTGTGCCTGTAACTTACAAGATTGCAACAACAAGAAGTGAGGAAATTATGTGACTTTGCACAAGACAAAGAGGAGAATTTCAGGTTCTTTATAGCTTCTGCATTTGGTGCATTGAAAAAGATTAAAACACAACAACACTGACATTAGGAATTGTTTTTTTCAGAAGGATCTTTGGTGCCCACCTGGCATGTCCCACATCGAATGGTTTAGGTAAAATGGTAGCGACAGATAATATTTTGTGAGAATGGTTGATTAGAAAGCGAACAGTCAGTGCTTGGATTGTGGGTTCCCATAGAGTTTCTCTTTGTCCCCACTAACTAATTCATTAAATCACTTAGGGTCCTCTGTGTTCACTATGTCACAGCACTGATGCCTTCTGTTTTCCATTTTCACATGATGAACGTCTCGATGCAATAATTGCTGGAGTCGGAGATCGGTATCCAAACCTAATCCCTTGCCGGAGCAGGACTGAAAGATTATTGACTGTTAGCTGGCTATGACCTAATACATTACATACACTGTTTATGTCACAAGTTCCATTGACAACCCCTGCAACAACCACACCAAATATTCCTATCACATGGTTACACTTAGGGGTCTATTTGCTAAGAGTTTACGCCGTGTTTGAGTCACAAAAGTGACTCAAAACGACAGTAAATCTTTTTCACCTATTTACTTTCCAGCGTAAAACCTGTTTTACCTTGGAAAATCACTTGAAAGTAACACAACGCAGCGCATAGCGCTGCTTTGACTTACTTGGCTCCAAGGGGCATACCATGGGTGGTGCATGGGCGTTCCTATGCAACCTCCCAAGGTTTCTCAAGCTAAGCCCTATTTACTTAAAGAAGTAGACAAGGTTTAACGTCAGAAAATAGCGCCCATTTCCGATATGCGCTATGAAGGAGAAATGCTTTTATTTCTCCTTTTTTTCCGGCCTTTGTATGTGTGTTGCACTGTACAGCACACTTACAAAGTGGGTGAAGGTTTACAGTTAATCTAAGCATAGTATTTTGTACTGGAAGGGTATCCTTCCATTACAACCTATGCTAGACTCACAGAGACACCCTTGCACTATGGTGCAAAGGTGAGTACATGTCGCATGGGCACACATTTCTGAGCTGGCATTAGGGAGATGGGAGGCGAGTGCAATATTTCTGAAATATGGCGCTCTCCTGCTCTCTCCTTCTCACGCAGCGCAGCATTTGCGGCTGCCGTACTGTGCTGCGTGACAAACTAGTACATTTGGCCCTTAATCTCTGCATTTCTGTGTGTAGTGCAAACCTAGCTTTCACGCACTGGAATGCTGTCCAATTTGAACAGTGCATTCAACTGACAAAGGGGGAGAAGGCTGTGTGAGCTGATGCGGGTGGAGAAGGGAGCAGTACTGGGTGGAGGAATGCCAAGGACAGGAGGAAAAGGACGTTAACAGTGATTCATTGTCCACCATGGAAGTCAATGATTATCTAACAGACCCAAAGCAGGGGATATTTTTTATTAGTCTTAACCAATGGTGCGTGCTCTGTGCACATTACATTGTATTGGTTTTATGCTCACTGCTCCACTACAGACACGGATCAACTTTATGCAGAGCATCCCATTAAGGACAGTCTAGCGCAAATGGCTCTCAATGGGAATACAAGCAACCCTAGTTACATTTCAAACCTATGTGGGGACCAGCATTATTTATTAAGGTATAGTGACATACAAGGCCAACATCGGGACTTATCGGTGACACTCACAGCAACACACTGATGAAAACAAATGTAGCTTCCATTTTCAATAATTGAAAATTATTTTGTTAATTAAAGGTGATCGCAAGCCATAGTCAGCAGCAGTGTGATAATATCTTTGCTTCACTGGTTGTACTACTGAATACTGACACCAACAATATCGTGGAACAAGAATATCGAACACAGTATATTGAGGGACAAAAAATCTAAAGGTAAGTGTGTAGTGGGATATACAGATTTACTATCCCAAACGCAACATCTGTACCTTGAAGATAGATGTACTACACAGGTACATATGTTTAGAGCAAGGTATGACAAATCTAGACTTACTTAACTGTCAATATGATATTCTGCCCCACCAATATTGTGGATTCGATAATCAGGGTGCCCAAGTTCTTGACTGTTGTAACGCAAAGCATCTGAATGACAAGTGAAGAATGAATTTTAGGTGGAAATGTCTTATGGAGCAGGACAACATGGAGGAGAGGGTATTAAAGGCCATCAACACAACGAAGACAGCTTTTATGATTATCTAACTGACATGAGTGCATACATTTTAAGGTACTGCAAAACACACAAGATGATGGACGGAATGTTGCACAATGGCAAACATTCACCCCCAGTCACAGATCTGGGTTTAATCCATCATTATTTTGCTTCACCACGCCACCCCAGTTCAGACATGGCCATATGCAAATCAGTCTTGACCCTGTGCCTCATGGGAACAGTCCAGACCGAACTGCCAAGCCATGTCTTCCCTGGACCGGAATCAAGCATCCTAGGACCGGTTTCGGGCATTCAGCCCTCATCAGCCAGGATAGCCTGACTCCAGTGGCGCAGTGAGCACGGGACCCACGTCTGGGCATACCCTTCCCACTTGGGGTGAATTGCAAAACACACAAGATGATGGACGGAATGTTGCACAATGGCAAACATTCACCCCCAGTCACAGATCTGGGTTTAATCCATCATTATTTTGCTTCACCACGCCACCCCAGTTCAGACATGGCCATATGCAAATCAGTCTTGACCCTGTGCCTCATGGGAACAGTCCAGACCGAACTGCCAAGCCATGTCTTCCCTGGACCGGAATCAAGCATCCTAGGACCGGTTTCGGGCATTCAGCCCTCATCAGCCAGGATAGCCTGACTCCAGTGGCGCAGTGAGCACGGGACCCACGTCTGGGCATACCCTTCCCACTTGGGGCGAATTGCAAAACACACAAGATGATGGACGGAATGTTGCACAATGGCAAACATTCACCCCCAGTCACAGATCTGGGTTTAATCCATCATTATTTTGCTTCACCACGCCACCCCAGTTCAGACATGGCCATATGCAAATCAGTCTTGACCCTGTGCCTCATGGGAACAGTCCAGACCGAACTGCCAAGCCATGTCTTCCCTGGACCGGAATCAAGCATCCTAGGACCGGTTTCGGGCATTCAGCCCTCATCAGCCAGGATAGCCTGACTCCAGTGGCGCAGTGAGCACGGGACCCACGTCTGGGCATACCCTTCCCACTTGGGGCGAATTGCAAAACACACAAGATGATGGACGGAATGTTGCACAATGGCAAACATTCACCCCCAGTCACAGATCTGGGTTTAATCCATCATTATTTTGCTTCACCACGCCACCCCAGTTCAGACATGGCCATATGCAAATCAGTCTTGACCCTGTGCCTCATGGGAACAGTCCAGACCGAACTGCCAAGCCATGTCTTCCCTGGACCGGAATCAAGCATCCTAGGACCGGTTTCGGGCATTCAGCCCTCATCAGCCAGGATAGCCTGACTCCAGTGGCGCAGTGAGCACGGGACCCACGTCTGGGCATACCCTTCCCACTTGGGGCGAATTGCAAAACACACAAGATGATGGACGGAATGTTGCACAATGGCAAACATTCACCCCCAGTCACAGATCTGGGTTTAATCCATCATTATTTTGCTTCACCACGCCACCCCAGTTCAGACATGGCCATATGCAAATCAGTCTTGACCCTGTGCCTCATGGGAACAGTCCAGACCGAACTGCCAAGCCATGTCTTCCCTGGACCGGAATCAAGCATCCTAGGACCGGTTTCGGGCATTCAGCCCTCATCAGCCAGGATAGCCTGACTCCAGTGGCGCAGTGAGCACGGGACCCACGTCTGGGCATACCCTTCCCACTTGGGGCGAATTGCAAAACACACAAGATGATGGACGGAATGTTGCACAATGGCAAACATTCACCCCCAGTCACAGATCTGGGTTTAATCCATCATTATTTTGCTTCACCACGCCACCCCAGTTCAGACATGGCCATATGCAAATCAGTCTTGACCCTGTGCCTCATGGGAACAGTCCAGACCGAACTGCCAAGCCATGTCTTCCCTGGACCGGAATCAAGCATCCTAGGACCGGTTTCGGGCATTCAGCCCTCATCAGCCAGGATAGCCTGACTCCAGTGGCGCAGTGAGCACGGGACCCACGTCTGGGCATACCCTTCCCACTTGGGGCGAATTGCAAAACATACAAGATGATGGACGGAATGGTGCACAATGGCAAACATTCACCCCCAGTCACAGATCTGGGTTTAATCCATCATTATTTTGCTTCACCACGCCACCCCAGTTCAGACATGGCCATATGCAAATCAGTCTTGACCCTGTGCCTCATGGGAACAGTCCAGACCGAACTGCCAAGCCATGTCTTCCCTGGACCGGAATCAAGCATCCTAGGACCGGTTTCGGGCTCACTACACCACTGGATTCAAGCTAGCCTGGCTGAGGAAGGGTGATGCCCTGAAACCGGTCCCAGGATGCTTGTTTCCGGTCCAGGGAGGACCTGGGTTGGCAGTTCGGGCTGGACTGTTCCCACAAGGAACAGGGTCAAGACTGATTTGCATATGGCTGGGTCCAAACTGGGGTGGTGTGGTGAAGCAAAATAATGATGGATTAAACCCAGATCTGTGACTGTCACTGGAGTTAAAGCAATTAAGTCTTGACTTGTTTTTAGCATATGGATAATGTTTTTTACATGTCGGGACTCATTGAGAATTTTAAGCTCCATTAATACCACATATTTATTTATTTATGTATTTATGTGTGTAACGCCTTTCATAATATTTATACTATTTATAAATATTTATTGATTCAGAATGTTTGTTTTTACCAATCTAAATTGTGATAAACAATGCAAGGTATTTAACCATATGTTTTGGATTCACGGTACTGCAACACGTTTTCTATGTCTATGATTTTGATTTGACACGTGTTTAAGCATTAGCACTTTAAAAATGTGAAGGTACTCTGCATGCGCGTCATGTGATCAAGGCCTACTTAGGCCGAAACGCGTCATGGCGGTGGTGTAAGGGCTCAATAAATCCTTTATGTTGCACCAAAGAACGGGTTCGCATTAGTTTTTTCCTGGAAGTAAATGGAAGTGCCACGAGCGAAGACAGCAGTGATATATATATATGACAAATCTATCTACTTATTGCGCTTGATGCCAGCTCACTTTACACTAGTATTCAACACACTGATGGATTAAGGGCACTTGATTATTTTTTGGACAAATCAATGGGCAAAATGAGAGACCACAAAAAGATGCTTATTGAAATGGTTGATTTCTGTCTCACGAACAATATTTTTATGTTCAATAACCTGCTATACAGACAACTCAGAGGTGTTGCGATGGGGGCCAGCTTCTCCCCCAGCTATGCATGTCTTCACATGGGTTGGTGCGAGGAGCTGGTCCTCATGACTGAACACCGGGGGGCCATGACTACCAATGTGAAGTTATGGTTGCGTTTTATAGACGATTTGTTCATCATATGGGATGGTAGTACAGATGAAGCCCAGGAGTTTGTACGAGCAATCAATGTAAATGATTTGAACTTGCATTTTACTGCTAGTATTAGCGCATTAACAGTGAGTTTCCTAGATACAGAGGTTTACATTGATAACAATAGAATTGAAACCAAACTCCATCGTAAGGTAACCGCGGGCAACTCGACACTCCATGCTAGTAGCTCCCATGTAAAACACTTGGTGACCACTATTCCTTATGGTGAAATGCTGAGGCTAAGGCGTATTCATAGCAAGGACAGTGATTTGTTGATGGCTCAGACCGAGAGCAAACATAGATTTAAAGAAAGGGGTTACTCTGATCGTATTATTGACAATGCCATCCAAAAATCAATGCGTAAAAGTAGGTTCGAGCTTTTATCAGGGACAGAAACTAGATCCACAACCCCAGCAATTGAAACTGTAAATATCACTGATAAAACTGATAAGGAATTTAGAATTGTTGTCCAATATAGTCAACAGCATAAAAAAATTGAATCTATAATATCTCGAAATTGGCCTTTGGTTCTTAGTGACCCTATAATAGGTCCTAGATTGCCCAAGAGACCTTCCGTAACCTACAGCAGAGGACGCTCTATGAGGGATGATCTAGTCAAAACTAGTCCTGAAGTTATTGAATCTACTAGTTGGCTACAAACCCACATGGGTTTTTTTAATTGCAAATCATGTAAAGCTTGCCAACATGGTGAGAACAAAACCACGTATATCACTCCCCTCGATCAGAAAAAGCACAAAATTGGCAAACTGCTTACATGCAAGACTGAGTTTGCAATATATGTGTTGTCGTGGCCATGTAACCTGCTTTATGTAGGAAGCACTAAGCTCCAAGTGCATAAAAGAATTTTGCAGCACCTAAGGGCAATTAATAATCAGGACAATACATACCCGGTAGCGCGACAATTTAAGGCCAAACATGATTCCAAAAACAAAGATTTAAGATACTATGTTATTGATGCAATCCCTGCTAGTAGGAGAGGTGGAAACAGAGAAGAAAAATTGCGCAAATTGGAAACCAGATATATTTTAGAACTAAATACTAAACAGCCCTTTGGTTTGAATATAACAGAGGATCTTTTTACATGCTTATAGAGTATCTTCCAGATTGTCGATCCAACTTAAACTGTGGTTCTTTTACTTGGCAATTTTAGATCATCTTTTTAGAGTAATATTTATGAGATTGTATGTTTGTGGATTTTATAACTATATTTATTGATTATTTATTGATATTCTAGTGATTTTTCCATGTGCATATTTATTTGTTACATATATGAATATTTAAGCGAATTTTATCTATTATGGATTGTATTGCTTTGCTTATTTAATATTTATTATTTGTGTATTCAACTATTTATGTATGTAGGGACATGGCGTGCCAGTGGAAATCAATGTGACACGTTATATTCCACCATTCAAAAGTAACTATTGATGTCATTATTATCTCATATGCTACTCTAATAGGGATCTCTGGTATTTAAACCGCTATCCTGGCATGTTCTGATCAAAAATTGGGATCATAAACTGTAAAAATGTTGGGACCACCGCAATGCTCAAAACTTTTGTCTATTGGTAACTTTAAGCCCAACATGCATTGCCATGGCTTACTGGGGCTCCAGTAACCCATATATCTACTAGTAGACATTATAATGGCACTAGCTCTCTGTATATATCTAAACGGATACATACAACGTTAAACAGCCAAAATGTCCTTGTTGGTTTTATCGTTCAAATTTTCAACAACTTTATTGCACTTTAGCACTTTTTTGCACATTTTGCACGATGAAAATTCTTTGCACATTTTTTTAATTGTGGATATGTATATACATTCAATTCATTGTGTATGGCATTGAATTGATTTTAGCACATGTTATTGCTGTTTACTTTAAAAGCAGTGGCTTTGTTTGTATATTATAATGTCGAGGCAATTATGCTTTGGAAGTAAGAAACAAGAGAAAAGACTCGTAGTTTTAGTGAGTCTGTCTCCAACATCTACTGGCCCTGTACGCTTTTTGTAACCAATGATTACGCCCACAATGGTCACTTATTTAAACAAATGTGTAATGTTGTACTGTGTCATGTGATCAAGGCCCGTGGGAAGGGCCGAAACGCGTCATGGCGACATCTCGCACTGGAATAAAATAATTTTGCACTAAGACTGTGGTCCGTATCCGATTTCTGGTAAAGGAATACTTATATTAGAAGCGGAATACCTTGGATATATATATATATATATATATATTGCAAAACAAAGGATGCGGCACTCTTAAGCAGACTTTACGTTGAAGTTTATTCACAGATCTTCACTCCACCAACGCGTTTCAGCCTCACTCGGCTTTTCTCACGGTCAGTGAGTCTTTCTTCTACAAACATTTTTATACTATGGGTACGCTACATAGATGATTTATTTATAGTTTGGAACGGAACTGAATCTGGGTTTCGAGAATACTTTTCCAAACTGAACAACAACCAAATAGGTCTAGCGTTCACATGCACTACCCACAAGAGAGAAATTGATTTCTTGGACACCAAAGTGTACATAGAAGAAGGAAAAATACAAACTACCCTCTTCCGGAAAAAAAACGCCACCAATAGTGTATTGCATGGGACGAGTTTTCATCCAAGACCACTGATTAACAGCATACCGTATGGCGAGTTCACACGCATGAAGAGAAACTGCTCAAAAGAATCAGATGCAGAACAAAAGATTCAGGAAAGCAGAAAAAGATTCAAACTGAGAGGCTACAGCGATCGAACACTCAAAAAATGTAAACAACGAATTGACAACAAAACAAGAGAGGAAACCTTAATCGAGAAACCAAAAAAGATTGAAAAGAATGATACACCACAATTTGTCACTACATACAGCAAAGAAAGTGGGAGAATCATAAACAAAATGAGGAAATACTGGCATCTAATTTCAAAAGACCCAGACATAGGTGAACTGGTGGGCATGAAACCGGTGGTGACCTATAGGAAAGCAATATCACTCCAAGACCGATTAGTAAGAAGCTATTTCCAACCCATGCAACAAACTAACTGGCTAACAGATCAACAGAAAGGATTCAGAAAATGTAGCTCATGTAAAGCTTGTAAAATAGGCAAAAATGTCACCTCCATCCTGGAACCAAATGGTAAAGCAATCATGATCAACCAAAACATCACATGCACCTCGAAATTCGTAATTTACGTCATAGAATGCAAATGTGGCATGAAATATATTGGAAGTACCACGTGCATGTTAAAAAAGCGTATTCTTGAACATATACGTGCAGTCAAGAATGCAGATATGACATATGCAACAGCCAGACACATGAGCAAATGCCAGAATGGCGAGTGGAAATCAATGGTCTTTTACGGAATCGATATGATCCCGCAAGGAGAACGTGGTGGGGACAGAATCAAGAGGTTAAGACAAACAGAATCCCGCCTCATTATATGACTCAGGACCAAAAGCCCAAGGGGGATCAATAACGATGAGGAACTTTATGAACACTTGGACTAAATAACATCTGAACAAATGCAAACATGTGTGACACTGCATCATAATGCCAATTGCGGACAAACAGGGGTACCATACCCGACTACGAACACACGACACTAACATAAAATGTCGAACGAGATACTATGTATCAAGCATGTATTAATTTGGTACTATACCACATTACATGTTTAAAACTTGAATAATGTTTATAATGGTGTGATAAGATATGAACCCAGCATGCTCAATCAATGACTTAAATTGCGCAAAATCGCAAATATTGTTGACATAAGGCGCATATTGTCTTTCTTGTAAATATGTATAAAGTTTTATGTTATTCTTCCAAACTACAAATCCCACAATGCCACCTGAAGGCCAAGTTGGGCAGTATAAAAATGTTTGTAGAAGAAAGACTCACTGACCGTGAGAAAAGCAGAGTGAGGCTGAAACGCGTTGGTGGAGTGAAGATCTGTGAATAAACTTCAACGTAAAGTCTGCTTAAGAGTGCTGCATCCTTTGTTTTGCAATCAATAACATTGGGCCAGGATCCGGCCCCCATGCAGAGCACCCGCTGCTGAGCGCTTTCGGAACTGAAGAATCACTTTTGGGAAAAAAAAAAAATATATATATATATATATATATATATTCACTGAAAAAACCATAGGTTTTAGGGACAGTTATAGTTACTTGGACATTGCACTCGTACAAAACCCGTGAAATTCCCCCGTTATAGTTAGTTCAGCTAACTATAACTCGCGCCCCGCAATGCACTGCTGATGACGTCACATATTACATCACTCATGACATGGTCAGTGACATCACTGATGACATCACTGATGACATCTCAAATGACATCACTGATGACATCACTGATGACATCACTGATGACATCATCCAGTGACTGTGTGTTTCTGTAAAGTTTAAATATTTTTAATATATATAGGAAAAGACGTATTGAAGAATGAGTGGGTGTGTAAGTGTCTGTATGGATGATTTAGTAGGTGCGTGACTGACTCTATAAGTGAGTGATTTAACGTATCTTACTGAATGCATGGGTTAGTGACTAAACTGGATGAATGTCTGTATCCGTCTGTCTGTTGCTGTGTAAGTGGCTGCATGTGTTTGTGAATAGCTACATGAGTGTCTATATGAGTTATTGAATGCTTGTCTGAGTATCTGTATGGGTGCCTGAGTGTTTGTGTGGGAGGGGTGTGTGCAACTCTGTGCATAGATGTGTGAGTGGGTGATTCACTGGGTGGATGGTTTCAAGAGTGCATCTGTGATAGACTGTATGGGTGGGTAAGTGTGTGTAAGAGTGTGTTAGTGAGTGAATGTATGTCCCAGTGGTACATGTGTGAGTAACTACATATGTGAAAGGCAGTATATATGTGTGTTGGAGTATATAAATAGCTATAAGCAAGAGTGAGTGATTGTGATAGTGGCTGTATGGATGATTGTGTGCTTGTATCAGTGATTGTATAAGAGCGTAACAATGTGCTACTATTTGTATGAGTAAGTGAGCTGGTGTGTGTATAACTGTATAGGTGAGTAAATGGCAGTGTGTTTAATTATTTGCATGACTGACTAGGTGTGTGAGTATCTCTATGGATGAGTGGCGTTGTTTGAGTGTCTATATAGGAGTAAGAGTGCATATGATAGTCCTGTACTGAGTGACCGTAAGTATGAGTGACTGTACGGGTGAGTGAGTGGATGTGTGTGTGTAGACCTAAGAATCAGTGAGTGGGTATGTAGTTATTGGTGTTGGAGTGTCTATGGTTTTGCGAATGGCAGTCTGTAATTTAGAGTGGGTGTATCAAAGGTTATATTAGGGTGTGAGGAGGTGCATCAGATTATCACGTGGATGATGTCATCAGTGATGTCATTTGAGATGTCATCAGTGATGTCATCAGTGATGTCACTGACCATGTCATGAGTGATGTAATATGTGACGTCATCAGCAGTGCATTGCGGGGCGCGAGTTATAGTTAGCTGAACTAACTATAACGGGGAATTTCACGGGTTTTGTACGAGTGCAATGTCCAAGTAACTATAACTGTCCCTAAAACCTATGGTTTTTTCAGTGAATTTCAAAGGTTTTTTAAATGCTAATTTGTAACTATAACGTGTCTGAAACCTATGGTTTTTTCAGTGAATTTCAAAGGTTTTTTAAATGCTAATTTGTAACTATAACGTGTCTGAAACCTATGGTTTTTTCAGTGAATTTCAAAGGTTTTTTAAATGCTAATTTCTAACTATAACGTGCCTGAAACCTACGGTTTTTTCAGTGAATTTCAAAGGTTTTGTAAATGACAATTTTTAAATGTATTAATTGTTATATTAATTTTTTTCATACTGATTTACTACATTTTTAGAAACAATTTTTTTTTACATATTTTATTTTTTAAATTACATTGTAATTACATTATACATTACATTACAAAAAATACTTTCTCAGAATGAATTACTTTAGTTTAAATACTTTGCAGATAGGCAATAGACTTTTAAGTTCAGTAGTTACAGTTGTTGCAATGGGCAACACATTTTCAAACACAATGCAACATTCAGCTCAATGTGAATTTCTAGTTAAATGCAATTAGTTACTTTATGGATTACTTTTGTAACCACAGGACTGGATCCTAGATTCAGTCCTGGTACATCTCCTGTAAACAGTTGAGTAAAAGCGTTTTGGTTACAGTCGTGATTTTTAAGGAATATTATTGTATTTTAAAAGTTGACAGAAACTTTTTCTCATAGAATCACCAATGTTATCCTATGGAAGGAAATTCACTTAGCAGGTAAAAACTGTTATCGTTACTTTTTCTTACTCAGTGTTGGATCCTGGATCCAGCACTGGTGCATCTCCTGTAAACAGTTGAAAAAATGCGTTTAAGTCATACAGGCGATTTTTAAGGAATATTTGTAGTTTGTGAAAATCAACACTTTGAAACTTTTTTGCTGAAAACCAGTCAATCTTAGCCTATGAAGGAAATTCAAGTTACCGGTAAGTACGGTTAAAATTACTTTTGAGGATCAGTACTGGGCTGAAAGATGCAGCACTGAGGTCTCTCCTGATAACAGGTGAGTAAATCGGAATTCGTATTTCGGCTGATTTTAGAGGAATATTTTAAAGTTCTAAAACTCCACACTTAGAAGAATTTCCAAGTGAAACCAGTCAATGTTAGCCTATGGAAGGAAATTCAAGTTACTGGTAAGTACGGTTAAAATTACTTTTCAGGACCAGTACTGGGCTGAAAGATGCAGCACTGAGGTCTCTCCTGATAACAGGTGAGTAAATCAGAATTCGGATTTCGGCTGATTTTAGAGGAATATTTGTATGTTTCAAAAATCAACACTTAGAAACTTTTTCAGCAAAAAGCAGGCAATGATATCCTATGGAAGGAAATTCAAGTTACTGGTAAGTACGGTTAAAATTACTTTTGAGGATCAGTACTGGGCTGAAAGATGCAGCACTGAGGTCTCTCCTGATAACAGGTGAGTAAATCGGAATTCGTATTTCGGCTGATTTTAGAGGAATATTTTAAAGTTCCAAAACTCCACACTTAGAAGAATTTCCAAGTGAAACCAGTCAATGTTAGCCTATGAAGGAAATTCAAGTTACCGGTAAGTACGGTTAAAATTACTTTTCAGGATCAGTACTGGGCTGAAAGATGCAGCACTGAGGTCTCTCCTGATAACAGGTGAGTAAATCGGAATTCGTATTTCGGCTGATTTTAGAGGAATATTTTAAAGTTCCAAAACTCCACACTTAGAAGAATTTCCAAGTGAAACCAGTCAATGTTAGCCTATGAAGGAAATTCAAGTTACTGGTAAGTACGGTTAAAATTACTTTTCAGGACCAGTACTGGGCTGAAAGATGCAGCACTGAGGTCTCTCCTGATAACAGGTGAGTAAATCGGAATTCGTATTTCGGCTGATTTTAGAGGAATATTTTAAAGTTCCAAAACTCCACACTTAGAAGAATTTCCAAGTGAAACCAGTCAATGTTAGCCTATGGAAGGAAATTCAAGTTACTGGTAAGTATGGTTAGAATTACTTTTCAGGACCAGTACTGGGCTGAAAGATACAGCACTGAGGTCTCTCCTGATAACAGGTGAGTAAATCGGAATTCGTATTTCGGCTGATTTTAGAGGAATATTTGCACAATGGTGAAGGGAGGGGGCGGGGCCTGAGGTGACATCTGTGCAAACGCGCCCCGTTGCGCGTTTTAAGTTGGGGGATTAAGTCCCCTTGAATCCTGAGGGTCCCTAGGGGCCAACTAGCCCACCAGGAACCTCCAATATGCGCCAGGGGCTGCGTTGCAGAGACGTGTAGAGAGGCCACACCCCTTTTACACCTCTCTGCAACGCAGCTCTGTGGCGCTTTCTGGATGTACCTGTTGGGCTAGTTGGCCCCCAGGGACCCTCAGGATTGAAGGGGATTTAATTCCCCATCTTAAAACGCGCCACGGGGCCTGTTTGCACACATGTCACCTGAAGCCCCGCCCCTCCCTTCACCACTGTGCAAACGCGCCCGTGGCGCATTTTAAGTTGGGGGATTAAGTCCCCTTGAATCCTGAGGGTCCCCGGAGTCCAACTAGCCCACCATATACCTCCAAAGCGCCACAGAGCTGCGTTGCAGAGAGGTGTAAAAGGGGTGTGGCCTCTCTACACGTCTCTGCAACGCAGCCCCTGGCGCATATTGGAGGTTCCTGGTGGGCTAGTTGGCCCCCAGGGACCCCCAGTATTCAAGGGGAATCGTTCCCCTCTGCAAACGCGCCAGGGGCGCGTTTCCAGAGTGGTGAAGGAAGGGGCGGGGCCTGCGGGCCCGATCGTTTTAATTTTTTTTTTTGTCCCCTGAAGGGGGGCTGTGTGGCCCCCTTCCTTTTTCCTGTTTTTATGCCCTGGGGACCCCATCCCCCAGGGCCTTACCCCTTTTTAAAATTTTTAATAAAAAAAAAACGGGAAGGGGGCCGCGTGGCCCCCTTCCCTGGGCCTGTATTGGCCCCGGGGACCCCATCCCCGGGGCATGGCCTTTTTATTTTTATTCTTTGGAGGGGGCTGCGTGGCCCCCTCCTCTGGCCATTTAAGGCCCCGGGGACCCCATCCCCCGGGGCCGGCCTTTCCATTTTTTTGATTTTCTTGATTTTCTTTTCTGGGGAGGGGGCCGCGTGGCCCCCTCCTGGGCCACTACTTGCCCCGGGGACCCCATCCCCCGGGGCTGGCCCTCTCCGTTGGGGACTGTGGGGGGTCCCCAATCCCCCACAGTCCCGCCGGCTCCCCACGTCCCTTGGGAGCCGGCATTGCTGTTCCACATGGGGAGCAGCTGACATGCTGCTCCCCATGTGGAAAAGCAATGTGCTTTGGATATTGGAAGAGAGAGCAGGTTTCCCTGCTCTCTCTTCCAATATCCAAAGCAGTTTGCTATGGCAGGACGGGAGCCGCGAGGCTCCCGTCCTGCCATAGCAACTACAGTGTCCCGGGGTAGGCACCCCGGGACACTGCAGGAGCCGGCCCTGGGGGTGGCGGTCCCCAGGGCCATCAAGGGCTCCAGGAGGGGGCTGCGCGGCCCCCTCCCTACATGAGCACAGCCCCGGGGAGGTGGTGGTCCCCGGGGCTTCGGGGTCCAAAACGGACCCCCATTTTAATTTGTTAGTGCCCCGGGAGGTGGCGGTCCCGGGCGTGTGGGGGCTGGAGCCCCCACACAGGTTGTTAAATTAATTTAAAAAAAGCCCCGGGAGGTGGTGGTCCCGGGGCTGCGGGAGGGCTCAGAGCCCTCCCGCACCATTTTTTAAAAGCCCCGGGGGTGGCGGTCCCCGGGGCTTGGGGGCCCTTTGAGGCCCCCACACATTAAATTATCCCCCCCACCATGCCCCCGGGACTTGGGCCACCCGGGGGCCAGTAACATCGAAGCGCGGGAGACCGCGCTTCGATTTTTTTCGGCAGGATTCGCGCACCCTAAGCGCATCCTGCCGATTAAAAAAAAAAATGCTTTTTGCCCAGGGGGTCCTTGTGGGACCCCTGAGCAGGCCTAGGGGTTAGGGTGTTTCTACCCTGCCCCCTTTGTGCGTTTTGCGCACTTGTTTCTTTTTTTTCTCGGCGGGATCCGCGCACCCTAAGCGCATCCCGCCGATTTAAAAAAAAAATCTTTTCTGCCCAGGGGTCCTTGTGGGACCCCTGAGCAGACCTAGGGGTCAGGGTGTTTCTACCCTGCCCCCTTTTGCGCTTTGCGCACTTGTTTCTGTCCCTCGGTTCTACCGAGGGACAAAATGGCTGCCAACACTTCTTGATTTGGAGTGTTGACAGCCAATTAGCATGCAGCTCGTGATCGGGAGGGTACGCGGATCCGACGCGCCCATAGATATATATGTGATTTTAATTGTGAATTTCTCAGGAACTACTGAACGGATTTACACCATTTTAGCAAAAGGCACCAGTCTGAACCAAGGGCTACCTCTTTGCCAAATTTGGGGTAATTCCGTTCAGCAGTTCGGGCTGTAGCTGCGACTAAAGGTTCCTATGGAAAAATGAATGGGGAAAACGCGTTTTGGGACCCTCCTTTTTTCTCGGCCCCCGCTTGACGTATCACCCCGAGACTTTCAGGGTAGGAGCGGACCGGAGCGCCCCAACAAGTTGGAAGCTTTCGCGAAGATTCGTCAACCGGCGCCAACGTTATTGCAAATAGAATGTCACGGATTTCCTATGGATAATAGGTTGTAACTATAACTATCTACTGGCGACCGCCAGTAGATAATATATATGCAGGTAAATTTCGTCGTATTGCTTCCTTTCTCCCGGAAAGACGAACACAGACCCAATATTTCGTGCAAATTAGTTTATTGTTTTAATGCACGACCGCCATGACGCGTTTCAGCCCTCCAGGGGCCTTGATCACATGATATATATATATATATATCTCCAGATTCTCCGCTCACTATAACTTCAATCCTTTGTTGGAAGCAGGCGCGGACCACAAGGTTTGTGCAAAAAGATTTACTTCTTTATTTGTCAGCCATAAAGCGTTTCGGTCCAGCTGGACCTTGATCACATGACCAATATATATATCTATATATGTAATATTCTTGTTGCACATGGAAAGTTTCGGGGTGATCCGTTAAGCGAGAGCTGAAAAAAGGGTGTGTCAAAAAACTTGCTTTTCCCAGGTTAATTCCCATAGGACATTTAAAAATGGCTACAGCCCAAACTGCTGAATGGAATTACATCAAAGTTGGTAGGAAGGTAGATGTTGGTTCAGGGAAGTGTCCTTTTGTGGTTTGGTTCCATTCAGTAGTTTTAGAGATAGTAACCAAAATGCGAATTCGGCTCCGTGACCCCTTCGGATCTCGTGCTGAGATCTGATTGGCTTCCAACACTTCAAACCAGGAAGTGTTGGCAGCCATCTTGGGACTCTGCTTGAGCTTTCCTAGATGTAGAACTCTTCGTATCTAACCACAGAATAGAGAGCAGACTTTAGAGGAAGGCTACGGCATGTAACAGTATATTACATGCGACCAGCGCGCACCCGAGACACCAAATTAATGCCATCCCCTATGGGGAGTTTGTGCACGCGAGGCGAAACTGCAGCACAGATGGTGATTTTGAACTTTGCCTTCAGAGCATGGGGGACAGATTCAAACACAGGGGTTACAACCAGAGGACAATATACAATGCATGAATAGGATTTCACGGATAGATAGACAACAAACTCTTCAGAACAAAAGTAAGAAAGAGGGCCCCAGCACGATCCGGCTTGTTACTGATTATAATGCACACAACAAGACACTCACCAGGAGCATGAAAAAACATTGGTACCTACTCCGTGCAGACAAAGCATTGGAACAC
The DNA here is from genome assembly GCA_963921515.1 of Calotriton arnoldi. NCBI lineage: Eukaryota > Metazoa > Chordata > Amphibia > Caudata > Salamandridae > Calotriton > Calotriton arnoldi. Next base: position 466,793 of record CAWUFW010008409.1, read on the forward strand.
TTAGGGGCCGATTCCGATCTCGGTCGGAGGCGCACCCAATACCATTCGGTCGGGAAAAAAGCCATGCGAATGCCTGTTTCCCGACCGATCCGTACATCATTCCGAACGAGTAAGTACGATGCGCACAACAGCATAGAATCCGGCCGAGTCGTACTCACCCAATCCAGGTCCTGTTCTCCGACCGAGGCGAATCCGGAAACGCCGAATCGAGTCGCACGGAAGGGAAAATGCAGCCCCGTCCGGCCGAACAAGTACGATGCGCTTTCCGTACGCGCCGAACCCGTCACTACGTCCGGCACGTCAAAGCTTCCGGGAGAGGCGCACATAAGCTCTGATTCGCGCCACAACACGATCCACGGCTACGAGGCGAACACGCCAGCGACGAGGACGACGCGAAGCAACGAGAAAGACGAACGAGACGAACCAACCATGAATCCCTTCGTTCCGATCCTACCAATATTCTACATTTACTACCGGAACAGGCATGGACGCGTACGGCGCAGAAGGTAAGTCAGACACCAACCACAAAAACATACAACACGTACACGACACATCACACACACACAGAGGGATGCAGAATTTACTTACACCAGCAACAGCAGCACCATAGGGGCGGGATGCCCATCACCAATGCCACATATGCACACAGGGGCCTGGATGCGCACCACCACTACCACCCCTACCCAGGGGGGCTGGATGCCTACCACTACTACCACCCTTAGCCAGGGGGTGCCAGATGCCCACCACTACTACCACCCTTAGCCAGGGGGCTGGATGCCTACCACAACTACCACCCTTACCCAGGGGGGCTGGATGCCTACCACTACTACCACCCTTAGCCATGGGGGTGCCAGATGCCTACCACTACTACCACCCTTAGCCAGGGGGCTGGATGCCTACCACTACTACCACCCTTAGCCATGGGGGTGCCAGATGCCTACCACTACTAACACCCTTAGCCAGGGGGCTGGATGCCTACCACTACTACCACCCTTAGCCATGGGGGTGCCAGATGCCTACCACTACTACCACCCTTACCCAGGGGGGCTGGATGCCTACCACTACTACCACCCTTAGCCAGGGGGCTGGATGCCTACCACTACTACCACCCTTAGCCAGGGGGTGCCAGATGCCCACCACCACTACCACCCTTACCCAGGGGGGCTGGATGCCTACCACTACTACCACCCTTAGCCAGGGGGTGCCAGATGCCCACCACTACTACCACCCTTAGCCAGGGGGCTGGATGCCTACCACAACTACCACCCTTACCCAGGGGGGCTGGATGCCTACCACTACTACCACCCTTAGCCATGGGGGTGCCAGATGCCTACCACTACTACCACCCTTAGCCAGGGGGCTGGATGCCTACCACTACTACCACCCTTAGCCATGGGGGTGCCAGATGCCTACCACTACTACCACCCTTAGCCAGGGGGCTGGATGCCTACCACTACTACCACCCTTACCCAGGGGGCTGGATGCCTACCACTACTACCACCCTTAGCCAGGGGGCTGGATGCCTACCACTACTACCACCCTTAGCCAGGGGGTGCCAGATGCCCACCACCACTACCACCCTTACCCAGGGGGGCTGGATGCCTACCACTACTACCACCCTTAGCCAGGGGGCTGGATGCCTACCACTACTACCACCCTTAGCCATGGGGGTGCCAGATGCCTACCACTACTACCACCCTTACCCAGGGGGGCTGGATGCCTACCACTACTACCACCCTTAGCCAGGGGGTGCCAGATGCCCACCACTACTACCACCCTTAGCCAGGGGGCTGGATGCCTACCACTACTACCACCCTTAGCCACGGGGCTGGATGCCTACCACTACTACCACCCTTAGCCATGGGGGTGCCAGATGCCTACCACTACTACCACCCTTAGCCAGGGGGCTGGATGCCTACCACTACTACCACCCTAAGCCAGGGGGGCTGGATGCCTACCACTACTACCACCCTTAGCCAGGGGGTGCCAGATGCCCACCACCACTACCACCCTTACCCAGGGGGCTGGATGCCTACCACTACTACCACCCTTAGCCAGGGGGCTGGATGCCTACCACAACTACCACCCTTACCCAGGGGGGCTGGATGCCTACCACTACTACCACCCTTAGCCAGGGGGCTGGATGCCTACCACAACTACCACCCTTACCCAGGGGGGCTGGATGCCTACCACTACTCCCACCCTTAGCCAGGGGGTGCCAGATGCCCACCACTACTACCACCCTTAGCCAGGGGGCTGGATGCCTACCACTACTACCACCCTTACCCAGGGGGCTGGATGCCTACCACAACTACCACCCTTAGCCAGGGGGCTGGATGCCTACCACTACTACCACCTCTACCCATGGGGGGCTGGATGCCTGTCACTACTACCACCTCTACCCATGGGGGGCTGGATGCCTACCACCAACACCACCCCCACTCATAGGATGGACAATGCATGACACAACCAGCACACCACAACCTAGGGAATGCAAGAAAAAGACATCCCCCAACACCATGACAAACGTGTGTAGACTGTGTCAAATGCCTACAACACTGAACATGACTTTGAACATACAATGTGACCCCCTATCACATGTGCCACACATATATGTGTGTGGCCCCCACAATGCAAGCAGGCCATGACCATTGTGGCAATGGGGTCCAAAACCCCATCATCACAGTGACCAAAATGTAAGTGTGGGGTCCATAGCTGAAGCACATTTTGAACATTGTGGCAATGGGGTCCAAACCCCCATCATCACAGTGACCAAAAGGTAAGTGTGGGGTCCATAGCTGAAGCACATTTTGAACATTGTGGCAATGGGGTCCAAACCCCCATCATCACAGTGACCAAAAGGTAAGTGTGGGGTCCATAGCTGAAGCACATTTTGAACATTGTTGCAATGGGGTCCAAACCCCCATCATCACAGTGACCAAAAGGTAAGTGTGGGGTCCATAGCTGAAGCACATTTTGAACATTGTGGCAATGGGGTCCAAACCCCCATCATCACAGTGACCAAAAGGTAAGTTTGGGGTCCATAGCTGAAGCACATTTTGAACATTGTGGCAATGGGGTCCAAACCCCCATCATCACAGTGACCAAAATGTAAGGTTTGACAAAGAAAAAGCTGCAACTGCCAAACTGCATGGATGATTCCTGGTCACAGAACATAAAACACATCAGTGGCAAAGTAGTGCATGTGTCCCATTGCAACATAGATTGGGGGAGGCAAATACTGCAGTGCAAATAAGACATACCTTTGGCCATGTGCAGACAAACAACACCCATGGGGGCTGACACAGTCAACATTCATCAATGACACAATGACAGAAGTGACCATCAGAATGCAGACCCACATATTTGCACCAATGGGCACACAAATGCAGATACCCTGTGGAGACTGTAGATGTGAGGTGAACAGATACCATACCATGGCAGCAATGGGACACACAAACCATGATCATTGTGCTGACCGATGACCTAGGAGTCCCAGGGACAGCAGGGGAAACCCACCAAACAACATACAGCCAATGACACACCTAAGATATGCCAATGCAGTGGTGCAGATGCACAAACACAAACAGGCAGACCCACACTGCACATCAAACACAACAGGTGAGGGGGGGTGCCAGTGTCCCCAGGCAACCACACAACACATGAGGAGGCCTGAATACCAATTACACAGATGTGCATACAGTGCCACACAAAGGTAACTCATGGATCCAAATCCCCTATGTGGGCAATCAGGCATTGTCAGATGAGAGGGAGCACAAATCACACATGTCACACAAGCACGTAGGAACAGCAACTGACACAGCAAGACACAGACACACCACAGCACTACCCCCAGGGCCCCCACAATGTGGTGACCCTGGGCTGCATTACAATCCCACTGTGATGACAAAGCTAAATGTCGTTCACACTGTGAAGCACAGTCATGTGTCCTGAGCAACAAACTACCATCACACCTACACAAGCACAAATCAATCAGCACGGCCAGTAAGCCAAGGCCAACATGGAGGCAGGGGTCTAGCCGGGCAACAACTCTCATCTGCACACACTCAACACCACACACCTCGATCTCCAACAATGTGCAGCAGTGAAGCACACATGCACTGGTGACATTGCACATGCACCCATGACAATCCCAGGGTGGTGGGTGGGAACCAAGGTGCAGAAACACATCACACATGGCCACTCAACAAGACTCCTGAATGTCTGACACACTGCACACTACGCTGTACATGGACATGACGGCAATACCACACCAACCAATGGGATCCCAGCCACAGTCACACACCAATGAAGAAGCCAAGGTCACCCACAAAGAACACACATAGACAACAACCAACATTGCAGCCCGGACCCTGAGGAGTGCCAGCAGTCACACACACAACGTGTCACAATCACTGAAAGATAACACAAACTGGAAATCACATGACAGGTGTAAACAACAAGTGCCAAGGGGAAACCTGACTGTGACCCATCTGCGTCTGCACACAAACTCAGCCCTGACAGCAAACACACCTATGGGTGACACCCTGATGACCAGTAATGTGCCATGCACCCACATCACAGAGAACCCAGGGAGAAGAATTTGGGGGAACATAGGTCAACTCAGCAAGCATCACAAACAGGTACAACACTAGGGATCCCAGCATGCACAGCAAAACGGAAGTGAACACACAGACATGCTCATACAACACACACCTTGGGCGCAGGCAATGTCACAGGAGTACACACTGCCATCAGGGGACTCCACTCCTGTGTGAGGAAAGCTGTGCCATATGTTGCCTCAGTAGGGCCCCATCATGTCAGCTGAGCACTTGGTCACACAATCAACAATTAGCACCAAATGAAGGCTCCCGTCACATCAGCCTGGTCATGGGAGTGCCAACGAAATCATCAGCACAGATCCAACACACTTGTATAGCAATGTTGCACTGACAACACAGATGAGTCCTTCCCCATTGATGCCCAAACCTGCATGTCCAGTGGAGATGGCCACACGGTCAGGGAAGTAGACGAATTGAACAATGGCAGGCACAACAGATGTGCAGGGGTGGAAGCCACAGATGTGAAATTGCTAATGTAAGTAGGAAATCCCATTGCCAAATACTGAACACATCTCACCCTCAGATGCTGCTAAGGATGACATGGATACACCACAGGATAGGACACATTCCCCCTGGACCACATGTGTTCCTGCACAGTAACACTTCATTATCATGAGACCAAATATCACCATCACTGCAGCAAGGGCATGGTTAGCATCATCAACAACATGTACATCAGAAGCATAAGCACTAGAGAACAGAAAGTTGCTTTATTCAGCATATGTGTGTCCAAAAACTCAGAGAACAGTAATGCTCCAACAAAGGCCAATGGCCAGTCCATCAAGTAAGTCAATACAGGGTGACAGTGGCAGATGTCACCCTACGCATGCCTGCACTGCACAAAACCAGGGACAATCCACTAGGAGGGGCAACCGGGGGGCAGGCCAGGCACCGCAGGGACAGGATCAGGGCTCACCAGGAGGAGGCAGGGAAGGGGTGGTGGGTGCTGGAGAGCCACTGACAACTGCAGTGGAGGTGTCTGACATGGTGTGTGCCGGCACAACTGGGGGGCATGACTCAGATGTTGTGGGTGCCAGCACGACTGCAGTGGACCCTGCAGATGGAGTGGACAGGTCCGCCACTGCAGTGCCCAAGTCAGACAGGGTGGTAGTGGACTCCACTGCAGTGCCTACCTCCAGGGGAGGAGAATGGGGAACAGGCAAGGTGGGCTGGACAGAGGGGGAGGACACCCTCACCACATCAGTGGCACAGACAAGCGCAGCGGGGGGTGGTGCCGGGAGAGCAAGTGGCAGGGGGAGAAGGCCGGATCCTCTTGGGGATGGTATATCTGTGGGTGGGGGAACCTGGGGCAGGGTGTGGTGGGGGCACCTGTGGAGTGGGGGCCTGAGGGATGGAGGAAGGAGACCTGGTGCCTGAGCTGCAGGGTGGCGGCGGGGTCTTGCTCTTACGACTCCGGGGGACTTGCGGGTGGGGGCCTCAGTCTGTCTGCGCCTGGGGGAGGGTGTCCGGGGGCGAGGGGCACTCTGCTCCGTGTGGGTGGGCTTCCTCTTCCCCCTGGATGCTGGAGCATCTGGATCGTAGGGGATGAGGCCGAGGTCACAGAGGAAGAGCCGCTGTGACTTTGGGGTTGCAGGTGAGGCAAGGGAGGGTGCTTTGGAGGGAGAGGCAACTGAGGACTGCGCAGTGCTTATGGATGCGTGTGTGTGTTCCAGGGCCCCATCCCCTGTGAGTCTGGTTTCAGTCCCCTGACTGTGCGTGCGCGTTTTGTTTGTGGCGTGTGTGTCTGTGTGCTGGACGTGTGTGTGCTGGTGTGTGCCTGTGCCGGTGTGTGTGTGCTTGGGACGGGTAAGGTGCTGGGGAGTGTGGATGGAGCAGAGGCAGGAGGGGTGAGGGACTGTCTGAGGAGGGACACTGCTGCCGTCAGGGAGGAGTCCATGGACCTATTGCCCCTCTGTAGGTCAGACATGCCCGATGAGATGCCCTCCATGAACGACACCAGCTGAGTCAACAGAGCGGTGTGCGCATGGAGGACACTCAGCATGGCTGTCTGCCCTACATGGAGCTGGCGAAGGAGGTACACAGACTCCTCACTCAGGGCAGCAGGGGACACAGGGGCAGGGGGTGCGGTGCCTGGCCCAAAGGAGACACGCTCCCGAACATGGGAGCCTCCACGGACCTGGGGAATGGGAGCCGATGGGAGGGCGGTGGTGGTGCTGGTGGTGGCGGGGACCGCAACACTAGCTGGGGTGTGGTGGCTGCTGACACCCGCCTCCATAAGGGAGTCATCCTCCGAGCCGCTGTGGTCCTCAGCTGAGGTAGATGCTGCTGAGGACTCCTCGGTGTGGCTCCCCTCGCCCTCCGTGCCACTGGGTCCCTCCGACCACTCCTCGGCTGCTGACCCAGTCTGGCTCTCCGGATCCTCCTGGTCCGTGGAGCTGTCCCCTTCCGTGGCCGTGGATGTATCTGCAAACAATGGGGAAACAGAAAGACATCAGTCACCTGCACCAAACGCACACACCACTGTGAGCACAGCACATTACAGAGCAAGCCCTGGCATCATTAGTTGAACATTGCTAAAAGTGCCCTAACTGAACAGGAGAAGCCAATTGTCAGTCTGATGCCAACCATGGCACTCACATCCCACATGGCCTGGCACCCATCTGTCTGGTGTCTGTTGGATAGCAACACCCCAGTGTGGACACATGCACCACCTACACAGTAGTTGGACAGTGCAGAGGACACGGTGTAGCATGTGGACATGCACACATCACAACTCTTGCCACTGAGTCAGTACAGGTTTCCGGATGAAAGGGATGCCCAGAGTCAAATAGGAAATGCATGTGATGCATACCAGCGACAGACACCATGATGCACCCATGTCCTGATAGCCATCGCCACAATGGTGTGCATGTAGCACATGTCACTCCCCTGCAGGATCACCAATAAGTAGACACATGCCATGGCGGAGGCATGACTGCTAAGTCTACATCACTGTCTCAGTGATGTATGACTTGGCAGCCAGACAACAACACTCTGCACTGTGTCACAATAGTAGGTCATGGGGAATGCAAGTCCTGGAGCTGCACAAGTGCACATGTACATCCCCCACACAACACATCATCTTAACCCTCATCTGTCCAGGTCATACCGATTGGACATATGGGAGACCTGTGACACTACCCTCTGAACCTGAGCCCCTCACAATCTGCTGTGAATGGGAAACAGCTGCCTGAACTTCACATTCGCATACCCCAGTCTGCACGGGCAGCTGATCAAACACCTATGTGACACACAAGTATCGTCTCATATGGTCACATCTCCAGTGGCATGCTGAGCCCCTACCGAGAAACACCCCAGCAGTCCTGGCAACAAATCCACAGCACACTGACACAGAGGCAGACACCTGAGGGGTCAAATCACTGCGCACAACGTGTCAGCTGATACACGGGAGTGGGAGTACAGGTGTATTGGATGGGCTGGAGTAGGCATGACTGTCCTGCCCCACATGAATGAGGGATGAGCCCTGGACAGTGGATAGCTGGCTATGTATGTGTGACACACGTAATCTGCACACTCCTGGGGCCCAAACATTGTTCCCACCCGCTGCATGGGTGTGTGCCAGATACCCCAGGCACATGTGGTGGCTCAGCTCAGCAAGTGGACCGCATATCAAAGCAACACGCAGATTACATGTCCGAACACAGGCATTGTGTGAACAATGGACCCACCCATGATGCCCACAACAGAGTTAGGGAAACAGATGCTGTCCCCCACCTTGAGTGAAGCAAACTGCAAGGACACAGGCCCAAGTGACACAATTCCCTGAATGTAAGGGCCACACCTGGGTATCAGATGAGGAGTGGGCAGTGCACAATAGAGGGACATGGCTCCTGGACAACATGACTGCTGTACTGTGGCAGTTTAACCAGGCCAGAGGAGGGCACATAGCATGTAATACAGAGTTCACAGTGCAGTCTTTGACTCACCCCCTCCTTGCTGCTGTCTGGCCTTCAGCTGCCCATCCAGGTCTGGAAACACCACCGCCAGGATCTGGAGCATGTGGGGGTCAGGGTCCGTGTTCCGCCCCTCCTGCGAGGAGGCAACAGCTTCAGCTGGACCCGTGCAATCCTCCGGGTCCAGCCCCGAAGGTCCTGCCACCTCTTCTGGCAGTTGCGGATCCGGCGCTTGTAGACCCCCACGGACCGGACAGCCCGGACGATGTCCTTCCAGATCTCCTGCTTCCGATGGGCATTAACCTGTCAGGATGACAAAGTGAAAAGGCCATTACTACACATGCAACATATCCGTGCATGACACAGTTGTATATACATGTCTCAATCACAGGGGCACATGATGTACACAGGCAGTGCAACGCTGCCCATGGACAGTTTGCCAGAAGTCACTACATGGTATCATTGCATGGGAAGTAAAACCTTGTTCAAATGCACTGTCAGTGCACCATACCTGTCCAGTGCATGTCACTACACACTATGGGGGTGACAACTACTCAGTGAGCCTGCTAGCCAGTGGCGTGCAGACTTTCAGCCTTGCTAGTCAGACAAAATGCACATTCAGAAAGGCAGTGCACAGAACACTCACCTGCTCCCCTGGTGTCCCATACAGCTTGCTGTACTGTGGAAGTAGGCTGTCCAGCAGGGCCTGGTTCTCCTCAAGGCTGAAGGCTGGGGCTCTCTCCACAGTACCTGCCATTGCAGGGTCCAGAGGGGGCAGAGACAGCAGCAGTGCAGTGGCAGATGTCGTCCTGGAGCATGTAGTGCAGGCAAGTGAGCTCTCAGGGGAACTACTGCAGAGGCAGATACTGTCCCATGTGTCCAAAGTGATAGGTCCAAGTCGTTTGCATCTTCTGAATCTGGCCAATCCATGGAATAGCAGCACCAATACACGCCCACAGCATCCTTCAAATCTTCAACTTCATGACATACATGATTTTGCAAGATTGTTGTGGGTGACCAACTGAATTTCCAGCAACCGACTCGTTCGAATTTCGAAAACGCGTCCGTTGCCAGGCTAGGCCATTGACAATGGGTGCGCACCGATCGGTCCATTGCTGTTCAACGCGTACAGGGGTACAACGCGTACTCGCACACATTGAATGCAATGGGCCGGCCGGGTGCACCGATCGGTCCATTGCTGTTCAATGCGTACAGGGGTACAACGCGTACCCGCACACATTGAATGCAATGGGCCGGCCGGGTGCACCGATCGGTCCATTGCTGTTCAACGCGTACAGGGGTACAACGCGTACCCGCACACATTGAATGCAATGGGCCGGCCGGGTGCACCGATCGGTCCATTGCTGTTCAACGCGTACAGGGGTACAACGCGTACCCGCACACATTGAATGCAATGGGCCGGCCGGGTGCACCAATCGGTCCATTGCTGTTCAACGCGTACAGGGGTACAACGCGTACCCGCACACATTGAATGCAATGGGCCGGCCGGGTGCACCGATCGGTCCATTGCTGTTCAGCGCGTACAGGGGTACAACGCGTACCCACACACATTGAATGCAATGGGCCGGCCGGGTGCACCGATCGGTCCATTGCTGTTCAACGCGTACAGGGGTACAACGCGTACCCGCACACATTGAATGCAATGGGCCGGCCGGGCACACCGATCGGTCCATTGCGGTACAACGCGTACAGGGGTACAACGCGTACCCGCACACATTGGATGCAATGGGCCGGCCGGGCACACTGATCGGTCCATTGCTGTTCAACGCATCCCTGTACAAGTGACTGGCATATGTCACCATGCCTGTCTCAGATGAACAGATGCCAGCCACATATAGCTCCCAGGGAGTGAGGGGCACACCTACAACACCACAGCCTGTCCAAACTGTATCATAAGGCATGTAAGGCTGCATTTCCTATTGTGTGTATGTTGGTGTACATGTTGTCCTGTGGGTGTCACCTGGGGGCAGCCACCCCCAGGCTGTGCACGTGTTCATGGGGACAGGATCCTTGGTGTTACATGTACATGACCACTGTGATGTGCAACTGTTCATATCTGAGCATGTGCCATGGTCACATTTCACGGTGGTGTATGTGTATGTCATGTCACATACCACGTGAGTCCTATGTGGGACGGTATGTTTGAGCCAGGGTGACCCAGTGGCACAATAGTGATGGTCCTCCACAGTCTGTGTGCATGTAGTGTTTACAATGTCTCTGATTTCATGTGCACAATGGGAGACAGTCTCCACATCCACGTTGTGTGTGCATGGACTTTGATGTTGTACGTGTGTGTGTCACAGACGTCCATGTCTGTCCTGCAGAGGCAAGTGGAACCACTACCTGTGGGGGTCATGGTTGTTTTGCTGTGGTGTATACATGATACTCCATGTAATGCCAGTGTCCATGTGGCAATACAGGGTCCCTGGGAATGTACCTGTCGCTGAGCTGTGATGCCTGGGGCACATCTGTCCTCACATGTCACTGTGGGGGGTGATTGTGACATGGCAGCAGGAGATGGGAACTGTGACACGGCCTCATGATATCCAATGGGCCAACCTGGGACTTATTGATGCCACTTGTTGAACCGTGATGACAGATGTTGGCCATGTATGTACCATACATGTCCTTACGGAACTGCACATTATGTAGTTGTGCCTCATAATGATGTATGATGTGATATTGAGTGTGTTCAATGCCGCATATGTGGGGTGACTGACAATCTTGCTTTCTTCTCCTCTGCACTGCAGGGCTCCTGCTGTCCATAGACCATTCCCAGACCTGGCAACGATGGTGGAACGGGACAGCATCCGACGGTACCGCTTCACCAGGCAGCTGATTGAGGATTTGGCAGTGCAGTTGGCCCCACATTTGCAGCCTGGCCGGCCGTATCCTACAGCGCTGACCCCCAAGGTGAAGGTGATGGCAGCCCTACACTTCTTTGCCACCGGTACCTTTCAACATACTGTGGCGACTGCTGGTGGGATGTCACAGACCATGTTCAGCCGTGTGCTCCGCGATGTTTTGGAGGCAATGTTGCTATACCTGAACCGGTACATCTATTTCCCTAGACTGCAACGACTCACTGACGTGAAGAGTGACTTCTATGCCCTGGGGAGGATGCCGCATGTCATTGGCTCCATTGATGGGACACATGTGGCTTTGGTACCACCACAGGCCCAGGAGCAGGCCTACCGTAACCGCAAGCACTACCACTCGGTCAATGCACTGGTGGTGTGTCTTGCATATATGACCATCTCACACTTGTGTGCCCGTTTCCCTGGTTCAGCACACGATGCCTTTGTGATGAGGAGTAGTCGCATCCCCAGGATGATGGCACAGATGCAGAACCAGCGTGCCTGGCTTGTCGGTGTGTACTGACTTTGTGCCATTGTGTGTGATCTGATCTGTAGTATTCCGCCCACTTTTCCAAGTCAGCTAATGTGCACTTGTCTGTCCGTAGGTGACTCAGGATACCCCAACATGCCGTGGTTGCTGACACCCCTCAGGAACCCTGTGACACCAGCCCAGATGTGCTACAATGAGGCACATGGTCGGACCAGGAGAGTGATTGAGCGGACATTTGGTCTCCTGAAGAGCCGCTTCCGCTGCCTCGACAAGACAGGAGGGTCCCTCCCATATGCCCCAGCGAAGGTGTGCAAGATTATCATCGTCTGCTGCATGCTCCACAACCTGTCAGTGCGGAAGGAGTTGCCTCTCATCCAGGATGACAATGACCAACATCCGCCACCTGTGGAGGATCCTGGCCTGGACCACGTTGCCAGTGATGATGATGATGATGGTGATGTCCGCACACAGCTCATCACCAACTTCTTTAGCTGAATGTGAGTATCCTGAGGTGTCATGTCAATGATGTGAGTTGGCATGATATGTGTAGGTGGTGCTCTGGTGCTGTTGGAGTGTGTCCATGGGCTACTTGACTGGATGTGTGTAGCGATGTGTGCTTACAGGTGGTCTGTACTCCCCAACAGTGTTGACATGCTAATTTGGTTCTGGGTGGGTATCTTGTAACATGTATTGGGCATGAGTTTTGCAGTTCTGTCCTGTTCTCCATTGCTTTTGACTGTGTGTCATTTCTGTCCTTCACAGGGTACTTTCAGATTCGTTTGGTCAACTGTGTCCACCGACGACGTGATTGTACTTCCAGGGTGGTAGCTGTTGTGTCCCTACAGGTGATGTGCGCCACACCCATGGACTTCCTTCCTTCTACAGTTGTTGACTGTGTGCCCGCTGCCAGGTGGGATTACCTTGCATCTGTAGTGGTTACGACATGTTGCAACTGTGTAATAAACCTGTGCTTCACTTTGTGATGTGCGTTGTCTGTGGTCACACATTTGACTGCCATTTGCTTACTGCACCTGTGGGCTACTTGACTACAACTGGGAATAGGTGTGGTGTCTGTGCATTGCACCGTCTTTCCTGGCAACATCAGTGTAGGCAATGAGTCAGATGGCCTAGGTGTGTATGTGTTGTGTAGCCCTGGTGGTGTGTCTCCCTCATATGTGTCACGTTGCCATTACTCACATGCCTGTGTTGTACTTGCTGTTGCAGTTCGCATACACAGTGTAATTTTGCAGTTCATCATCCCCATGACAGCACCCACGTTGGAATCACAACAGAGGCAAGTATGGTGTATTAGTGTGTTTATTGTGATACATTTGTGTGAATAGTGCATAGGATGGTTAGTGCTGTACATTTATATTGCAATCAGAAGTTCCTAGATGAATTGAAAGTCCTGGTAGACAAAATCCCCAGTATCGGGGCCACAGTTGTCTGAGACATTGGTCCAACTTGTACTCCCCATGTCATGTGTGGGAGTTGTGTTGCCGTCAACAGGGTGAACAGTTTGCGCACAAAGGTGAACATCCAGAACAGGTTCAGGCTTCCTGGGGGTTGCACTTGGCCATCGGCCTCTCACTTGCCCCTCCTCGGACGACCCCTCTTCTTTGGGGGGCCCCTCAAGTACAGGCTGCTGCGGTGCAGGGGACTCTCCGCCAGAGTCATCCTCCCTCCCTGTGGCAGTTGCAGTTGTTTCAGCACCAGAGGTTGTTGGCACACAGGGAGGTGTAGACTGGTTGCTGTTCATCTGGCGGAGGCATTGTAATATGTCCCTATGCACCGCCGTCATCTCTTGCAGTGTGTCCCACTTGGACTCCACGCGGGACATGTGTGAGTCCAAGCGGGCATGATGGGCAGCCTGCTGCTGTTTCATGTCCCTGAGGAGCCCCACTACCTGGCTGAGATCTCCGGTGCTGGACTGGTACGCATCGGCTATGCGTACCAGTTGTGGGTCATCATGCACACCAGACACCTCTGCAAGCAGCGACCTCTGTCTCCCACCCCTCCCACCACCCCTGCCGACATGTGCAGTGCGTGCAGTGGCACGCACAGATGACCCTGGTCCCCCTTGGGGGTTGGTGGTGGTGTCCATGGCCCCACGTTGGTCCAGGGTCCCTGTGCTGATGGTGCTCCTTGTTCTGTCCATGTCGGCAGGGATGGTATTTGTGGTGACAGTCGTTGGAGGGGTGGGTGCAGGGGGTGCAGCTGGTGGTCCTGCTGGTGCTGCAGCTGGTGGTCCTGCTGGTGCTGCATGTTGACTTGCACCGGAGGTGCCAGGTTGGTCTTCTTCATCCGAGGAGGGCGGAGGCTGTTCGACACCAGTGAGCTCTGTATCCTCTTGAACCTGGGACTGGGACTCCTCAGCGTCTGCTGCTGTGTCCCCATCATCACCTGTTTTTGGGAGACACACACAATGTATGTTATGTTTCTGCAGGCATCAATGGTTGACACACCTGACAGTTGTGACTGTGCCTCTGGGTGCGGGCCTGTACATTGCATTGTCCTAAGTTGTCACAGTCAGGGGTTGATAGTGGTGTAGCACATTGTCCTGCATTATTTGGGCATTTCTATGTATTTGTTGGGGTGTGAACATGGTCTGCATTGGTTGTATTTTGTTGACAGCCGGCCCTCCTTCCCACCCAGCCAGTCAGTTATCCCACCATGGACTGTGCTTGCATTGCAGGGAGTGAAAGTTGTCTTTCAAGATGTCAGTCAGTGGTGTCCTGCTGTTGGTTGTTGCACAGTTGCCAGCGGGGCCTTGTGCTCCCCACAGCAGTTGCCAGTGTCAGCCATCTTGTCAGTTGTTTTCCACTCCCTGTGATGTGAGCATGGTTCAGGGTGGTGTTGATGGGACAGTTGTGGGGGTGAGCTATGTCTGTGACTATGACTCAAATCATGCTATTGCCTCCACCCCACTTCCCAGCATTCCCATACTTACTTGCTTTTGTGGGGAGTTCAGTGTGTGTGGGTGTGAGAGCAATGGCAAGATGGCTGACAGTGGTGTCCTGCTGTTGGTTGGTGTGCAGTTCCCAGCATGCCCTTGTGCTCCCCACGACACAGCACCAGTGTCAGACATCTTTGATGGGCCTTTCCACTCTCTGTGGGATGTGCATGCGTGAGTGTGAGCTTGCTGGGCCATGTGGTGGGGGATGTTGAGCTGTGACTACGACTCCCATCATGCTATTGCCTCCACCCCCTTCCCAGCATGCCCATCCTTCCTTCCTTTTGACTCTGCTTCCCTGTGGGGTGGGCTGCCTGTGCTGACAGGATGGCTGGGAGTGTTGTCCTGGCAGTTGTTTGGCTAAAAGTCCCAAGAGTGTCCCTGTGCTTCACACAACATAACCCAGGGTGGTGGTTCTTTGTGGGATCTTGAGTTAGGATGTGAGGCATTGCATTCTCCCAGGTGGGTTATGTGGAGTTTGTGTTGAGGGGGTGTGTGAGGGGAGGTGCTTGTGACTATGGTCAGTGCTGCAAGTCCTCCTTCCCACCCAGCCAGATATCCCACCATGGAACGTGCTTGCATTGCAGGGAGTGGAAGTTGTCTTTCAGGATGTCAGTCAGTGGTGTCCTGCTGTTGGTTGTTGCACAGTTGCCAGCGGGGCCTTGTGCTCCCCACAGCAGTAGCCAGTGTCAGCCATCTTGTGAGTCCTTTTCCACTCCCTGTGATGTGAGCATGGTTGTGAGTGGTGTTGATGGGCCAGTTGTGAGGCTGAGCAATATCTGTGCCTACTACTCCCATCATGCTATTGCCTCCACCCCCTTCCCAGCATGCCCATCCTTCCTTCCTTTTGACTCTGCTTCCCTGTGGGGTGGGCTGCCTGTGCTGTCAGGATGGCTGGGAGTGTTGTCCTGGCAGTTGTTTGGCTAAAAGTCCCAAGAGTGTCCCTGTGCTTCACACAACATAACCCAGGGTGGTGGTTCTTTGTGGGATCTTGAGTTAGGATGTGAGGCATTGCATTCTCCCAGGTGGGTTATGTGGAGTTTGTGTTGAGGGGGTGTGTGAGGGGAGGTGCTTGTGACTATGGTCAGTGCTGCACGTCCTCCTTCCCACCCAGCCAGATATCCCACCATGGAACGTGCTTGCATTGCAGGGAGTGGAAGTTGTCTTTCAGGATGTCAGTCAGTGGTGTCCTGCTGTTGGTTGTTGCACAGTTGCCAGCGGGGCCTTGTGCTCCCCACAGCAGTAGCCAGTGTCAGCCATCTTGTGAGTCCTTTTCCACTCCCTGTGATGTGAGCATGGTTGTGAGTGGTGTTGATGGGCCAGTTGTGAGGCTGAGCAATATCTGTGCCTACTACTCCCATCATGCTATTGCCTCCACCCCCTTCCCAGCATGCCCATCCTTCCTTCCTTTTGACTCTGCTTCCCTGTGGGGTGGGCTGCCTGTGCTGACAGGATGGCTGGGAGTGTTGTCCTGGCAGTTGTTTGGCTAAAAGTCCCAAGAGTGTCCCTGTGCTTCACACAACATAACCCAGGGTGGTGGTTCTTTGTGGGATCTTGAGTTAGGATGTGAGGCATTGCATTCTCCCAGGTGGGTTATGTGGAGCTTGTGTTGAGGGGGTGTGTGAGGGGAGGTGCTTGTGACTATGGTCAGTGCTGCAAGTCCTCCTTCCCACCCAGCCAGATATCCCACCATGGAACGTGCTTGCATTGCAGGGAGCGGAAGTTGTCTTTCAGGATGTCAGTCAGTGGTGTCCTGCTGTTGGTTGTTGCACAGTTGCCAGCAGGGCCTTGTGCTCCCCACAGCAGTAGCCAGTGTCAGCCATCTTGTGAGTCCTTTTCCACTCCCTGTGATGTGAGCATGGTTGTGAGTGGTGTTGATGGGCCAGTTGTGAGGCTGAGCAATATCTGTGCCTACTACTCCCATCATGCTATTGCCTCCACCCCCTTCCCAGCATGCCCATCCTTCCTTCCTTTTGACTCTGCTTCCCTGTGGGGTGGGCTGCCTGTGCTGACAGGATGGCTGGGAGTGTTGTCCTGGCAGTTGTTTGGCTAAAAGTCCCAAGAGTGTCCCTGTGCTTCACACAACATAACCCAGGGTGGTGGTTCTTTGTGGGATCTTGAGTTAGGATGTGAGGCATTGCATTCTCCCAGGTGGGTTATGTGGAGTTTGTGTTGAGGGGGTGTGTGAGGGGAGGTGCTTGTGACTATGGTCAGTGCTGCAAGTCCTCCTTCCCACCCAGCCAGATATCCCACCATGGAACGTGCTTGCATTGCAGGGAGTGGAAGTTGTCTTTCAGGATGTCAGTCAGTGGTGTCCTGCTGTTGGTTGTTGCACAGTTGCCAGCAGGGCCTTGTGCTCCCCACAGCAGTAGCCAGTGTCAGCCATCTTGTGAGTCCTTTTCCACTCCCTGTGATGTGAGCATGGTTGTGAGTGGTGTTGATGGGCCAGTTGTGAGGCTGAGCAATATCTGTGCCTACTACTCCCATCATGCTATTGCCTCCACCCCCTTCCCAGCATGCCCATCCTTCCTTCCTTTTGACTCTGCTTCCCTGTGGGGTGGGCTGCCTGTGCTGACAGGATGGCTGGGAGTGTTGTCCTGGCAGTTGTTTGGCTAAAAGTCCCAAGAGTGTCCCTGTGCTTCACACAGCATAACCCAGGGTGGTGGTTCTTTGTGGGATCTTGAGTTAGGATGTGAGGCATTGCATTCTCCCAGGTGGGTTATGTGGAGTTTGTGTTGAGGGGGTGTGTGAGGGGAGGTGCTTGTGACTATGGTCAGTGCTGTGAGTCCTCCTTCCCACCCAGCCAGATATCCCATCATGGAACGTGCTTCCATTGCAGGGAGTGCAAGTTGTCTCTCAGGATGTCAGTCAGTGGTGTCCTGCTGTTGGTTGTTGCACAGTTGCCAGCAGGGCCTTGTGCTCCCCACAGCAGTAGCCAGTGTCAGCCATCTTGTGAGTCCTTTTCCACTCCCTGTGATGTGCGCATGGTTCATGGTGGTGTTGATGGGACAGTTGTGGGGGTGAGCAATATCTGTGATTACGACTCCCATGATGCTATTGGCTACACTGACTTGCCCAGCATACACAGAATTCCTTTCTTTCAGTGGTCTTCACTGTGTGTTGGTGTTGTAGTGGTGGCTACATGTCTGGATGTGTTTGTTAGTTATATTTGTGCCACTGCCTAGCTGTAGTTGTAGTTGTGTTTGTACATGTGATGACACGGTTAAATGTAACTTTGAGATGGCATGCGTTGTGTTTATCTGACTGACATACACATTTTGGGATGATTCTGTTCTGGTTGCTGTGTAATTGCTAAGAGTGCATGGTTTGACTCTCCCCTTGACAGTGATGTGTGTGTATTGTGGCAGAATATTGTGTACATTTGTTGTGTACTTACCAGGCTCTGGGATGTTTTCTAGTCCATAGACGCTCACTGGCGGAAGGATGGCCCGCACCTTCTCCTCCCAGGGCCTGAGGTATACTGGCTTGGCAGGAGGGCCACTGCCGGTGTATTGGCTCAGGAGGTAGTCCTTCTTCAGCAGCTCCCGTACCCTCCTGCGCACGTCATACCACCTGTTCTGGATGTCAGTCTTTGTGCGCAGACATGGTGATTGTGCGTTCACCCTGTTGATGATCCTCTCCCACATCTTTGTTTTCTGGGAGATGGGTGTCTGTTGGACCAGTGCGCCAAACAGCTGTGGCTCTACCCTGAGGATCTCGTCTACCAGGACTTCCAATTCACAATCTAGGAACTTGTGATTCTTCTTTGGGGGCATGGTGATGGGTGGTGATGGTGAGTAATGTGTGTGTTGGTGTGCAGGTGAAGGTGTGTGAGTGTGTGTTTTGCTGGGTGTATGTGAGGTAGCTATTTGTTGGTGTGCTGATGGTGTGTGGCTTGTGTGAGGGATGAGCTGTGGGTGTGTGGTTGCTGTCTGTTGAGTGCTGGCAGGTGAATAGCATTTGCAAAGGATCATGGTTGGGATTTGTGTCCTTTATATGGGTGGAGTTGTGGGTGTGTCTTTGTTCTCTGTCCCCACCCCCCAGTATTTATTGGCTTTGTAATTGCTTGTTTGGCCTTTTTTTGTGTATTTTTCCTTAGTATTTTCTGTGCATGTTGGAAACGTTCTTGTGACCGAGTCGGACCCTGCAGTTGTCTCGTACGGTCTTCTCCGTTTCGTTCACGCTGTGTTTGTGCAATTTTCTATGCTGCGTACGCGTCGGTCGCGGTGTTTTGTGTTACTTCGGCTCGCAGTTTTGTATGCGTGTCGGTCGTACGGCTTGTCCTCCGTACGACTCGGTTGTGGTTTTCGCGCCTTGCATCGTACTTTGCGGTTTGGAGTTCGCGGGTACGTTTCGGTCGGATTTGTTCCGGGTGCGTGTCGGTCGGTTCGATTCGCGTGTTTTTCCGGCCGGATTGCTGTTTTCCGTGCGGCTCGGTCGTTCGGCTTGGGTTCCGTACGTGTCGGTCGGATTTTGCACGCTTTGCATCGTACTTGGCGGGTCGGGCGCCACAGGTACGTGTCGGTCGGAATTAATTCCGGCTCCGAGTCGGTCGGTGCTTTTTCCGGCCCGAATCGGAATCGACCCCTTAATCTCCTCTAGACCAGAAGTGACATTCCGCAAAGGTAGGAGCCTGAGAAATCTGTTGAGTCCCAGCTACCCGAGAGTGGGCACCAGGGAACACTGGTTCTCATCTCATACACTGGGCTTCTTCAAATGTGGACGGTGCACTATTTGTAGATGGGTCACGGACAAAAAGAGGGAATTTACTGGCCTAAATGTCCGAATCTACAAGATTAACACTAATATCAACTGCCAGACCAACTACGTGGTCTACGCAATTGAATGCAAATGTCAACGTAGATACATAGGGAGCACTATCAGAGCCCTGAAAGACCGCATTGGGGAACATATGAGGGCGGCCAAACAGGCTGACACCAGTTACCCCATATCTATGCACATAGCTGAATGTTCAGCTCAGGATAGCCACAGAACCTTCATCTTTTATTGGTTTGACACCATACCGAGGGACATTAGGGGTGGGAATAGAGAACTGACACTAAGGAGGAGAGAGGCAACCTGGATCATGCGTCTCAAAAGTGTGGAAACGGGCGTAAATATTGACCACGAATTACACTACTTTTGGGGGAACTGATCAATGAAGGATAGGAACACCACACACTAGGAGCAATCCAGCTCGACCTCATTTAGGTAGTCTGTTGTGTTGACGAGCTACGGCACCCGTTATGGTCACCTAGATTACCAGTTTAGTATCTACCTCTGAATGTTTATACATGTACACCCCATCCTGCTTACATACCTGTACACCCCTTCCTGCTCAACATGAGTACCTGTACCATTCCCTTACTATGGAAGGTGTGGATATACTTGTCCATTACAATGTGCGCCATAGGACTGTGTCTGTAGGTCATGTGGACTTGTGAACTATGAGTCATGACATGAATTGTATATTTTTTTGTATAATTGGTTTCTCTCTTCCGCTCTGATTTGAAGTCTTTGAGCAGTAAGCATTGGACTGCTCGACCTTCCCTCAATGTTGCCACGTAACTTGAGTTATATTAATTCTCATGCTCTTCCCCCCAGGTGGTCCACATTGGTCTCTTACGCTTTATTTAGCAGTAAGGATGTCGGTCAGTGTTCTTTTTCATTTCCACAATATACAAAGATGGCCGCTGCATATTCACATCGGTTTTGACAATGGCTAACACGCGATGATGGATTCCTCTTTCCTCTTAAATCGCTTGGACAGGCGGTTTTTCTGTTACTTATTAATACAGAATAGGTAACTTATCAATTCACAGTTTACATTATAAACATGACATTACGATATAGTCCATCATGTATTCATGGACCACAATTAGCTTATTTCCTTTTGGGCATATGACTAGACATAGTTGTTTCACATGCCAGCAACATATTGAGAATTATGTTGTAGTGAGGACGATACAACGGATACATTGTATACTCTAAGATGGCCGACACCTTTTCACGAACGATGCCTGGGCCATACACAGTGCCGAACTGGCCTATATTCCTTCCACTATGTCCATAATTTTGGTTACTAAGCGCAGAATCTCCAGCGGTTCCTGAACAGACACCCCGCGTACTCACGGGGAAGTGAACTCCACATTTACACAGTAAGCCAACGATAGGAGCTGCTCCAGACTGGGATTACACACAATAGGTGTGTTGGTCGCGGACTTTCCCCTACGGGAACTCCGCCCGACCTCACTGTTTCTGTTTTGCTAGATTTCCTTTATTTCATCTTTATTTATAACTATACTTCTTTGGTCCCGATTTTGTTTCAGCATTGTGCAACAGTCAACAATTATTTGGCAGATGCTCCACTTGGATGGAATATACTTATTAACAGGGGTTGCAGTCTTGACTTGGTTTGACAATATTACGTGAAATTGCCATATTTTACCGCATGCCCGTGAATAAGGTATGTGGATTTCCAGATTGAACTTTTTGGAAGGAGTTGGAATACACCCATGTCTTACATGGGTGTGACTACATTTATGACTTTGTTCGTTCTGTTCTCTTATCAGGAGCCAGTCCATTACTAATACCGGAAGGATGCACAGAAACATGTACCAGCACCTATTACTAGCACTAGGAATGCCATGAAGGGTCCCTCAACCTGGGACGCCATTTATTTTTAACCCATTTCCGGATGGAATTACAACCGAAAATAAGGTTGGTTTCTCTATAGTCCTAATTAGCATCTCATACTGGGCACCGCTGGGTACTCAAGGGCAGTACTAAGTCCATTCTGTACATATTTTGTCTCATATCCTGAAGGATCTGCGCCAAGAGCATTCTAGGCATTTCCTTTCTTGATAGTCTCAACCTTATTAATAGTAGGCAACATTAAGAGGATGTCAACTTTTGTCTTACCAGTAACAGAGTCACCGTGCACTGGACCACGAAAGTCACAATTTTACATGTCTATGTTTTTTCCCATTGATAATGCAATTACACGTGTGATGAGATTTCGGATAAACTTTGACTCTACTAAGTGTGTGTACACATCACTTGAGAACTACCAATGCACCAGTTGGTCATAGACCACTTTGTTGTTCATTTACATTAGCATGGGTTTCCACAGGTTCTAGTAGGCAACATGAACCGAATTGTTTTGGATGCTTTTTCTCAGTGGTGGATGTGATATTAGGAACGATTCTTGTTTGGGTACTTGCTTACATATGTTTCTTAGCCCTGAAGAAGTCGCGGCTTACAGCAGCTGAACGCAACGAAACACGTGTTGGCTAAGGCTTTGTTTTATTTGACCACGTGAAGAATAAATGTGAGAAGTTGGCCTGGTATATGATGTCCACTAATTAAAGTGAGCACCTTGCACCAGTCCAAACAACCCTTATGATGATTTAAGAGGTCAAAGATAACCTTAGAAAGCTATCCAAGTGGTAGCTGTGGAGAGCAGCCTTCAGGCTTAGTGTTGAAGGAATGTTAAGCAGCCTGTTTTACCAGAATGCAACCTTATTGTATTGGATAAATGAAAGGAGAACCACACAGAAGTTATAAGAATATATATTTATTATTATAACACCTTAAATACCTCACAGTATCTGCTACACGCAGATAAAAACAAAGCACACAATACTGTAGCACAGAAACAATCGTAAGTAGCACTAATATACAGTGGGCTCCCGGGGGAGACCACGCCATATACTAAAATAGTGGTATAAGAACCACGACTCGAGTCAAGACAGTGTCTAGAGAGTAGAGAATTGCTGGGACCCCAAGGAACCACCCAAGGCGAGTAAGTAGGGACCCCACGGAGGACGGGTGCAGCGTGAGAACACGACCGCGTGCTACATACAATTCAATGGGAGAGTCGCTGTTGCAATTTTAAAGTTTAAGGACCATTCCCAGTGGATTACGAGGAAACCCTTTGGAACATAGAAGGTTGGAGAGCCACCCCACCCGTGGATACTGAAGTATCAGAGTTACCTATCCCAGAGGAGCCGGATGCATAAGGCTAAATTGGCGTCGGAAACCGCCGTCATTCTCAATGGGAGTCTTCAAAGAAATGCCACTGCTGGAAAGAAGAAAAGTGTCCGGTGGAATCCGCAGGTGGATTCTTGATGGAAGGAACCTAAAAGCAGAGGGGACAGAGTTTGGGTCACTCTAGAGTGACCAGGGGCTCAGTAGACGAATGCCCACCGATGTTGGGTGCTTCAGGTGCGAAGAAGGAGACTTTGACTCTACAGCTGCAGGGACCAGGAGATGTTGAGGACAACCAGGAGCCAGATATGAGCTGTCCCACGGAGGATGTCGAGTTCTGAGAGGTCGGTGTCCAGCGAGAGCACCAGCAAGCCTTGGCAACGGCAACCCATGAAGAAGGTCAAGAAAGGTTACGTCCTGGCCCAGCAAGGACCACAGGACTCACCACAGCAAGGGGAGTCAGGGCAGGCCTGGAGTAACCAGGGGAGCTCAAGAAAATCAGGATTGTCCCTCAAATGGACCTACAGGCTGAAGGCACAGGAGTCGCAAGGGGACCTCTAGCAGTTTCACAAAACAACAGCTTGAGGGCACGGAGTGCGAGGAGGCCAAAGTCCTTTGTATAAAATATGCGCAGAGGTTTGGGCTATTGACAGCCCAATGCACGAAGCTGGAGAACACCAACAAGCATATGCACTTGCAAATGTACACAGCGCACAGGGGTTCGGGTTATGCGGTCCCCACAAGGGATACTGGCCTCAAACTTGGTGAGAGGCCAGCTCAACCTCAAGGAACGTAGGTACCCACCTCCTGTGTTGCTGGTGCCTTCGGAGTCTGCAGGAGCTTAGGATCAGCAGGCCGGTCAGTTGCGTTACGGTGCCTGCGAATGCAGGGGAGTGACTCCTTCACCCCAAGGGAGATACTTCAGTTGTCCTTGATGCTCCACAGGTCCTGCACGGAACCTGTATGGTGCACGGGCACAGACGATGCTTTGGATGGAGAGGGAGACGAAGTCGGGCCCAGTCGAAGTCCAGCAAGGTCCAGAGTGTCCAGACGGTCGAAGGTCAGTGGTTTCTTGTTCAGAATCTTGTCCACGTCAAATCAAGGGTCCTACAGCCAGGTAAGCCCTTTTGTACCCACGGTAGAGGGTTGGGCAGATTCAGGGGACCCTCCCAGGGGAGGGTCAGGACAGTGGAGAGGTTACTCCCATGTCCTTTGTCCAGTTTCGCGCCAGAGCAGGAGCCAACAGCTCCTAGAACTGGTTTGAGCTGGACTATTCACAGGGACACCAAATGTGCCCCTCGTGTAGACTTTCAGGCACTTTGGAAGTGCATCCACCCAGCTCCAATACACTAAATCCTGTCAGCGAGGTGGTCACACCTCCCTGTGACAGGATGCCTATTGTGCTGCCTTCCCCTGCTCGAGCTTTGCTCAGCAGCAGGAGGGCAGAAATGTGTCTCTGGTTAGCAGCAACCATTTTGTGCTGTCCGAGTCGAGAAGGCTGGTAGCGGTAAGACCAGAGACCCCACGAAGTTTGCTTCTGAAGGGTGGAATCATACCTCCCACACTGGTTACCAGTGTGGAGGTATGATTCCAAGGTGTTTGATACCAAACACGACATGGTTTGTTGCAGCCGTTTTCGAGATAGCATTTTACGTGAGCATATAATGCACCTCTACCTATATGTCTGGCTGCGTCACCGACAACCCGGGCGAATGGTCTCCGAAGGCTGCAGGGGTGCTCTGCTCATGCAGGGGCACCCTCTCACGTAAAACCCAGCACCCTGCCTTCAGGATTGTCAAGGCCTGCTATAGGGGTGACTTATAGGTTTTAAGTGTAGTGACCTATAGATATAGTAAACCTATATCTAAAGTAAGTGGTGCATGCACCATCTTACACAGGCTGCAATGGAAGGCCTGTAGTTCCATTTTGCATGGCCTCTCATGGGTGGCATAATACATGCTTCAGCCCATGGGAGGCCTCTGGGGTACCTATGCCCTGGGTACAGGTGTACCATATACTAGGGACTGACAAGGGTACCCCAGTATCCAATCTGGAGTGTACCTAAGTACATAACACAACCAATTTAGGGAGAAAGCAGATAGACTCGGGTCCTGTTAGCAGGATCCCAGTCAGACTAGTCAAAAACCAGCAAAACACCAGGCAAAAAGTGGGAGTAACTATGCAGTCAGATCCTACCTTCCTACAATAAATAATTTGTGTTATAAGATCGAGCTATGGATCAAGATTGTTCTCACATTATTACCAACTTGTTTTTTATACTAGTCAGCGTGTGCAAGGGATTGTGATGTCTATTTCAAAAAGGGCAGGCCCTCAGGGATGGAGTCCCTAGGGCCGAAATCGGCCCGGGGAGGGGGGCCACGTGTCCTCCCTCCTCTAAAGGAAAAAAAGAAAGGCCGGGCCCCAAGGGATGGGGTCCCTGGGGCTGAAATTGGCCTGGGCATGGGGGCTGAACGGCCCCCCTCCTCATTCCAAAAAGGCCTGGCCCCAGTGGATAGGGTCCATAGGGCCGAAATTAGCCCAAGAAAGGGGGGCCAAGTACCCCCCTTCCTAATTAAAAGATAAAGATTTTTTTAAATCAGCTGGCACGGGCAGTCGACGGAGGCCCACCTCCTTTTTCAACAACTCTGCAAGCGCACATCCTGCCGCACTACTAGTTAGGGGATGAAGTCCCCTTGGATGCTGAGGGTCCTTGGGGGCCAACAAGCCCTCCTGTTACCTATAGTAAATCCCAAATAGCAGGATTGCTGGAAGGTCATTGGAGGCCATGCCCCCTTTTTTCCACCACTCTGCAAATGCACTTCCTGGCACAATACTGGTTGGTGTATGAAGTTTCCTTGGCTGCTGAGAGTCCTTGGGGGTCAACAAGCCCTCCTGTTAACGCCAGTAGGTCCCACACAGCGGGATTGTTGAGAGGTCTTTGGAGGCCATGCCCCCTTTCTCCACCACCCTGCAATCGCGCCTCCTGGCGCATTGTTGGTTGGGGGATGAAGTCCCTTTGGATGCTGAGGGTCCTTGGGTGCCAAGAACCCCTCCTGTTACCTCCAGTAAGTCCCACACAGTGTGATTGCTGAGAGCTGGTCAGAGGCCTCGCCCCCTTTCTCCACCACTCTGCAAATGCATCTCCTGGCACACTACTGTTTGGTGGATGAAGTCCTCTTGGATTCTGAGGGACCTTGGGGGCTGAGAAGCCCTCCTGTTACCTCCAGTAAAGTCTAACACAGCGGGATTTCTTAGAGCTGGTCGGACTCCCAGTCCCCTTTCTCCACCCCTCTGCAAACACGCCTACTAATTAAAAAACCTTGACATTTTACTTAAAAAATCAAAGGTTACAGGCACGTTATAGTTAGGAATTAGAATTTGAACAATCAAAAAACTAAAGGTTAGTTACAGGGATGTTATAGTTAGGAAATAGAATTTAAAATAACGTAGCCATTCACTGAAAAAAACAAAGACTACAGAGGCATTATAATCAAGGCTCCCTGTTTTCAGTTTTTACTGATTTTTACAGATATATACAGACAGAAAACCATTTATTTTCTTATCTGTATTTATTTTTAAATGTGGATAAAAATGGAAATTATGTGCTTTTTGAGTGGTTCTAAATACACGTTGCCATGGCTCCCAGGCCAATAACTGTATGGATTGATAGGCAAGGGGGGTTAAAAAAGAAAGGAATTTTTGTAAAGAGGCTTAAAAGTAGTAGATTTGCACAAGGCTGATACTGAAATGTGCATATTTTCATATAAGTGCAATGATTTATCTTCTGCAGGTGTTCATATCACTGAAACCTGGCAGGCATTCAAGCATGACTGCATATTTATTGGTTAAATAACTGTGGAAATACACCAGTTTCAGCTTTATTTTTTTAACAAAACCCATAATAAATATGGATAAATACAGATAAAGTTGACAAAAAATAAATATGGATAAATACATACGGAAATGTCAACAACAAAAAAATACCATAAAGCAGGGAGCCTGAATTATAATTAGGCTCAGATTTCACTCATACAAAACCATAGAAATTCAGCAGTTATAGTTACCTAAGCTAACTATAACTTATGACCCTGCAATACACTGCCTATGACCTCACATATTACATCACTCATGACATGGTCAGTGACATCACTGATGACATCTCAAATGACATCAGACACTAGCACACCCACTGATACACCCATACATCCACTCACCCACTGAGTCAGTCACCCATACAGCTACTCACACACCTTCTCACTCACCTTTACAGTCACTCATTCAGCCACTCACTCACCCATATAGTTACTCACACACCCACTCACACACTCATACAGATACTAACACATGTATTCACTCACCTTTACAGACACTGACACAAGCACACACTCCATACAGCCACTATCACACCTACTCACTCACCCATACACCACTTATGCACCCACTCACTCACCCATACAGCCACTCACACACCCCATCACTCATCTATACTGCCTCTCACATACCTCTCACTCACCCACCCATACACCACTGACAGATAATACGTGTGACAAATAGAATCACTCATTAGTAGTACAAAATTATACTCATTTAACTTTTGTAGGATCTTAGTATATATCTTTAACACTCAGAAACTTCTAGAAAACACTCACAATCACTGGATGATGTAATCAGTGATGTAATTTGAGATCTCATCAGTGATGACATCAGTGATGTCACTGACCATATCAATAGTGATGCAATATGTGAGGCCGTAAGCAGTGCATTGTGGGGCGTAAGTTATAGTTAGCTGCGGTAACTATAACTGCTCATGAATTTCTATGTTTTTTACGATTGAAATCTGAGCCTAAGTATAACAACCTATAACCTTTGTTTTTTTCAGTGAATATATATATATATCACTGAAAAAAACAAAGGCTATAGGTTGTTATACTTAGACACAGCTACAGCCTGAACCACCGAACGTAATTACACCAAATTTGGCAGAAAGGTAGCCCTTGGTCCAGAAAGTGACCTTTCTGAAAAATGGCATAGATCTGTTCAGTAGTTTTGGAAATCCAAATTTGTATATATCGGGACACGGATCCTCCTCGGATTCGCAAATCCACGTGCCAACAGCAATACCATGATTGGCTGGCCACTACCTGAGAGGAAAGTTACGGCTGCCATTTTGTTCATCGGAACTCGGTTCCCTGCGGGTAAATTAAACGTAAAAAGTGATAGAAGGGGTCAGGGTGGAGGTACCCTAACCACATGGGACTAATGGAGGGGTCTGTGAGGGACCTCTCATGGGTAAGAAATTGATAAAAAACCTTTTTTATTTACCACGCCAGGAGTTGCGGATCCTCCCCGGCTCTTCCTTGGATCCTCCCAGATCCTAAGGGATTTGGTGAGGATCCATGGATCCAGACCCCAATTTTTTTTAAACATACACTCACTCACATATCCACACACCTACTCACACACTCACTCACACATCCACTTACATACCCACACAACCACCCACACACCTACTCACACACCCACTCACATATCCACAAAACCATTCACACACCCACTCACAGACTCCAAAGCCACTCACACAGCCACTCAGATACTCACACAACCACTTACACACCCATACAGCCACTTACACACCCATGTAACCACTCACACACCCACTCACAGACCCTCAAAATGACTCACACATTTAGTCACAGATCCACACAGCTTTCACACATCTATATATAGATATATAGATATATAGATATATAGATATATATGTGCAAAAAAGAAGCAGAGAACTCTGAGTAGTTCTCAAGTTTAGGTGGAAAGCAGCTCCTGTATAGAGTACCCTCAACACCAGCGACACTCTAGATCTGCTCACCTCAAATGTCTGCTTTTCTATCAAAGTCTTTAAGCATAGGATTAGCACAGTGCCATCCATGCCGAGATAGAAAGGGGCAAAGTTTTTTGCCATTTCTACAGCAAAGTCTTTAAGCATGGAACTAGCACAGTGCTGTCCATGCAGAGCTGTAAAATGACAAAAGCCATTTATCACTCCAGGCACAGTATTACAGCTTTAAATTGATAAAATACCAACCAAGCCAACCTGAAATGAGTAAAAGCAACCCCTGACACATTGTTTTGCTCTACTTAGAGCTCTTCAGAGAGGTATAGCTTTGTCCAGACACAAGGGAGCAGCCAGTATAAGTCAAAACAATACCCTTTCAGGCATAGAGTGACGCATAAATTATGCAAAAATACACAATACTGTAGCACAGAAACAGTCATACGTAGCACTAATACACAGAGGGCTCCAGGGGGAGAGCAAACCATATGCTAAAATAGTGGTATAAGAACCATGACTCGAGTCAAGACAGTGTCTAGAGGATGTAGAATCGCTGGGATCCCAAGGAACCACTCAAGATGAGTAAGTAGGGACCCCATGGGGGACGGGTGCAGTGTGAGAACACGACCGTGTTCGCCGTACAATTCTATGGGAGAGTCACGGTTGCAGTTTTAAAGATTAAGGACCCTTCTGAGGGGACTTTGAAGAAACCCATGGAAGTTAGGAGGTTGGAGAGCCACTTCACCCGTGGATACCGTAGTACCAGAGTTACCTATCCCAGGGAAGCCGGGTGCATAAGTCTGAAGTGGCGTCGGAAACTGCCGTCGATCTCTATGGAGGACCTCAAAGAAAAGCCACTGCTGGGAAGAAGAAAAGTGTCCGGTGGACTCCAAAGGTGGATTATAGATGAAGAGTACCTGAAAGCAGAGTGGACAGAGTCTGGGTCACTCAGGAGAGACCAGAGGCTCGGTAGACGAATGGCCACCAATGTCGGGTGCTTCAGGTGCGCTGAAGGGGGTTCTTGACTCTGCAGCCACCGGGACCAGGAGATGTTGAGGACAACCAGTTGCCCTATACAAGCTGTCCCACAAAGGATATCGAGTGCTGAGGGGTCGTTGTCCGGCTGGAGCACCAACAAGCCTTGGCAGCGGCAACCCACGAAGATGGTCAAGAAAGGTTGCGGTTCAGACCAGCAAGGTACAGGAGACTCACCAAACACAGGGGAGTCAGGGCAAGCCTAGAGCAACCAGGGGAGCCCAAGAAAAGCAAAGATGACCCTCCAGAGGACCCACAGGCCAGAGGCATTGGAGTCGTGAGGGAACCTCGAGCAGATTTACAAAGCAGCAGCTCATGGAGCACTCGGTGTGAGGAGGCCAAAGATCTTTCGTGGAAATGGTGCCAGAGGATGGGGCTACTCGGAGCCCAGTGCACTTGTTTTGGGAATGCCAGCAAGCAAATGCACTTGCAAAAGTATGCGGTGGACAGGGGTACGGGTAATGCAGCCCCCACGAGGCATTCTGACCTCAAACTTGGTGAGAGGGCAGCTCGGACCTCTAGGGACTTGAAAACCTACCGCCTGTGTTGCTGGAGCCTTTGAAGTCCATGGGAGCTCAGGAGCAGCAGACCGGTCAATTGTGATGTGGTGCCTGCGGTTGCAGGGGAGTGACTCCTTCACTCCAAGGGAGATGTGTTGGGTTGTCCTTGATGCTCCACAGGTCCTGCACAGAGCCTGTATGGTGCACAGGCACAGGCGATGCTTTGGACGGAGTGGGAGATGAAGTTGGGCCCAAACAAAGTCCAGCGAAGTCCAGAATGTCCAGACGGTCGAAGTTCAGTGGTTTCTGGTTCAGAATTTTGTCCACGTCGAATCTAGGGTCCTACAGCCAGGTAGGCCCTTTTGTACCCATGGGAGAGAGTTGGACAGATTCAGGGGACCCTACCAGGGGAGGGTTTGGACAGTGGGGAGTTGTCCAGTTTCGCACCAGAGCAGGAGCCAACGGCTCCCAGGACTGGTTTGAACTGGACTATGCACAGGGACACCAAATGTGCGTCTCATGCAGACTTTCGGTCGCAGGCCTAATACACTAAATCCTGTCTGGGAGGTGGTCACACCTCCCTGTGACAGGATGCCTATTGTTTTGCCTTCCCCATCTCAAGCTTGGCTCAGCAGCAGGAGGGCAGAAATGTGTCTCTGGTCGGCAGCAACCATTTTGAGCTGCCCGGGACTAGAAGGCTGGTACCGAGAACACCAGGGACCTCACAAAGCTTGTTTCTGAGTGGTGGAATCATACCTCCCACACCGGTTACTAGTGTGGGGGTATGATTCCACAATGTTTGATACCAAACACAATAGGGTTACTTTCAGCCATTTTAGAGTTGGTCTTCACGCGGTCGCGTAATGCCAATCTATATGTTGTAAATGGCTGCAGCACTAACAACCCGGGAGAATGGATTCCGTATGCTGCAGGGGTGTCCTGCTCGTGCAGTGGCACCCTCTCACTTAGAACCAAGCACCCTGCCTTCAGGATTGTTAAGGCCTGCTTTAGTGGTGACTATAGGGTTTAAGTGTAGTGACCCTTAGATATAGTAAACCTATATCTTAAGTAAGTGGTGCATCCACCAACTTACACAGACTGCATTGGCAGGCCTGTAGATCCATTTTGCATGGCCTCTCATGGGTGGCATCATACATGCTTCAGCACATGGGAGGCCTCTGGGGTACCTATGCCCTGGGTACATGGGTACTATATACTAGGGACTGACAAGGGTACCCCAGTATCCAATCTGGAGTGTACCTAAGTACATGACATAACAGGTTAGGGAGAAAGCAGATAGACAGGGGTCCTGATTAGCAGGATACCAGTCAGACTAGTCAAAAACAGTGTAACATGAAGCAAAAAGTGGGGGTAACCATAAGAAGCAGATCCTACTTTCCTACACACAGCAAAGTCTTTAAGCACAGGACTAGCACAGTGCTGTCCATGCCGAGCTGTAAAATGACAAAAGCCATTTATCACTCCAGGCACAGTATTACAGCTTTGAATTGGTAAAATACCAACCAAGCCAACCCAGAAATGAGTAAAAGCAACCACTGACACAGTGTTTCGCTCTACTTAGAGCTCTTCAGAGAGGTATAGCTTTGTCCAGACACAAAGGAGCACCCAGTATAAGTAAAAAAAATACCCTTTAAGGCATAGAGTGACGCATAAATTATGCAAAAAAGAAGCAGAGAACTCTGGGTAGTTCTCAAGTTTAGGTGGAAAGCAGCTCCTGTATAGAGCACCCTTAACACCAGCGACACTCTAGATCTGCTCACCTCAAATGTCTGCTTTTCTATCAAAGTCTTTAAGCATAGGATTAGCACAGTGCCATTCATGCCGAGATAGAAAGGGACAAAGGGGGATATTAGCAACAACTTGCGATAATTATCGCAAACCGCGCGTAGCGCGTTTTTTTTTAATCGCTGCCTATCGCTGGATATTATTGCGGAGATAACACGCTATTAGCAACGTTTATCACCAATGCGATAAAATATCCAGCGATAGCGGCGAAATGCATGAATATCGCTGGAAATCCAGCGATATTCACGCATTAACGCCATGGTGGACTTAGCCTGACAATCCACCTCCCATTGAAGAAACAGGTAAGTCATATTTTTAGCAGGTGTTAAATTCTAGCGATAACCTCGCTTAGCGCGACTTTTTTTATCGATTCGCCTGCGTTGCTAATAGCGGGAAGTTGTGTTAGCGACTGTTTTCAGTCGCTTTTAGTTGGGAACGCCTACCTTGCATGTCATTAGCAATAATTATCGCTGGCATGCAAGGCAATAGGAAAACCGGCCGCTATCGCCAGAAAGCTGTCGCTAACGCCTGTTATCGACAGCTTGCTGATAGGGCGATAAAAAAATCGCCACTTTAGCGGCAAAAAGTGCCGCTAAAGCGGCGATAAAGCCCTTGCTAATATGCCCCAAAGTCTTTTGCCATTTCTACAGCAAAGTCTTTAAGCATAGAACTAGCACAGTGCTGTCCATGCCGAGCTGTAAAATGGCAAAAGCCATTTATTACTCCAGGCACTGTATTACAGCTTTGAATTGGTAAAATACATATACATATAAATATACATATACATCCCGTATGTGTGTGTGTGTGGTATATATAAATTTAATACAGAGGGGAGGTAGTCTCATGGTAGACTCAAACTTTATAGTTATCTCTAGTGGGCAGAGCTAAAAGGAAACAGCGGATTAATTCAACCTAGAGATTGGGCGATATGTTTCTGCCTACATCATGCGTCCTCCTTCAAAACCTGCAGAGCAATTCATCAGTACTTGTCCTTTCCTGCTCTTCCTGGTGTAAAGAAATGGTAAACACAAGAGCTTACATACAATACCAACGTCTGTGTGGTTGTTGGGCTCCCCAGGTATCTATATAATAGAAGAGATACCAGTAATCCTGCACATGGCACCCATATAGCTGTAGTGAACAGTTCAATGAGCTGGCTAAAGCAAGTGGCTCAACTTGCTCTATGTCAGACCTGATAGGAAATACAACTTTTCATACAATTACTGCCACCCATACAAGAATAATCCTCATAATTTCTTTAATTCTTTTGATTTTCTCTGAATTCTTCAAGACCTCTTGTTGTAGTGAGAGAGTCCAGGTAAACATTAGGAGTTCATCGTGGGTTTATTAAAGCACTTACACTTGAGTATGGTCTTCCCTTCACCAGTCAGTGAGAAATTGCAGCAGATGGAGTTCTACCAGAACCTTCTAAACACAGTAGAACCCCTATTAAAGAACATTTCATTACCCAAACTACTGAGATATCAACATGTCCTCTTCCCTTAAGCTATAGACATAGAAATGTATATGCATCCTGCAAGTAACAAAAGATGAAGCAAGAAAATAGAATAATTTATGTACACATATGAGAGGAGGAACATCCCAAAACAATGAATAAAATTAAGACCCAAACAAGAATATTCAAGAGATAAGAAACAGATCTGAAATAAGGCTGTACCCTCATATCATAGACTCTTGCAAATATCTAGGAGCTCTCCTTACCCTCTGAATTCTCACAATTCTGGTAAGACTGTTCTCATTTGCACATATCGAGTTGTCATCCACAGTTTGTTTATCATCACCTGAGCCAGAATTGCCTGGGTGTCACACACTCAAACTTGTATTGCTTCTCAAATACAAACCACTTACTGCCTCATCAGTCTCCATCAGCATTTATGCACTGCACCCTTCATTTCCAACATCACTCCTATCAACACAACCTTATGACGCATACTTTAAAACTCTTCTCATATTCCATCACTCTCCATTGGTTAAAACTACATACCAACGTTGTACTTCTCTCACTTGAAATAGAACTTACTGAAGACCATCCTCACACATCTGGAACTTATTTTCACACAATCACCAGACAATATCTTCCTTTCGTATTTTTTATCATCGCATGAAGACCCACCCAATTGGATGTTCCTATTGGAAAATCTCCTTTTCTCCACCAAATTCTTTAGCCAAGCAGAAATGAGCTTGGTACTAGGATTTCTTCCTCTCATCAAATTAAGAGGTGTAGAAGATGTAACAGAATTGTCCGCTGTGGGATACACCAAGACCAAATCAGAAACAACAATCTCAACATCCAATCTGTTGGAAAGAGCCAAATGTATTGCCCCTGAAACCATGCAATTCGCCATTTCAACTATTCCGTTGTCCTGCAGGTTATCATTTTCAGTGATAAAAAAAAACTGGAAAACCCTCATCCCGAATAATCTCTTGCTAAGTATTTGTTGTAGTTCTGGTAGAACTTTCTGACATAAGCCTTACCACCAACCAGCTGGAATGCACATCCACCATCATTAATCAATTCACACTATGCAACACCTGACTAGGATCCTGTAATAGGTTTGATTCCCTGGCCCATGCCTCACCTCAAACTGTGTTATGCGCATGCAACAACACTACCTCACATCAGACTCAGTCACACAGTCTGTGCCATATGCTGTTTAACAAGCACTGGTACTTCTTTCATTGGGTTCCATTTATGCTTGTGCAGGGTAGATGGACGCGTCAGCCATTTAATCTTGGAGTGAGTTAAGGCTACGATGCGCGTCACATGATTGGGGGAGTGTTGTTAGTGTCATTAGATGAAAAGCCTTAATAAATAAAAAAAAACGAACTAAGCAGGTTTCTATAGTTATTGGGCTTTATTCTGCTGTTCTCAGTACTTTGCAAGGAAAGGCCTTTGAATGGTTGGTTTTTCTGCAGATACATCATTTCCATCAGAGAAATAGTTTTTAAGGAAAAAATAAAGAAAAACCTTGCATACTCTTTATGTATAAGAAAGCAAACAGAGTGCATTGTTTCAGCTTCACATGGAAAGAGTCAATGAATTGAGCCTCTAGGAGTCCAAATTATTCAATATTGTAAAACAATCCTTGTCAAGATAGTGTTGTGCAGACTGACTAATTTTTTCATACACACTGGACTACACAAGTAGGAGAATGCTTCTGCAACATATACACTGAAGAACATAATATTGCATGATATAAGACAATTTGAGATCTATGTGTATGGATCTAATGAAGTGGGTTGTGGACACATAAGCACTACACTCCTCATTGGCATCCACAATGTTAATTTATGTCTTACTTTAGGCAGCCTCCAATCCAGAAATATTTGGTTAATCTATGTTTCAAAATAAGACCTCCTTCTTATTTAGAAAGAGGCACCAAAGTTTGCAGGTGTCTGCAGGAAATGGACTTGTTTTGCGTTTTGCTGGTTAGATAGTGCTTGCTGACAAGTCGGTAGAGAGTCTATACCTGCAGGAGTACCAGAAAAAGTTGGGTTTAATGTGGAGCCTGGATTGTGTTAGTGCTACCATGGGAGAACCTGGAGGGAGCCAATGCTGACAGAGGACATCAAAGCGCTGCTTGCATGGGAGTCATGGTACTTGAAGTGTACACAGTGTATACAGTTTATGATGCTGTAGATACCACTGTCGATTCATGTTGCAGTTAATGCTAACAGCACAGTTGGACACTGCGCAAGCATCTCACATGGTTACTGCTTTTATCGCTGATTTCACTGGATTCACGGCTGGGAGGTCGAGTGAACAGGATGGGATGCGAGGGGAAGAGCAGAGGCATTGGTCATTCAGCACAGCATTAGCATTACAGGGGCCCAGGCCCCTGCTTCTTTGGAGAGACTATGTGAGGGGTATTTGCTACCTGATACTCTAGGACCCCTTGACTGAGGTTGGCCCTTTAGCCAGGGGCAGCCTGCAACCCCTACACTGCCTTTGCTGGAGAGAAGACATGAGGGATAATTGCTACCCAGTACTCCGGGACCCCTTAGCAGAGGTTGTGTTGTGCTTTTCGCCAGAAGAATTCATATCCACACGTGATGGCTGATTCAAGTCGTCTTTATTCAAGCAGAGGAAACCTGCTTACACAGGGCCAGACCCCACAGCACTAACACTCCAACCGCTGTGGAACCTGTGTATGTCATCCACTTGTACATTTCACCAGCACAAGCCCATAAACACATATTACAGGCCAATACACAATATAACAGGTTGGCTTTTTGGCCAAGGGCGGCCCGCAACCGCTGCACTGCCTTTGCTCGCCCTTACTTGCCTGCCCCCACACCTCCCCACCCCAGGAGGCATCTAAAGTGAGCAGCCAGTGAGTGGCAGTCGAGTGGAGCAGTTGAGAGGAGACAGGTAGGAATAAGGCAGAAGCCAGGCAGAAGCAAAGTGAATGGTGCAGTGCGGCGGCTACTGCAGTTCCTGGTGGCGTTAGACTCTGGTAGGAGGTCCATGCTAGAGAGGAACGTGGGTGCAGTGGAAGCGGCCGAGCTAGTTCTTGGTCCAATTTGCGGCCCCTAGTTTCTCCTTGAAGCCCCTCCCCTTATCTAGTCCTTCACCATTTCATAGTAGTTGGAGCATTTGGAGCAGCTGTCCAAGTTGGAGAGGGTGCAGGAGAGAGCAGGCGTAACTACAGGTTGAACTATCAAATCATTGACCTTGCGCCACAGTAAAAGGCCAACGGCCCATCTCCTGCCGTAGACTGCTGTACACTGCATGCTGACCTCAGTCACGCCAGCCACTGCCGCCGGAGACTTTGGTGCGTCGGAGTACCAGTGCGGGCGGAGATTGACGGTATGGCGGTAAGGCTCTCTATGCAAGCAATGCATCGGGACAGTGACATAGTGGCATAAAAGAGCAGTGTGAGCATTCGGAGGCCATAGGAGTGGGGGAGCGTACTAGGCACATACACTGTAAGGTCTCTTGGTGCATGGAGGCAGCCAGTTTAGAGGTTAATGCAGCCTGTGCCTGGGGGGGGCACCGGCTCTCCCCCTGTTTGACTATTTGCTGTATTATGCTCTTGGGCGACAGTGAAGTGACATGATGCTGTGAACCATGTGCAGTGAACCGGCAAGCCTGGAGACCTGGTGGCATGCTGAGACCTAGCCACTCTGAGACTGCAGTGTGTAAAATCAAGCCAGCCCGACCTCGCCCAGTCCAGCACATTGGGGCCGTAAACCTCAGTGAGGATCAGTGGAGAACAGGAGCATTGAAGGGGTAGAGACAGGTTGGTGGCAGTCGAGCAGTGCAGGCCGCCTGATATTGCTGGGTGACGCAGTGGTGTAGGAGTACAGTGGTGCAGCAGAAAAGCAGAAGGCAAGAGGCAGCTCTGTTGTTTGCCTGGTTTGGTTTATTCCCACCGTGGATTAAGGATCTCTGCCTTAAGTGGTAATTTTTAGCAGGCTTTGAATTCCTATGCTGAGAGTTGTCTGCATCCTGTGTAAGGTTTTGTATCTGGCGGATACGGGGTTGGCCCTCAGTGTCCTCCGGTGGCAATGAAGAAATTACGCTCTGGGTGAGTAACTTCCTCTAACTTAAATTTAAAAACAAAGAAATCTGCCAGTGGAAACAGGGAGTCTGAGCAGCAACTTTATAAATCTCATTCATCTATTTACAGCTTTTTTTTTGTTGAAAAATAGACAAATTTATGTCTAAAGAACCAGAGGAAGTTTTCAGTTCCTCTTCTCTGGCACCTTCATCTTTGGCTGCATTTTCCATACCTTTGGTTCAATTAAGTGATTCCTCTCCAACTGCAAACGAGCTTCCAGGACTGGCTAAAATGGGACTTTGGGGAATAGTAAACCCCCTGGGTTATTGATGAATGCCGGAGTACCGGAGGACTGGGTCTCCAAGCCTTTGGAGGAGAGGCTTGCATCTGTTCTCTCAATTCAGTCATCTAGGGTCACATATTTGATAAGGAAAATGGAGATTGTTTTATGTTGCCATCCCTATCACGTCAGGGGGGAGTTTCTCTTGTAGATTTGGAACTCTTTCCATAGGTGATAACTGTGTCAATGATGACAAGGAGATTCCTTGTGTGGACGATTTTACCATGCCAGACATTAATCTTGACTTTTGAGAGGGGGCCGGGACAGTGATTGCTGCTTGCTGTTCCCCCGTGAATGCCCAGGGTGATGCAGGTCAATCTACTATAAATCTATTCTCCTGCCCTTTTCGTCCGTCATTACTGACACTATATTGCAGTTTGTCACCCCTAGGGGGTCTTCTTCTGAACCAGAACATGATCACTTTTTATTCCCAAGTACAAAGTTGGATGCAAACAATAGAGGAGGAGAAGGAGGAGTTTCTTCAAATATTCTGTTTTGTAATAAAATAATGTTATACTGTATATTGTCTTTATTAGAGAAATCCGTGTCTAGGTCTGTATAGGAAATATTGTCATCAATTTTATTGGAGTTACATAATGTTAATAAGTGTGGCCTATCTAATACGTATTCCAATATGAATATTATCAAGGATAATGTAAAGTCTCTGTGGAAGCCAGCAACAGCGGAGCTCCCTAGAGGTGTTAAGGACGCTTTTTCCGAAGTTAGCAAACCAATGCAGTATGAGGTGCCCTCAAAAAATTGTTCTAGTCACATTGATGAGGATCTCTGCTTAAGTTTATTGTTTAGGGACCATATTCAGAAATTCCCCCCAGATGTCGCTACGGTTGAATTTTTCCCCATGTTTAAAAAAGAGTCTAAAAAAGTGGGAAGGAAATCTGGGAAGCAGAATGGATTTGTGTCTCAGTTAGAGCGGGGGTAGGTGATATTATGTCTATAGAAAAGCACATTTCTGCTGCTGTATTAAATTGTCCAAAGATGGACTCTAAAGCAGAGCCCTCTTTGTTGGTGCAGATGGGCACTTTAAAGAAACTTAAAAATAAAAATAAAGGGGCATATTAGCAAGACCCACGTTAAAATTATCGCCGTTTTAGCGGCAGGAAACTGCCGCTAAAACGGCGATAATGGGCTTGTTAATATGCGTTATAGAATTCCAATAGAAGCCCAGGTTAGATGTGCAGGACATCTAACCTGGGCTTCTATTGGAATTCTATAACGCATATTAACAAGCCCATTATCGCCGTTTTAGCGGCAGTTTCCTGCCGCTAAAACGGCGATAATTTTAACGTGGGTCTTGCTAATATGCCCCAAAAAGATTAGAAGAATCACAAAATATAAAATAAAAAAATTGAGTTTCCCCAGCTGTCCTGACACAAAGGTCTCCAATGATGTGATGCCAATGACACCAGGGTGTAGTGCTTTGCCTCTTCCCCATGTAACACCCTTTCGGACTACTGCATCCCTAAGCTGGAAGAGAGAGTTGGGGCAATTTCATTGGATCCCTTCAACCCTCCCTTTGTTTCCCCACAACATCAGTGTATTCCAGTTTTTGTACCGAGCGCTTCACATGCCCAGTCAGTGGTCGGGACGGGTAATTGAAAGTACAGTTCCTCAACTCTTGCTTGTTGAAGTCGGGGTGGAGTATAATGTGGCCCATGCAAATTCTGTTGGATTGCATAAAGAGGGTAGTTCTCTATTGCTAAAGGCAAATCTGAGTCGCCAAGTATTTCAACCATTGAGTATCTGAAATAATAAATAACAAGGTACCATACCAGCTACTATTAATAAATCTCTTTCTTTGCTCAATCATGGGGCAAGAGCTTTTGTGCAGAGGACCATGGAGTCTATAATGGAGCGTGCGGGTGATTATTTTCAAGGGGAGTCTCTAGAGCAAAACACAGTGTCAACCTCCATAGATTTCATTTTAATATTCAATAGTCTCCGCTGGTGAACAGAAGCTCTATTTAAATTCATTCTTGGAGCTAGAAGCAGTACGATTGGTAAAATGTAGTGACATAAAAAATGTGGTTATTCCCTCAACTTCGCAACCCTATATTCTAGAATCACCTTTAGCTCATTGGTTATTGCAAACCTGGTTGTACAAAATTGTGATAATCTTCTAAAAGGGGGGGATCGATGCCATGCCTGTTGTGGAGCACTTAGAGACCCCGGCACAACAAGTGAACAAACTAAAATCTAATAAGTGAATGGTGGCTGCTGCGTAAATACAGCCTTCATTGACTTCTCCACAGCATTTGACAGAGTAGATCATCAAACGCTGTGGAGAAAGCTTCTTCGTCTGAGTGTTCCTCACCATCTTTTAATGCTTATTATTGAACTTCATTGTGATACTTGGTGTCGAATTCTTATGGGAGGGATGCAGGGTTTATCCCAAAAGGTTGAAACTCAGAAGGGCCTAAAGCAGGGATGCTTGTTGGCTACCCTGTTGTTTTCCCTTTATATGTATGATCTTCCAGGTATTATGAGTCAGGTGCAGGTGGACCCTCCAAGGATTAGCAATATGTTATTAGTACCCTGTTGTATGCTGATGACATGGCTATAATGGATCTAACCCCTATCGGCTAACAAAGTTGCCTCACTGCCTTGACGATGTATGCGGAAGCCCAATTTTTGAAAATTAACATCTCTAAAAGTAAAATTTTAACTTTTCATAAGAAAGGTACAAGAATGAGAAGGAAGTTTAATTGGTATCTAGGGGAAGATAAATCACAATAAGTGGACTTGTGTCTTTATCTGGGCAAGATGCTTTCTAGTAGTGGGTGGGATGATGATTATATAAACCTTTGCTCGAGCAGGGCACTTTCTCAGGCAAACGCTCTTAATAGAGTATATAAAACACCTGGGAGACACCATTTTGGTTATGTCCTGTCGGACGACATGGTTAAACTTCCACCATCTTTATGTTACTCCTGTGAGGTGTTGATATGAGTCTTTGGCACTTTTTAGGTGAATAGAAAGACGGATTTTCTGCCAGATTTGTGATTTGAATACTCTTGCAGCCTCTTATGCTCTTCGCCTGGAGTTTGGTCTACTGCCATCTTTTACCTTTGCCTTGGCTGCTGTTTTGAGGTGGTGGAAACTCGCTCTTGAGCGGAGAGGAGGGAACTCTTAGTGCAGCTCTGAAGTGTGAAATCTTGTTCCTTCAAAAAGATAAGAGTGCCTTCTACAGATCTTTTCAGTTGGCTAAAGAAACTTTTGGGCTTGACCTGAATGTAGGCTCTTTTATGTCTAAATAACTTCTAAAGAGCCACATAAAAAAATACTTGCAATAAAATAAGTCAGGACAGAGACATTGCTTCTACATTATGGAGAAAAGAGCTCTCCTATTTTATAATCAATTGCGTATAGTTGTATTCCCTCCACCCATGAACTGATAAAGCCTTTGTTTATAGAGGAATAAAATAACAATTCCACCTGTTGCGAATACCTAGATGTAAAATCAATGTTTAATCTGTAAAAGAATAGCTCTGGCCCAAAGTTTTTCAAAGACTGTCATGGCCCACATTAATGAATGCCATAGAGTTGAATAAAATGGTGCTCAGCCTTGATTCCACCTCATGCCTCTTTAATCCACCACCAGACACACCCTGCCTCTTTATCTCACTTGTGCGCTCATTTGCATCCCTGCTTTCTCCTTTCATCACAGTTTATCAATCGTTTGCTTTCTCCTTCTTCCCCCCCTTCTTGCATAGGCATTGGCAGTAGGAGCGCTGGGGTGGCACACCACCCCTAAAAAAACCATGCTGCAGTTCCAAAGGTGAATGAGCATTAAAGATTCCTTTAAATTTTGTTTATATTTTTGTCATGTTTTGTGTGTTGAAAGACAGAGGTCAAACACAGTCTAGTCTTCTGACAAATTGCAGCTTATTCTTTTAACATAGAGTCTGGTGTTTACCTTTCTTTCCCTTAATGTAAAATGTGAGGATTTTATATAGTGAACTATGTAAAAATCATGCTAGTATGAAAGGAAAGGTTGTAGGATGCCTTTTTCTTTTAATGCACAACAAAAGTAAAATACCTATATATGAATTGTACAAATGTAAGGAAATGCTTGTTTTTACATGATCACTCCCAAAGTTTTTGACTAATGCTGCTGGATTTTTGTCACAGAGTGCACTGAGGCATGCTAACCAGGCCTCAGTGCACCCAGGAATGTTCTAACCCCTTACAAAATGTATGTTGAATTGGCTACACACAATTGAAATAAGCTGACTTTCTTTTAAGACCCTAGTATATGATACCAAGGGTACTCGAGACATGTAAGTTAGCATGTCCACTCAGGGCTGCAGCACTGATTGTGCCACCCTGCATGTGACTAAGTAAAAAATGTCTCCCAGCCAATGCAGCCTGGAAGAGCAGTTTTAAAACTGCTAGTTTGACTTTACCATTTAAACCAATGGCAACGCTTCTACTTCCCTTAACAATAGATATGTCTCTCCTAAAGAAGTCCTATCTAGCCCTAAGGCAGGGAGCTGTATTAATAAGTGGGAAATATACTTAAATATGTCCTAACAGTAAAACTTCCGAATCATAACTTTTACTGTGGAAAGGTTAGTACCCCATTGGCTAATACAGAGTTACAGGCTGACATCTCAGTCCTGCTAACTTCTAAAGAGGACTTCTAAAGTGGGTATTTCAAGGTATCAAATTAATTGTGGCAGTAAGCCCAACTTGATGCGCAAGTCGATTTAGGATGGATGGAATGCTTGAATTAATCTCAGCCACTGGTAATAGCTCGGGCCGCATTACAATCCAGTCGATTTTAAGATCACTTTTAAGCAAAGGAAACATTTAGAAAGTTGCCCCTCTGTTG
The DNA here is from genome assembly GCA_963921515.1 of Calotriton arnoldi. Classification (NCBI taxonomy): domain Eukaryota; kingdom Metazoa; phylum Chordata; class Amphibia; order Caudata; family Salamandridae; genus Calotriton; species Calotriton arnoldi. Next base: position 509,525 of record CAWUFW010008409.1, read on the forward strand.
TCCAGTTTATCCGGTGGCCTTTTGCAGTTGCTGGCAATCAGACAGTCTTCTGCCTCCTAGGAAGTGGTGTGAACTACTTCCAGACTCTGGAACAATAAAGGCCTGCCAAAGATGGAGGTGTTACCTCCCCCTTGCAGGAAGCCAAACAGGTCTTTGACCCAGAAGGTAAGTTTCAAGGGGGAAGCTGTGTAGCATTGCCCCTTTTTTCAGGTAGACAGTTTGCTGGCGGGAACAGAGAGGGGAAACCAGTTGCGAAACAATTTTTCTGTGGGCATGTAGCCCACATGTAGCCACACCTCTAGTGCGGGCTACCAAGCTACTAACATCCATGGAAGGGTTCAGGCATCTTGAGAGTGGGCAGAATAGTGCACTCTGAGATTGCTATATGCCACACATAGCCCAAAGTCGTCATAGGGCAGGAGGGATCATGGCAGCCCATTGATTAGTGATCGCATCATCCCCTCAGGGCGATTTCTGGGCATAAATATGGCACCCCTTACACCCTAAACCTCAGATCACATCTGGACTGGAGAGAATATGGAACAAGACCTGCCCTGTTGATCCTTGGACCTGGAAAGAGAGGCTGCACCAACCACTGAACTGCAACTGCTGCTCCTTGGGTTGGCAAAGAGAGGACCATGCATGTGGTGCCTGGCTCAAGAAAAAGTTGCTCCTGAGCCCCAGAGCAAAGTCGGGACTCCAAGGTTGATTTGGCTGACCCCCTGTTCCAGCCTCAGGGCCACAAAAGCTGTCCTGGCACGTCGCTAGCCACACACAAGGCATTACCACTGACCACCAATGTGCAGCCAAAAAACCTCCACCCCGGACTCAAAAGTTGCAGCCATTTCTGCCGGACTCAGAAGAGTCATCAGAGTGTGGACTGATCACTAAAGACAGACACTAGCCATCACCAAAGGATACTGCTGGACCCGCTGTGACCACGATGGCCTTCTATTGGCTCAAAAAGAACTTCGAGGGACTCCGACCCATGGGGCTAAAGTTGTCCCACCTTACCCATGGACCAAGGAATAACCCCAGGAAGGCACCCGTTGACCGCACAGCACCCAGAGTATCTTTCAGCATCTTCACCATTCCCAGCATCAGGATCACTCCATTTAAGTCTATGGCAGTCCTGATGTAAAGTGTGGAACTAGACTTGAGACTTCTTTGTTGACCAGACAACTGTCCAGTTGCTCCTCATTGGCCCTTTTGACCTTCTCCCTGTTGGAATCGGCCGCCCAGTCCAGGCCGGAGTAGCCGAACACAACTCTTTCAAACTTTTCAAAAGTTAACAAACTTTACAGATACCAATGCTTGTTTTCACTTTGGAATAAAAAGCTGAGATTTATGTTTTACTTAAAAATCTATATCTCCAAAACACTCGAGTGGATTTTGCTCATCTTGGTGTCTAAAGATTCATAAAAATATAATCTATTTTTATAAATTGTTGTAAAATTTCTTTTGTGTTGTGCGACCTCCTTATTTCGTTGTTTGGTTCTTCTAAATGATTTATACTACTTCTTTTGTTTAAGCCTTGCTGCTTGAAGGCATAGCTATCCAGGTGTTGAGCTAGATGTTTTACAAACGAGCCTGACTAGACCCAAGATGGTTTTGTGAGTGCATTACACAGTAAGGTTGCACAACCCATACCATACAATACACCACAATCCCCACAACAAATATTTCAAGATAATAAATAAACAGTTAGGACAGAACAAACAAAGTGCTCTTTTTTTAATTGAGAAGTGTGCTGGAAATCAAGATTTTATTGTGATCAAAACAAACCAAGACACTTTACTTGATGATGCGCAAATGACAAATATTTGCTGAAACCCAATTTCCACATATTATCATTTGTGTACTATATAGTTTTATCAGTACAACTGTATGGCTGTACAATTTTAGTGGTCAAATCAATGAAAAAATGTGTTGTCTGTAAATGACAGTGTGCTACCACACCATGCATTAGTAATATATTTGTGAGGGTGTGCTCCTAAATGCAAAACCATCTACATAATGTCCTTACAAGTCTCCTGCTAAATGGACGTGGCTTATTTGAGACACTTGTTCTTTGTGCAATGCTTGAATTTTTCTGAATCCCTATGAGTTCAGTGATGTAACATTGATGGCAATACCCCGTCTGAAAATTGTTCCTGCACCACTGATCCCTTGTGTGTTTTCTATCTCTTGCGCTAGGTCAAAGTCTGATAAGGAAAAATAAATGCTGATCCCCAAAAATGAGTGCCGGTGGGCCCCATCTGCCACACTGGCTCAAAATTAAACACTGTAAAATAGCACCAACAAAATCCTGGTGGTGTCTAAACTAGATATACACTTGCTTGTGGATGCGAAAGAATAGAGCAAAAGGTGGTGAACAGTGGAGAGGAAGCCTACTGCTTATTTTCCATTTGTTTCCTCAGGCACCATTAGATGTGCAATTATAGTGGTTTTTTGTGTGTGCTGGGTCCATCAATAGAGGATTGCCAGGAAGGGTTTTCTTCAAACTATCAGTGGAAATAGTGATTGAATATTGAACATTAGAAGCAACTTCATCTCTAATCATGTATACCCTTCTTCTTGAACCTTTGCCAAAAGACTAACGGTAAACAATACTAATACACTGTGCATCCCTAAAATAGACAGGGACTTGTGTCGGTAACTTAGAGGATTGCAACACAAGTGAGGAAATGATTCAAGTCTTTGCACAAGTTCCAGATGAGAGCTCCACCCTTCTGCTTTTCATGCAAATATGTCTGTTTGCGAATGGTTGGCTCAAAGGCATCAAGCACTCTGAACATTCTGTGACATGTAAGTAAATATAAAAAATCACCACAATTAGTGTGCATATAGAAAGTGGGACAACATATATTTCCTATAGATGTTTTGAACAAGGAGGCCTTTGTAGGCCAAGAAGATTAAAGCATTACGTAATACGAGGTTTTACTTTTAAAGCGGAGGCACAGGCTGTGAAGCATAAAATGGAAAGGTTTAATCAGAGCTTACACGGCTAGGCTCAAGTTATGAATGGGTCATATATTGTATTTGATATGAAACCTAATGACTAATGTTGACGCTGTTGTTTGCCCTGCAGTGATTGCTATTTTTGGTATTTATGTTTTGTCGTTCCCCTCCTCCCCCCTCCCCCACCGTGACTCTGCTCCCCTTCCCACCCTGCCCGCCGGCATTTTGCCACCTTTAGCTACAGCACTGTTTAACTAGGCGCTGCAGTGCAGGTGATGAAATGTTCATCTGCAAAAATAAAAAAAACACAGCATGAAGTTCACATGCCAGGTTTCAGTCTCCCCTCATGTGTTTTTCAAATCCCAACGGGCCTCAGTACGTGCGAAGGACTTCCATCCAGAGCAGCAACTTCAGGTGTAATTCTGCCACCCAATTTCAAGTGTTTCTAGGCACCGCTTTATCGGGCCGGTGAACTCCAGATCCAATAATTCAGTGCCCATAGGACCTGTCTTCCCTGCTGCAGGGGCTGCAAGCAGCAGCACAACCCAGCCCCCGACAACCCAATGCAGCAATACAGGGTGAAGCAGAAAATGCTCCCATTGATTCTGAAACCCGTCCTCACCCCACCGACGTCACACTGACACTTTTCACCTGTTCAAAGTAGGTGGAAAATGTCACCAGTGCTCTTCCTGGAATGGGGAATACATGAACTTAAAAGGACTCAGGGGCATATTAGCAAGGGCGGTATCGCCGCTTTAGCAGCACTTTTTGCCGCTAAAGCGGCGATATTTTTATCGCCCTATTAGCAAGCTGTCGCTAACAGCTGTTAATGACAGCTTAATGGCGATAGCGGCCATTTTGTTGCCGCTTTGCATGTCAGCGATAATTATCGCTAATGACATGCAAAGTAGGCGTTCCCAACTAAAAGCAACTGCAAACAGTCGCAAACACAACTTCCCCCTATTACCAATGCCCGCGAAGCGATATAAAAAGTCGCGCTAACCGCGATTATCGCTGGAATTTAACACCTGCCAAAAACTTGACTTAACCATCTTGTTAATGGGAGGTGGATTGTAAGGTTAAGTCCTCACCTGCCTATTAGCAAGCTTTTCATTAGCGCAGTGAATTTATCGCTGGATTTCTCGCGCTATTGCTGGGTTTTGCCGCTATCGCTGGATTTTTTATCGCCTTGGAGATAAGCGTTGATAATAATGCGTTATCTCCGCGATGAAATCCAGCGATAGCCGGCGATAAAAAAAAACAGCGCGCTTTGCGATAATTATCGCAAATCCTTGGTAATATGCCCCTCAGTATTTCCATAGCAAAACCAAAGGGGATGATGGACGGAGTGTTGAACATTGCAAGCACTCACCCCCAGTCAACTGATCTGGGTTTAATCCATCATCATTCTTTAGCTCACTCCGCCACCCCAGTTCAGACATGACCATATGCAAATCAGTCTGACCCTGTGCCTCATGGGAACAGTCCAGCCCGAACTGCCAAGCCATGTCTTCCCTGGACCGGAAACAAGCATCCTGGGACCGGTTTCTGGCTTACAGCCGTCATCAGCCAGGCTATCTTGAATCCAGTGGCAAAGTGAGCAAGGGACCCACGTCTGGGCATACCCTGCCAACTTAGGGCGAACATAGCAAAACCAAAGGGGATGATGGACGGAGTGTTGAACATTGCAAGCACTCACCCCCAGTCAACTGATCTGGGTTTAATCCATCATCATTCTTTAGCTCACTCCGCCACCCCAGTTCAGACATGACCATATGCAAATCAGTCTGACCCTGTGCCTCATGGGAACAGTCCAGCCCGAACTGCCAAGCCATGTCTTCCCTGGACCGGAAACAAGCATCCTGGGACCGGTTTCTGGCTTACAGCCGTCATCAGCCAGGCTATCTTGAATCCAGTGGCAAAGTGAGCAAGGGACCCACGTCTGGGCATACTCTGCCAACTTAGGGCGAACATAGCAAAACCAAAGGGGATGATGGACGGAGTGTTGAACATTGCAAGCACTCACCCCCAGTCAACTGATCTGGGTTTAATCCATCATCATTCTTTAGCTAAATAGTATTTCCAGGCATGTGCATTTATTCCCCATGTCTGGGAGGAAACTTTGTGATTGGCCAAATTTGGTGTGAGGATATCGCTAGAGTTGGACACTCTAGCCCCCTAGAAACCTCAGAACAAATTCCGGCAATCTCTCAATGAGGTCCCAAGTGTCCATAATCCACCAGTTCACACCACTGGCGTCTCCTGCCTGTCTTGCGCAGATAATTCACAGCTCTGCCTAATGATGATTAGAGTTGGAAACTGACTTATAAGCCGAACGTCTAACAATTGTAGGACAGAACAATGGATGAGCGGTAGCCTGTTATAACCTGATATAATATAAATATTTTGTACCTCCTGCAAACTTAAATAAAATTTTCAATTCCTGATTAGCGTCCATAGAACTGGAATCACCACTTTCGGCAACTGTGCTTTTTCCATTGCAGCCACAAGGACATGAACCACTTTACCTTACCTTAGATTCTCAAACATCTCTTACTCTTTCCAGAACAATTCCAAACCAATCCTGTAACAGAACTACTGTGTATAAAATTGAGATTATTCTAGTGCTATGAAACCTCCATACACATGCACTTTATAAGTAACTATAATAAAAAATAGCATATACCAATTCAATGTCCCTAACAAGATGTTTTTGTTAATTCCTCTTTCAAAATTATTAATTCTCCATCACTGGGCAACGCAGTTGTTAAGAAACAGCTGCATCTACGATCTGCAATACTTGAAAATAATGAAGCTGTTTTAACCTAGGTGATTTCAGATCAACATACATAAGAGATGAGCTAAAGTCTTGACTTAACTTTTGTAACTCAAGACAGGTGTAAAGACCTAAATAATTGAAAGAGGAGTAGAGTAGAGGAGGTGGCATCTGAAGCCATCACTTTCTTTCACAATGAGAGAGCGAGAGAGGAGGAGTCCTAATTGCGTTCTCCTTAACACAATCACATCCACATATAGGCAAGTAGGCTATTAGTTCTAAAAGAGGCCCTGGAGGGAATCCAAAGATTTGGGAAAAGACACCTCGCCCACTAAATAGTGGCATGCCTCATCATCGGTGCCTATCCACACCATGGTAGGGTGGTACCACCAGGGTAGACTCGACTAAAAATTGGGAGTTATTATATAAATTGTGACTTGATTTTTAGCAGGGATCCAGAAGACAAGAGATAAAAATGTCATGGGGTATACCCCAGGAAATTTCCTTTAATAAGTGGGTACCCTAGAAATGAATACAAACAGATTGTGCGGTCTATTTGAGTATCAATTTCTCAGTTACCCTTTAGAAGCCTTTAGAAGCCAACATGATTCGGCCCACATTTAAAGCATGTAGAGGTCTAAGGCCCTCACCAGAGCTATTAGCATTCCTGCCTGTCTAAGCGTAGAAATGAGGCCTAAGGCTATCACCTTGAGTAGGGATTCTTTACTTCAGAAAACGTAAATGAGCCAGCCCTCAAGCGTGCCCCCTAGTAGAAGTGCCTCAGAAAATAATTAGGTTGGGGTAATCAAAATCCTGCTAGTATGATGAGTGAATGTCTTTTTGCCAACATCACTTATTTCATCAAGGTAACGTGCCTGCCTTTGAAACTTGCAGCTCCCCGCCCAGACCTCCGCCGAACAATTATTGTTTGTGTGTCCTGGTCTTATCAAGGAGGAGAAAGCAGGTCATTGGGTTAGCACGTTGCGCAGTGAAATGACAGGTAACGTGGGAGTCGCCAGTGGCTCATGGGAATTGAAGTTCAAATAGGGCACGCGATATAGTGAGAAACCAGCACCTGAGCACTGGTAAAATATGGAACTGCAAGGTGATGTGGACAGGCCTGCGGGAATGCAGAGTGCTGTCAAGATTAACAGTAAGCAAACCTTCATTCTGACAGGCCTACAGTTAAACAGCCATATCACCCAGAATCTGGTATGGTGTCTATATGAAAGCACAGTGTTAAGTTCAGTGAAAAGAAAACATCAGAGCAAAACAAGAAACAATAAAACAAAACAAAATCTTATTTCTGTGGGGTCACGACTATCCCTGAGATTATTGCACTGCTCCAGGGGCTTTTTTTCCTGAAGAGGGTACATGTAATGGGCTGTGGTGCTGCCATGTCCTCGGTGTGCAATGGTTCATGGAGAGTGAGAGAGATATTGAAATGACTGCTGGGTACAGATGGAATTAGCTTTTATTCCCCTCCTACTGAGGCCACGGAATCTCATTGTTCAGACTAGTGCTGGCACGCATAACTCTATAGATCATCCATTGTTCGTAATTGAACAGCTTTTTTTCAGCTGCATGTGATGGTAGTTTTTCAATTATGAACCAAAATAAGTCATTCTTTGAATGTCCCACGGACAGTTTAATGCTGCATCAATTTGGTGATTGTCTTTTTGCACCTGAAAATGCTACTGTGCTCGTTGATTCGAGTGTAAATCTTTCTGGTAGTCATGCATATGACTTCTAGGGCAGATAAGGACACAGACTACATTGGTAGTGTTGTAGTTAGTATGTTGTCTCAGGCCCATGGTGTTCTCAAACCCAGATCTAGTTCTTTCACTGTTTTAATTAAAGGGGCAATTGTTGCAATTACTGCACAGGTAATGGCCTAACACTGGGAGCAAATTCAATATTGTCTGAATGGTAGGTTTGTTGGTGGCAGGAGTCTTAGGTCTGGTATGCACTAAAAGCTCTCTCAGTGATTTCCCCCATTTGGAGGAGAACATCGTTTTTTGAAGATTTAGGGGACCCGTAGTAAGAATCTTCCAATGTTTAGAGACCATTTTTTTCATTGGATTGGAATGTGTCCATTTTTGGTAACTCAAATGATGTGTTCAGTCTTACGTTTTTCAAATGATTGCAGGAGTGATTATCTCGGATAATGACGAGCCCTCTTTTTTGCCTTTAGGATCAGATTGATGGGGTAACTTTTAGGCTTTAGTTTTGCTGTAAAAAAATGGCATGTTGTTCATAGTCACTTTCTCCATACAATTCCACCTCAATCCGAGAAACTGGTCCACTATTTATATCATCGCAATGTTAGAGCCATGCTTAAGCTTTTTATCTGCAACCAAATTGAACAAGCAGGAAATGCACCAAAAGTGCTCTTTAAAACCATTTGTGATTTTACCAGCCCTCAGCCGCGTGCGCAGCTTTCCTTAGCATCACAGGAACTGTGTGACCCTCTCGCCACTTATTTCCGGGATAAAAGTTTGCAGATCCGTCAAATTTCAACACCCAGTCTACCATAGACTCTTGCATAGCCTGCAGGGAGTCTGACTTGGGACCAGTTGAGACTCCTACATTAATTCAGTTTGAACCATTTTCTCTGAAAGAGGTGCAGCGGTGTCTGGGTTTGGCAAAGTCAGGTTCCCCCCTCAGATATCTGCCCTCGCAAAATTATGGCTTCACTAGCTAGCAATCTCGTTCTGGCGATTCAATCTATATTTACATATATATATTCAGTCTCATGGTGGTAACAGGCACTATTCCCTCTGAATGGAAAGCTGTACATGTTCTACCGATTTTAAAGAAAACCGACCTGGACCCTAACATCCTATCTAACTGCAGTCCCATTTCATTGCTACCCCTTCTGGGTAAAGTGCTAGAAGGCTTAATTAACTACCAACTAACAGCCTATTTAGAAAAGAATACAATTATGGACTCTTAGCAGTCTGGATTTAGACCATGCCATAGCACCGAAATGGCCCTGTTGGCAGTTACCGATTCTCTGAGACTCGCTCTGAATGCTCTGGTGGGTCTCTCCTCAGCTTTTGATACGGTCTCTCATTCTAGAGGCTGCGTGAGATTGGTATTCGAGGGACTATGTTTAAATGGTTACATACCTTCTTGGACAATGGATCTCATACTATTACTCTGGGCCCCTATACCTCCTGTAAGATATGTTTAGCTAATGGTGTCTTACAGGGCTCATGCTTGAGCCCTAGTTTGTTCAACATATATATGGCACCCCTTGCTAAGATCGTTGAGCCTTTTGGCTTCGGAATTATATCCTATGCTGACGACATGCAGCTGACTTTCACTTTTGATGCTGATTTAGATTTAACTCAAGATCGCTTCACGAAAGGAATGTTAGCCATATTCGGGTGGATGAACAACAATTGCATTCCGAAAAGACCGAGAGCATGCTGTTCGGCAAAGCCAACACTCAGTGGTCAAATGAGTGGTGGCCCTCCCAATCAGGCTCAGTCCCATCTCCCAAACAATCTGTGAAGAATCTTGGTATAAAAATGGATCAAACACTCTCTATGAAAGACCATGGATACGACTTGCAGGTGCTACCACAATATGCGACTCCTACGCAGAATTTTCCCATTTCTGCCGCTCTCTGTGAGAAGAACATTAGTTCAAGCTGTAGCAGTGAGTCAACTAGATTATGGGAATGCTCTATTGGCCGCAGCTAATGAGACGCTTGTGGCCAAACTATAGGTGGTACAAAATACGGCAGTTAGACTCATCTTTAATCTTCCGCCGGGTACACCGTTGGCTCTTTAGTTGAAGTCCCTGAATTGGCTGCCAGTGAAGAAAAGGAGTATCTTTAAGATCTGCTGCCTTACATATAAGGCTATAAGGGGCAATGGCCCCAGCTATCTCCGAAAGAAAGTTAAATTGAATGACCTACCAGAAATCCAAGATCCATGGACAAGCCCTATTGTGTGTCCTCCACATCCGCTTGTCTAGATGCGGAGGGAGAAACTTTTCTTATTTGGCCCCTGTCTACCGGAACAGTCTCCCAGTGCATATTTGTGTCTGTTCGAATTATTGGCAATTTAGGAAAATATTGAAAGCCTCCCTCTTCCAATGAGATCTGTTGGGTAGATGCTTGCCTGCTATGGTGTGCAGAGCTGAGATGCTCCCAGGTGATTTGAGCGCTATATTAAATGTAATTAACCTAATATAACATTGTCCTTAAGTGACTTCGAATAGAAGCTATTCTACCTTAACAAGTTATTACAATCAGTGGGTTTGTGATATACCTCAGTTTTGAGTTGGTTGTCATGTGCCCAAGTTTTTAGATCCAGAAACGTGATTGTTTGTCTGTTTGTCGTGGTGGTAAATCTCAGACAATCATCTCTAGAGATTAACCATTCAGCAAATTTTAGAGCCTCTGATTCTTTACCTCACCATATGATCAAGATATCGCCAATATATAGTTTCCACATTTTTATATTGGTAACAAATGGTATGGTGCTATTGTAAATATGTTTTGATACAAAATCATGAACATAGAGACACTATGCATGGGGCAAATGTGCTGTCCATCGATGTCCTGTCTTGTCGAAAAGTATTCATCCTCAAATTGGAAATATTTTCTGATGAGGGCCGTGAGTGCATAGTCTAGTATGAATTCAATGGGTGTATTGGAATCCCATGCTAATTTTATATTAGCGTTTCAAGGACTGTGGAGGAGGCTTCTTGTGGGATGCTTGTATATAAGGCCTCCATGTCTAGAGTTATGAATCAAATACAATATTTTGGATTACGTTGAGCACCCCCTTAGTGTCCTTGATATATGAAGGCATCTGGGTTACCAATGGTTGCAGACAATAGTTGGTAAATGCGGAAAGTGGCTCCAAGAGTGATCCAATACCAGATACTATTAGTCTGCCCCGGGGAGGCGTACCTTTGTGCATTTGTGGTAAAATGTAGAAATATGGTACTTTAGGGTTATTTTCATAGAGAAAATCCACCTCCTTTCTTGTTACCCCATTATTTTATTTTGCTTTGTTCACCATGAACTTTATGTCCTCCATGACATCTTTTGTGGGGTCTCTGTCCAATCGTTTGTAATTTCTGCAGTCATGCAGAATCTCACTGGCCATGCTCCAGGACACTCTTTGAGTAGCTTGTGCACGTTATAAATATTGATAACACAACATAACATGCAGAAGCCTTAAGCATTCTTTACAGTGCATTTCTTGTGGGAGAATTACTGTGGCCCCACCCCTATCGGCTGGTTTATAATGATTTTGTCTAGGGCATCAATTTCTCCCATTGCTGTCTGTTCCCATCTGTTGAAGTTGTGGTAGACATGAATGTTGCAGTCTCTCAGACTGTCAATGTCATGGGTTAATGCCTTTTCGAAGGCCAAAACCTCAGGGGGCATAGTGCTGGTGGGTGGGTAGAAGTGAGATTTATTTTTGAGACCTGTGTTTTTCTCAGTGGCACTTATTAGTGTAGCTTGGTCCAAAAAATAGACAGACAAGCTAATATGGTGTAAGAACACAGCCAGTTCCTTCCTCAAATGGAAAATGTCAGGTCTAGGGGTGGGCACAAATCCTGAGCCTTTGTTAAGTACCTGGATTTGTTGCTCAGAGAAGACATGATCACTTATATTGACTATTCTCTTTAAGTTTTGCTCGTCTCAGGTTGGGGGTGGGTATCTCTTTTAATTGGAGGTTGGGTTTGCCATGTAGGTTCCATCCTCTCCTTTTTACTCCACCTCTGCCTGGGCCTCTGGCTAAAAAATTGGTCAGTGTTTGTTGCAAGGGGAAGCCGAGTTGTGGAGGTGGAAAGAATGTATTTCTACATTTTTCCAAAAACATAGAAAGGTACACCACCCCCTCCAGACCAATAGTATCTGGTATTGGATCACTCTTGGAGACACTTTCCAAATTTGCCGACCATTTTCTGCAACCATTGGTAACCCAGATGCCTTAATATGTCAAAGATACTAAGGACGTGTCCAACATAATCCAAATCATTGTCTTTGATTCTGACACTGATCTATTCGTAACTCTAGACCTGGAGACCTTATTTACAAGAATCTCACAGGAAGCCTCCCTCAAGGTCCTTGAAACGCTACAGAAAGAAGTATCATGGAATTCCATCATACCCTTTGAATTCATACTAGGCTGTGCACACATGGCCCTCAGCAGGTATTATATCCAATTTGAGGATCAATACTTTTTGCAGACACCCGGGACATCGATGGGCAATACTTTTGCCCCATGCATGGTGTTCTCTATGTTTATGATTTTTAATCAAAATATATTTACAATAACACCAATCCATGCATTGCCAATATAAAAATGTGGAAACGATTTATTGATGAAATCTTGATCATATGAAGAGGTATTGAGTCAGAGGCTCTAAAATTTACCGAATAGTTAAACTATAGATATGATTTTCTGAGATTTTCCAACATTACGAACAGAAAAACAATCACATTTCTGGATCTAAAAATGAGGGCACATGGCAACCAACTCAAAACTGAGGTATACTACAAATCCACTGATTGTAATAACTTGCTAAGGTACGATAGCTCCCATCCTAAGTCACTTAAGGACGATCTACTGGTGGGCCAGTTTCTCAGACTGAGGGAAAATTATACGGACAAAAGTGACTCTAACCAACATGCAGATTTTTTTAGTCTAAAAGTTACCCCATCAAACTGATCCAAAAAGCAAAAAAGAGGGCTCACAATAATCTGAAACAATCACTCCTGTAATCATTTGATAAACCTAAGAACGAACATCGGATTTGTAGTTCCACATATGGGACACATTCCAATCAGGTGAAAAACATGGTATCTAACCATTGAAGATCCTTACTTTGGGTCATCTAAATTTTCAAAAACCGATGTGCTCCTTCAAATGGGGAACATTGCTGTGAGAGCTTTTAGTGTATACCAGGCCTAAGCCTCTTGCCGCTAACAAGCCTACCATTGAGATACACTGTGGAACTTACCCCCAGTGCTAGGCCATTACCTGTGCAGCCATTGCAACATTTGTCCCTTAACCAAACCAGTGAAAGAACTAGATCTGGGATTGAGGAAACCATGGGCCTTGAGGCTACATACTAACTGCAACACTACCAACTTAGTCTATGTCGTTATCTGCCCCTGTGCCATAAAATACATACGCATGACTGCCAGAAAGATTTGCACTCGAATCAACAAGACTCGACAAGGGGGTTGTGCCTTCTCAATGAAGGCCGCCCAGTTTTGGAATAGGTTCCCATCTGATCTGAGAGGTCTGATAGATTTGTTGAAATTTAGGAAAGCTTTAAAGACCTGGTTGGTCCCCAAAAAACAGATGTCTATATCAATATAATCTCTTGGTCCCGCACCTCTTGTTCTTCCCGCATCTACAATTGTAGCTACAGCGCCAGAATACCAATTTTTGTCACAGTTGCGCTCTACAAATAATTTAAATAAATTCATTAATTGAAATAAGAATAAATAAAATCAATGAGTGCAGGAGCACCTTCAGGTGCAAAAAGACAATCACCAAATTGTTGCACAATTTCCTGTCCATGGGACATTCCGAGAATGACTTCTCTTGGCTCATAATTGATAAACTACTATCACATGCATCTGAAAAAAAGATGTTCGATTACGAACAAGGGTGGATCTATATACTTATGAGCACAACCACTGGTCTGAACAATGAGATTCCATGGCATCAGCTGGAGGGGAAACAAAGCTAACTCAGTCTGCTCCCAGCAGACATTATAATAACTCTCTCACTCTCCATGAGCCATTGCACACCAAATAGAGGGTAGCACCACAGCCCATTACGTGTACCGTCTTCAGGAAAATAAACCCCTGGAATAGAGTAATAATCTCAAGAATATTTGTGACCCCACTGAGATAAGGTTTTGTTTTGCTTTATTGTTCGCTATTTTGTCTAATGTTTTCACTGAACTTAACACTGTGCCTTTATATAGACACCATACCCGATTCAGGGTGAAATGGCTGTCCAAATGTAGGCCTGTTGTATTGACGGCCCGCTTAACGATAATCTTGCCAGCACTCTGCTTTCCGACAGGCCTGTTCACGTCACATTGCAGTTCCATATTTTACCAACGCTCAGGTGCTGGTTTCTTACTTACTATAGCACATCCCCCTGTTGGACTTCAATTCCCATGAGCCCTCTGCAATTCCTGTGTTACTCGTCATTTGACTGCGTGGCAAGCCAACCCAATTACTTGCTTTCTCCACCTTCATAAGACCTGGCTGCACAAACACGAATTGGTCAGTGGCGGTCTTTGTGGAAAGCTGCAAGTTTCAAAGGCAGACCCTTTACCTTAATGAAATAAGTGATTTTGGCAAAAAGCCACTCACGCACCATGCCGGCAGGATTTGGTAACCACGCCCTAATTATTTTCTGAGGCACTTCTACTAGGGGGGCATGCTTGGGGGCTGAGTCACTTAACTATAAATGCACAGTTTTTTGACTATCAAATCAAACCAACCTCAAATTGGGACAATTGGGGATTCTTAGCACTTGTAGTTATGCAATGGGACACAATTAATGAGCGCTCTTTCACTGAAAGTGCGCCAACTCCAATCTGTTTTGAAAAGCACATTACGAAAGCACTTAGTTCTACTCTGTTTGCTAAGAGAAGTACACCTAACAAGTTAGATGTATTTAATACATATAAGTCCCAGTATGAACAGGGCACTAATACCAGTTGTACTGTAGTGTGACTAAGTACATTATGCTTCTTTACAAAAAAAATTTGACTACTGGAAGGTTCCTCCCATTAGTTGCGCATGACTCCTAAAGCAACAATTTATAGGGTAAAAAGTGTGATTGCTTGAGCATGCTTTTCTTATTGTTAATGGTGCATGCACACACGTGTTCTTTTGCAGTGATTTGAAGTACTTCACTTTATAGCTTTGGTGCACATAAAAGCATAAAATTATCTAAAAAATCCTTTCTCTCCAATACCAGTCTGATAAAGTGAGCTGGTCTGTGGCTGCCATTGATGTGTCACCCACTGTCTTTAGTCATTTGAGATGTCAGCAGTGATGTCATCCGTGATGTCACTGGTCATGTCATGAGTGATGTAATATGTGAGATCATAAACAGTGCATTGCGGGGGCATAAGTTATAGTTAGCTCAGGTAACTATAACTGCTGAATTTCTATGGTTTTCTACAAGTGGAATCTGGGCGTAATATAACGTCTCTGTAGCATTTTTTAGTGAATTTCTAAGGTTTTAAAAAAAAAATTATCCTAACTATAACGTCCCTGTAACCTTTGGTTTTTTAAGTGAATTTCTCTGGTTTTGAATTACTACGTGAGTTTGCAGAGTGGTGGAGAAAGGGAGTGGGCCTCTGACCAACTCTCAGCAATCGGGATGTGTGGGACTTACTGGAGGTAGCAAGAGGGGTTCTTGGTCCCAAGGACCCTCAGCATCCAAGGGGACTTCATCCCCTAACCAGCAGTGAGCCACAAGGTGCGTTTGCAGAGTGGTGGACAAAGAGGGTGAGGTCTTCGACAAGCTTTCAGCCATCCCATTACCAAATGGGGAGGGGCCGCATGGCCCCCTCCCTGGGCCGATTCCGGCCCCCGGGGACTCCATTCCCCGGGGCTTGGCCTTTTAATTAATTAATTTTTAATTGGAGAGGAGGCATTAAAGCCCCCCTACCGGGCCGATTTCAGCCCAGGCGACCCCATCCTCTAGGGCCTGACCTTTTTCCAATGGGGGCGGGGGGGGCCTACCTCAAAGGGCCAATTGTAGCCCTGGGGACCCTATCACCTGGGGCCTGGCCATGTCTCCTGATGCCCCCAGGGCACCCAGTGTGCTACATGACCTTGGGGGGAGCCTCAAGGCCCCCGTGGTCCCTGCCAGCTCCCCACCTCCTGTGGGAGCCAGCATTTCTTTCACACACAAGGAGCTGCTAAACATGCAGTCCCCTGTATGTGAAAACAGGGAAACAGACTAATGCTCCCCTTCCAGCAAGCAAGAGCATTTTCACTGCTCTCCCTTGCTGAAAGTGGAGTGTTTGCTGTGGCTTGTCTTGCGTGGTTAAAGCTCCCACCAAGCCACAGCAAACAGCTATGTCCAAGATGTGGGCACCCCAGGACATAACAGTAGCCGACCATGGGGAGTGTCGGTCCCCAGAGCCATCTATGACTCCAGGAGGGGGGCCGCATGGTTCCCTCCTTTCATTTAGTAGGGCATGCCCTGGGAAGATGGCAGTTCCTGGGGCCGGGAACGGCCCGGGAGGGGGGCCGTGCTGACCCCTTTGCATTTTAAGAATAATATTTAGCCCCAGGGAGG
The DNA here is from genome assembly GCA_963921515.1 of Calotriton arnoldi. Lineage (NCBI taxonomy): Eukaryota > Metazoa > Chordata > Amphibia > Caudata > Salamandridae > Calotriton > Calotriton arnoldi. The sequence goes on from CAWUFW010008409.1 coordinate 525,584, forward strand.
TGGAGTCCCCGGGGCCCAGAGGGGTCCCGGAGGCCCCCATAACACATAAAATAGCCCCAGAGGGGTGTTGGTCCCCGGGGCACAGGGGGGCTGCGAGGTCCCCCTGATTTATTTTGCAATAGCCCAGGGGATATGGGGTCCCCAGGGCACAAGGAGGTTCAGAAGACCCCCTCCTTTTGTTTTGCAGTACCCAGGGCACAAGGAGGAGTGCCAGTGCTGCTCCCACCTATAATATTTCTTTTATACCCACATGCCCCTGCGACCTGGCTCGCACAGGGGCTAAATAATAGAAAAGCACAGGAGTCCGCACTTCGTTTTTTAAAAATTTGCAGCAGGAGCAACGGCTCCAGTATGGCTCCAGCCGCATTGCAATTTTACAATAAAAAAAAAAAAGTCCCTGACGGGGTCCCTCTGTGACACCCCCCCAAGAGGTTTAGGGGCAGGATATTCCTACCCTGCACTATTCCTTTTTCTTTAACATTTTTTTGGGGACTAGCTGCCAACGCTTCCTGGTTTGAAGTTCTGGCAGCCAATCAGATATAAGCACAGGGACTGTCAGATCCTCGGGGGATCCGTGTTCCTATATATACAAATTTGGAATTTTCTTAATATATCCCAAACTACTGAACGCATTTACGTCAATTTACAAATAGATTTCTTTCTGAACCAACAGCTACCTTTCTGCCAAATTTGGTGTAATTCCATTCAGCAGTTTGGGCTGTAGTTGTGTCTACAATTATATGTATATTATCTACTGGCGGTCGCCAGTAGATAGTTATAGTTAGGACCTAGTTTCCATAGGAAAAGCGTTTTTTGTTTTCCCAATAACTTTGGCGCCGGATGACGAATCATCGCGAAATTTTCAAAACTAGTGGGGCGCTCCGGTCAGCTCCTGTCTTGAAAGTTTCGGGGTGATTCGGCAAGCGGGGGCTGAGAAAAAAGGGGGGTCCCAAAACATGTTTTCTCCATGTTAATTCCCATAGGAAACTTTAGACACGGCTACAGCCCGAACTGCTGAACGGAATTACACCAAATTTGGCAAAAGGTAGTGCTTGGTTCAGAAAGCGCCCTGTTTTTAAATGGTGTAAATCCGTTCAGTAGTTGCAGAGAAAATCAAAAAATAGAGGTCAAAAAATCAATTTCCCATAGGAAACTTTAGACACGGTTACAGCCAAAACTGCTGAACGGAATTACACCAAATTTGGCAAAAAGGTAGTGCTTGGTTCAGAAAGCGCCCTTTTTTTAAAATGGTGTAAATCCGTTCAGTAGTTGCTGAGAAAATCAAAAAATAAAAGTTTCGATATATAGAGGCACGGAGGATCCACGGACCCTGCCGACCACGAGCTTTATTCTAATTGGCTGTCAACACTCCAAACCAGGAAGTGTTGGCAGCCATCTTGTGACTCGGTAGAACCGAGTCACAAGAAAACAGAAAAACAAACGCGAAAAACAAGGAAAGGGGGCAGGGTAGAAACACCCTGACGCCCAAGGCCTGCTCAGGGGGTCCCACAAAGACCCCCAGGGCCAAAAAAAGCATTTAAAAAAAAAAAGAAAATCGACCGAATTCGCGCTGGGTGCGCGAATCCGGCCGAGAAAATTAAAAAAAATGAGGCCCCCGGGTGGGCCAGGTCCCGGGGGCATTGCCCAATTCATATTTTAAAAATGCATCTGTGAGTACTATAGAACTTGCAGCTAAACAGCACTGGTAATCCTCCGAGCCCCTGTAACCAAGCAGGGCGCGTGTAACCACACCACGGCGTGCATGCGACGTGAGCCCGGCTTGAACACACAAATCCTGCAGCCCGAGGGGCACTGCGCGCTGCCTCCTCTCCCACCCCTCGCGTTTCCGGTGAGTTCCTTCTCAACTGTTGAGCTCGCAATCCAGTGCGGGCGGACGCAAGTCTGGCGGCTTTCAGGATTCGTTGTGTCGTTGCGGTGGTTCTGCTGGTCATTGATGCATTGTTCACCTGATCAGCTGTCACACTGACATGCTGCTGCCTGCTCAGCGGTCTGTTCCTGCTAAGATGCTGCAGCCATGAGAGGAGCGGCGGAGGGGCTGTCTGGAGGGGAGAGGGGGAGTGTTCTATTATTTCTGAAGGAAGTGTAATATGCTCAGCCAAACGGATGGAATACCTGCTCCGCATGTAAATGAATATCTCACAGTTTAGCAGGCAGCGCGAACTTCGAACTATAAGCTGCTCCTGTCGTCCACGCCGCTCTCCGCACCCCTTTTCGTAGCTAAGTTCTTATTTCGCCGTGTGTTGCCGATACAGGCATTTCCAGGTCCATCAGCTTACGTTGCATGCTTCTATTCTGGACTGTACCGAGCTAGCCGAGCCACGATATTCTCTTAGATGAATTTGCACACAGCTCTAATGTGGGCGCAATTACCAGTTTGTAAACACATCAAAGGATGGGGATTTGGGAGGATCCGATTTCCTGCGCCTTTTCCAGGGCGATGTGAAATTATTCACCTGGCTTCTGTTTGGTAACAGTATGCAGGTTTTTTTTAAAGGATGAATGCAGGCAAAATGCTGTGTATGACAGGCTAGAAACCACAGAGCACGGAGCCTGAATGAGCATATCTCAAACAGTTATTGCATTTCTGCCAGGCTACATCTTGGATTGTGGTAAATGACTTCCCTTAAAAAGCATCCCCCTTAGCAGTCAGGAGGGGCGGTGTGAGTATCTGCGGGCTAATGCAGCTGGAATTGACATATGGCAGGAAAGAAAAGAAGACATTGACCAGAAGAGTTTTAATTTTCTATGGTAATTAACGAGATCTCAACAGGACATCTGCAAAGTGTGTCTTTTCCGCCTTCAGGGGTTGCTTTTTCAGCCAGACACTATATTTTGTTCATTTGTGATGGCCACAGCGTGACTGGAAACTGTTCAGCAGCTGAGAGAAAAGCCTTGTTTTCAAATGTCGAATACTCTTTCTGCCCGATAAGCCCTTAAGGAAATTAAGCAGCTTTCCTGTCAGAACCCGTGGCGAAAAGAGGGGACTATTTTTCTAAAGCCCTCTATAATTATTTGAAGCGCGCGTCGTGGCAATTGCACTGCGTTACTTCCAACTATGTGACTTGTATTTTGAACAGATACACATTACAGACAAGCCTCGCGCCGCATGATAGAAACACGTGTAATAAAAATGAATCCGTGAACGTCGTCTAATGCCATTAAGTGGTTCTGGTGAAATGATAATCAACTGTGAGGCCAACGGTTGAGTGGTTTGTAAATATGGCCAGGGCCCCAAGATGGCACGATTGTACTGTAATCTTACCCGTAATGCATTTTTATACTACATGGTTTTTCAAACGGGAAATTTGGCGTGTGAAGCAGTACCACAGAATACAGGAGTACATTGCTGTGTTTGTTACTGACTTCTAGGCTTCCTATTGGTTAAAATCACAGGGGTGAAATTATCTTCAAGAACTATGTGAAATATGGAAAATAATGAGCATGATATTATAGTGCCATCGGTGCAAGAATAATATAAAATGGCATATATATTGCATAGTAGATCAAATGTATCTGTTGAAATAGCCTCGTGCCTTAGCACAAACTGGAAGTGCACTTGCTGTTGTTGTCTTGTTGGATCATTAATGCACTTCAGCTTCACGTGCAGGCTACCTGCTGTAGACTCACACCCTTTCCTCCCTTTTCATAATTGCAAGTTTTCTGTGATGGGCTTATATTACACTACTTGGATGGATTGACAAATGTGCTTATCACCACACTGACGATAAGTGGAGACACTTTGAAAGTACAGCCAGCATCACCTTGTGGCTAAGGGCAGGAATATGAGGTGTGAGGTAGCTCAAATATACAGTAAATAGGCTGCACCCTAAGCCCAGCTCGTGCCTTATTTGGTAAGATATTTGAAGCAAATGGATGCCAGGATGCCTGTACACTTCTTCTCCAGCTGAATGTGCCCGTCTGAAAGTGGCACTTCAAAGGATGTCTGTAGAAGAAATGGGAGGATGCATACTGCTGGACCCCTACAAACTCTTAGGCCCACAGAGAGGCTCATGGAGCTGTACTCAGTTAACCACTAGCACTGATGATGTAAACTATTCATACATTAGAGTCTGATGAAAAGTATGAAATCACAACTTACTAATGATCAAAGCCAACTGGCCAGTGTGTCTAATTCTTTGTAGCAGGTTCCTACAACGGTCTCAGGCACATGATGTCCCATATACTTGGCTCCAAGGTTCAGTGGGATAGCTATACAGAACATTCTTACGGTAGCAGAAGCATTTCGAGCGTGTTATTATTCATGATAGTGTGGTTTATGGGTCCAGTTGGAACCCTATTACAGGAAGCCTCATGTGATGTGACAGTAGGTGGGCAGGAGGACTTTCATTTAGGGAAGTGCACTGCTCTGTGCAGTTTTTAATGATGTTTACATGCTCTTTGATCAAGTTCATGTCTCTGGGCTCCAAAGCCAGTCTTTTAGCCACTTGCAGCAGTGTTCTCCCTTTTCTGAATAATGCTACTTTTACTGGTCTTCATCATTCACATGTACTCTAACAGCTACGGTGTAGTTGTTTACTTCTTCAAAACAACTTTGGTTTACGTGAATTTGTAATATTGATTTATTTATGATATGTTGTCTCTTCCAGATACTGAGCTATGAAATCTAAAGGTGAGCAAAGGGAGCGAGCCAATTGGTTCACAGCAACCAGTAAAAAGTGAGAGTAGACAGCCACTGAACTAAACCAATTTCAAGACACTCAGAAATCATCTAATTAGTAATCTAATTATTTATTATTTATAATAATAATTCATAATGTAGTTATTTGAAAGCTGCACGAACTATTTTCAGTTATTCAAAAACTTTAGTAAATATTGTACTAGAAAAAATGGGTGTAGAAATAGATTGCTTTCGCAACGGATGCTCTGCTTTTTAGGACCCCAGGGTCCCTAACTTGCAAGTCTCTTGCAGTAATATTTCGGCATCTTTAATTCACCCAGGAGACTTTCAATTGGGCCATGCTGAGAAATGCATCTTAGTTGCTGGCTCTTCCGGGCATAAGTAAGCAGCATAACACATTGCATCCTCGACACACGGGCAGGAACGTCCTGCACCTTTCAGAATCCATGTTTACTATTGTTGTAATGCAATAACCACACTGGGTGTGGCAGCCAAGGTAACATCTGAGAAGAAAGAAATACGCATGGGCAGCTTAAATGCATCAAAGTGTTTTTGTATTAGGAACACTTTCTGCAACACTTTTTGATAAATCAAATTCCTCTTTCAAATTTACAAAATATCCAAAACTGCTTTTCTTAGGTGAACGGAAGAACATAACACATAAATAGTACCAGAGTTAAACCCTGTATCTTAGAGTGGCCGGACGTATATCCGGATATGGAAAGCAGCAGTGTTGACAGATGTCACTATAAAGTTTGTTAAGTGCATTAGTTGTAGGGAGGAATCGATATGACCCTGTAAGTTTGTCGTGAAAGAGGAAATGCAGACCGTGCTGCCTATTAGCATATCTGAAAAGCGTGCATCCAGCTGACAGCTATTGGTGTAATCTATCTGTAGGGTGGAAATCGCATTCCCTCATGTTGTTATTGGAAGTGGAAGATTAGATTGTGTATGCTCTTTTGAAATTTTGTTTTGTGTTGATTGTAATGGTTGCCTTTGTGAGCATTCTGGAGATCTTAGATGTACCAAAACAAGCATTTTAAAGATTAAATCCAGAGAAAGGCTGCAGGCTGTGAGACATGCTGGGCAACCTGTGTTTACATGCAGTGGACTCCAATTTGTGAAACTGGTTACTGGGTACGAAGTACTTACACACGCTCAGAACTATTTGTGACATTATGCACGAAGGCAGTCACCTAGCAACTATGTAATACCAAACTGCCTACTCCGTCTTTGCCTCGTTTTTGTCACTTTTTTAGTAATTGTGTGACGTACTCGAGATGACTTATATGTAACAATGCTTCGCTGTTGCAGTGAGAGCTCCCTGTCAGGTGGTGCCCCCTTGCAGTACTCTAATCATCCAGTCAGTACCCATGTACTTATGCAATGGCCCAGGCACTAACTCATGGCAAATACAGAGGAGGTCATGCTAAACACAGGGGTAGCCCAATGCATAGTGTTCCCTAGTGTATGTAAGTGTTTTCACTGTATTCTAAGTGTCTTTTAGCATAGCACTGGCTCTAGGCCTGGTTAGTCAGAGTCAGTTTTCACCAGTATCCGTCAGCAAAAAATTGGGGGCACAGGAGGACTTTCAGCTCCTCTGTTGGTTCTTTCTGCACATCTCTTGCTTCTTCCTGCACTTTTCTTCGTCTTTCTGGACTTCTGTTGCCTCTTTCTGCATTTGTCTTGCTTCTTTCTGCGCTTTTCTTCCTCTTTCTTCACATGTCCTACCTTTGTAGGCATAGTTAGAAATTAGCATTTAAAAAACCTTTGAAATTCACTAAAAAAATCATAGGTTTCAGGGACGTTATAGTTAGAAATTAGCATTTAAAAAACATTTGAAATTCACTAAAAAAACCATAGGTTTCAGGCACGTTATAGTTAGTTGGACATTTCACTCGTACAAAACCAGAGAAATTCCGGCGTTATAGTTAGTTCAGCTAACTATAACTCGCGCCCCCGCAATGCACTGCTGATGACATCACATATTACATCATTCATGACATGGTCAGTGACATCACTGATGACATCAGACTTAATTCCCCAACTTAAAACGCGCCACGGGGCGCGTTTGCACAGTGGTGAAGGGAGGGGGCGGGCCTGAGGTGATATGTGTGCAAACACGCCCTGTGGCGCGTTTTAAGTTGGGAAATTAAGTCCCCTTATATCCTGAGGGTCCCTGGGGTCCAACTAGCCCACCAGGTACCTCCAGTAAGTGCCACAGAGCTGCGTTGCAGAGAGGTGTAAAAAGGGGCGTGGCCTCGGACCACCTCTCTGCAACGCAGGCCTGTGTCGCTTACTGGAAGTACCTGGTGGGCTAGTTGGGCCCCAGGGACCCTCAGGATTCAAGGTGACCTAATACCCCAACTTAAAACGCACCACAGGCGCGTTTGCACAGTGGTGAAGGGAGGGGCGGGGCCTCAGGTGACATGTGTGCAAACACGCCCTGTGGCGCGTTTTAAGTTGGGGAATTAATTCCCTTGAATCCTGAGGGACCCTGGGGGCCAACTAGCCCACCAGGTCCCTCCAGTGCACGCCACAGGGCTGCGTTGCAGAGAGGTGGTCCAGGCCATGCCCCTTTTTACACCTCTGTGCAACGCAGCTGTGTGGCGCTTACTGGAGGTACCTAGTGGGCTAGTTGGACCCCAGGGACCCTCAGGATTCAAGGGGACTTAATCTCCCAACTTAAAACGGCCACAGGGCTTGTTTGCACATGTCACCTCAGGCCCCCTCCCTTCACCACTGTGCAAACGCGCCCGGGGTGCGTTTTAAGAGGAAGTTTTAATCCCCCTGCCCTATTATGTACTAGGGCCTTACAGAGGAGGTCATGCTAATGACAGGTGTACCCCAACGCATAGTGTTCCCTAGTGTATGGAGGTGTTTTCACTGTATTCTAAGTGTCTTTTAGCATAGCACTGGCTCCAGGCCTGGTTAGTCCGAGTCAGTTACCACCAGTACCCGTCTGAAAAAGTTGTGGGCACAGGATGATTTTGCAACAAGGTCTCTTTCTGCTCCTCTGTTGGTTCTTTCTGCACATGTCTTGCTTCTTCCTGCTCTTTTCTTCGTCTTTGTGGACTTCTGTTGCTTCTTTCTGCATTTCTTTTGCTTCTTTCTGTGCGTTTTTTCTTCTTTCTTCACATGTCCTACCTCTGTAGGCATAGTTAGAAACTAGCATTTAAAAAACCTTTGAAATTCACTTAAAAAACCATAGGTTTCAGGCACGTTATAGTTAGAAATTAGCATTTAAAAACCTTTGAAATTCACTGAAAAAACCATAGGTTTCAGACACGTTATTGTTAGAAATTAGCATTTAAAAAACCTTTGAAATTCACTGAAAAAAACATAGGTTTCAGGCACGTTATAGTTAGAAATTAACATTTAAAAAACCTTAGAAATTCACTGAAAAAACCATAGGTTTTAGGGACAGTTATAGTTAGTTGGACATTTCACTCGTACAAAACCAGTGAAAATCCCCCGTTATAGTTAGTTCAGCTAACTATAACTCGCGCCCCCGCAATGCACTGCTGATGACGTCACATATTACATCACTCATGACATGGTCAGTGACATCACTGATGACATCCCTGATGACATCTCAAATGACATCACTGATGACATCACTGATGACATCATCCATGTGATAATTTGATGCATCTTCTCACACCCTAATATAACCTTTGATACACCCACTCTAAATTACAGACTGCCATTCTCAAAACCATAGACACTCCAACACCAATAACTACATACCCACTCACTGATTCTTAGGTCTACACACACATCCACTCACTCACCCGTACAGTCACTCATACTTACGGTCACTCAGTACAGGACTATCATATGCACTCATACACCTACTTAGACACTCACACACCGCCACTCATCCATAGAGGTACTCACACACCTAGTCAGTCATGCAAATAATGAATCACACTGCCATTTACTCACCTATACAGTTATACACACACCAGCTCACTTACTCATACAAATACTAGCACATTCTTACGCTCTTATACAATCACTGATACAAGTACACACTCATCTATACAGCCACTCTCACAATCACACACTCACTTATAGCCATTTATATACTCCAACACACATATATACTGCCTTTCACATATGTAGTTACTCACACATGTACCACTGAGATATACATTCACTCACTAACACACCCATACACACACTCACCCACCCATACAGTCCATCACAGATGCACTCTTGAAACCATGCACCCAGTGAATCACCCACTCACACATCTATGCACAGAGTCACATACACCCCACCCACACAAACACTCAGGCACCCATACAGATACTCACACAACCAATCAATAACCCATGTAGACACTCATGTAGCTATTTACAAACCCATGCAGCCGCTTACACACCAACAGACAGACGGATACAGACATTCACACAGTTTAGTCACTAACCCATGCATTCAGTAAGATACGTTTAATCACTCACTTATAGAGTCAGTCACGCACCTAATAAATCATCCATTCAGACACTTATACACCCACTCATTCTTCAATACACCTTTCCCTATATATATTAAACATATTTAAACTTTACAGAAACACACAGTCACTGGAAGATGTCATCAGTGATGTCATTTGAGATGTCATGAGTGATGTCACTGACCATGTCATGAGTGATGTAATATGTGACGTCATCAGCAGTGCATTGCGGGGGCGCGAGTTATAGTTAGCTGAACTAACTATAACGGGGGAATTTCACTGGTTTTGTACGAGTGAAATGTCCAACTAACTATAACTGTCCCTAAAACCTATGTTTTTTTCAGTGAATTTCTAAGGTTTTTTAAATGCTAATTTCTGACTATAACGTGCCTGAAACCTATGGTTTTTTCAGTGAATATATATATATATATATATATATATTATTCACTGAAAAAACCATAGGTTTCATGGACGTTATAGTCAGTTGGACATTTCACTCGTACAAAACCAGTGAAATTCCCCCGTTATAGTTAGTTCAGCTAACTATAACTCGTGCCCCCACAATGCACTGCTGATGACGTCACATATTACATCATTCATGACATGGTCAGTGACATCACTGATGACACCACTGATGACATCTCAAATGACATCTCAAATTTCTATGGTTTTTTAAATGTTAATTTCTAACTATAACGTTCCTGAAACCTATGGTTTTTTCAGTGAATATATATATATATATATATATTCACTGAAAAAACATAGGTTTCAGGCACATTATAGTTAGAAATTAGCATTTAAAAACCTTAGAAATTCACTGAAAAAGCCATAGGTTTTAGGGAAAGTTATAGTTAGTTGGACATTTCACTCATACAAAACCAGAGAAATTCCCCCGTTATAGTTAGTTCAGCTAACTATAACTCGCGCCCGCAATGCACTGCTGATGACGTCACATATGACATCACTCATGACATGGTCAGTGACATCACTGATGACATCACTGATGACATCTCAAATGACATCACTGATGACATCACTGATGACATCATCTAGTGACTGTGTGTTTCTGTAAAGTTTAAATATGTTTAATATATATAGGGAAAGGCGTATTGAAGAATGAGTGGGTGTATAAGTGTCTGAATGGATGATTTAGTAGGTGTGTGACTGACTCTATAAGTGAGTGATAAATGTATCTTACTAAATGCACGGGTTAGTGACTAAACTGTGTGAATGTCTGTATCCGTCTGTCTGTTGGTGTGTAAGCGGCTGCATGGGTTTGTGAATAGCTACATGAGTGTCTATATGGGTTATTGATTGGTTGTCTGAGTATCTGTATGGATGCCTGAGTGTTTGTATGGGTGGGGTGTGTGTGACTCTGTGCATAGATGTGTGAGTGGGTGATTCACTGGGTGCATGGTTTCAAGAGTGCATCTGTGATGGACTGTATGGGTGTGTGAGTGTGTGTATGGGTGTGTTAGTGAGTGAATGTATATCTCAGTGGTACATGTGTGAGTAACTACCTATGTGAAAGGCAGTATATATGTGTGTTGGAATATATAAATAGTTATAAGTGAGAGTGTGTGATTATGAGAGTGACTGTATGGATGAGTGTGTGCTTGTATCAGTGATTGTATAAGAACGTAAGAATGTCCTAGTATTTGTATGAGTAAGTGAGCTGGTGTGTGTATAACTGTATAGGTGAGTACATGGGAGTGTGATTAATTATTTGCATGACTGACTAGGTGTGTGAGTACCTCTATGGATGAGTGGTGGTGTGTGAGTGTCTATATAGGCATATGAGTGCATATGATAGTCCTGTTCTGAGTGATTGTAAGTATGAGTGACAGTACGGGTGAGTGAGTGGATATGTGTTTAGACCTAAGAATCAGTGATTGGGTATGTAGTTATTGCAGCTGGAGTGTCTATGGTTTCGAGAATGGCAGTCTGTTATTTAGAGTTGGTGTATCAAAGGTTACATTGGGGTGTGAGAAGATACATCAAATTATCACATGGATGATGTCATCAGTGAAGTCATTTGAGATGTCATCAGTGATGTCATCAGTGATGTCACTGACCATGTCATGAGTGATGTCATATGTGACGTCATCAGCAGTGCATTGCGGGGGCGCGAGTTATAGTTAGCTGAACTAACTATAACGGGGAATTTCTCTGGTTTTGTACGAGTGAAATGTCCAACTAACTATAACTTTCCCTAAAACCTATGGCTTTTTCAGTGAATTTCTAAGGTTTTTTAAATGCTAATTTCTAACTATAACATGCCTGAAACCTATGGTTTTTTAAGTGAATTTCAAAGGTTTTTTAAATGCTAGTTTCTAACTATGCCTACAGAGGTAGGACATGTGAAGAAAGAAGAAGAAAAGCGCAGAAAGAAGGAAGACAAATGCAGAAAAAGGCAACAGAAGTCCAGAAAGACGAAGAAAAGTGCAAGAAGAAGGAAGAGATGTGCAGAAAGAACCAACAGAGGAGTAGAAAGTACTCCTGTGCCCCCAACTTTTTGCTGATGGGTACTGGTGGTAACTGACTTGGTCTCTGGTGGTAAAAGACACTTAGAATACAGTGAAAACACCTACATACACTAGGGAACACTATGCGTTGGGGTACCCTGTGATTAGCATGACCTCCTCTGTATTTGCCATGAGATAGTGCCTGGGTCATTGGATGAGTACATGGGTACTGACTGGATGATTAGAGTACTGCAAGGAGAGTGGATGGTGAATTTATAAGTGCTTATGTTTTGGCGGAGTGATTGGATAAGTACATGGTGCTCGCTGGTTGATTGGAGGAGTGCATGGGTAGTGACAGGGCGATGGCTGGACTGCATCAGTAGTGCTCAGGGTAAGTTGGAGGATTAATTCCCCTTGAATCCTGAGGGTCCCTATTTGATAAAAGCCCTGGTGGTGGCGGTCCCCGGGGCTTGGGGGCCTTGGAGGCCCCCAAACATTAAAAAACAAGCCCCGGGAGGTGGCGGTCCCCGGGCTGCGGGGGCCCCGCGGGCCCTGCATATATTTGTTGGCAATGCCCCGGGACCTGGCCCACCCAGGGGTCTCAATTAAATGAAGCGCGGTATCCCGCGCTTCATTTTTACATTTCGGCGGGATTCGCGACCCAAGCGCGAATTTCGCCAATTTGTTTTTAAAAAATTCTTTTTGGGCCCTGGGGTCCTTGTGGGACCCCCTGAGCAGGCCTAGGGGGTCAGGGTGTTTCTACCCTGCCCCCTTTTCTTCTTTTTCACCTTTGTTTCCCTGTTTTCTTGTGACTCAGTTCTACCGAGTCACAAGATGGCTGCCAACACTTCCTGGTTTGGAGTGTTGGCAGCCAATTAAAATGAAGCTCGGGGTCGGGAGGGTTCGCGGATCCACCGCACCTCTAGATATCGATATTTGTTTTTTTACAATTTCTCAGCAACTACCGAACGGATTTACACCATTTTTAAAAAGGTCGATTTCTGAGCCAAGCAGTTCTCGAATAGTGACAAAGCACTTTTGAATTATTTGTTATCTCTATGTTTTTTTATCCAGTTGACCACTTGATTAAATGTTACACTTAGGGGAGAAAATGTGGTGTTACCAAGTTGGAGTTTCTGCTTCAGCTCGTCATTCTGTGATTCTGGTCAAATCACTTAATCTCCCCATGCCTACAACCAAAATGAGTTTGTCCTTGTATGATGTAACCAATGCTCATGTAAAGCACTCCAATATCTGACCAGCCTGCACTATATAAAACTGCAAAAAAACAAAGGATAAAAAGTGTTTTCCACACTTCTGTCATTGGGCTATACGTGGGCTACATCTGGGTGATATTTGTGCTACATTTGGGCTCATTTTTCTCTGGTGGCCATCTTGGGAGACTTCAATTACATTCATTAAACTTTATTCGATCTGATTTAGAAACATAGATCATAAAAGTGTACATAAAAACAGTAAATCCTCTTTCTTAATACAATACAGTGAGAATTAATTAAAACCAGTAGGTAAAAACGGGTGTTACAAATCCCGGTTCAGAGCAACTTCAGGTTAACAGAATAGTAAAGTTCAATGCAAGATCAATCTCATGTACTTCGTGCAAAATACGCAATAAGGGGTCCAAGTAAGATGCAACGCTCCAATACCTGACCAGTCTGCACTATATAAAACTGCAAAAAAACTAAAAATAAAAAGTGTTTTCCACACTTCTGTCATTGGGCTATATGTGGGCTACATGTGGGTGATATTTGTGCTACATTTGGGCTCTTTTTTCTCTGGTGGCCATCTTGGGATACTTATTTGTTATGAAGTTTCCTAATTTCCTCATTTACTGCAGTCTCCTCAGTAGGAAATGCTTTCAGTTTTTACTTTGATTCCATCAAGAAGGCATTCAGATGTGTCACACATTTGCCATAAATTCAGAATGTTAGCGCTCTAGTTGCTCATTAGATCACTGTAGTAAAGCTGCTGCTCACCAGGGAGTTAACTGGAAGTCTACTGCTGGTATTGAAAGTGATTGTTTCAGTCTGCATGTCAGAATTTTCTAATGAAATAGAAGAGGATTTGAGATCTCACTTAAAACATGCCCTAATTTTTCTTTCTGCAGAACTAACCATAATTTCTATGGCAAAATGAACCCCCTCATTTTTTTCCTTTTTAAATTAAATGTTTTAAGTGTTACCGGTTTATTCCAATCAAGATGGCTTCAGGTGTGCCATAATTTTGTCATAAGTAAGACTGTTAGCGCTCTAGTTGTTCTTTAGAACACTCTGGGAAGCTGCAGTAGAACACAAAGGAATCAACTGGCAGGCTGCTCCTGTTGAAATATAACAGGAAGATATTTGAGATCTCACTTAAAACATGTCCTAATTTTTCTTTCTACAGCACTAACCATAATTTCTATGACAAAATGAACCCCATCATTTTGTTCCTTTTTAAATTAAATGTTTTAAGTGTTACCAGTTTATTCCAATCAAGATGGCTTCAGGTGTGTCATACTTTTGTCATAGGTAAGGTTGTTAGCGCTCTAGTTGTTCTTAAGAACACTCTGGGAAGCTGCAGTAGAACACAAAGGAATCAACTGACAGTCTCTGCCCTTGTTGGATTTACATGTTTTACTGAGAATGTCAGACTTCATTCTCACATGACTGAGAAAGATAATGTGAATTTACAGAAAATATGCTCTCCTTTTAGCTTCTGGAGCACCTTCCAAACCTCTGTGGGACAAGCATGAGAAAATTGTTTTCTCTCAAACATGATTCATGAAATCCCAGCAGAAGGTTTTTCACAGGGTAAAATCACCCTAGAACACACCACAATTCCTAAAATTAGTATGGTACCATCAACAAATGAATTCTAATGTAACTAAAGTCTGTTATCACCCTTTATAGTTCTCCTTTTGGTGACCCTCAAAATCTTCTATTCACTACAATGCATTTCATTGGGGTGCTATCATGTATATTGGTCCCAAGATGGCTGCCAACACTTCTTGGATGAAGAGCTGACAGCCAATCAGATCTCACGATGACATGTGTGGTTAGGCTCCGCCCAGATATATAAAGTTATTTTTCCTTTAATATTTAAAAAACTACTGAACGGATTTACAAGCAGTACCTTTATGCCAAATTTGGGGTAAATCCGTTCAGTAGTTTCCGCTGTAGCCTTGCACAAAGTTCCCTATGGGAAATTGATTTTTTGACTCTTATTTTTTGAATTTTGCAGCAACTACTGAACGGATTTACACCATTTAACAAAAAGGGCTCTTTCTGAATCAAGGGCTACCTTTTTGCAAAATTTGGTGTAATTCCGTTCAGCAGTTCGGGCTGTAGCTTTGTCTAAATTTTCCTATGGAAAATAACAATGAGAAAACATGTTTTGGGACCCCCCTTTTTCCTCGGCCCCCGCTTGCCGAATCACCCCGAAACTTTCAAGATAGGAGCGGACCGGAGCGCCCCACGAGTTTTGAAAATTTCGCGAAGATTCGTCGACCGGCGCCAAAGTTATTGGGAATAGAATGTTGTGAATTTCCTATGGAAAATAGGTCCTAACTATAACTACCTTCTGGTGACCGCCAGTAGGTAATATTACGTACTGGCGGTCGCCAGTAGGTAGTTATAGTTAGGACCTATTATCCATAGGAAATATGTAAAATTCTTTTCCTAATAACTTTGGCGCCGGTTGACGAATCTTCGCAAAATTTTCAAAACTTATGGCCCGCTCTGGTCAGCTCCTATCTTGAAAGTTTCAGGGTGATTCGCCAAGCAGGGGCCGAGAAAAAATAGGGGTCCCAAAACGTGTTTTCTCCATGTTAATTCCCATAGGAAACTTTAGACACGGCTACAGCCCGAACTGCTGAACGGAATTACACCAAATTTGGCAAAAAGGTAGTGCTTGGTTCAAAAAGCGCCCTTTTTTTAAATGGTGTAAATCCGTTCAGGAGTTGCGGAGAAAATCAAAAAATAGAGGTCAAAAAATCAATTTCCCATAGGAAACTTTAGACACGGTTACAGCCACAACTACTGAATGGATTTACCCCAAATTTAGCAAAATGGTAGTGCTTGGTTCAGAAAGCGACCTTTTTAAAAATGGTGTAAATCCGTTCAGTAGTTCCTGAGAAAATCAAAAAATAAAAGTTTCGATATCTATGGCCGCAGTGGATCCGCGCACCCTCCCGATCATGAGCTTTGTTCTAATTGGCTGTCAACACTCCAAACCAGGAAGTGTTGGCAGCCATCTTGTGACTCGGTAGAACCGAGTCACAAGAAATCAGAATTAAAAACAAGAGAAAAAAAAGAAAAGGGGGCAGGGTAGAAACACCCTGACCCCCTAGGCCTGCTCAGGGGGTCCCACAAGAACCCCCAGGTCCCAAAAAGCATTTTGATTAAATCGCGAAATTTGCGTAGGATCCGCGAATCCCGCCGTGGAAAAAAAAAACAAAGCGCGGGCTCCCGCGCTTCGTTACTATTTAGCCCCCAGGTGGACCAGGTCCCGGGGGCATGTTCAATATAATTGCGGGGGCCCAGGTGGGCCCCCGCAGCCCCAGGGACCGCCACCCCCCGGGGCTTTTCTGAAATATTTGCGCGGGGCACATAGCCCCCCCGCAGCCCCGGGGACCGCCACCCCCAGGGGCTTGGTTCTTTTAATGTTGGCCCTCCAAGCCCCGGGGACCGCTAGCCCCCAGGGCTTTTCTCAAATATTTGCGGGGGCACACAGCCCCCCTGCATCCCCTGGGACCGCCACCCCCAGGGCTTGTTTTAAAAAAAAAAAATGTACCTGTGTGGGGGGGCTCGAGCCCCCACACACGCCCCGGGGACAGCCACCTCCCTGGGGCACTAAATAATTAAATATGGGGGTCCGTTACGGATCCCCAAAGCCCCGGGGACCACAACCTCCCCGGGGCTTTGCCAATGTTGGGAGGGGGGCAGCGCGGCCCCCCTCCTGGAGCCTGTGATGGCCCTGGGGACCGCCACCCCCCAGGGCCAGCTCCTGCAGTGTCCCGGGGTGCCCACCCCTGGGACACTGCTGTTTGCAATGACAGGGCGGGAGCCGCGCCGCTCCCGCCCTGTCATTGCAAACTGCTTTGCTTCATTGAAGCGAGAGCAGGGAAACCTGCTCTTGCTTCAATGAAGCAAAGCAAATTGCTTTTCCACAAGGGGAGCTGCATGTCAGCAGCTCCCCATGTGTAAAAGCAATGCTGGCTCCCGCAGGACGCAGGGAGCCGGCAGGGACCGTGGGGGCATTGGGGTTCCCCCCACGGTCCCCAACGAAAGGCCAGGCCCCGGGGGATGGGGTCCCGGGGCCATGAGTGGCCCGGGAGGGGGGCCATGCGGCCGCCCTCCCCCATTATAAAAAAAAAATATTTAAAAAAAAAAACGGAAAGGCGGCCCCGGGGAATGGGGTCCCCCGGGCCATAAATGGCCTGAGGAGGTGGGCCACGCAGCCCCCCTCCAATAATTTAATTTAAAAAAAAAACACTGGCCATGCCCCAGGGGATGGGGTCCCCGGGGCCGAATATGGCCCCTTCCATTGTTTTAATTTAAAAAAAAATAAATAGGGGTGAGGCCCTGGGGGATGGGTCCCCAGGGCCAATAAAATAGGAAAGGAAGGGGGGCCACACAGCTCCCCTTCTTAAACATTTTTTTTTTTTAAAAGACCGGCATCGCGCCGGAGGCCCCACCCCCTCCCTGCAGCACTCTGCAAACGTGCCCCCTGGCGTGTTGTAAGATGGGGAACTAATTCCCCTTGAATACTGGGGGTCCCTGGGGGCCAACTAGCCCACCAGGAACCTCCAGTATGCGCCAGGGAGCTGCGTTGCAGAGATGTGTTCAGAGGCCACGCCCCTTTTTACATCTCTCTGCAACGCAGCTCTGTGGCGCTTACTGGAGGTACCTGGTGGGCTATTTGGACCCCAGGGACCCTCAGGATGCACAGGGACTTAATCTCCCAACTTAAAACGTGCCACGGGGCGCGTTTGCACAGTGGTGAAGGGAGGGGGCGGGGCCTGATGTGACATGTGTGCAAACACGCCCTGTGGCGCGTTTTAAGTTGGGGAATTAATTCCTCTTCAATCCTGAGGGTCCCTGGGGTCCAACTAGCCCACCACGTACCTCCAGTAAGCGCCACAGAGCTGCGTTGCAGAGTGGTGTAAAAAGGGGCGTGGCCTGGGCAAACGCGCCCCCTGGCACGTTGTAAGTTGGGGAATTAATTCCCTTGAATACTGAGGGTCCCTGGGGGCCAACTAGCCCACCAGGTACCTCCAGTATGCGCCAGGAGCTGCGTTGCAGAGAGGTTTTTAGAGGCCACGCCCCTTTTTACACCTCTCTGCGTGGGATAGTTGGAACCCAGGGACCCTCAGGATTCAAGGGGACTTAATCTCCCAACTTAAAACGTGCCACAGGGTGCGTTTGCACAGTGGTGAAGGGAGGGGGCGGGGCCTGAGGTGACATGTGTGCAAATACACCTTGTGGCGCGTTTAAAGTTGGGGAATTAATTCCCTTTCAATCCTGAGGGCCCCTGGAGGCGAACTAGCCCACAGGTGCTTCCAGTAAGTGCCACTGTGCTGCGTTGCAGAGAGGTGGTCCAGGCCACGCCCCTTTTTACACCTCTGTGCAACGTAGCTCTGTGGCGCTTACTGGAGGTACCTGGTAGGCTAGTTGGCCCCCAGGGGCCCTCAGGATTGAAGGGGACTTTATCCCTCAACTTAACACGCGCCACGGGGCACGTTTGCACAGTGGTGAAGGGAGGGGGCGGGGCCTGAGGTGCCATGTGTGCAAACACGCCCTGTGGTGCGTTTAAAGTTGGGGAATTAATTCCGTTTCAATCCTGAGGGACCCTGGGGGCCAACTAGCCCACCAGGTGCTTCCAGTAAGCGCCACTGCGCTGCGTTGCAGAGAGGTGGTCCAGGTCATGCCCTTTCTTACACCTCTCTGCAACGCAGCTCTGTGGCGCTTACTGGAGGTACCTGGTGGGCTAGTTGGATCCCAGGGACCGTCAGGATTCAAGGGGACTTAATCCCCCAACTTAAAACGGCCACAGGGCGTGTTTGCACACATGTCACCTCAGGCTTCCCCCTCCCTTCACCACTGTGCAAACGCGCCCCGTAGAGCGTTTTAAGAGGTAGTGTTAATCCCCCTGCCCTATTATGTACTAGGGCCTTACAGAGGAGGTCATGCTAATCACAGGGGTACCCCAAAGCATAGTGTTCCCTAGTGTATGTAGGTGTTTTCACTGTATTCTAAGTGTCTTTTAGCATAGCACTGGCTCTAGGCCTCGTTATTCAGAGTCAGTTACCACCAGTACCCGTCTGAAAAAGTTGTGGACACAGGATGATTTTGCAACAAGGCCTCTTTCTGCTCCTCTGTTGGTTCTTTCTGCACATGTCTTGCTTCTTCCTGCACTTTTCTTCGTCTTTGTGGACTTCTGTTGCTTCTTTCTGCACTTCTTTTGCTTCTTTCTGTGCGTTTTTTCTTCTTTCTTCACATGTCCTACCTCTGTAGGCATAGTTAGAGACTAGCATTTAAAAAACCTTAGAAATTCACTGAAAAAACCATAGGTTTCAGGCACGTTATAGTTAGAAATTAGCATTTAAAAAACCTTAGAAATTCACTGAAAAAACCATAGGTTTCAGGGACGTTATAGTTAGAAATTAGCATTTAAAAAACCTTAGAAATTCACTGAAAAAACCATAGGTTTCAGGGGTGTTATAGTTAGTTGGACATTTCACTCGTACAAAACCCGTGAAACTCCCCCGTTATAGTTAGTTCAGCTAACTATAACTTGCGCCCCCGCAATGCACTGCTGATGACGTCACATATTACATCACTCATGACATGGTCAGTGACATCACTGATGACATCACTGATGACATCTCAAATGACATCACTGATGACATCACTGATGACATCATCCATGTGAAAATTTCATGCATCTTCTCACACCCTAATATAACTTTTGATACACCCACTCTAAATTACAGACTACCATTCTCAAAACCATAGACAATCCAACACCAATAACTACATACCCACTCACTGATTCTTAGGTCTACACACACATCCACTCACTCACCCGTACAGTCACTCATACTTACGGTCACTCAATACAGGACTATCATATGCACTCATACACCTATATAGACACTCACACACCGCCACTCATCCATAGAGGTACTCACACACCTAGTCAGTCATGGAAATAATTAATCACACTGCCATTTACTCAGATATACAGTTATACACACACCAGCTCAATTACTCATACAAATACTAGCACATTCTTGCGCTCTTATACAATCAATGATACAAGCACACACTCATCCATACAGCCACTCTCACAATAACACATTCTCATTTGTAGCCAATTATGTACTCCAACACACATATATACTACTTTCCACATATGTAGTTACTCACACATGTACCACTGAGATATACATTCACTCACTAACACACCCATACACACACTCACCCACCCATACAGTCCATCACAGATGCACTCTTGAAACCATGCACCCAGTGAATCACCCACTCACACATCTATGCTCAGAGTCACACACACCCCACCCACACAAACACTCAGGCACCCATACAGATACTCAGACAACAAATCATTAACCCATATAGACACTCATGTAGCTATTTGCAAACCCATGCAGTCGCTTACACACCAACAGACACACGGATACAGACATTTACATAGTTTAATCACTAACCCATGCATTCAGAAAGATATGTTTAATCACTCACTTATAGAGTCAGTCACGCACCTACTAAATCAACCATTCAGACACTTATACACCCACTCATTCTTCAATACGCCTTTCCCTATATATATTAAACATATTTAAACTTTACAGTAACACACAGTCACTGGATAATGTCATCAGTGATGTCATTTGAGATGTCATCAGTGATGTCATCAGTGATGTCACTGACCATGTCATGAGTGATGTAATATGTGATGTCATCAGCAGTGCATTGCGGGGGCGTGAGTTATAGTTAGCTGAACTAACTATAACGGGGGAATTTCACGGATTTTGTACAAGTGAAATGTCCAACTAACTATAACGCCCCTGAAACCTATGTTTTTTTCAGTGAATTTCTAAGGTTTTTTAAATGCTAATTTCTAACTATAACGTCCCTGAAACCTATGGTTTTTTCAGTGAATATATATATATATATTACCTACTGGCGGTCGCCAGTAGGTAGTTATAATTAGGACCTATTTTCCATAGGAAAAGCATTTTTTGTTTTCCCAATAACTTTGTTGTCGTTTGACGAATCATCGCAAAATTTTCAAAACTAGTGGGGCACCCCGGTAAGCTCCTGTCTTGAAAGTTTCGGGGTGATTCGCCAAGCGGGGGCCTAGAAAAAATGGGGTCCCACAACGTGTTTTCTCCATGTTATTTTCCCTAGGAAACTTTAGACACTGCTACAGCCCGAACTGCTGAACGGAATTACACCAAATTTTGCAAGAAGGTAGCCCTTGGTTCAGACAAAGTCCTTTTTGTTAAATGGTGTAAATCCGTTCAGTAGTTCCTGAGAAATTAAAAAAATAGAGGTCAGAAAATCAATTTCCCATAGGAAACTTTAGACACGGTTACAGCCACAACTACTGAACGGATTTACCCCAAATTTTGCAAAAGGGTAGTGCTTGGTTCAGAAAGCGACCTTTTTAAAAATGGTGTAAATCCGTTCAGTAGTTTTTGAGATATTAAAGGAAATAAATCTTTATATATGTGGGCGAAGCCTAACCCCCAGCACAAGCTTGGCTCTAATTGGCTGCCAACACTTCAAACCAGGAAGTGTTGGCAGCCATCTTGTGCCTCAGATGGAGAGAGAAATTGTGTCTGCATCGGAAGCCTTCTGTTTTCAGAGTAAAGCCTGCCCACAGCGTGGGGTGGAGCATATAGAAGAGCTTTTAATGTTGTAGAACTCTGCGGTGAGGTTAAGCGCCAGTCGGTGGGCCGGAGGGCACATTGTAGTTCAAAGCGCCACTGTTTGTCAGATGACGAACTCTCTCTCTCTCTGGCGGGGACGGGGGAAGCGGAGACACTTCTCGAAGGAGCTGGAAGTCATGTGCAAGGAAGCGGAAGATCCCTTGTGGAGGGATGGGGGCCGAACTGTTCCAACGTAGCCTGGTCAGGGTGGATCCGGAGGGGGAAGGGGCGAGGGCTGAGCTGGCTTGCAGAGTACGGCCATAAATCACAGCCCGGAGCTGACCTTGGCCATGTTTAGGTGGCAGGGTGTTGGCACAGGGCCTAGGATGGGGGTGAACTGGAGAGGGGGTGGTCCCTGTGTCTAGGGCAGCCTCGGATCCTTTCCAGGACATGGTGACTTCCAGGCGCAGCCCACCGCCATGACCTTGGCTGTGCTTGGGAGAGGGGTGTTGGAAGCCTCGGATGCTGTCTGGGGCTCCGGGGCTTCCAGGCGGCAACCCTCTGCTGCTGACTCATGGGCCAGGATTTCTACCTTCGGATCCGCAGCATTTCTGGGCTGAAAACAGTGTTTTCTGGGCTTCTCAGACTGATTAATGGAACATTGGAAGGTCCTCTTTTCTGAAATGATGCGCTCCCTCGAGTTAGTTTCCTCTTGCTGTGGTGAGCGCTGCCTGTGCTCAGACTCAGTGCCTAGAAGCCCTCGATGTTATTGGCTGGGAGAGGATGGGTCATTACAGAGCTGCTGACTTTGAAACTAGGCAATCAAACTGGAGTCCCGGCGCCGGCTCAGCACCCTGTGATTCCA
The DNA here is from genome assembly GCA_963921515.1 of Calotriton arnoldi. Classification (NCBI taxonomy): domain Eukaryota; kingdom Metazoa; phylum Chordata; class Amphibia; order Caudata; family Salamandridae; genus Calotriton; species Calotriton arnoldi. Next base: position 547,931 of record CAWUFW010008409.1, read on the forward strand.
GGCAAAATGCTTCACCTTCCCTTGTTCACAATATGAATGCGTACCTGTGTTATGTAACTGGTGGTCGTGTAAAGCGCTCCCTCAGGTTTGTTTTCTCTTGCTGTGGTGAGCGCTGCCTGTACTCAGACTCAGTGCCTAGAAGCCCTCGATGTTATTGGCTGGGAGAGGATGGGTCATTACAGAGCTGCTGACTTTGGAACTAGGCAATAAGACTGGAGTCCCAGCGCCGGCTCAGCACCCTGTGATTCCAGGCAAATCGCTTCACCTTCCCTTGTTCACAATATGAATGCGTCCCTGTGTTATGTAACTGGTGCTCGTGTAAAGCGCTCCCTCGGGTTTGTTTTCTCTTGCTGTGGTGAGCGCTGCCTGTGCTCAGACTCAGTGTCTAGAAGCCCTCGATGTTATTGGCTGGGAGAGGATGGGTCATTACAGAGCTGCTGACTTTGGAACTAGGCAATCAGACTGGAGTCCCGGCGCCGGCTCAGCACCCTGTGATTCCAGGCAAATCGCTTCACCTTCCCTTGTTCACAATATGAATTCGTCCCTGTGTTATGTAACTGGTGCTCGTGTAAAGGGCTCCCTCGGGTTTGTTTCCTCCTGCTGTGGTGAGCGCTGCCTGTGCTCAGACTCAGTGCCTAGAAGCCCTCGATGTTATTGGCTGGGAGAGGATGGGTCATTACAGAGCAGCTGACTTTGGAACTAGGCAATCAGACTGGAGTCCCGGCTCAGCACCCTGTGATTCCAGGCAAATCGCTTCACCTTCCCTTGTTCACAATACGAATGCGTCCCTGTGTTACGTAACTGGTGCTCGTGTAAAGCGCTCCCTCGGGTTTGTTTTCTCTTGTTGTGGTGAGCGCTGCCTGTGCTCAGACTCAGTGCCTAGAAGCCCTCGATGTTATTGGCTGGGAGAGGATGGGTCATTACAGAGCTGCTGACTTTGGAACTAGGCAATCAGATTGGAGTCCCGGCACCGGCTCAGCACCCTGTGATTCCAGGCAAATCGCTTCACCTTCCCTTGTTCACAATATGAATGCGTCCCTGTGTTATGTAACTGGTGCTCGTGTAAAACGCTCCCTCTGGTTTGTTTTCTCTTGCTGTGGTGAGCGCTGCCTGTGCTCAGACTCAGTGCCTAGAAGCACTCGATGTTATTGGCTGGGAGAGGATGGGTCATTACAGAGCTGCTGACTTTGAAACTAGGCAATCAGACTCGAGTCCCGGCGTCGGCTCAGCACCCTGTGATTCCAGGCAAATCGCTATACCTTCCCTTGTTCACAATATGAATGCGTCCCTGTGTTATGTAACTGGTGCTTGTGTAAAGCGCTCCCTCGTGTTTGTTTTCTCTTGCTGTGGTGAGCGCTGCTTGTGCTCAGACTCAGTGCCTAGAAGCCCTCGATGTTATTGGCTGGGAGAGGATGGGTCATTACAGAGCTGCTGACTTTGGAACTAGGCAATCAGACTGGAGTCCCGGCGCCGGCTCAGCACCCTGTGATTCCAGGCAAATCGCTTCACCTTCCCTTGATCACAATATGAATGCGTCCCTGTGTTATGTAACTGGTGCTCGTGTAAAGCGCTCCCTCTGGTTTGTTTTCTCTTGCTGTGGTGAGCGCTGCCTGTGCTCAAACTCAGTGCCTAGAAGCCCTCAATGTTATTGGCTGGGAGAGGACGGGTCATTACAGAGCTGCTGACTTTGGAACTAGGCAATCAGACTGGAGTCCCGGCGCCGGCTCAGCACCCTGTGATTCCAGGCAAATCGCTTCACCTTCCCTTGTTCACAATATGAATGCGTCCCTGTGTTATGTAACTGGTGCTCGTGTAAAGCGCTCCCTCGGATTTGTTTTCTCTTGCTGTGGTGAGCGCTGCCTGTGCTCAGACTCAGTGCCTAGAAGCCCTCAATTCTATTGGCTGGGAGAGGATGGGTCATTACAGAGCTGCTGACTTTGGAACTAGGCAATAAGACTGGAGTCCCGGCGCCGGCTCAGCACCCTGTGATTCCAGGCAAATCGCTTCACCTTCCCTTGTTCACAATATGAATGCGTCCCTTAGTTATGTAACTGGTGCTCGTGTAAAGCGCTCCCTCTGGTTTGTTTTCTGTTGCTGTGGTGAGCGCTGCCTGTGCTCAGACTCAGTGCCTAGAAGCCCTCAATGTTATTGGCTGGGAGAGGATGGATCATTACAGAGCTACTGACTTTGGAACTAGGCAATGAGACTTGAGTCCCGGCGTCGGCTCAGCACCCTGTGATTCCAGGCAAATCGCTTCACCTTCCCTTGTTCACAATATGAATGCGTCCCTGTGTTATGTAACTGGTGCTCGTGTAAAGCGCTCCCTCGGGTATGTTTTCTCTTGCTGTGGTGAGCGCTGCCTGTGCTCAGACTCAGTGCCTAGAAGCCCTCGATGTTGTTGGCTGGGAGAGGATGGGTCATTACAGAGCTGCTGACTTTGGTACTAGGCAATCAGACTCAAGTCCCGGCGCCGGCTCAGCACCCTGTGATTCCAGGCAAATCGCTTCACCTTCCCTTGTTCACAATATGAATGCGTCCCTGTGTTATGTAACTGGTGCTCGTGTAAAGCGCTCCCTCGGGTTTGTTTTCTCTTGCTGTGGTGAGCACTGCCTGTGCTCAGACTCAGTGCCTAGAAGCCCTCGATGTTATTGGCTGGGAGAGGATGGGTCATTACAGAGATGCTGACTTTGGAACTAGGCAATGAGACTCGAGTCCCGGCGTCGGCTCAGCACCCTGTGATTCCAGGCAAATCGCTTCACCTTCCCTTGTTCACAATATGAATGCGTCCCTGTGTTATGTAACTGGTGCTCATGTAAAGCGCTCCCTCGGGTTTGTTTTCTCTTGCTGTGGTGAGCGCTGCCTGTGCTCAGACTCAGTGCCTAGAAGCCCTCGATGTTATTGGCTGGGAGAGGATGGGTCATTACAGAGCTGCTGACTTTGGAACTAGGCAATCAGACTGGAGTCCCGGCGCCGGCTCAGCAACCTGTGATTCCAGGCAAATCGCTTCACCTTCCCTTGTTCACAATATGAATTCGTCCCTGTGTTATGTAACTGGTGCTCGTGTAAAGAGCTCCCTCGGGTTTGTTTTCTCTTGCTGTGGTGAGCACTGCCTGTGCTCAGACTCAGTGCCTAGAAGCCCTCGATGTTATTGGCTGGGAGAGGATGGGTGATTACAGAGATGCTGACTTTGGAGCTAGGCAATCAGACTGGAGTCCTGGCGCCGGCTCAGCACCCTGTGATTCCAGGCAAATCGCTTCACCTTCCCTTGTTCACAATATGAATGCGTCCCTGTGTTATGTAACTGGTGCTCGTGTAAAGCGCTCCCTCGGGTTTGTTTTCTCTTGCTGTGGTGAGCGCTGCATGTGCTCAGACTCAGTGCCTAGAAGCCTTCGATGTTATTGGCTGGGAGAGGATGGGTCATTACAGAGATGCTGATTTTGGAACTAGGCAATCAGACTCCAGTCCCGGCGTCGGCTCAGCACCCTGTGATTCCAGGCAAATCGCTTCACCTTCCCTTGTTCACAATATGAATGCGTCCCTGTGTTATGTAACTGGTGCTCGTGTAAAGCGCTCCCTCGGGTTTGTTTTTTCCTGCTGTGGTGAGCGCTGCCTGTGCTCAGACTCAGTGCCTAGAAGCCCTCGATGTTATTGGCTGGGAGAGGATGGGTCATTACAGAGCAGCTGACTTTGGAACTAGGCAATCAGACTCGAGTCCCGGCGCCGGCTCAGCACCCTGTGATTCCAGGCAAATCGCTTCACCTTCCCTTGTTAACAATATGAATGCGTCCCTGTGTTACGTAACTGGTGCTCGTGTAAAGCGCTCCCTCAGGTTTGTTTTCTCTTGTTGTGGTGAGCGCTGCCTGTGCTCAGACTCAGTGCCTAGAAGCCCTCGATGTTATTGGCTGGGAGAGGATGGGTCATTACAGAGCTGCTGACTTTGGAACTAGGCAATCAGACTGGAGTCCCGGCGCCGGCTCAGCACCCTGTGATTCCAGGCAAATCGCTTCACCTTCCCTTGTTCACAATATGAATGCGTCCCTGTGTTATGTAACTGGTGCTCGTGTAAAACGCTCCCTCTGGTTTGTTTTCTCTTGCTGTGGTGAGCGCTGCCTGTGCTCAGACTCAGTGCCTAGAAGCACTCGATGTTATTGGCTGGGAGAGGATGGGTCATTACAGAGCTGCTGACTTGAAACTAGGCAATCAGACTCGAGTCCCGGCGTCGGCTCAGCACCCTGTGATTCCAGGCAAATCGCTATCACCTTCCCTTGTTCACAATATGAATGCGTCCCTGTGTTATGTAACTGGTGCTTGTGTAAAGCGCTCCCTCGTGTTTGTTTTCTCTTGCTGTGGTGAGCGCTGCTTGTGCTCAGACTCAGTGCCTAGAAGCCCTCGATGTTATTGGCTGGGAGAGGATGGGTCATTACAGAGCTGCTGACTTTGGAACTAGGCAATCAGACTGGAGTCCCGGCGCCGGCTCAGCACCCTGTGATTCCAGGCAAATCGCTTCACCTTCCCTTGATCACAATATGAATGCGTCCCTGTGTTATGTAACTGGTGCTCGTGTAAAGCGCTCCCTCTGGTTTGTTTTCTCTTGCTGTGGTGAGCGCTGCCTGTGCTCAGACTCAGTGCCTAGATGCCCCCAATTGTATTGACTGGGAGAGGATGGGTCATTACAGAGCTGCTGACTTTGGAACTAGGCAATTAGACTGGAGTCCCGGCGCCGGCTCAGCACCCTGTGATTCCAGGCAAATCGCTTCACCTTCCCTTGTTCACAATATGAATGCGTCCCTGTGTTATGTAACTGGTGCTCGTGTAAAGCGCTCCCTCGGATTTGTTTTCTCTTGCTGTGGTGAGCGCTGCCTGTGCTCAGACTCAGTGCCTAGAAGCCCTCAATGTTATTGGCTGGGAGAGGATGGATCATTACAGAGCTGCTGACTTTGGAACTAGGCAATGAGACTTGAGTCCCGGCGTCGGCTCAGCACCCTGTGATTCCAGGCAAATCGCTTCACCTTCCCTTGTTCCCAATATGAATGCGTCCCTGTGTTATGTAACTGGTGCTCGTGTAAAGCGCTCCCTCGGGTATGTTTTCTCTTGCTGTGGTGAGCGCTGCCTGTGCTCAGACTCAGTGCCTAGAAGCCCTCGATGTTGTTGGCTGGGAGAGGATGGGTCATTACAGAGCTGCTGACTTTGGTACTAGGCAATCAGACTCAAGTCCCGGCGCCGGCTCAGCACCCTGTGATTCCAGGCAAATCGCTTCACCTTCCCTTGTTCACAATATGAATGCGTCCCTGTGTTATGTAACTGGTGCTCGTGTAAAGCGCTCCCTCGGGTTTGTTTTCTCTTGCTGTGGTGAGCACTGCCTGTGCTCAGACTCAGTGCCTAGAAGCCCTCGATGTTATTGGCTGGGAGAGGATGGGTCATTACAGAGATGCTGACTTTGGAACTAGGCAATGAGACTCGAGTCCCGGCGTCGGCTCAGCACCCTGTGATTCCAGGCAAATCGCTTCACCTTCCCTTGTTCACAATATGAATGCGTCCCTGTGTTATGTAACTGGTGCTCGTGTAAAGCGCTCCCTCGGGTTTGTTTTCTCTTGCTGTGGTGAGCGCTGCCTGTGCTCAGACTCAGTGCCTAGAAGCCCTCGATGTTATTGGCTGGGAGAGGATGGGTCATTACAGAGCTGCTGACTTTGGAACTAGGCAATCAGACTGGAGTCCCGGCGCCGGCTCAGCAACCTGTGATTCCAGGCAAATCGCTTCACCTTCCCTTGTTCACAATATGAATTCGTCCCTGTGTTATGTAACTGGTGCTCGTGTAAAGAGCTCCCTCGGGTTTGTTTTCTCTTGCTGTGGTGAGCACTGCCTGTGCTCAGACTCAGTGCCTAGAAGCCCTCGATGTTATTGGCTGGGAGAGGATGGGTGATTACAGAGATGCTGACTTTGGAGCTAGGCAATCAGACTGGAGTCCTGGCGCCGGCTCAGCACCCTGTGATTCCAGGCAAATCGCTTCACCTTCCCTTGTTCACAATATGAATGCGTCCCTGTGTTATTAAACTGGTGCTCGTGTAAAGCGCTCCCTCTGGTTTGTTTTCTCTTGCTGTGGTGAGCGCTGCATGTGCTCAGACTCAGTGCCTAGAAGCCCTCGATGTTATTGGCTGGGAGAGGATGGGTCATTACAGAGATGCTGACTTTGGAACTAGGCAATCAGACTCGAGTCCCGGCGTCGGCTCAGCACCCTGTGATTCCAGGCAAATCGCTTCACCTTCCCTTGTTCACAATATGAATGCGTCCCTGTGTTATGTAACTGGTGCTCGTGTAAAGCGCTCCCTCGGGTTTGTTTCCTCCTGCTGTGGTGAGCGCTGCCTGTGCTCAGACTCAGTGCCTAGAAGCCCTCGATGTTATTGGCTGGGAGAGGATGGGTCATTACAGAGCAGCTGACTTTGGAACTAGGCAATCAGACTCGAGTCCCGGCGCCGGCTCAGCACCCTGTGATTCCAGGCAAATCGCTTCACCTTCCCTTGTTCACAATATGAATGCGTCCCTGTGATATGTAACTGGTGCTCGTGTAAAGCGCTCCCTCGGGTTTGTTTTCTCTTGCTGTGGTGAGCGCTGCCTGTGCTCAGACTCAGTACCTAGAAGCCCTCGATGTTATTGGCTGGGAGAGGATGGGTCATTACAGAGCTGCTGACTTTGGAACTAGGCAATCAGACTGAAGTCCCGGCGCCGGCTCAGCACCCTGTGATTCCAGGCAAATCACTTCACCTTCCCTTGTTCACAATATGAATGCGTCCCTGTGTTATGTAACTGGTGCTCGTGTAAAGCGCTCCCTCTGGTTTGTTTTCTCTTGCTGTGGTGAGCGCTGCCTGTGCTCAGACTCAGTGCCTAGAAGCCCTCGATGTTATTGGCTGGGTCATTACAGAGATGCTGACTTTGGAACTAGGCAATCAGACTCGAGTCCCGGCGTCGGCTCAGCACCCTGTGATTCCAGGAAAATCGCTTCACCTTCCCTTGTTCACAATATGAATGCGTCCCTGTGTTTTGTAACTGGTGCTCGTGTAAAGCGCTCCCTCGGGTTTGTTTTCTCTTGCTGTGGTGAGCGCTGCCTGTGCTCAGACTCAGTGCCTAGAAGCCCTCGATGTTATTGGCTGGGAGGGGATGGGTCATTACAGAGATGCTGACTTTGGAACTAGGCAATCAGACTCGAGTCCCGGCGTCGGCTCAGCACCCTGTGATTCCAGGCAAATCGCTTCACCTTCCCTTGTTCACAATATGAATGCGTCCCTGTGTTATGTAACTGGTGCTCATGTAAAGCGCTCCCTCGGGTCAGTTTCGCGTTAAATAAAACTGCTCTGATGAGAACTAAACGAGATCTGAGCCCAGCCCGTCCAAGACCTTCAATGCTGAGACAGAACACACCAATCAGAAAGCAGAACAGCAGCGCGTCATCACTCACCAGGTGGATCCTGGCTTCTGTCCTTTTATGTTCCCGTCTGATCCTTTTCACAGTGCTTAAAAGCCCCCGTCACCTATCCTGGCTGCAGACCACAAGGAGGTGTCTGCACAGGGGTGTCACCCCCAATCCCAGTTGCTTTTTTGTTTTAAAACCCCCTTTATATGTACTATATCAGCTTGTCACACCTCCGTGGCATAAGAACCTGCCTGTAAGAAATATCTTATTGTTTGAGAACGCACCAGGCTTTCACAAGACTGTGAATAAACAGGACGTTTTCCTTTTGATAACGATAAAGACGACCGACCCATGCCTCTCTTGTGTCTGAATAGCATGTTTTGACTCTCACTCAAACATCTCGCCGTGTGTTCAGATCACAAAACAATCATAGTGCTATACGTCTGTACGTTTTTTAAATGACAACTACATTTTGGGGCATTTTGGAAAACACTTGCTTTTTGTAGCTTAACATCTCAGTGGTGTCGATAAATCGGTTTCAAAGTTTTCATTTAGCTGAAAGGCGTGTTTCTTTTTTACGTGCAATACTTACCAGACTTACGTACATGTCAATTCAATCCCCATTCATCGCAGTCTCATCATATTTTGTGCTGGCTATATAATCTGCTCACACCTTCAGCTTTAGCATACCAAATAATCCCATATTAAAAAGTATATAACAAGCATTTGCAATGCAATAGGTCTCGCATTTACGCGAGTTTGAGCTATTGGCATTGTAAATGACAATGCGTTTTATTTATGCTTCAAAAACCAAAACATAAATAAAAGGCATTGTCATTTACAATGCTGATAGCTCAAACTCGCGTAAATGCGAGACCTGTTGCTTTGCAAATGCTTGTTTTATGTGTATTCTGTCTTGGAGTTCCACTTCCCTCATTGTGTGTCAGTGTCAAGGGGCTCGGCGCTGTCATGTGGCCACAGATATATTGCTGGTTTATGGCCGGTTGTATCCTGGGGGCAACGCCGGGGCACCGGGGGGCAGCGCTGGGTCATTGTCACAGCCTCTGGCTCTGTTCCTCTGTGTTTTGGCTGTTGCTCCACAGATGCAAGATCTCCCTGCACGCCCCCAGTCAGCAACGTTTCAATCGTAACATCTGGAGCAGAAGTGTAAGTGGCGGGTGGGGGGGAAGGGGGGTGGCGAGGGAGGAGGGGGGCTGCAAGGAACTGTTGCATTTGGTTTCACCAAAGCAAGGAAGGAATCCGCATTAGGCGCTGTGGTCGGGATCAGATTCTGTGGCTACTGACGATAGGCGCTAACAATTGGGGAGGTCAAAGGACAACTGAGTGGGGTCAACGAGACACCATGGGGTGTATTTTGTGACTGTGTAAAAGGGGGAGCCTCCTGAGGCCACGACTGAGTCCCTCGAGTCGAAAAGCCTGTGCCATGAGAAAGGGTTTATTGGCCTGTGGGCGCAGAGCGCGGCTTTATCTAAGGAATGCCTGCTTTTGTCGAAATGAAAGACTAACCTGCCCAAATTCTGGCAGCCGTGAGCGTGCTGTTCATACCGGCCTGGGAAGGACAGTTGAGGGGCTGGAGTGTACTTTGGTTTCCCAAATATTTATCATATCAATGGCTTTTTGCAGAGAGAAGTGGGGCTGGGGGGGGGTTAGAAGAGACAGCCAAAGCGGTCAAATGGCTTTTTATTTTTTAAGAACACTACATCCTGCTCTCTAAATGTAATGAAACAACCCGAAAAATGTTTTTTTAAAGGATGTATTTTATAAACTAGGAGTGTTGTAGAGGCGCATGCTGGCGATCTCAGCAACACCGGTCCCCGGACAAGCACAGAAACGATTAAACTCGGTACCTGGAAGTTGCTAGTTGAGTAAAGCAACATTGGGTCTTGTAGGATAAGTGAACTCCCTTGGTTCTCTAGCTCACTAAAACGTGAAAGAATTTCAATGTCAGAGGGGAGACTTGAGGGGCTGGGGTGGAACATTTAAAAGAGAAATAGCTTTTGATCTGAGAACCTTATACAGGTGTCCGTACTCTTCCCACATAGGGCACACTGCATCCATGCACACTTTGATCCATGCATGCATGCACGATTCAGCCGGCAACTTCTCAGACATGGTGGGCTGCGACGAGGCTATTTATACATTTGTCAAGTAACAGTGACCGCTACATTTCCGCTAACTGTGAAGCCACGGTCAATATATCAAGTGTACAGCGCTAACAATGCCTTGCAGTTACCAATGGTTGTTTCACTCCAGACTGTACCATGCCACAATAGCGCTGGTCCATTGTAAATCCTTTAGTCGTGGCATTACTGTGGTGGCCAGATAACAGTTTGAAACTGCAGCAGGCACTAGCACAACACGGCTGGAAGTTGCAGAGTGGTCTCCAGCTGACAGAGAGGAACCAGTGTTCTGCGCTTTGTTGCACAGCGCCTTCTCCTCGGATGGGCTTGAGCGTGGTCGGTCCCTCATACCTTTGTTGCCCAGCTGCTACAGAAGCCAGGCTGATTCTCGAAGAAGGTATATGATCCTCTGTGGACTCCTACTCTGTTGGATTGTCCAGTGACGAACCCAGAGTACCTCTCTAATGCTCTGCACACCAATGGGATTTAAATGGCCTTCTAACCATGGTCACTAGTTGCCTGCACAAACCCATGGTAGCCACACCATTCAGTTGTGGACCTGGACAACTGGATTTTCTGATGCCAACATCTGACCAAGAAAAGGAAGGAAGGAAGTCCGAATCCCACTATGCATCTGAAATAGAGGGTGCAGAGCTATGGTGCTCTTTTAGTTAATCACTTTACTAATCCTGTACCCAGATACACAAGCACAAGGCAGCGCTTTGGGAATTCTTCCTTGCTCGTTCTCAAACCTCCATATGCATCAGAAGATGTACCTCCTTCATACCCTGGTTTGGATGACTTACTACCTCCAAGCCAGAGACACTTAAAATGCTAGGTGTGGTGAGAGCCCTGAAATTCTGTCTGTGTAGGCCATGTTTTGCAGCAAGGAGAGTCCTGTGCTGTGTCGTCAGTGGTGCTGGGGGTGAGTGGGGCCTGTTCACCAGCCTTGCCACCCATACATGCTCTTTGGAGTGGTCTCCTACTTGTCACATGCTGCACCTCTGGGAGTGCTCGTCCGCCCTCTCAGAAGATTTATTTACTCACTCAGTCACCACCAGCGCACCTTCAGTGGCTTTCTGGATTTATTGTCCATAGATGGAATCACAGTGTGGACCCACAAGCCCCGGAGCTGAACTCCTTGTCCATGGGTGGCAAACTGGGCAAACAAAGGATTAGGACATCGAGCTGTCAGTATCTCTATCTGATCACCACCTTTTGTCGACACTGGCCTTCTGGACGGTTTTGTTTTATAATCCCCTTAAATGTTGGCGGTGGTGGCAGCTAGTGCAATGAACAAAGACTCTTCAATACTGTTAGTCAATGATCCTCTCTGTTAACAGTGACCCATCCGGTTGTGCTAAATGATCATAGTTAGGTTTTGGGGGTGATGCATAAGTGTTGACGGGGCGCACTAGCACTCGGCTGTCTTTGGCACGGCTTCTGGATCTATCCATAAAGTTAAACATGCCCTGCTTGTTATGAAGAGCCTTATGATGAGCAGCCTTTATAATACAGCCAACAAGATGAGGTCAGTAAGTTAACCTTCACGGTGATCTGAAGGTCACGTGTTCGAATCTCGGAAAGGCAAACTCGACCATTCATGATTCCCTTCCACAAAACAGTGAATTTAGTACTTTTAAATTGGGTAATAGTACATCTTTTATTTGAAGCGCTGAGTTAAAAATACGTTTACATTATTGTTCGATCACTTGCATGACTGGTCCAAGCTACACCATAAACATCCCAACCCAGCTCCCACATATCAGGGAGAACTGGACATTTTACCAGAAAATCGAGGCAATAGCAGTTTTTACCAAGGAGCAGCCGCTGATGTGCTTTAGTGATTCATATCAAACGCTCCGAATAATGTCACAAACTCAGGACATGGTGACTTAAATATGGCCCATCACATAACAAAATATGCCTGTATAGCCTGGTGACAAGGACACAAAATTATAGACTGAAACACACCACCTGCCCTATACACGTTACGTGTTCATAGATTTGCATGAGAGGATTTCCTAATTTGCTCCCTGGGGCTTTATTGATTATAGAGGGGGGGCCTCGCGACCCCCCCAAGCCCCGGGGACCGCCACCTCCCCGGGGCTTAATTTTAATAAGGGTGGGGGGGGCCACGGGGCGCGTTTGCACAGTGGTGAAGGGAGGGGGCGGGGCCTGATGTGAGAAGTGTGCAAACGCACCATGGCGTGTTTTAAGTTGGGGGATTAAAAGGGGTGTAAAAAGGGGCGAGGCCTCGGACCACCTCTCTGTAACGCAGCTCTGTGGCGCTTACTGGAGGTACCTGGTGGGCTAGTTGGCCCCCAGGGACCCTCAGGATTCAAGGGGACTTAATCCCCCAACTTAAAACACGCCAGGGGGTGCGTTTGCAGAGTGGTGGAGAAAGGGGGCGTGGCCTGTGTCCACCTCTCAGCAATCCCACTGTGTGGGGCTTACTGGAGGTAAGAGGTAGGCTAGTTGGCCCCTAAAGGACCCCCAGCAGCGAAGGGGACTTCAATCCCCATCCAAGAGCGCGCCATGAGCGTGTTTGCAGAGTGGTGGGCAAAGGGGGCGTGGCCTGTTATGAGAACTTAGCAATCCTGCTGTGTGGTACTTACTGGAGGTAATAGAAGGGGTAGTTGGCCCCCAAGGATGTCCTTGGGGGCCAAGTACCCCTCTTGTTACCTCCAGTAAGTCCCACACAGTAGGATTGCTAAGACATCTTTGGAGGCCATGCCCCCCTTCTCCACCACTCTGCAAACGTGCCTCCTGGCAGACTACGGGATGGGGGATGACGTCCACTTTACTCCTGAGGGACTTTGGGGGCCAAGAAGCCCTCCTGGTACATCCTATAAGTCCTACGCAGCGGAATTCCTGAGCGCTGGTCGGAGGCCCAGCACCCTTTCTCCACCACTCTGCAAACGCATCTACTAGTTAAAGAAGTGTTTGCAATGCAATAGGTTTCGCATTTGTGAGAGTTAGAGCTATTGGCATTGTAAATGTAAAAGTTTTTTACTAATGTTTTTTGGAGTGAAGTGGATATACGTTGTGTGTAGTGGAATTATGTGGTAAATTGTGCAGTGAAATTATCTGGATAGAAAGTATGTGGTATTTAGTGTGTAGGAATTATGTAGAGTGGGATTATATGTTATGGAGAGTAATTATGTGGTATGCTAGTCTTTGTTGTGGAGTGGTAACCTCAGGTTTCGTCTTCCTCATTTCCATAAAAGCTCAACTATGAACTCAGTAAGACAAAAAAAGAAGGAATCACTGAGGAGCACTTGTGGACCTAGTCAGAGGTATAAGCAGGGCCACTGGAATTATGCGACTGTTTGGCTGCACAGATTTTTGCATAATTATACATTTTCCGCATTAGCCACATAATACATTATCTGCTCCCTAATCTGCAGTTTTGAACAAAAAAGCCTTGTTTCTAGCTCAAACATTATCAAAAATGCAGCGACAAGTGTTACAGCGTGGTGGAAGGCCCTTTGCAAACATAGAACTTATTGCTAAATGTGGGTGTTAAATTTTTACTAATGGTGTGCAAGCCACTCTTGCTTCCTTCTGCGCCTCTCTTGCCTCTTGCCTCTTTCCACATTTCTGTTGCTTCTCTGCACATTTCTTTCTTTTTCTGTACCCCTCTTGCCTCTTTCTGCACCCTTCTACCCTCTTTCTGCACCATTCTTGTCTCTTTCAGCACCTCTGTTGCTTCTTTCTGCACTTCTCTTCCTTCTTTCTGCATCCCTCTTGCTGTACCCCTCTTGCCTCTTTAAGCACCTCTCCTACCTCTTTCTGCACCCCTCTTGGCTCTTTCTGCACCTCTGATGGTTGTTTCTGCACTGCTCTTGCTTCTTTCTGCACCTCATTTGAAAATTTCTATATCCCTCTTGCCTCTTTCTGCACCCCTGTTCCCTCTTTCTGCACTTTTCCTGCCTCTTTCTGCACCTCTCTTGCCTCGTTCTGCACCTCTCTTGCCTCGTTCTGCACCTCTGTTGCTTCTTTCTGCACCCCTCTTGCCTCTTTCTGCACCCCTCTTGCCTCTTTCTGCACCCCTCTTTTCTCTTTCTGCACCCCTCTTTTCTCTTTCTGCACCTCTCTTGCCTTTTTCTGCAGTTCTCTTGCCTCTTTCTGCACCTCTTTTGCTTCTTTCTGCACTTCTCTAGCCTCTTTCTGTACCCCTCTTGCCTCTTTCTGCACCTCTAATGGTTTTTTCTACAGTACTCTTGCTTCTTTCTGCACCTCACTTGTCTCTTTCTGCACTTCTCTTGCTTATTTCTACACCTTTGTTGCTTCTTTCAGCAATTCTCTTGCCTCTTTCTGTACTTCTCTTCCTTCTTTTTGCACCCCTCCTGCCTCTTTCTGTACCTCTCTTTCCTCTTTGTACACCTCTCGACCTCTTACTGCATTCCTCTTGCCTCTTTTTTCACCTCTGTTGGTTCTTTCTGCACTGCTCTTGCTTCTTTCTGCACCTCACTTGCCTCTTTCTGTACTTCTCTTGCATCTTTCTGCACCTCTGTTGCCTCTTTCTGCACTTCACTTGCTTCTTTCTGCACCTCTCTTGCCTCTTTTGGCACCTCTGTTAATTCTTTCTGCACCCCTCCTGCCTCTTTCTACACCCCTCTTCACTATTTATGCAACTCTCTTGCCTCTTTCTACACCTATCTTCCTTCTTTCTGCACCACTCTTGCTTCTTTCTGTACCTCTGTTGCTTCTTTCTGCACTTCTCTTGCCTCTTTCTGCACCCTTCGTGCCTCTTTCTGCACCTCTGTTGCCTCTTTCTGCACCTCTCTTGCTTCTTTCTGCACCCCACTTGCCTCTTTCAGCACCTCTGTTGCTGTTTTCTGAAGATCGCTTGACTCTTTCTGCACCTCTTGTGCATCCTTCTGTACCTCTGTTGCCTCTTTCAGCACCTCTGTTGGTTCTTTCTGCACTGCTCTTGCTTCTTTCTGCACCTCACGTGCCTCTTTCTGCACTTCTCTTGCTTTTTTCTACACCTCTATTGCCTCTTTCTGCACCTCTCTTGCTTCTTTCTGCACCTCACTTGCCTCTTTCAGCACCTCTGTTGCTTTTTCTGTAAGATCTCTTGCCTCTTTCTACACCTCTCTTCCCTCTTTATGCACCACTTTTGCCTCTTTCTGTACCTCTGTTGCTTTTTCTGCACTTCTGTTCCTTCTTTCTGCACCCCTTGTGCCTCATTCTGCACCTCTGTTGCTTCTTTCTGCACTTCTCTTGGTTCTTTCTGCACTTCTCTTCCTTCTTTCTGCACCCCTCTTGCCTCTTTCTGCACCTGTGTTGCTTCTTTCAGCACTTCTATTACCTCTTTCTGCACCTCTCTTGCTTGTTTCTGCACCTCACTTGCCTCTTTCAGCACCTCTGTTGCTTTTTTCTGTAAGATCTCTTGCCTCTTTCTACACCTCTCTTCCCTCTTTATGCACCACTTTTGCCTCTTTCTGTACCTCTGTTGCTTTTTCTGCACTTCCGTTCCTTCTTTCTGCACCCCTTGTGCCTCATTCTGCACCTCTGTTGCTTCTTTCTGCACTTCTCTTGGTTCTTTCTGCACTTCTCTTCCTTCTTTCTGCACCCCTCTTGCCTCTTTCTGCACCCGTGTTGCTTCTTTCAGCACTTCTATTACCTCTTTCTGCACCTCTCTTGCTTGTTTCTGCACCTCACTTGCCTCTTTCAGCACCTCTGTTGCTTTTTTCTGCAGATCTCTTGCCTCTTTCTGCACCTCACTTGCGTCTTTCAGCACCTCTGTTGCTTTTTTCTGCAGATCTCTTGCCTCTTTCTGCACCCCTCTTTTCTCTTTCTGCACCTCTCTTGCCTCTTTCTGCACCCCTGTTCCCTGTTTCTGCACCTTTCCTGCCTGTTTCTACACCTCTCGTGCCTCTTTCTGTACCTCTGTTGCCTCTTTCTGCACTTCTCTTGCTCTTTCTGCACCCTTCGCGCCTCTTTTAGCACCTCTGTTACTTCTTTCTGCACTTCTCTTACTTCTTTCTGTACCCCTCCTGCCTCTTTCTGTACCTCTGTTGCCTCTTTGTGCACCCCTCCTACCTTTTTCTGCACCCCTCTTGCCTCCTTTTACACCTCTGTTGCTTCTTTCTGCTCTTTCTGTACTGCTCCTGCTTCTTTCTGCATCCCTCTTGCCTCTTTGAGCACGTATTTTGCTTCGTTCTGTACTTCTCTCTCCTCTTTCTGCACCCCTCTTGCCTCTTTCTGCACCTCTGTTGCTTCTTTCTGCACTTTTTTTGCCTCTTTCTGCACCTCTCTTGCTTCTTTCTGCACCCCACTTGCCTCTTTGAGCACCTCTCTTGCTTTTTTCTACAGATCGCTTGCCTCTTTCTGCACCTCACTTGCGTCTTTCAGCACATTTGTTGCTTCTTTCTGCACTTTTATTGCCTCTTTCTGCACCTCTCTTGCTTCTTTCTGCACCCCACTTGCCTCTTTCAGCACCTCTGTTGCTTTTTTCTGCAGATCTCATGCCCCTTTCTGCACCCCTCTTTTCTCTTTCGGCACCTCTCTTGCCTCTTTCTGCACCCCTGTTCTCTGTTTCTGCACCTTTCCTGCCTGTTTCTGCACATCTCTTGCCTCTTTCTGTACCTCTGTTACCTCTTTCTGCACTTTTCCTCTTTCTGCACCCTTCGCGCCTCTTTCAGCACCTCTGTTGGTTCTTTCTGCACTGATCTTGCTTTTTCTGCACCTCACTTGCCTCTTTCTGCACTTCTCTTGGTTTTTCTACACCTCAGTTGCTTTTTTCAGCAATTCTCTTGCCTCTTTCTGCACTTCTCTTCCTGCTTTCTGAACCCCTCTGGCCTCTTTCTGTACCTCTCTTGCCTCTTTGTGCACCCCTCCTACCTTTTTATGCACCCCTCTTGCCTCTTTCAGCACCTCTGATGGTTCTTTCTGCACTAATCTTGCTTTTTCTGCACCACCCTTCCCTCTTTCTGTACCTCTGTTGCTTCTTTTGCACTTCTCTTGCCTCTTTCTGCACCCTTCGTGCCTCTGTCAGCACGTCTGTTGCTTCTTTCTGCACTTCTCTTCCTTCTTTCTGCACCTCTCTTGCGTCTTTCTGCACATCTGTTGCCTCTTTCTACACTTCACTTGCTTCTTTATGCACCTCTCTTGCCTCTTTCGGCACCTATGTTGCTTCTATCTGCACCCCTCCTGCCTCTTTCTGCACCCCTCTTCCCTATTTGTCCAACTCTCTTGCCTCTTTCTACACCTCTCTTCCATCTTTCTGCACCACTCTTGCCTCTTTCTGTTCCTGTTGCTTAATTCTGCACTTCTCTTGCCTCTTTCTGTACCTTTCGTGCCTCTTTCAGCACCTCTGTTGCTTCTTTATGCACTTCTCTTCCTTCTTTCTGCACCCCTCATGACTCTTTATGCACCTGTTGCTTCTTTCTGCACTCCTCTTCCTTCTTTCTGCACCTCTCGTGCCTCCTTCTGCACCTCTGTTGCCTCTTTCAGCACCTCTGTTGATTCTTTCTGCACTGCTCTTGCTTCTTTCTGCACCTCACGTGCCTCTTTCTGCACTTCTCTTGCTTTTTTCTACACCTCTATTGCCTCTTTCTGCACCTCTCTTGCTTCTTTCTGCACCTCACTTGCCTCTTTCAGCACCTCTGTTGCTTTTTTCTGTAAGATCTCTTGCCTCTTTCTACACCTCTCTTCCCTCTTTATGCACCACTTTTGCCTCTTTCTGTACCTCTGTTGCTTTTTCTGCACTTCTGTTCCTTCTTTCTGCACCCCTTGTGCCTCATTCTGCACCTCTGTTGCTTCTTTCTGCACTTCTCTTGGTTCTTTCTGCACTTCTCTTCCTTCTTTCTGCACCCCTCTTGCCTCTTTCTGCACCTGTGTTGCTTCTTTCAGCACTTCTATTACCTCTTTCTGCACCTCTCTTGCTTGTTTCTGCACCTCACTTGCCTCTTTCAGCACCTCTGTTGCTTTTTTCTGCAGATCTCTTGCCTCTTTCTGCACGTCACTTGCCTCTTTCAGCACCTCTGTTGCTTTTTTCTGCAGATCTCTTGCCTCTTTCTGCACCCCTCTTTTCTCTTTCTGCACCTCTCTTGCCTCTTTCTGCACCCCTGTTCCCTGTTTCTGCACCTTTCTTGCCTGTTTCTGTACCTCTATTGCCTCTTTCTGTACCTTTGTTGCCTCTTTCTGCAGTTCTCTTGCTCTTTCTGCACCCTTCACGCCTGTTTCAGCACCTCTGTTGGTTCTTTCTGCACTGCTCTTGCTTTTTGCTGCACCTCACTTGCCTCTTTCTCCACTTCTCTTCTGTCTTTCAGCACCCCTCCTGCCTCTTTCTGTAACACTCTTGCCTCTTTGTGCATCCCTACTACCTTTTTCTGCACACCTCTTGCCTCTTTTTGCACCTCTTTTGGTTTTTTATGCACTTCCCTTACTTCTTCCTGCACCTCTCTTGCCTCTTTCTGCACCTCTGAGTTAGAGGTACTTTTAATCCCCCTGCCCTATTATGTACTAGGGGCTTACAGGGGAGGTCATGCCAATCACAGGGATACCCCAACCCATAGTGTACCCTAGTGTATGTAGGTGTTTTCACTGTATTCTAAGTGTCTTTCAGCATAGCACTGGCTCCGGGTCTGGTTAGTCAGAGTCAGTTACCACCAGTACCAGTCAGTAAAAAGTTGGGGGCACAGGATGACTTTGAAACAAGGCCTATTTCTGTACTTCTGTTGGTTCTTTCTGCATATCTCTTACTTCTTTCTGCACTTTTCTTCGTCTTTCTGGACTTCTGTTGCCTCTTTCTGCATTTCTCTTGCTTCTTTCTGTGCCTTTCTTCCTCTTTCTTCACATGTCCTACCTCTGTAGGCATAGTTAGAAATTAGCATTTAAAAAACCTTAGAAATTCACTGAAAAAACCAGAGGTTTCAGGGATGTTATAGTTAGAAATTATCATTTAAAAAACCTTTAAATTCACTGAAAAAACCATAGGTTTCAGGGACGTAATAGTTAGAAATTAGCATTAAAAAAACCTTAGAAATTCACTGAAAAAACCACAGGTTTCAGGGACATTATAGTTAGTTGGACATTTCACTTATACAAAACCAGAGAAATTCGGCCGTTATAATTAGTTCAGCTAACTATAACTCGCGCCCCCGCAATGCACTGCTGATGACGTCACATATTACATCATTCATGACATGGTCAGTGACATCACTGATGACATCACTGATGACATCTCAAATGACATCACTGATGACATCACTGATGACATCATCCCCGTGATAATCTGATGCACCTCCTCATACCCTAATATAACCTTTGATACACCCACTCTAAAATACAGACTACCATTTTCGAAACCATAGACACACCAATGCCAGTTAGTACATACCCACTCACTAATTCCTAGGTCTACACACACATCCACTCATTCACCCATACAGTCACTCATACATGCAGTCAACCATCAATACGGCATTATCATATGCACTCACATATCTATACAGACACTCACACACCGCCACTCATCCATAGAGTTACTCACACACCTAGTCAGTCATGCAAAGAATCAATCACACTCCCATTTACTCACCTATACAGTTATACACACACCACCTCAATTATTCAAACATATACTAACACATACTTACACTCTTATACAATAACTAATACAAGCACACACTGATCCAAACAGCCACTCTCACAATCACTCACTCTCACACATAGTCATTTATACACTCCAACACTCACATATACTGCCTTTCACATATGCAGTTACTCACACATGTACCACTGAGGCATCCATTCACTCACCAACACACCCATACACACACTCACCCACCCATACAGCCCTTCACAGATGCACTCTTGAACCCATACACCCAGTGAATCATCCACTCACACATTTATGCACAGAGTCACACCCCCCCACCCACCCACACAGACACTAAGGCACCCATAGATACTCAGACAACCAATCAATAACCCATATAGATCCTCATTTAGCTACTCACCAACCCATGCAACCACTTACACACCAACTGACAAACTAAACTGTGTGAATGTCTGTATCAGTCACTAACCCATGCATTCAGTAAGACACATTTAATCACTCACTTATACAATCAGTCATGCACCTACTAAATCATCCATCCAGACACTTATACACCCACTCATTCTTCAATACACCTTGGCATATATATTAAACATATTTAAACTTTATAGAAACACACAGTCACTGGATGATGTCATCAGTGATGTCAGCAGTGATGTAATTTGAGATGTCATCAGTGATGTCATCAGTGATGTCACTGACCATGTCATGAATGATGTAATATGTAACGTCATCAGCAGTGCATTGCGGGGGCGCAAGTTATAGTTAGCTGAACTAACTATAACGGCCGAATTTCTCTGGTTTTGTATGAGTGAAATGTCCAACTAACTATAATGTCCCTGAAACCTGTGGTTTTTTCAGTGAATTTCTAAGGTTTTTTAAATGCTAATTTCTAACTATAACGTCCCTGAAACCTATGTTTTTTTCAGTGAATATATATATATATATATACATATTATCTACTGGCGGTCGCCAGTAGGTAGTTATATTTAGGACCTATTTTCCATAGGAAATTCACAACATTCTATTTCCAATAACTTTGGCGCCGGTTGATGAATCTTCCCGAAATTTGCAAAACTCGTGGGGCGCTCCGGTCCGCTCCTATCCTGAAAGTCTCGGGGTGATTCATCAAGTGGGGGCCGAGAAAAAAGGGGGGTCCCAAAACGTGTTTTCCCCATGCAATTTTCCATAGGAACCTTTAGTCGCAGCTACAGCCCGAACTGCTGAACGGAATTACACCAAATTAGGCAAAAGGTAGCCCTTGGTTCAGAGTCGTGCCTTTTGGTTAAATGGTGTAAATCCGTTCAGTAGTTCCTGAGAAATTTGAAAAAGAAAACACATATATATCTGGGCTGAGCCTAACCACACATGTCATCGTGAGATCTGATTGGCTGTCAGCACTTCATCCTGGAATTGCTGGCAGCCATCTTGGGACCAATATAAATGATAGTACCCCATTGAAATGCATTGTAGTGAATCGAAGATTTTGAGGGTTACCAAAAGGAGAACTATAAAGGGTGATAACAGACTTTAGTTACATTAGAATTCATTTGTTGATGGTACCATACTAATTTCAGGAATTGTGGTGTGTTCTAAGGTGATTTTACCCTGTGAAAAACCTTCTGCTGGGATATCATGAATCATGTTTGAGAGAAAACTATTTTCACATGCTTGTCCCATACAGTTTTGGAAGGTGCTCCAGAAGCTAAAATGAGAGCATATTTTCTGTAAATTCACATTATCTTTCTCAGTCATGTGAGAATGAAGTCTGACATTCTCAGTAAAACATGTACATCCAACAAGGGCAGAGACTGTCAGTTGATTCCTTTGTGTTCTACTGCAGCTTCCCAGAGTGTTCCAAAGAACAACTAGAGTGCTAACAGCCTTACTTATGACAAAAGTATGGCACACCTGAAGCCATCTTGATTGGAATAAACTGGTAACACTTAAAACATTTAATTTAAAAAGGAACAAGATGATGGGGTTCAATTTGTCATAGAAATTATGGTTAGTGCTGTAGAAAGAAAAATTAGTACATGTTTTAAGTGAGATCTCAAATATCTTCCTGTTATATTTCAACAGGAGCAGCCTGTCAGTTGATGCCTTTGTGTTCTACTACAGCTTCCCAGAGTGTTCCAAAGAACAACTAGAGTGCTAACAGCCTTACTTATGACAAAAGTATGGCACACCTGAAGCCATCTTGATTGGAATAAACTGGTAACACTTAAAACATTTAATTTAAAAAGGAACAAAATGATGGGGTTCAATTTGTCATAGAAATTATGGTTAGTGCTGTAGAAAGAAAAATTAGGACGTTTCAAGTGTGATCTCAAATATCTTCCTGTTATATTTCAACAGGAGCAGCCTGTCAGTTGATGCCTTTGTGTTCTACTGCAGCTTCCCAGAGTGTTCTAAAGAACAACTAGAGCGCTAACAGTCTTACTTATGACAAAAGTATGGCACACCTGAAGCCATCTTGATTGGAATAAACTGGTAACACTTAAAACATTTAATTTAAAAGGAACAAAATGAGGGGGTTCTTTTTGAAATAGAAATTATGGTTAGTGCTGCAGAAAGAAAATTTAGGGCATGTTTTAAGTGAGATCTCAAATCCTCTTCTATTTCATTAGAAAATTCTGACATGCAGACTGAAACAATCACTTTAAATACCAGAAGTAGACTTCCAGAAAGGAAAGAGGATTTACTGTTTTTATGTACACTTTTATGATCTATGTTTCTAAATCAGATCAAATAAAGTTTAATGAATTCTATGGCAGGACGGAGGCGAGGATTATGCATATCTTTCCTCACTTTATTTGCATAGCAGTTCAAAGAAAACGTAACACAACAATCATTAAACAAAAGACTACACAACCCATGAACCATTAGGGGGGTAGTCTCCAAGGCAACTATAGTCCAATCATATCACAGTCCATCGTATATAATATCGTGACGTCCCTTCCGCTTCCTCTTTCTGCACTGCTCGTCAGTTAAGTGCATTCCTTATACCACTGCACTACCCTAAACCCTAAAACACTACCCCCAGCACGACTCCCTACACTACCCAAATACCACTGCACTACACTAAACCCTAAATATACCCCAGCATGACCTCCCACACTACACAAACACCACTGCACTACCCTAAATCCTAAAACACTACCCCCAGCACGACCCCCTATACTACCCAAACACCACTGCACTACCCTAAACCCTAAAACACTAACCCCAGCATGACCCCCTACACTACCCAAACACCACTGCACTACCCTATACCCTAAAACACGACCCCCTACACTACACAAACATGACTGCACTACCCTAAACCCTAAAACACTACCCACAGCATGACCCCCTTCAATACACAAACACCACTGCACTGCCCTAAACCCTAAAACACTACCCCAGCACTACCCCCTACACTACCCAAACACCACTGCACTAACATAACCCTAAAACACTACCCCCAGCACAACCCCCTACACTACACAAACACCACTGCACTACCCTAAACCCTAAAACACTACCCCCAGCACTACACTACCCAAACACCACTGCACTACCCTAAACCCTAAATCTACCCCAAGCACGACCCCCTACACTACACAAACACCACTGCACTACCCTAAACCATAAAACACTACCCCCAGCATGACCCCCTACACTACACAAACACCACTGCACTACCCTAAACCCTAAAACACTACCACCAGCATGACCCCCTACACTACTAAAACACCACTGCACTACCCTAAACCCTAAAACACTACCCCAGCACAACCCCCTACACTACCCATACACCACTGCACTACCCTAAACCCTAAAACACTACCCCCAGCACGACCCCCTACACTACTGCACTACCCTAAACCCTAAAACACTACCCCCAGCACGACCCCCTACACTACCCAAACACCACTGCACTACCCTAAACCCTAAAACACTACCCCCAGCACGACCCCCTACACCACCCAAACACCACTGCACTACCCTAAACCCTAGAAAAGAAACCCCCACCCCATGCCCAATCCCCTTACCTCTCACTCCTCATGGTTCCTCTCTCCTCGTGGTTCCTGCTTCACGTCATCTCTGAGGGCGGTGCACGTCGTTGTGAGGAAACGGAACAGCCTCTGTTTCCTTACAACGACATGGATCATCTACATGTTTTTTAGAACGCATGGTCATTTACCATACATACCTTTACAACAAAATTCGTTGTAAAGGCATGCGTGGTAAATGACCATGCGTTCTAAAAAAATGCGTAGTAATGACTTCGTGATGTACAACGCATGTGTGGTAATGCATGCATTGTAATGGTATCGCAAAGTAAAAAAGTCGTTGTAACGGCTGCTTACCGATCGAAGCTGGCCCCGTTCTTCAGTGAGACGTTTATTTGATTAATTAGGAGGAAGGAATGTGGTTTTTTTACCAAAAAGTGCATTCCCGGCTGTTGTATTGTGAAAGTGTCCGCGTGGCCTGGTTTCACTTCCGGTGAGAGAGTGGAAGAGTCTGTTTGGATCTAAAGGAGTTCTGTTGTTGGACGGGGCCGGCGCGACATGTCATCAGAAAACATAGCTAATGGAAAGCGTCCTCCTTGAATTGTGGAGCAGTGCCATGAGAGGTCAACTAGTGTGCGTCACACCGCAGTATGACCGTACCGCGTGACCCATGTGCCGCCTCCAGGGTACGGGAGGCAGAAGCGGCATCGCAGGTCCTCTTGAAGACCGTTGTAGCACTAATTCTACATTTTGGTGCTAGGGCATTTTAACTTCGTTGTTCCTGCCAGATACAAAGAGAAGATCCTGTGTTATTCAGTGCCCTCGTTACCTTTTTTGTGGGTTGTGGTGCTTGTCACTTCGCTGCCCCGCCGGTGCACACGACTGGGCACCCCACCTCGTGTGCCATCTGCAGGGCCTCTGCCCTCGGATCACTGGTTTCGGTTTCTGGAGTGGCAACATAAACAGTTGCTCCCAAAGGACTAGCCTGAACACTTAGGTGAATATCCCCTGCACCAGCATTCCACGGAAATTCTTTCCTAGCTCTCCCACGTCAACGAGCACGGCTCCGCTCGCGACACCGTATGACGTCATCGGAGCCATAAGAGGACCTCGTCGGCGTGCTGACGTCAGTTCCACCCATTTTTTCCGTGCCACCGAGGCAGACAGGGGACCGAGACATTTTCACATGTATACATAGTATAATAAATATATATATATTCACTGAAAAAACCATAGGTTTCATGCACGTTATAGTTAGAAATTAGCATTTAAAAAACCTTAGAAATTCACTGAAAAAACCATAGGTTTCAGGCACGTTATAGTTAGAAATTAGCATTTAAAAAACCTTAGAAATTCACTGAAAAAACCATAGGTTTCAGGGGCGTTATAGTTAGTTGGACATTTCACTTGTACAAAACCATAGAAATTCCCCCGTTATAGTTAGTTCAGCTAACTATAACTTGCGCGCCCGCAATGCACTGCTGATGACGTCACATATTACATCACTCATGACATGGTCAGTGACATCACTCATGACATCACTGATGACATCTCAAATGACATCACTGATGACATCACTGATGACATCATCCAGTGAATGTGTGTTTTTCTGAAAATTAAATATGTTTTATATATGTATATCTCAAGGTCGATGGAAGAATAAATGGGTATATAAGTGTCTAAATGGATGATTTTTTTGTAAAATTGATTGTATAACTGACTAAGTGTATCTTAGTGAATACATGGGTTAGTGAGTAATGTTTAAATATGAAAATATCTGTATCAGCCTCTCACTTTGTGTATAAGTGGCTGCATGGGTTGGTGAGTAGCTACATGAGTGTCTATGTGGGTTATTAGTTGGTTTTTTGAGTATCGTTATGAGTGTCTGAGTGTCTGTATGGTTCGGTGGGGGGTATTACTTAGTGCATAGATGCATGAATGAGTGACTCACTGTTTGTATGTGTTGAAGACAGCATGTGTGCAGGACTGTATAGGTGGATGAGTATGTGTATGGGTGTGTTAGTGAGTGAATGACTGTCTCAATAGTGTCTTTATGAGTAACTACATATGTTTTAAACTAGAATATATGTGAGTATTGGTGTATATAAGTGAGTATATGTGAGAGTGAGAGATTGGAAGAGTTCCTGTACAAATAAGTAGGTGTTTCTATAAGTGATTGTTTAAGAGAGTAAGTATGTGTAAGTTTCTGTAGAAGTAAGTGTGGTAGTGTGTGTATAACTGTATATGCAAGTAAATGGATGTTTGATACTTTGTTTGCATGTGTGACTATGTGTGTGAGTAACTCTATGGATGAGTGGCGGAGTGTAACAGGATGTATAGGTGTATGAGTACATATGATGAGTGAGTACATGTATGAGTGACTGTATAGGGACTGTTGGTGAATGAGTGGATGTGTGTGTAGATCTTGGAATTACTGAATAGGTGTGTTGTAACTGGTATTGGTATGTCCATTGTTTTGAAAATGTTAGTTTGTATTTTTGAGTGTGTGTATCAAAGGTTATATTAGAGTGAGAGGAGGTCTGCCACTCTATCACAAGGATGATGTCATCAGTGATGTCATCAGTGATGTCATTTGAGATGTCATCAGTGATGTCATGAGTGATGTCACTGACCATGTCATGAGTGATGTAATATGTGACGTCATCAGCAGTGTATTGCGGGCGCGCAAGTTATAGTTAGCTGAACTAACTATAACGGGGGAATTTCTATGGTTTTGTACGAGTGAAATGTCCAACTAACTATAACGCCCCTGAAACCTATGGTTTTTTCAGTGAATTTCTAAGGTGTTTTAAATGCTAATTTCTAACTATAACGTGCCTGAAACCTATGGTTTTTTCAGTGAATATATATATGTATATATATAAAACTCACATGAGTACTAGACCTGATGACCTAAAAGGAAGGGAAGTGACAGGACCAGTGACCCTGGTAACATCAAAGAAAGTAAAGCACTAAAGACACCATAACGAACAATAAGTGCAAGATTAATAAAATGAGCAAAAATCAAATACAATCCTGAATAAAACGTATATATTATCTAGTTTTAACTAAGTTTCTGCCTTGACTTGCAGACGTGCAGTCATGATATTCCTGCGACGCAGTCACGATATGCCAATGGTGAAGTCATCTCATAAACAAGAGCACCTTCCAGATGCCAGACACAATTAATACATGCCTAGTTACAGCCTCCAATGCCCAGCTGCAGTCTCAACTGGCCAAACACACCTTGAAATGCTTTGGCACAGTCACAAATACTAAATACTCAAGAATACCCCAAAATGCATAAATTGCATCAGTATATACCCAAGCAGCACCATCACATTCCCAATCACAGCCTAAAATTCCCTGGTGAAGTAACATCAGCACAAACAGTGATATATCCATATTATGCTCAGGTCCAAAATCAAATGACAGTACATCTTCACGGTTCAATGATTTAGCCTAAATGGAACTCTAAGGTGCCCCTTTATGCAACTATGTTTGGTGGTAAAGCAATTTTTAGAATGTGAACCTAGCTAGATATCATCTGTGGGCTGAACAACAGTGGAAACCCTGCTCTAGTGCTCAGGATTGTTTGCAATTTACGAGGAATTCTCTTGTGTGGAGACGAAGTGATATCTGAAGAGGTGGGTGTTCAGCTCCTTTATGAAATGCAGATGTGTTAGGCCAGTTCCGGTTTTGAGGGCAGTGGCAGCAGACATCTACATGGGAGGGGGAGGCGGGCTGACGCTCACACTTCTTGTTCCTGTGTGGCTTGGCCGATTGTTTGGTATATCTCATAAGAGATGCATCCCCGCAGGACAGGGGAGGAAGTCTGTTCAACTCCCAAGTTGTCTAGGATTAATGTAAATAAAGTATAAGGGCTAAG
The DNA here is from genome assembly GCA_963921515.1 of Calotriton arnoldi. Lineage (NCBI taxonomy): Eukaryota > Metazoa > Chordata > Amphibia > Caudata > Salamandridae > Calotriton > Calotriton arnoldi. The sequence goes on from CAWUFW010008409.1 coordinate 574,941, forward strand.
AAGGGTACCGATCTTTATTCTGTTCTGCCAGCAATTTGTTAATTTTGCTGCTTTGGTATTAGGGAAAGTTAGAAAGACCCTCTCCACCCCTTCTACCAATACCTGAAGCATTAGAAAGCAGCCCCTCATGGCTTCAGCTTCAAAAGCTCTGTCCCACTGAAAACGTCTGTCTGTTACTGTGGCCTACTCAACTGGGGGCACATAGACGTTGCAGTACTATTTGTGAAGCACTTGATGCCCCTGGTGCGTTGCAGAGTATTACCTTGTTTGTAATCCTTGTCTTTGTAGCTCTGTCACTGGCCATAAATTGTTTCAATTTCCACGTCTAGCATCCTAACCAAAAACTTTGGGGGCCTATTCAGAAAGGTAAACTTACACATGAGTAAATCTAAACATGTAATTTTACTCTTACACTTTTGTGTGAGTTTACTACTTTCTGCTGCCCACCTTTAATGAGTGTAAAGTGACTAAAAAGTGTATACTTACATTTCGCTACTCCCTGAAACAGGTGTAAAGTTACTACAGCCAAAAAGGAGCAGTAGTACCTCCACCACTACACATTGCGAACCACTGATACTGCAGAATCATCTCACAGAAAATAATGGAGGCAGAGAACTAAAACCCCATAGAAAATAATGGTAAATTAAAATAACTTTTATTTTGACGTTGTATATATATATATATATATATAAATAAATTGAATTGAATGTTAAAAAATTGTTTATATTTTTTAACAGATATTATTTAATTATAAAATATTTTAGTAAATTTTGTATTTAAAAAAAGTAACTTTTTTTGCGAAAATGTAAATGAATTTGAATAAAATCTCTATAGAACTTTTTGTAAATTTTAATACATTACACATAAATACAAACATTTTATTTCAGGATTTATTAAAAGTATATCTATAAAAATTATTTTTGATTTATTGCATATATTTAAATTACTTTAATAAATATTTATCATTAAAGTAATAGCTTAAACTTACTGCTAGTAACTTTTCACAGGTAGGAAGAGGTCTCTGCAACCTGGTGTAGATCTCTCTATGGTAAAGTATAAGGTAAAGTGTAAAAGTTTCTTAAACTTAAAGAAAAAGGTACCATAATATTTGAATGTAAAATATTAATGTCAATTAATTTTATATATTACAATATGAAAATGTTACAGCAATAATGACTTAATTTCAAATTTAATAAGTAATTATTTTAAATATATTAAAATAAATTAGAATTATTTTTAAGAAGATCGAATTAAAAAAATACCACCTAAAGAAAACAATTTAATATGCATTATTACATTTTACAAGTGATGTACAGAATTATTTATAAGCAATGTACGTATATTTTGATCAAAATTAATGTTACATTTTTTTTTAAATTTAAAAAAGCATTGTTGAAATATGTTTAATTAAAGTAAGAATGTTTTAATTTTAGATAATATTTTTTAATTAAATTAAATGTATTTATATTTTTAACTATTTTAAATAATGTAATTTAATTTTACCTAATTCCCTATGGGGTTTGATTTGAAGTCCATGCCTCCATTATTTTATATGGGAGGGTGTTGCAATACCAGTGGGTGTCATTGGGCAGTGCTGGACTTACTGCAGCTCTGGGATATAGCACATTTTCAACTGTTTTGGGTCCTTTTTGGCTATAGTAAAATCAGAACTGCAGTTTGTGAATAAGAATGGGCTTACTCTGTTGTGGGTGAGGAAACGTTCCTCACTAAACTCCTACATATTCATCCTTAACCCGTCCTTACTCATCTAATAACCCTTCCCCTTTAGTAGTAAGTATTCTCAATTTTACAGCTGCCCCGTGACCCTTCCCACATTTAATACTAAAACGTATGCTTATGTGTGCCAAGACTCCACAGTCAGGGCAGAGCTCTCCACATAGAAAAGATAGGAGAGGCCTAGGTGGAACCTCCACATGTAGGTTTGTGAACAACATTCTGTAGTACATTGGTAGTTGGTTAGTAGTAATATTGTAGTGCTACTAAACATACTTCAAAATGAAGTTTGTGAATAGTCCCTGTGCATCTTATGAATATATGCTATTTTGATTAGGTTAGCTTTGGCAAAAACCTTGATTTGATATTGTATGATCCTCTGATTGAATAGAAAGTAGGCTTTGGTGGCATCTCTCATCATCACTGCTTGGGCATGCCTGACGGTATGGCCATATGTTCACCCTTATGACTGATTAGTAGAATGTAATGACTAGATTCTAATATTGTAGAATGAGTCAATTTAAATCATTAGATTATAACTAAACTGCAGACTGCTCAATGGAGCTTTGCCCACCATCCAGTTTCCCCACTGCCTGTCTAGCAATGGCTCAATAAGTACATAGTTGGAATCCATTGCAAGATAGATTTGGAATTGTAGTACTCTAACAGGCAATATTTGGCTGCAAATATCACAGTACACGGATACAGTGAGTGGGTGTAGGAAAAGGTATAGTCCTTCACAGCCAGGTGGTGGGCTCTCCAGTGACCCACCCAATCCAGGAGATCCATTACTTTAAAAAAAACTAAGGCATACCAGGCTCATTCAACCATGATAACTAGATTTCATAGTTTTAATCTTGGAATCTAAAATATTATAATTTGCACAAAAACTAGGAGCACTTCTTGTACCTCTAGTTCCTTGATTTATTCCTGGAATAGGAGTGAAACATCTGCATGAGGCAATACACTGAGTTAAAAGTTCAAACTAACAGCATGCACCTCAGTGGTTCATTGACCCACTTATACAATTTATCATTTTTTTTATCCCTACCGTTTGGTTTATATCAGCCTCTTCCCACAGTGAATTGGTCTGAGAAGCTGCCATTGGATTGAAAGAATCTATGCTACCATGTTGGAAAACGAGGCAGCATCTGTGAGGCCTGCACAAATAACATGACTACATTTGTCCTTCACTGGGAACCAAACACCCAATTGTAGCGCCTGACTCTCAGAGGGTAGCGTTGCAGAGCAGTCTGAGGCTTTACTCAAGGGAGGTGGTGTGGGCTAGTAATCGCCATTTGCAGGTGCGCAGAAATAACACTCAATAATTGATTGTCCAGCCTGTACTTTGCTTTATAAAAGTAAGAGTACATTTATTAAACACACCCACTACTCAATACTATGCACCAATTTACAAATATACATAAGCTGTTGGAATTACTTTGTGACATTGCGTAACATCTCCCCCTCCCAAAAGGGGGGTGGGGTCTAGTACCACCACTCCCATGTATGCACATCATCTTGCCCCCTAATGCAGTGTGTTGAGCATAACCTGGAGCGAGGGCCCTGCGCACTGGCACCATCCCAGTGGCGACCCACCCCATTACCTCAACACGCATTAAAAATAGGTTCACCTGCCCTAGTGACACATAACCCTGACTGAACATCTTATATTGACCATACAGTATGCACCCCCACATATTCAGGGCTAACAGTCTGGGTTGTTCCTCACTCAAGCGCAGCAGCAAGTATGCATGTTTACGCACACTTTAGAATGACAGTACTCCGCACCTTTGTGGATCATTAGAATGCATTGCAATTACAACCCCTAAAGGAATAACAGATGACATCACAGGATTATGCTCACACAGCCAGACACCCTAGCAGGAGTGTCTGACAACATAACCCACTTTGCTTATGACATCACCTTACACCAGTACCTTCACATTACATATGTGACTTTCAGTCCCTCTAAAAAGGAATAACCATGAGTAAATGCAGTTCTGGTGCAATTACACCTCTTCACCTCCAGGGGATGCCCTTCTAGAGCCATCCCCAACTCAGCCCTTCACTCCATGAAGCACTCACAATACACCCTCAGCTGTAGAACAAAAGTTCCAGCCTAGAAGGTGTATAAAAGCAGGTTGAGCCCTTGAGGGATTATCCTTTCCAAATCCCTAGGAAACTTAGGGTGGGACTTAACTTCGTGCTGGGGGGAGACTGCGCTTCTCCAGCAGCTCCCCCAATACCCTTTTTCACTCTTGAGGGTGACCCCCTCCTCTGGGGGCCACCAGGCACGAAAACGGCAGATTTCCAAATGCCTGGCAAGGCATTATGGGGCGCTTCGTGCTCCTGTGCATGAATATTGGATGAGCGGCTCTCCCGCTGTGCCGGGGAGAGCCGCGATCGATCTGGCGCTTCGCGCCGCATCCCTTCTCTGGTGGGGGCCCGGTCCCACCCGGACCCCAGGTAAGGGAACGGCTCGGGGAGCCCACCCCGGCCGCTCCTGCCAATTATCGGGGCCCGGTCCCACCCGGGCCCCGCGATGCCTTTTTCCCTGCTTCAGCGGGTCCCGGTCCCACCCGGGACCCGCGACGGCCATCTTCACCTGGATTAGGGGCCCCGGTCCCACCCGGGACCCCCGCGTCCTCCTTTTGATGGAGGGCAGCTCGGGGAGCCCACCCCCGGCTGCCCCCACCGGCTCCCGGCCCGGCCCGCACACTCGCAAGCGGCCGCCGGAGCCGGCAGAGTCTTCTTGTCTGCCCGCACCTGCGGGCAGATGCGAGGCAACTCCGTTCCTGCTCTGGGGCCATCTTCACGGGGAGCGCGACGGCACTCCCCAACTTGTCTTCATCCTCTTCGGGGCCCGTAGATGGGGTCCCGGGCCCCTGGACCGCCTTCACGGGGGGCACGCGACGGCGCCCCCCCAATTTCCGTCTTCTCGCCGGGGGCCAGGGTGGGCTCCTGGTACCCCCGCCTCCCGGAATCTTCACGGGGAGCGCGATGGCGCTCCCCGGCTTCGGGGCACATCTTCGCGGGGGCGCGACGGCGCTCCCCCGCCCCCCCGCCTCGGCACACGGGGCCCGGAGTTGGGATCCCGGGCCCCTCCTCCTCCACACCTTCACGGGGAGCGCGCCGGCGCTCCCCGGCTTCTTGTTCGGCGGGGGCCAGGGTGGGGTCCTGGCACCCCGCGGCCAGCTCTTCACGGGGAGCACGACGGTGCTCCCCGACTTGGCTTCGTGTTGGGGGCAGCCCCGGGACCTGATCCACCCCGGGGGCACATGCAAGACCGGCGGCGGAGCCCCACGTGCTTCGTCGTCGGTCTTCTTGTAGGTCAAGGTCGCTCACCTTCTGGGGGGCATATCTCGGCCCCCTGGAGTTCGATTCTCTTCATTTTCGTCTCCTCTCACTCCTCTTGACCAGCCCCCACCACTGGGAACACTCTCCTTCGCACTCGGGGTCTCTGAGAGGGGGGGGTTCAGCAGGGAGCTGTCTTCACTGGCTCCCTGCGCCAGCCTTTCGCCTGTCTCTCCTCCTTGGCCTCTCTTCTCCCTGCGCAGAGGCCTCTGCTTCTGCGCACTGGTCCTGGGCTCCTCTTCTGGTGCTGGCAGGGCCCTGGGGGACAGTCAGGGGGTTCCTCCTTCCAACTGCCCATTGCGCCAGGCTCCAGCACCTTCCGCCTCCGCAGACCACACCCCAGAGAGAGCTTCTCTTCCTGTGCAAGCACTTTTTAAAAGTTGAGTAGGGGGCTGGCAGGAAGTCTCTGTTGGTCCTATCCAACAGCGCCACATCACTTCCCTGCCCCTGCTCTCTCCTTCTTGTCCAGCCTCTGGGCTGGTTCAAAATGGCGTCGTCCAGGGTCTCTGGCCACATGGTCTCTGAAACAAGACCCTTTCCCAGGTGCTGCCTTCACCTTGGTTCAGCTTGGTGCCTGGCACCCAGCGACAGCTGCTGATGGATTAGCCTGTAGCTCCACCTATCTTCTCTCCTTGGAGGGAAGATCTTTGCTCTGGGAAGAAAGGTCATTAATCTAACCTGCCAGGGCCAGACCCCAGCCAGGGACTCAGAGAAATATGACATTTCTGGATAACCCAACAGCAGTACAAGTATGACTTTGGACTCTGCAGAATACTTCTTTTCACATCCGCTACCGTGGACTTTAGTGCGTGTCTGGAATCTGTAGGCCTTATGGAAGTTAATCTCGCACATGGGCTCCACATCCCCATAGGGGAATAATGAAGTGAAAAACACAGTAAAGCACACTGACTTTCCCTGGCATGTTCCTTCCTAGTGTATAAGGCCTATTCCGTGTCACCACCCAATTCTGCATAAGTCCTGCCACACCATTCACTTTGTAGCTGCTCCTGGTCTGCGCACGCCAAGAATCTCCCCTGCGCAGCCCCTACACGTGTGCACACGCATGTACACAGGTGTCTGCATGTAACCAGCCCGGTGCCCCTTACTCCAGCTGCTGCGCAGCTGCCTAGTCAAGCTAGGGGACACCAGTAAAATCCACATGCAGTCTCTTTCATCATGAGTTCACTGTGGATGAGTCCTAATTTATGAGGCTCTCCCACAGTAAAACCTCAACACCTAGGTGCTCAAAAAGCGAAAAATCCGGGCGGCCCATAGTGTCAGAATCACCTTCTAACATACCAAATTTTGGATCATTTGCAAACAAACCATCATGTCAGGACAGAAAACAAACGATTCATGCAGTACTAGCTTTCATGTTGTTTATGCCCTTCAGTTTGCATGACATTAACCATATCATGTATTAAAAATCAAACCTGCAGTTTCTTTTCTTTCCTTCTCTTCTGTACCTGATCATCTACCGGTGTCTATTATCTACCTTATCCTGCTTTCCTTCTGTCACCACAGAAAAATTCACTCTCTAACAAGCTGCGATCCTTCTGTCAACAAAACTAGCATCCATCACCAACTTACTGGTTAACATGGCCAAGACCCATTCTGTCTGGAAAATGAAGATATAGAGTATGGATTCTGTAAGACCTGACATCCTTGGTGCGGTCTTCCCCCAAACTTTTGCCTTCTCACCTCCTGTTTTCTGAATTTCGTTTTTGTTGGCATTAGGGCTCTGTTCACTTTACCGCTGATATCCACTGTAAAAGTGCTTGTGCTCTCTCCTGAAAATATGGTAAACATGGCTTATACTCATCTGGCACATTTAATTTACTTATAAGTTCATAAAAAAGTGGTATTACATGTACCCAGGGCCTGAAAATGAAATCCTACTAATGGACCTGCAGCACTCACTGTGCCCCTCACTAAGGTAGCCCTTTAAAACATGTCTCAGGCCTACTATTGCAGCCTGTAGTGTAGTTTTAAACTGCCATTTCAACCTAGCAAAATATACCTTTCGCCAGGCCTAAATCTTCCTTTTTAATACATATAAGTCACACTTCAGGTAGGCCCTTAACAGCCCATAGGGTATGGTGCATTGTATTTAAAAAGTGGAACATGTGTTTTTAAGTTTTCATGTCCTGGCAGTGAAAAACTCCTTGAATTTGTTTTTCATTACTTCAAGGCCTACCTCTACTATAGGATAACATAATTGAATAAATGCTAATCATTGATTGGGAACAGGTAGAAAAGTAATTTGGTCTCAAATGCATTTTAATTTAAAATCCTCTTTCATGGTAAAGTCGGATTTTAAGTCGCAATTCTGAAAAGGGCTTCATCATGACTTCGTCCAGCGCTCCCCTGCGACGATGACTCCTCCCTAACTGCAGCCTGCTGCTTTGCCCCAGTGAACTCTACCTTCTCCTTGCCTTTTCCTCTGAATTTCTTCTAAGACTGAAGGTATGCCAAGACCGGGCCCAATCACCTCATACATCTGAACCATGCTCCATTGCGGTCAGCCTTAACATTTGACACCACGTGACAGAAGGCTGGCCTTGCTGAACGAACATTGGGCCCCAACTCACCCCGGCCAGACTACACAGGGGTGCTGCTCCTTCTAATTGCAGCATCTACTGTGCTGCCCTGAGGTGATTGGACAGGAAAGCGTGACCCGAAGACAGTCTTAGACTGACTTTGTGCACTTGTGGCACGGAGGAGATGCCTACGGCGCCTTGCAATGAATTTGCTGCCCTCCCCTAGTAGCCTTGGAGGGTGTTGTAGTGTCTAGATTGGGCCAACCTACTGCCAGGTGGTGGTCCGGCTGAAGACCCCAAGGGATCTGCCCTGAACTGGGGGTGAGTGGACCTATTTGTTAGTGGCATCTAGGGTGGGTGTGGTCCGGAACTCTTTATGTAAGGGTCTGGGTTTGGGCTGGGTTGGTCTGCCTTGGACGGGTCCTCTTGAAATCACTAATTTGGCCCACAGCCTCCCTGGAGACAGACCTGTGGACTGCAATATTGAGGCCCAACACTGTTCCTTGTACCGGCTGCCCCTTACCCCCATGGAGTTCGAGCCACGTATTACTGGGTGAGGACTACTTAACATCGGGCTGCAGGGTTACAGGGTCAGACTGGGATGAGTTGCTGTCCCTTGTACGGCTTATGTACTTTGTTGGGTGGCTGCTGGGTTCTGTTTTTCCATCCCTGCTGACCTCTGGGGATCTGGCCACTTTACCTGAATTACAGTACTGCGGCAAGGCACCCTACATTGGAAGAGTGTCTTAGGGGCAGAACTACATGGAACACTGCTCCTTCTTCTGCCACCTCCTACAATACCCATTGACCTGCTACCACCAACATTCAATTTATGCAATTTATAGGTAAGCATCACCCAGGAACACCAGTATTGTTAGTCATTTTCAGCTGTTTGTGCTGCCCTCCCCCCGGCATTGGGGTAGTTTCTGAGTAAGAGGGTCCGCACAAGCTGCTACAGAGTCTACACATCGAGGTTCTCAAGGTGACCACTGGCTTGGCCACACCCTCCAGCTGGAGAAGGAGACTATTTTCCCTATCTCCTCCTCACCCCAAGATTCCAGGGCTCAGGCAAAGCATAGGTCAGATAAAAAGCACCAAACCACCACAGTCTCCAGCATCCAGCCCGGGAAGGGAGACTAAGCATGGCCCCACCCCAGTGCCAGAACAACAATCCCGGCCCACAGACAAACTTGAAATTATTCTTCAGGCCATAGAGACATCCAGGATAAATTTAGAAGCAAAAACAGACGCTGTTGCATTGGATGTAGGACTTTAGTGTAAGAACCATTAAAAACTTGCAGAGAGAGTTTCTCAGGCAACGGGCACTCTTCACAAAATTCAATGACTCTCCAGCAACAAGCGCAAGAATTTACAGACTGGGTCCAATTCCTCGGAGGTCAGGCCAAACACACTGAGGCCAGGCTCGCCGCAATAACATATGAGTGTTGGGTCTCCCGGAAGGAGCAGAGGGAAGCAGTACGATCGACTTCTTGGAACTCTAGCTTGAGAGTTTTATTCTGTAACAGAGCCTATTCCCCTAATTCCCTTTGGAGAGGGAGCTTAGAGTCCCTGCCAGGTGGCCTCCACCCAGTTCAGCTCCCTGCCCTGTGGAGGCCAAGTTACTCCACTTCAGGGACCGAAACACCATTCTTCGGGTGGCTCAGCAGGTGGTCCTACTGGAGTTTAAGAATCAAAGAATTTCAATATTTCCTGACTACACCCTGGTGGTTCAGCACCAGAGAATCTTCTTCACTGAGTTAAGCGTCGACTATGAGAACTTGAATTGCAGTGCTCACTGTTGTATCCAGCTAAGCTTAAAATTGTCAGTGAGAAGCAGTTATACTTTTTCTATCAAGCCAACACAAGCATAGGACTGATTGGAGCTGAGGGAGGGACCAGGAAGAGCAGGTCCCTCAGCTCTGAGGGGAAAATCATCAGGGGTCGTCATCGCCGTCGCCTCTCTCCCAGACTGCGCCTCCATCTCATCCCAACTGACTTGTGACACCATCCCATTCTCAGACCTTGAATTAGCTCCAAGCAGTTTTGGCTGTTGAGGTGATCTTCAGAGTTACCCAGTATGCATTGATCCCAGTGTGACTGGACACCTCCACTGATGAAGAGATTCCTAGTAACTCAAGGATCTCCATGGGAATCTGTGGTGTTCCCCCTAGTAACACCACAACCTGCAGATGATCTCCTTTAATATAGTACACTTTTCTTTACTAATACCAGTTTCTCCTTGAAGAGGTGGCACCCAACAACAGCCCCCATTCGATGGTGTCCTGCCATGCTTCTTCCTCACCTTGCAAGATCATAGGGCTCATGGAAATCCCTTACAATGTCCAGGCAATCCTAGACACTACCAATGGATGAGAGCTCTCATGAACCTTGGGTGGGCCGATGGCTTTCTCCTCTCTGAAACCCCCTAACAAACTGCTTCAAAATTTTAAACAGTTTGGCCATGTAGCCAAACTTCCAATGTCCTTCAAGTTCATGGGTATTTTTATTGCTGTTTTTTTTACTTACACAGCATGGTATAGTCAACAATGAGGTGACATCTCACTCACCGCGCTAAAGATGGCTAATGTTAGGGGACTGGTCCGGCCCGCACTTCTTGGAGAACTGAATCCACACATGAACTCATTCACCCCAACATCACTTTGGTGTCATGAAAAGCAACAATCAAATCACTTTCCTCACATGGAATATGTGCTCAATCCAAACTGCACCTTGCACAAATATGATAAACTCTTACCTTAAATGACAGGGAGTGCATAATGCCCTCCTTCAAGATACTCGTCTTTTTGCATCAGAAGCTACCAAACTTCAGAGGCAATGGCATTGTCAGATTTTCTTTAGAAATTACTCAGCATATGCAAACAGTGTATGTATATGGGCTAGGGTGGGAATACCCTTTCAGCCGACAATCACCATGGTAGATGACAAGGGTTGTTACATACTGGTGGCAGGTAGTCTGGATGAACAGAGAATCTGCTGTGAAGTATCTACACTCCAAATACTGATCAAGCCAGACTCATGACAGTCATTTCTAAGCAAGTGGTCAAGTGAGTTGAGACTCCTTGGATCCTATATGGGAACTTTAACTGTGTCCTTAACATTAATCTCAATAGATCACACCCCCACTCTCTCAGGCCTCTACCAAACACACTTCAGCCGGCTTTGTCAGGTAGCTTGAACATAGGTCCCTGCTGGATATATGGAGACACCAACACCATGGGCTTAAAATATATTCCTGTTATTCAGTACCACATGATCTCTATTTCTGCTTGGACAGGATATTGGGCCAGATATAGGAAGCAAAATAGCGATCGCAAACGCTGACATTCGCAGAATTTCAATGTTTGCGACCGCACAATAGCCCTGTGCAATGTAGAGAGTGAAAAATCCAATCGCAAAATAAGGAATCGCAAAAAACCAGAGAAGTCAATTTGCGATTCCTTATATTGCGAATTTAACCTACTGAGTCCCAAATTGCATCTTGCAAATTGCGAAATTGCAAATAAAAAATCACAAAGAAATGTATGAAGAATCGCAAATAGCGATTTCACCAGAAATCGCAATTTGCGAGTCGCAAATTACCACCAACTCAAAGCAGGTGGTAACCAGGTGCACTGCATATAAACAGCCCCAGAATGCATCATTTTCCACACAATGACAGCCCTGTATGTCATAGCAAGGAGGATGCGGATGCAAGCAGCAGCACAGAGGATGAGGAGGCGACAGGAACGCATATACAGAGTGCGCATTACCCTTTTCCAACTTACAGAAGAAGAAATACATGAGAGGTACAGGCTTCACTCCACTACCATCCTAGACCTGATACGTGACCTGCATCCAATCCTGGAGCATCAGGTATGAAGGGCGCACGCAATTCCACCACATGTGCAGGTCCTGTGTTCCCTGCACCTACTTGCATCAGGTAGTTACCAGGGGGTGATAGCTGTAGCTGGAGGGGTCTCACAAAGTTGCCTGTCACGCTTCTTCAACACCTTCCTGGATGCCATGCTTCAAAGAATGCACCATTACATCCGGTTTCCCACCACGCAACAGGAACTGCATAAGACCAAGATGGATTTCTATCAGATGGCTCAATTCCCACATGTCATTGGGTGCATTGATGGGACACATATTGCAATCTGTCCCCCCTCTGCTACTGAGTACATATATCGGAACAGAAAATCATATCATTCAATCAACGTTCAGGTCATTTGTGATGCGTCACACATCATAACTGATATAGTAGCAAAATTCCCAGGAAGCACGCATGACTCCTACATCTTCAGGCATAGTGGAATCTATACACGTCTGAATGGGGGAGAATTTGGAGAAGGATACCTGCTAGGTAAATGCATGTGACACACTCTGATGTATACCTTGGATGTATCTGTAGTTGCCTGTGATTGATGTTTCATCCTTTCCCATTTAGGTGACAGCGCATATGCAGTGCGTGCATTCATGCTCACCCCATTTCTCAACCCATCTACCCCAAGTGAGAGGAGATACAATGCTGCCCATAAGTCTACGCGGAATGTGGTGGAGCGGACATTTGGACTCCTGAAGAGCAGGTTCCGCTGCCTCCACAAAAGTGCCATACCGCCCCGCGATATGCTGCAAAATCATTGCTACCTGTGCCATGCTATGCTACACAACCTGACACTGCTCGCCACATACTAGTCACTCTTGACGAAGTGTCTTTATATACGCAAATACCTCAAGATGATGCACTTGATGTTTTAGAATTTTTTCTTGAAAGTAGAGATCGTCCCCATCGGGTCCCCACTCAATTTATTCTATCTTTAGCCTCACTGGCTCTCAAGAGAAATTATTTCAAGTTTCAATCTGATTTCTTTGTCCAAGTAAAGGGGACTGCCATGGGATGTCCATTCGCGCCGGAGATGGCAGTTCTCTACATGGCGAAGTATGAGGACCGGCACATCTATAATAACAATCCCTTTGGCCTGCATGTGGCACAATGGTACCGTTATATAGATGATGTATGGTGCATCTGGACTGGCACAGACGGAGAACTGTTGCAATTTCATTCGTGGTTGAATACACGCAATCCAGACAAACAATTCAGTCTTAATCAGAGCACTTCCAGTCTGACATTTTTAGATGTGGAAGTACGTCCAACCGAATCCGGATTGATCACTACTCTATATATCAAACCTACTGACAAAAATACGGCTTTAAATTTCAGAAGTCACCATCCGAAAAGTTTGAAAGAAAACTTACCGTATGGTCAATTTTTGCGCGTCAGAAGAAATTGTACGCGACAAGAGGATTATGTGATACACTCTGAGAATTTGACGTCTAAACTGAAAGAGAAAGGCTACCCGTCAAAATTGTTGAAACATTCATGTAAACGGGCATGGTTCACACCCCGTGAAGTGTTGCTTGAGAAACAACAAAAAAACCTATGAATCGCCTGGTTTGTGTCTCGACATATGGCCCATATATGAACTCATTCAAGAAAATTGTACGCCAGAACTGGCATTTGGTGAAGGACATTGATAAAGACCTTCAAGTCCCTTTATTTGCCCTTAAAAAGAATACAAGTATAGGCCAGAGATTAATCCGGGCGTCGGATGACCCCCCAAAAAAATCTGAAACACTTGGTTCCTTCTTTGGCTTACCACCATTAATGGGTCACCACAAATGTGGGAATTGTCAGGCCTGTAACTCCGCGATTGAGGGTTCGGAATTTATCTGTGGCCGAGACAAATGGGTACACAATGACTTTTCGAATTGCAAGACCAAGAATGTGGTCTATGCAATCACCTGCCCGTGTTCTCTGACATACATTGGTAAAACAACTCAAGAGATAAGACTTCGAATAAGTCAACATCGCTCTAGGATTAAAAATCGGGTTATGAATGCACCCTTGGTGGCGCACTTTGAAGCCCTGAAACACTCAGAAAATGACATGAGATGGACGATTCTCAGTGTCATTAAAATGAACACTAGAGGTGGCGATTTAGAGAGGAGATTGCTCCAAAGAGAAGCATATATAATTATGCGCTTTGATGCGGCTATCAGTGGTTTGAATGAAATGTCAGAAGTAAACAGACTGTAAAAAAAAAAATTTCAATCCATTAACTCCAGTCCATATTTTACATAACCATCTTGCCTTAATCAACACTAATGTGACTACACATCCCAGAATGCCACGCGGTGATCATGTGACAATTGCAAGTTGTACTGGGAAGGAACTGTGATCCCTCCCCTGTGTTTGAACTGAACCTTCACTGAACAGTTGGATCCTTTGTGAATCGTTTAACCGGCCACCCAGGCAAGTCTTGCGAGTTAGTGGGAATGGTGATAAGAGATTGAATCTTTCTTGATAAGAAGCCCACTGATGGCTTTTTAATTTCCCTTTTTTAGAAACTCTTAGGAGACGGTGAATAGGCGTTCCAACGGCACTGTGTGGACCCACAAACATTTAAAAAGTGAGTTTGCGGGTGGCCTGGAGTTTTAAGGCTGACAACTATTGTGTAAAGTGAAGTCAGGTTCCAATTGCATTTTTCCTTTTCTAGCTCCGTCAAACTAAGGAACAACGAGTTCCGGAGCTAATACATCATTCAACGAGCACAGCGTAAGCAGGCTCCATGATTCCTCATTTTAAAGGATATAAGGCAAGTGTTGATGACAGGCGTACATATGTCATAAGGCAATATTTCCTTTAGAATGCTCCATTAATACTTTATTTCGGCCACTAGGGCCATCAAAGTGCATCAATAAAACAAACAGTATATATATCTGTATTAAAAAACAATAAATACTCACAAAGGATTACATATACAATGATCAACCCACAGAGGAGAGTAGAGACAAAAACACATAGCACAGGCTTCATAGGTACGGCAGGGATGAAAGTTGTGTATGTTAAAACATAAACAATTAAAATACAACCAGCCAGATAAAAAGGCATTAAAAAGAATCACATCGAGTGCATAAAAATATCCAAACAATAAAATCTTGTGCTAAAATCGTATGATAAAATAGAACTGTGGGACATCAGTGCAGGGCCAAAGACCCAAACAAAGACCTACTCACCCAGTCAATTCCCCTGAACCCCCAACAATCACTTTATGTAAGCCCGACGGATGTGCCACATACAATTTAAAAAACGCGATACAGCAAAGACAATTGGGGGGTGGGTGTCATATTTTAGAACTCTGTAAGCCTCTATGGCGCGCACAAACCCTAGGTTTTTACATAGTTGGATTAACCAACGCTTGCGCGGCAGCCGTTAGGCGGGGCAGAGGAGCAACACATGTATTTCAGACTCCACCTTATACTTGCACGCAGGGCATTCACTAGTCTGGTCTCTCAGCCATTTGCTGGAGTATGCTGCAAGTGGGAGGGTCCCCAACCTCAATTGCATATACAATTTCCTTGCGATTGGGGGTTCAACAAAATCCAAAAAGGTTTCCCTGCTATATACATCCTTTATCGCTAAAAATTCTACAGTTAAACGACCACTTGAGGTGCTTTCTCGGATGGCACTTAGCTTGACTGCTCTATAAGAATTAACTAGGTCCAGCCTTGAGAGCTTGGCACACGCTGTCTCAGGCGTGTTCCACAGATCCGGCTTGCCCATCTTAAGGGCAAGGTCCCTTATATGGCAAAGCCATGTGATATTCTTTATATTACACATAGATAAAAACTCAGAGAGTTCATCCCTGAAAACAGACAGCTCCGGAGTCACCCACATCCTCCGCCAGAAAGCTAGGGGTCTTATAGCAATTTCTTCATCCAGCGGTCTCAATCCAAGGTCCATACGAAGGGGAATTAAAGGGGTGCTGCGGGGTAAACCTAGGACTTGTCGCATGAAATTATTCTCAACCTTTGTCAGGCTTCCAGTTGGACAGTGTCCCCACAGCTCTACCCCGTAGAGTGTAGCACCCCTCGCCTGGGCTTTGTAGATTTCCACCACAGGGGCAGCTGGTTTAAAAACAGAAGATCTATACAATTTCATTATACCACCAACTGTCTGTGTTAGTCTAAGCCTCGCTTTATCTATTTGAGGGCCCCATTCAAATTTCTCAGCCAAGGTAACTCCCAGGTAGTCAAATATCCTAACTCTCTCTAAAGCGGTACCATACAGAGAAGGGTTTGGCCGGGTTTTAAGAGGAGGGTTGAAGATCATGTATTTAGTTTTATCTAGATTGATCTCCAGCCCTCTTAACTTACAAAAATTTGCAAAACCATCTAAGATGCGCTGAATGCCCATAGGCGATTTCGAAAGCAGCAAGGTATCATCTGCGAACATCAGCGCAGGAACCTTCCCTGAGGCTAGTTTTGGTGCATCATTATCCCAAATTAATTTAAGATGGTTAATAAGATCATTAATAAATAAACAAAACAAGGTAGGAGCTAAAACACATCCCTGCCGTACCCCCTTTTCAACTGGGAAGCGAGAAGTAAGTCCCCCGTGCCTCCCACAGCGCACTTGTGCAAAATTATCAAAGTGTAGGCTCTTAATAGCTTTTAAAAGATATGTGGGAATCCCTAGTTCAATCAGAACCCTCCATAGTTTTTCTCTGGGTACAAGATCGAAGGCCGACTTCAGATCAACAAATATCAGATAGAGGCTGCCACCCTCTAAAGTCACTGTTTTCCAGTAAAGTAGTTGGAGTCTGAATATCTGGTCAACAGTTGACATTTTTGATCTGAAGCCGGCCTGATAGGGACTTAATATTTGCTCTTCTTCCAACCAACTCTGGAGGCGATCTAAAAGCACCCGACCATAAAGTTTTTGAGGGATATCAATTAGACTAATCGGTCTGTAGTTGGAGGGTGTAAGGGGGCAACCTTTTTTATATATAGGAACAATCTCGGCCCCCCCGCCAAGTATCAGGGGGGTTAGATCCCTGCAATACCACGTTGAATAGAGCACACAGATATGGGACCCATATTACAGGTTCTTTACGAAAGAGGTCCCCTGGAAGTTTGCCTAGGCCTGGGGCTTTATTGCTATGAAGCTTGTTAATGGCACTCCTCACTTCAGTGCCAGTGATCTCCATCTCCCCCTCTAATTGTGTCTCGGAAGTCATACTAATAGTGCTAGTGCTGGGAGAACCGACATCCCGTTGGGAGTATAATGTCCCAAAGTGGGTCTCCCAAGCTTCTGACGCTATGTTGGGCTCAATGGCGGGTCTCCCTTCCCTATCACCCGTACTCACTATTGCCCAAAAAGTTTTCAAATCCTTGTCCTCCACGGCACTCCTTAGCATTTCCCACCTTTCTTGCTCCCAGTTCCTTTTCCCCAGCTGGATAGACCGGTTATATCTGGCCCTGGCAATTTTAATTTGCACCCTATCATTGGCCTTGACTGCTTCCAATAAATCCCGCTTGTCCTTACGACACTGATCATTAAACCAGGGGCATCTGTTGGGACCGTTTGCTCTAACACGGCTCACCGGGTAGAAAACCTCCCTTTAGAATGCACTGTACTAAGTAAGCCACCACCCTCTTTCCCCCTTTTCTAGATAAGAATATTGATAAGTTCTACCATCTTTTAATTGAAGACCCATCTGCCCTTGTATTTAGTTCTTCCACATTAAAGGTAAGAACATTTTTTTAGCATTGGTACAGTTAGGAACAAGAGAGAATAAGTTAACAATTGAACTTCACATCTCTCATATATCCACTTTTATTTCAGAACTCAACCTAGTCCTGGTCCTGAAGAGAACCCCCAAACAAATATAGGGTTCAGAAACGCGTCGACCATATACAGCCAGCAGTAATAACTGCGAGTTAATTTAATTGCTACATTGTACAAATAAGGCATTTGGCCTGTTGTCTTTAGAGCACTGTCTGGTTGTGTTGTAATAGGTTGTAGCATGACAATATCATAAAGCAAGTCTACACCGTTACTTTTTTTCTTGTTTTGCAAATGAAGGACTGGTCATCTATTGTTATGTATTTGTTGTTCAGTGTTGTATATCCATGAAATGTCAAGTTCATTGCATTTATGAGATTATGTATTGTAAATCTTATTGTGTGTCTATATGTTTTTTGATATGAACTCAATTTAATTTACTAAAAAAAATTCAAAATGAAAAAGTAAATGGTGAAATAAAAACACTAAATCCTGTAGATACACATGCAGGGTTTATTCTAGTTAAAAGGTTGCGTTCAAACACTTGTTGTGTTTTCAAAGTATCAGTGGTCTAGTTTGAACGCGAAAACAGACCCTACCCCTATTTTTTTTTAAATGCTACACAACCTGGCCACTAAGAAGGGAACCCCAGTGGAAATAACAGATTCGGACTCAGAGGATGAGGAATGTCCATGGCCACATCACAGAGCAGCAGTTGTTGTAGGAGCCGCAGATGGGAGACACAGACGTGCTGAGATCACACGCAACTATTTCTAAGTAAGTAATGACACAAAGTCGATACTGATATTTGTATAACGGTGTTTTATTGTCCTTACATCAGGCAATATGTATGCACAAGGCCTCACAATACTGGCCTCTGTGTGCCTTGAGTTGCCCATCATGGCATGTCCACACTGCATGCACATTGTAAACCACTTTCACTGAGTCACATGGGTTACCTCACCCATCAGCAAATGTCAGCCACAGCATGGACTTATTTCCTGCGCCCACGCCCAGCAGTGCTTCACGCAGTGTGCACACTTCCCTCCCTTGACGACTGTTCTGCTGATGGCCCTTGCCTTGCACTACGCCGTCTGGGCTCAGCAATGGGTGGAGTAATGCTGCTGCGGCTGGTGACCTCCTCACTGTCTCCGCCATCCCCAGACCCTGTGGCAGCTATGTTGGCTGTCTGGAGCAGTTCAACAGCACTGGTGACCTGCACCAACCCCCTAGCAACATCCTGGCTGCAGTGGGCCATTCCCACTTGCATGGCAACTGTGCGTCTGCTCAAGACAGCTGTAGCATTGCATAGGCGGTTGACCGCCTTTGTGTATCCATCCATGCGCTGTTTTTCATGGCGCCTTGCGCCACGTTCACTCTGCAATTTGCTGCATAACTGCTGTACTGCCACAGTCATGTTCCTCATGCACTCTGCATTGACCCTATGACCCTCAGCAACAGTGGTGTTCAGGTCATTGATGCCCTCCTTAATGTCCCTCATGTTCTTGTTCAGAGACACCAGCTGCAGTTGCATTAATCTCATTGTTTTCATTTGCAGCCGCTGCACCTTCACCATGGTGCCCTCAAGACCCGCAAAGACACTGGATTCCTCACCCTGCTCAGACAGACTTTGTGCCCTTGGTCTGCATCGGAGACCACTGGTGTGGATATGCTGCATGGGTGACTGTAGGTCGGGAGACTGTGCTGGCTCTTCGGGCATGGTCTGTGGAGCTTCCGGGGTCTCCTCCACTCCCCCTTCCATCTCCTGTAGGGTTTCCACAGTGTACCTCCTATGTCTTGGTGGTGGTGTAGGTGTGACATCTGTGGCTGTCTGAGACTCTTCCTCCCCAATATGTTGTTGCCCAGGTGCCTCATGTGTCTCCCTCTCTTCTGCCTGTGGCGCAGGTTCGCCTGTGGATACAAGATGTCCATTTACTGACTTTCCTTGCAGCATTTGTATTACATTAAATTTACATGATTTGCTTTTCACACTAACAGTTCTCCGCTTGGTTATTGACTGGTGTGAGGCCCCTGCGATTGTGTTCACAAATGTCACTCCTATGCTATATGGGTTTTGGGACTACATCTCCCATGATGCATTGCTGGTTGTTATCAAAATGTGGACTGGAGTGGAATTCTAACTTGCTCATGGGGGATTGGGGATTGAAGATTGGGGAGGGTGAGGGTTCAGGACAGACTGTGCATGCATCTTACCTTGTCTGGTGTTGTCTCGGGCTGAGCTGTCCACGTCTCCTATGCCACTTATGGTCTCAGGCTGGAGGGTGGACTCCACCAAGTCATCCAGGGGTGTTGTTGCAGGCTCTGTGGATGGCCCGCCACCTGTCTTTTTGGCTTGCTTCAGCCTGTCTGCTACCCTCTCCTTCGCCCTGGAGCGCAAGTCATACCAGCGCTTCTTCAGGTCGTCGATGGAGCGCTGTGTGACCCCAATGGCATTGATATGGGCATGTATCTCCAGCCAGATCTTTCTCTTCTGCGATTCTGGTACATGCAGTGATTTCTTGCCAAATAGTTGGTCATGTGTCTTCACCACTTCCTCAATCAGGACCTCCAACTCCTTTTCACTAAACTTGTGCTTCATTTTCCTTTCTGCAGGCTCCTTTCCCTTCTCCTGTGTGTCCATCCTGTCAGTTGGTGTCTGCCTGAACACTCCTGTGCAGCTCCTAGGTGTGTGCTCCTGCTCTCTGCCTCTCCCACAGCCTCAGGCACTCAGAAACAGCATGGGTGTGGCCACTTCCTGTATGTGATGTCATCAGGAAGCACCTGAAACGCAGATTCGCTAATTTGCGATTTTTTGAAATTGCGATTTTGAAAATACAGAATCGGTATTTGCAATTTGGTATTGAGGATTGCGAGTTTTAGGGATTCACAAATAATTTGCGATTTTTTTGCTACATAGCGGTTTGCGATTTCTTAATAGCGATTCGGTAAAAATCGCTATTAAGAACTCGCTAAAATGATTTTACCTACATCTGGCCCATTGTGCTCTAAATCACAGGCACTTTTAGTCCATCATACTGATCATCTTTGGTAGACTTATTTCGAAACACATCCCATGATAACTAAGTATAACTGCGGCAAGCCCAACCCACCAATTCCCACATGGAAACTCAAATGGGACTCATTATCTGACACTGCGTTCTGAGCAACACTTCTCAAGCATATTACTGATTATTTCTGGCATAATTGCGACACTGCTCCTTCCCCTGAAATAGAATGGGAAGCTTTTAAAGTGGTAACTAGGGGGCACATGAATTTAGATGGTGATTGGTGCCTACATGACAATGACAGTGGAACTGGTTGAAGGTAAAAAGAAACTGCTCAAACTTGTGACAGATTGTCCACTGACAAAAGGAAATCCCTAGATACAGTTAAAGAAAATAATGCACAATTGCTTGAGAGACTGTGCTGTCTTGACTACCTACATTTCTAGAGCACAAGTTGATGGGGATTGAGCAGGAAGGTTACTAGCATGATTGACCAAACAGGGTAATATGTTGTTGCTAATTGTCTTGTTATGGTCCCAGCAGAGCCACTTATACTATTCTCAGCGAGAAAGACTCATCATATTCCACCAGTACTATGCTACACATTATGGTGTTAGCCACCAGGTAGATGATGATGCTGTTGACCCTCTCCTCTCAGACATAACATTGCCTCAGATCACTGCTGACCAGAGGGAACAGTTGGATTCACCTATCACTGTGGGTTAAATCAGTGGGGTGATTCGAGCAACAGGGAAGTTGCTCGGCTCGGATGGCCTCCCACAAGAGTTCTACCACACCTTCCTCCATCAGTCAGCCCCCCACTTACTGGAGCTTAAGAAAAAGCCATCCTCACTACCTCCGGTAGGCTCTGGTGGTCTCAATCCCTAAACCTTGCAGGTATCCCACCCTAGTGACTTCCTGCACACAGCTCGCCTTATTAAATACGGATTACAAAATATTAAGAAAAATCCTTGTGGATAGATATTTGGTGGTGCTTCCAACATTGGTCCATTCTGCCCAAAATGGCTTCATGCCTGGGAGAACCTCCTCCTGCAATATCCACAGACTACATAGAATAATGGAGAACGTCTATCATTTATTTCCTCAATCAATTTGCCTTGTGTTGGTCCTGGAAATGGCATTCAATACACTTCACTGGGAATAATTATTTAGAGTTCTAGCAAAATGTAGGTTTGGTGGGCTGCTGCTATGGCTAACTCGACTGTTATACTCCTCCTGAGTTCCAGAATGTGAGTTGGTAAACCAATATTGTGACCATTTGAGGCCTGCAGAGGGATGAGACTGGCCACCCCTTATCTCCCCTACTGTTTGCTCTAGCTGTGGAGCCACTGGCTGCTCTCCTGCGCAGGGAGGTGGTACTTTGGGGTATAGCATTAGAAGACAGATTGCACTCTGTCTCGCATTATTCTGATGACATATTAATATTTCTAAAGGACATTAGTAAAGGTCACAACAATATTGAATCTATACTGCACAAATTCCGTAGGGTGGCGGGGATGCAGGTTAATTAGTGAAAATCATGTATCTATCTGCTTAGACCGGGGGGGCACCCATCACTAATTTAGGCAGTGGTCATGTTTAATGAGAAAGACATGCTTTCACTACCTTGTGAGCAACATATATCAGTCAGGTAGGCACCTGTTTTCGGGGTAACTTTGTGTGGACAAGACAGCTCTGCAAACATTGATGGGTTTTTGAATGAGGCTCCATTAGGCGTCACTAAATGCATTGCCCTGTGGAAGATGATCATGCTTCCCTGGTTATTGTACTACTTTACTAATATTCTCATCTGTTAGAAATGTGGTTTCTGGTTAGCTAGGATAGGCACCTAAGCCAATCAGAACCCACCTCTCTAGTCAGGACGAGTAAGTTACACACCAAGGATAACCCGTGTTCACACTTTGGTAGCTTGGCAAGAGTATCTGTTAAGCATTTGCGCAACACACACACACTAGCAACACAATAAATATGCCACAAAATAGACTTCACACCTTATTGTATAAAATGAGCCTGTATTGTATATAAAAAATAGACCAAAACGACATAAATCACTAATTAGTTTGCTAAACAGGCAATGGTCAAGCCTCACAATGAGTGCAATACGTGAACAAAAAGTGTATATGATGCAAGCATCATGAAAAACATTACTGTGCATATTAGGCAGTCACCTTAAATAGTACTCTCTATCCTGAACAGTGCAAGGTATGGAACGAGATACCACAGAAAATACTGCAGGCACCTCATGCAACGGATAGAAGATACAACCCATGAATCATGTATATACTTTTCAACATCTGCAGGTTTGTCAGACGAAAACACATCAATTACTATGTCAACATAAGGCACAGCACCTCTGCCTGCCTATTAACCATACACAGTAGTCTGCAAGTTCCCCACCACCCATGACATTCACCAACATAGGCTTGTGGTGCACCTGAGTTTCTATTCCAGGGAAAATGGTAACTGGTTGAAAAAGGTATCCAGTTCTTGACCGGGGCCTCCATCGAGGTCCTACCCTGTATGGCAAAGATCAAGAAATGCCCCCAAAGTTTGTCTCCCAACACGGGGGAAGGGGGCACCACACGGCAAGATTCAGCGGGGAAACCTCACTGGGTCCCCCCGCAAACCAAGCAAATCACCGCAGGCTTCCCCAGCCCAGAGAAGGAATGGTTGGGAATTCAAGACATGCCCATACGGCACGAGTGTGGGCAGTCCCATAAGCGTTTTCCAGGGGGCCAATGCGTGTTACCACCAAACACATCACAGGTCAAGCAACTGTAGGCCCGAACCTAGCACTGCTAGTTAGGGTGCAGTTGAATGAGTCAGGAAAGCTAAATATTTCCTTGCAGTGGACACCGGTCGCGAATCAGCTGCTCTGACCCAACATAGCACTGTACCTGGTTTGGAAGCCGCACTGAAGGTTGATGGCCTCGCACCCAGGGCCAGCGCTGGTAGCAGGGGAGTTGCGCTGCTAAGCAGTTCCAGGGGTAGGCAGGGCTGCTGCACCACGCACAGCCTTCAGCAAAGGCACTCCTCCCTGGGGTCTTCCCTTGCTGATGGGTATACCAGAAATCCTGGAGCACCAAAGGAAAAGCACTCAACACGCGCTTGGCCACGAAGTTCCAGCTGCACGCTGGAAAGTTTAATGGAGTCTTCCCAGACCCTAAAGACCCCTCACAAGAACAGGGGGAGGGAAAGCAAGGCCACAAGCCCCTGGAGAACACCGGGGCACCAAAATCAGGGTGCAGGCAGGCAGATCAGCATAAGGGTCCTTGTGCAAAGTGGCAGTCCTTTCTCCAGACCAGCAGGTCAGCACTACAAAGCAATTAAGTCCAATGGCGGTTCCTCCTGGTAATCCTCTAGCAAGGTGCTGCATGTTGAGCCAGCAGCATCTGATTACAAGTCCCACACAGTGTCTAAAAACATGGGGTCAGAGCCCCTGTACTTATACTCAAAATGTCTTTGATCTAGGGGGAACTTTAAAAGAGCCTTTAGAAGTGCACGGCACCTGCTTTAAGCTCAGTCTGGGCTCCAGACGTACTGTAGGGGGTAAAAAAGCCCTTTGTGTGGGGTCAGGACACAGCCTATACAAACATAAGTGTGCACCGCCTCCCTCTCAACCAGCCCAAGAAATCCATTGAGTATGCAGATGAATGCAGATGCAGCCCTGTTACACCCAACCCTTCCTGTGTGCTGGCTGTCTGGAAAGCATGCACAAAATGTAGCTGTCAACCAGGCTCAGACGTGGATTGGAGTCAGGGTCCAAAGCACATAGAGTCATATGCACAGAGAAATGCCCACTTTCTAAAAGTTGGGTAATAGTACAATTTGTCCTAACGTGAACAGCGACTGAGACGCTGTGAAGCACAAAGGTGCTGACAAAAGAACAGACAAGGTAAAGTGTCTTGTATGTAGAATAACGAATCGAGGTATGTGTGAGTGCTGGCTTGGCTGAAATGATGGTAACATTTGCACCTTTCTTTTTTTGTTTTACAGCTCTTTTCCTAGGTCCTGAGGAAAACCCTCAAATTAATAATGGGTTTGAAACGCGTAGACCTTGTTGTTTTGTCCAAACGAGTTTAATTATAAATGTGAAGTATCAGGTCTATAGAGTATTTAGTAAATAATTAAATTTAGTTTTCACGACCTGAATACTGAACAGTTTGGCCGGAACTCTCCCCTGGGACAGTGTTTTTTCAAAAAATGCTTGACTATTCTCTTTCCAACCTTTCCCTTGGGTTTTCATTCTTTTCTTTTTCTTTTCTGTTTACTTTTGGGTAGGATTTGAGCTTTCTCAAATAATGTTTTTAAGCTTTTAAATGTATAGCATTGTCTTTTGTATATTGTATAGTGTTTTGTGGTTCATATATTTTGTAATGTTCATGTGAAAAATGAATTAAATCATGAAAATATTCACTGAAACTTATAATGAAAAATAAAATATTCACATTTTTTTTTTTTTCGATCACTAAGAGTGTCACGTGTGATTGTTGAAAAGATTTTTGTATTAATATCAGTATTGGCGATTGTTGTGGTATATTGCTTATAGTTTGGTCCAGCCTTACTGATTAAGGGCCAGAACCCTTTATTGATTTGGATTGATTAGCGGGTTTTGACTCGCGAGGTTCTTTTTGACTCCACCTTGGGTAGGAGTTTCTGTTTCTGTCGTAAAAAGTTGTAGTTTTATTGAAACTAAATGTAGTCGCGAGCTCATGGTATTGACAATAGAGACAGCGCAACGACTGTCTCAACAACAGCTCCTTGAAATCTCGACA